>OZ014524.1:388961917-390161917 GCA_963966055.1 Lathyrus aphaca
AGACTCTCAATTCTCTCACCAGCTATAACTACATCGGCAAAAATGGTGGAAGATAAAGTAGCAAGTCTATCAATATAAGTTCCCTGCAAGGTGTTCATAAACATGTCAGCCATTTCTCTTTCAGACATGGGTGGCTGGACAACAGCAGCAAGCTGTCTCCACCTCTGAGCATAATCCCGAAAGCTTTCTCTTGAAGACTGAGACATGCCCATTAGAAGAGTTCTATTGGGGGCCATGTCTAGGTTGTACTGGTATTGCCGGATGAAGGCTTTGGCCAAGTCTTTCCAACATTTTATAGTGGCCCTTGTTAGATTCGAATACCATTCTCTTGATGCTCCAATCAGGTTGTCCTTAAAATAGAACATCCATAACTTCTCGTCCATGGTATATGCCTTGAGTCTTCCTAAGAAAGATTGCAGATGAGTACGCGGACAAGAGGTACCATTATATTTCTCAAAGCAAGGGGGTTTGAATTTATGGGGAATCTTCAACCCATCTACCAGCCCCATATCCATCACGTCAAAGCCTAAAGAATTTTAGGATTCCAAAGACCTCAGTTTTTCAGCAATCTCATCCAGCCTTCGGTCATACACCTCATCCCCATCCCCAATAAATGTGAACTGCTCCTCTTGGGGATCCTCTTGCAGGATTCTACCCCTAGCAGTATTACCTTGAACATTCCTTGTGCCATTAACATCCGGGTTCAAATGGGGCCCAAACTTTGGTGGGTCGATACGAGGCTACCCTCGTTCATTATTGCTGGTTCCTCCTATTCCAAGGTGGGGCTCTTTAGGTGTCTACCTTTCTACCAGCTCTCTCAACCTCTCCTGGCTCTGAGCCAAGCCAGTCATCACAGCCATAAACTGGGTCATTTGGTTTCTCATTTCGACCCTCTCGTTTGCCATTTGATTTCTTACTTCATTCAGGTCCTCCTGTACCTGATCCATTTGAATGCCTGGAAGGCTGTTTCATATTGGGTACTGGTGTGTACGGTTGACAAAGAACACTCCGCAACGAGCAATGTTTCCTGAAACCACAACAAAGTGAGAAACAAATAATAAACAAAAACCTACAAAACAAAGAAAGAGTTAGTATGCAATGCAATATGCTTATTTATTTTCCAAGGTATCCGGTTTGGTTCTTGGTTTTGACCTTTCCAGACCTCGAGGGGATGCTTGATGATGTTGAGAAGAAGCCCAATAAAACAAACTGATATATTACAAATGATGAAAATACATAGTCTGTTTACAATACACGCCCATGGTGGGTCAAAAATACAACAATCAAAAGAAAAAAGTACATCAAAGAAAAGAAAATACAAGCAAAGAGGAATTAGACATCCAATCCAAAGTCATCGTCCCCGACTTCCTTCAAGAGTGCCTCAGTCACTGGACCAGCTGGGTGCTCTGTAATAGTCCTAATGAGGAGGTTTCTGGTAGCAATGGCATTAGTCAGCTTCTTATTCCTATCCTGATCCTTTGATCTCTTTAACCCCGCCCGGAGTTTCAATTCTGATATTTCCCTTTGGGCTGCTAACAAAGCTTCCTGCTGCTTCTTCTCATTGGCCTCCAACTGCTCAATCTTGGCCTGTGTCCTCTGGTCTTCTTGTGAACGGGCCTCGGTGATCATGATCCACCTAGCCTAGCTTTCCTCCAGGTAATGCTCAGCCCTAGCTTTTTGAATCTTGGCCTCCTTACAGGCATTCTTCAAAACCAACTCTCCTGCTCTTGCTTTCCTTATGTAGTCACCTGTCCTTTCAATCTTGGTAAGATGCTCAGTCTTGAGTCTTTCCAATCTCTCAATGTCCATGCGACCGTCATTCCTTTCCCAAAGAGTCTTCTTTAGGGCCTCAGATAGCTGATTATTCCTCTCTTTCAGCTTTTCAAAATCCTCCAAGCTAACAGTTGCTACAGGCTGTACTGTAGATGGTCCAGGTGTGTCTTCCAAGGTGAAAGGCATCCTGGTAATCTGAGATCTAGTACGGGACCAGTCAGAGTACTGGGCTGAAGCAATATTGTTACACCTTCCAAGGATGGTTGTCCCTTTGGTCTGGATGTTGTCCCAAGCCCAGGCAGCTTGTCTGATAACAGCTAAGTTAGGTTGAACTTCACAGTAAAGGGTCTCAGTTAAATCCTGTCCTCTGGGAGGATGAACCAAGGCATATCCCAATTGTCTCTTAAACAGTAAAGGGTTGTGTCGCTCCCACCAAATGACACATGGCCAAGAGGGGTACAGACGTGAACGGTCGGCGAAAGAGAAAGATATGAAAAGAGTCGCCAGCTAGGCATTTTTATGCCTGAAGGAAAGGTAATGCTACATAAACCTAAGAAAAGATGGATAAGACGGTCGCGAACCAGAGAAACTGAGAAAGGGGGTTGGTTACAACCTGGGAAGGTATTAGCACCCAGATTGTCCGCCGTACTCGACGGGATCCACGCTTGAAAGTTTGTGTTTAAAGGGGTAATGTCAGTGCTATTTGTGTACAAAAGCTGGAAAGAATGCAAGTGTCAATGCTAGAAGAAAGTGAAGTGAAATATGTGAAGTGTTAGTGCTGGAATAGGAGTGCAGAGCTCAGGAACATAAGGCTTAGAGAATGATGCTAGAAGACGGGGGGATATACAAAGACTTTTGTTCGATAACAGTTAAGTTATGCCTACGTATCCTCTCGTGCAATGAGGAAGTCAGAACACCGTAGTTCGACCCAAAGAGACTAAAAGATAACTTGACTTGTGAACTGCTTACTTGTCTATGCTCAAGTGTATGACCTGTCTGGCCAAGGTGCAAACTGTCTTGCATTAGACGGAAGAAGCGAGTTCTCGTTTGTGATTGAAGATGATGAGAACAGAATCCCGGAGGAGACGATTATTGTTTGTTTTTGAGTTTTCAGTCTTTTATTGCTTTTGGAGTTTGTCATAAGAAAGTGAGCTTAAGCCTAAACCAAGAGTTAGTAAACTCATCACATCTTCCCTCTGATTAGGGGTAATGAGAATACTTTAAGTGTGAAGTAAACACCTCACACTTAATCACCATGATGTAGGATTAAGATCATTAACCTACTTGCCTTTATTTAGATGTTTTAGGAGTTTTTTGTTTAGTGTTAAGTAATGAGTTTAAGCCATAATCAAGGATTTAATGGACCCATTACACCATCCTAATAGAAGGATAATAGATGAGAACATTTAAGCTGAGAAATGCTCCTCAACTTAATCCATGATTAGGGATTAACCTCATGACAAAACAAGGCCTTTATTAAAGTGGATTTTAGTTAATGGTAATATTAAGAAGTGATATTTATGGTTTGTAAGACAACTTGAGGAGGACTTGTCCATTAACACTAGGGTTAGTCCTTCTTGACCAATTAAGGAAGAATTAGAACCCTAATGGAAGGCCCAAGTTACAAGCTTGATGTCTTAGTGATTATTATGTGGATTGATTTAAAGGAATTAAACACATTAAGGGTTTAACACTTAGGATTAAAGTTATACACTTCATCCTAATAGAAGGATACGTGCATAACCCTAATCACAAAGCCTTAAAACCTTTAAGGTTTAGTCCTTGATTAAGAGATGAGAAGAGAGGACTCAAAGATGACACAAAGGTAAAACTAATGGGGGGACTAATCAAACCCTAATTGTGATCATGCTTGGGTTTTCCTAAGGTTTATGAAGCTTGCAAGAGATCTTCAAGAGAAAAGCCACCAAGGAAGAAGCAGGAGGAGAAGCAGAAGGAAGCAAGACAACTTACTTCACTTAAGAAGATAAGTTGCTTGAAGAAAGAAAGTGAGGAAGGAGCATGAATGAGCAAGCTCACTCTAATACAAAAGTAAAATTCAGCAATGAATTCATAAGAGAGATGAGAAGGGATTATGAGAAGTGAAGGCAAATTCACTTCTCAATGACTTACCACCTGAAAAGTTAGCAAAAGGAAATGAAATGGAATGAAAATGGGAAAGATGCAATGATGCAAACCAAAACAAGAAGCATGATCAAGGTATAAATGATGCAAAGAGATGATGCAAATGTATGTCATGGGATGAAGATGATCATACAAGGGATGGGAATGCAAATGAAGCATAAAAGAAGCATGAAAGTTCATGAAAACTTATGAAATGCAATGGATACAAAACATGGCAAATGGATGATGCAATGATCAAACATGATTCTAATGTGTCCTAAGATGTCTTATGAGTCAAGTGGATGCATAAAATGTCATGGCAAGTTCATGTATGCAGGCATATGAGAGATGAATGCAAATGAAGGCAAAAATTAGGGTTTATGAAAAAGATGCAATGCAAAATTCAAAATCGGAAGCAAATGACAAGATAAAAATTTGAAAATGGGATCAAAAGAACCCTAAACCTACACAAGTTCACTGCTCAAAGGAGGGGACCTAACTCTTAACCTAATGGGGGTTATGATTTTCTTAAGTTTGCTAGGGTTTTAGGATACCTCACAATGAAAAATGCAAAACAATTTGAAAATGAAAGATGTATTCAAACCAATTTTATCCTAGAAACTAAATGATATGAGGAATGCAATGCAAAAAGAACCAACATCAAACTCTTCATAGTTAGGCAGAAAGGATTTTTCCAAGTTAGGGTAAAAATATTGACTTTTAAGAACCCTAATTCCAAAGAAAAATGTCAAAATATGTCAAGAACCAAAAAGAAATTTGTTTGAAGAGTTTGATAATGTTTCTAAATGTATCAAAATGCAATGTGATTTTTTTGGTGATTTTTAGAAACTTAAATGCTATTTTAATTAATTAATTCTCATTAACTAATTAAAATAAACATTAAAATATTTTTAAAATATGAAAATTATGTAAAAAATAAAATAAAAATTATTTTCAGAAAGAGAAAAATATTTTAAGGTATGATGCAAAAAATGAGATTTTTTAGAAATGATTTGCTATTTTAAATAAATTGGGCAAGAAAAATGAATAAAATTGAAAATAAAATTGAATTAAAGGAGAAGTAATCAGATCCAAGAGCCAGGATTCAAAGTTACAAGGAAAAGGTTGACTAGCGCGCGTTTTAAAGGCTGGGATTTGTCCTGAGTTAATTAACCTAATTAATTAATTTAATGACGAATTAGGGTTTAATCAAGCCATCTGGAGCGTTCATACGCGCGGGTAACTCAAGATCCAAAGGTCTCAATTCAAACTTGGCTTAATTACAGGATTAGGGCATAACCACTTTCAGGCGACCGGAACAGTGTTCCGGTCGTCTTCTCCGACGAGCCCAAACCCTAACTTCTCTCTCAGGCCACCAATCTCCAAATTTCTTGCACAAAAATGATCCTCTAACAATCCTAAACCTAAATCCCCAACTAAAACTCATTTATTTCACATCATGAACACGAATCGAACAAAAATGTAAAAACGGGCAAAAGTTTCAGAGCTCACATACATGGTGGTTTCTCAACCATTTTCAAAAATAATCATATCCCCATGATCAGGGGAGTATATAGAACCATAAAAGAACTTAAAAGCAAGCTTCTGGAAAAAAAGTTCATGAGCTATACCTGAGGTTGAACTTTCTGGTTCTGGGATTTCTGACCTTTCCTTTGCTGCAAGTCCACCTCTTTGAACCCTCTGATGATGAAATGATGCTTAGAATGAGTTTATATGGCTTGGTTTGATTGTTTTGGTTCTGGTGTAGTAGATTTGGAGAGTTGAGTATGTGGTGTTTCAGGTTGTTTCAATGCTTGGTTCCTGGTCTATGGGTGACATATGACTTGTTGGTGAAGAAATATTTGAGGTTTGATGGCTGTATCAAGAGTTTCGAAGAGATGAAGAAAAAGGAAGTTTTTGTGTATCCTGGCTTATGGGAGGTTGCAGGCTTGTGTGTGTGTGTCTTTCAAGTCCTTGAGGTCCACATATGAGGTTCTGATTGGGCAGAGGGTTGGTAGTGGCACAGTTTGATTGGTATGGGCAAAATGCAAGAAAGTCATGACTTTGTGTACTTGAGGTATGTCTCGGGTCAGAGGGAGATTAGGGGCATGGCTGGGCTCAGCATGGATCAAGGAAGGCCCTTAGATTGCTTTTGTGCAGCTGTAATAGCTAGGGCAAGTGGTAGCATGGTTCTTGCAACTTTTCCCCCTTTGGAAGTCTTTGTGAATCAAGGCCAAGAAACCTCTAAACTCTTGGGCAAATTGCAGCCAAATGGGCCATATGGAGTTGTCATGATGTCTTGTGCTCACTTAGCAACCAATTCAAACATTAAAAGTCCCTTTTGCAAAAAATCCATTCTTGAAGATTCATGAGAAAATGCCTTATGTAACTTGTAATTCAAGGCATAAGAATGAGAAATCCTTTGGGCAATTCTGAATTATGGATCATGAATCATGTTTGTGTGATGGTTAGAAGTTGATTTGAGGTCACATTTGGCTTTGGCAAGTATTTTTGCAAGTTTCCTCTTTGGCACAAAAGTGAAAATTAAGTGATTTTTCTCAACTTTGCAAGGCCATAACTTTAGTTATAAAATGAATTAAATCAAGTTCTTGTACTTTTTGAAAATGGGAGGATCCAATATACAACTTTCATGACCAAGAATTTTTCATTTGAAGCATTTTTTAATCAAAAAGAGGAGGTTGAAAAACTTTCCCAAAATGGCAAGTTTGCATTACAAGTCACTTTCCCAAAATGGCAACTTTGCAAATGGCTTGAAATTCTTCAATTTTGTGAACTTATAACTTCTTCCAAGATCAAATAAAGATCATACACATTCAAAATGATGGAGGAAACCCTTTGGTTGGATGATTGGGGGCCCTAGATGCCCTGATTTTGCACTGACTTGCTCAAGAAGTCATTTATTGATCAGATGCCTTCCCCATTGAATTTCTTCATGAAAATTGGTATGTATGATACCTATATCATATAGAGACCAATAGAAACAAGAATGACCAAAAAATTTGGAGTTATGGCCTCTGAAACCAAAACCCTAATTTTAGGTCATCTGTGCAGTTAAGCTTGGCTCTGCTTCCATGCCTTTCCTCAGTTCTTGTGATTTTTGACTTTCTTGATCTTGGGATGATGTAATATGATGATTGAACATACATGGGCCCTTTTGAAATGATTGAAGACCTTTGGGGTGGCTCAGATAGCTCAGGGATTGCTCAAGTCACAAACCCTAGATGCAGATGACTTAGAACCAATGCAGTGAAGCAAAAATGCACTATGAGATGATATGATTGAAACTATGCAAATGAAAAGAATCACAGGCCATGGTGAAATGGGTGAGGGAAAATTTGGGGTGTTTACAGGTCCCCTATTCAAACATGAGTTAGCTGTGCAGGGTGTAAGCAGCGGCTTAACAAACAAACAAGATAACTTGTGGTTGAATACCAAAGACAATCCAGAATTTGCACTCACTGAATGAAGAAGAAAAGGGATATAGATTGTAACAGGTAGTAAAGTATGATTATAAAGTGCGGGCGACGGAGGACGACCGTCGAGCAGAGGACGACTGCTGGGGATAAGCAATGACGGGGACGACCGACATGCTGGGGAAGTAAAGCATCATGATGGGGACGGCCATCAAGCAAAGAAGTAAGACTCTCTGGGGATTAAAGGTAATGAAATGATGGGGACAACCATCAGGTTGAAGGACTAAATGATGAGCGACGGTCATCAGAGGTGAAGGACGATCACCTAGCAGGGACGACTGCTCTGTTGGGGATAAGATGAGGGACGGTCATCTAAGGTGAAGGACGATCACCTGGCAAGGTACGGTTGCCGAACGTATCACGACATAGGACGAATGCCGGATAGAAAAGGTCTACGACGGGGACGACCATCGGATAAGCATGATGAAAGACGATCATCGAGAGGTGAAAGACGATCACCTAGCAGGGTACGGCTGCTCAAGTATCACGACATAGGATGAATGTCGGATAGGAAGGGGTTCTAATAAATAGAGACTCCGCTGGGGACGATGAAGGACGATCATCGAGAGGTGAAGGACGATCACCTGGCAGGGTGCGGCTGCCGGGAATATCATGACATAGGACGAATGTCAGAAGGAGATAATTTACTGGGGAATGGTAAACACGGACGAATGATTACATCCAGGAAATAAAAGGTATAAGTGTTTGACGCTATGTATAAATTAAAGATGCGGACGAACATCCTTAAGACTACGATACGAACGAGTATCGGTAGAAACAATGCTGACACATGTTCAAAGATGGTGATACGGACGAGTATCAACTGGTTAACAAAGAACACGGACGAGTGTCGACTCTGAAGGGAAAAAGGTGTATACAAGATACGGACGAGTATCCGTAAGATCAAGAAGGTATGAGTGTCATAGACGGGTGCTCAACCTGCTGGGGAGGGTATGATACAGACGAGTATCATAAGAGGAAATGTATAGGTTATGAAAATATAAAAGGCGTTTGACGTCTTGCGGGATAGGATGACACAGATGAGTGTCAGGAAAGTATAATAAGCAAAGGTTTAGGCAACTGTGTCGGGGATAGGTGACACGGACGGGTGTCAGGAGAATGTATTAATAGGTATCTGTTTGCGGTTTATATGACACGGACGAGTGTCGAGTGGGTATATGAACATGTATTTGTGAGTGCAAAGGGGATGCTAAGGCTTTCTGCTGGGGATATGACACAGACGAGTGTCAGGGTGTATCCGTTGTGTGTAAACATATGTTCGTAGAAAAACGTCCTGGCGACTTTCTGGGTAGAGATGACACGGACGAGTGCCAAAAGGAGCATGTACCTGTATTTTGGGAATGTAAGGAAAATGTTCTGATATTCTGCCGGAGAATTTGAGAGGTATTTGTGTATTGTTGAGGTGGTATCTTTGGTATCTACAGGCGTTTGATTCAAGACATGGCTTATGATTATGCAATATGTTTGATTTTTGCCATAATGCTCCGTATTAGACGGAATGCTACGCTCTGGGGGGAGATATGATGTGGATGCTATGATTGTGCAAAGGATACCAATCCGGGATTCAGATCCTGTTGCAGTGAAGATCTCTGGCTGATCTGTTTTGAAAGAATATCCCAGCTGGGGGAAAAGATCATTGGTAGATCTGATATGACTTTGCTCGGGGAAACAGGTCACTGATAGACCTATCTTGGTGATGAGGAGCCCATCTGGGGTTTGCGGAAGCTTTCGTTACTTTGTTGTGAGATCTTCAACATTGCTCTTCTGGATAGAGGTCGAGACTTTGCGGGGAGATGGCTCCATGTTTAATACTCGGCTGGGGAAGAGAAAAATCACTGAACGATCTTCCTATATACTTAAGTATGGATCTTTGCTGAGGATGATAATATTTGACAACCCAGCTGGGGAAATGAGCACCTTCTGATGGGGAGAGAAAGCTTCTCCGGTGCTGTTTGGAAGATGTGCTGAGGAAATAATGATTTGGCAGTTTGCTGTGGAGAAGCTTTCGTGCCCCATGTTGTACTTTGACTACCTGCGATCATGTTATGACAAAGAAACGTACAAGTATCCTGAGGTATCCCCTACTGGATTCCCTCATAGGAGTTTAGACACCTCCGGGAGCAAATATATTTCCTATAAGCATGTAATTTAGAAAAGACGCATCTGTATTTACGCAATCAATAATTTAAGGATATAAGACATTTTTGCAAATGAAAATAAAATGTACGAGACGAAATGTGACTGGGAATCTGATTTTATTTATTTGCGTGCCCTGAATTGGCAAAATATAGTCAAAGAAACAGACCCCCTGAAATGAGGAGATTGTTACAAATTGAGAAACAAAAAGGTGCTGGCAATGTTGATGACGCTTCAGTGTGCTTCCCTTTTGCTATGACTCGTATGACATTGACGTTCTTCTCATCTTGCTTTTTGAAGAAAGCCGATTCTGACCGATGCTTTCACCTCTCGAATTTTGCCGTGTTGTAAGCGATACAGACGAATTCAGAATGCAGTTGTTCGCTTATTCCCTTATTTTGCGTGGATCGCCCTTTCGGGTTTTCAATCCACCGAGATACCCATTTTTGCATGAGTTGTCCAATGTGGCTTTTCAACTCAGCGGGTGTACATTTTTTCTTATTTATTTTCCCTTATTTTTGCCCGAGTCTTTTATTCTGTTTTTGACTCGCCGGAATGCCCTATTTTTGCCTGGACTTACATTCTGTTTTTATGTCCAGCGGGTCATTTTTATGCGAAATATTTTTTAACTACATTCGAATTTACAGGGGACATGAAGTCTTCACCATCCATAGTACTGAGCATCAGTGCTCCACCAGAGAAAACTTTCTTTACTATGAACGGGCCATCATAATTCGGAGTCCACTTGCCCTTGTGGTCTGTATGAGGAGGAAGGAGTCTTTTCAGCACAAGATCTCCTACTTGGTACTCTCGAAGCCTGACATTCTGATCGAAGGCTTTCTTCATTCTTTTCTGATACAACTGCCCATGACAGATTGCAGCTAATCTCTTTTCTTCAATCAGACTCAGTTGTTCGTATCGGGATCAGACCCATTCTGCTTCGTTCAACTTAACATCCATCAATACCCGTAAAAAGGGTAATTCAACTTCAACAGGTAGGACTGCCTCCATACCATACACAAGCTGATACGGTGTTGCCCCAGTGGATGTTCTGATTGACGGACGGTACCCATGCAAGGCGAATGGTAGCATTTCATGCCAGTCTTTGTAGGTGACTACCATTTTTTGCACAATCTTCTTGATATTCTTGTTAGCTGCCTCTACAGCGCCATTCATCTTTGGCCTGTATGGAGAAGAATTGTGGTGTTGGATCTTGAAGTCCAGGCATACTTCTGCCATCATTTTGTTGTTCAAGTTGGAACCATTATCAGTAATGATTCGCTCGGGCACTCCATACCGACAGATGATGTCTCTCTTCAGGAATCGGGCTACCACTTGCCTGGTGACATTGGCATAGGAAGTTGCTTCAACCCACTTGGTAAAACAGTCGATGGCAACCAGGATGAATCTGTGGCCATTTGAAGTAGTCGGTTCAATCTTGCCGATCATATCAATGCCCCACATGGCGAAGGGCCAGGGTGAAGACATCACATTCAGAGGATTTGGAGGCACATGCACTTTATCTACATAAATCTGGCATTTATGGCATTTTCTAGCATACGCACAACAGTCTGCATCCATTGTGATCCAGTAATAGCCCGATCTTAACAATGTTTTAGCCATAGCATGCCCTCCAGCGTGGGTACCAAAAGATCCTTCGTGCACCTCGTGCATTAACAAGTCTGCTTCGGTCTTATCAACACATCTGAGGAGTACCATATCAAAGTTTCTCTTGTACAAGGAACCATCAGCATTCAAGAAGAAACTACCAGCTAGCCTTCTTAATGTCTTCTTATCATTGGAAGATGCCCCAGGTGGGTATGTTTGATCCTCCAAGAAGCATTTGATGTCGTGAAACCAAGGTTTATCATCTTTAACAACATCTGCTGAAAATAGTATGCTGGCCTGTCAAGTCTGGATACTGAAATCCGAGGCACAAAGTTGGCAGCTTGAACTTTGATCATGGATGAAATGGTAGCCAGAGCATCTGCAAACTGATTTTCATCTCGAGGGATATACTCAAGTTTGACTGTAGTGAAGAAAGTAAATAACCTCCTTGTATAATCCCGGTAGGGTATCAGATAATCCTGGTGAGTGTACCATTTGTCGTTGGTTTGATTAATTACCAGAGCTGAATCTCCGAACACAGTCAAAGTATTGATCCTGAGGTCAATGGCTTCCTCAAGACCCATAATGCAAGCTTCGTATTCAGCTTCTTTGTTAGTGCAATTAAAGGTGAGTTTTGCCGAGAAAGGCATGTGAACTCCCTTTGGTGTAATAAGTACTGCACCAACACCACGGCCATTCATATTAACAGCCCCATCAAACATCATTGTCCATTCTTCTTCTGGGTCAGGCCCTTCAGTGTGAATAGGCTCTTCATGATCTTTTGCTTTTATGAACATGATGTCTTCATCATGGAAGTCAAATCTCATAGGCTGGTAATCATCATTGGGTTGCTCAGCAAGATAATCAGACAACAAACTGCCCTTGATGGCTTTCTGAGATGTGTATTGAATGTCATATTCTGTGAGGATCATTTGCCATCTTGCAACCCGTTCGGTAAGCGCTGGCTTCTCAAATATGTACTTAACTGGGTCCATCTTTGAGATTAATAAGGTAGTGTGGGTCAACATATACTGCCTTAGTCGGTGAGCAGCCCACGCTAAAGCACAACAAGTTTTCTCGAGCAGTGAATAACGTTGTTCACAGTCGGTAAACGTTTTGCTTAGGTAGTATATTGCATACTCTTTTCGACCATACTCGTCATGTTGGCCCAACACACACCCCATTGACTCTTCTAATACTGTCAAGTACATTATTAGAGGTCTTCCTTCAACTGGAGGCATCAGGATTGGAGGCTCTTATAAGTATTCCTTGACTTTGTCAAAAGCCTTCTGGCAGTCTTCGTTCCACCTGACCGTTTGTTCTTTTCTCAACATCTTGAACAAGGGTTCACAGGTTGCAGTAAGGTGAGATATAAACCGTGAAATGTAGGTCAATCTACCTAAGAACCCCTGAACTTCCTTCTCTGTCCTCGGTGCAGGCATTTCTTGGATGGCTTTGACTTTATCAGGGTCAACTTCAATCCCTTTCTCACTTACAATAAATCCCAGCAGCATACCGGATCGCACCCTGAATGTGCATTTTTTGGGGTTTAACTTCAATTGGTACTTCCTCAGACGCTTAAATAACTTCAACAGATTCACCAGGTGGTCTTCTTCTGTGAGGGACTTGGCGATCATGTCATCCACATAACATTCAATTTATTTATGGATCATGTCATGGAATAATGTTACCATAGCACGTTGATAAGTGGCACCAGCATTCTTCAATCCAAATGGCATCACCTTATAACAGAACGTGCCCCAGGGTGTAATGAAAGTGGTCTTCTCCATGTCTTCGGGTGACATTTTGATCTGATTATATCCTGAAAATCCATCCATGAAGGAGAACACCGAGAACTGAGCCGTATTGTCGACCAATACATCAATGTGAGGTAAAGGGAAGTCATCTTTCGGGCTAGCTCTGTTCAGGTCCCGGTAATCCACACACATCCTCACCTTGCCATCCTTCTTAGGCATAGGTACAATGTTAGAAACCCACGGCGGATAGCTAGTTACAGCAAGGAAACCAACGTCCCACTGTTTTTGTACCTCTTCCTTTATCTTCATGGCCATATCTGGGCGAGTACGGCGTAGCTTCTGTTTTACTGGCGGACAATCTTCTTTCAAAGGCAGCTTGTGCATGACAATGTCGGTGTCCAACCTTGGCATATCTTGATAAGACCAAGCAAAAACATCCACATACTCTCGAAGCATGTCAATCAGTTGTTCCTTTACCGAATCTTGTAGACATGCCCCGATCTTAACTTCTTTCAAGTCTTCTTCTGTACCAAGGTTAACCGTTTCGACCTCCTCCTGATGAGGAGTGATAACCTTCTCCTCTTGTCTCAACAACCTGGCTAGCTCTTCAGGTAGCTCATAATCTTCTTCAACCCCTTCATCAGCTTGATTAATCGGATTGTCAAAGTCATACGAAGTCATAGAAGTGTCGTTGTCGGTGCAGTCTGGAGGGAACTCTCTGCAAGGGTTTAGATTTGTTCGTTTTAGTGATCAATTTTATCTTGTTTAGGAAAAGTGAAAATGAAGTTATCATTTTGAAAAACATTGCCATTTTATTTTTTTGTACAAAAAATGAAAAATGAAAAACATTGAGCGGAAAAGAAAAGACTCATTTGCAAAAGATGTCCTGATATTTATTAATTGATCTTTGCACAAAATACAAGATGACCCGATTACAAAATGAGCCCTGACATCTTGGGCAAGATGCAGGACTTGATGCATGCTTTAAAAACAGGAAATAATAATTACTTTGCAGGAGTAACTCTTATAATTTCCTGGGAAGACCAGTTTGAGACATGGTTCCCCGGGATCCTTGGACGTATCCAGCTTTCCAGGTTGCGCTCGTCCTCTGACTCATCTTCCAAACTATTCACAGCATCCGGGGTGAGCATCCCCCCGCTAAAAAACTTGGGCTCCGTTGCAGCCTCTGGTTGATCTTGCCGAGTTGGCCTGTAA
This sequence comes from Lathyrus aphaca, assembly GCA_963966055.1. Taxonomy (NCBI): domain Eukaryota; kingdom Viridiplantae; phylum Streptophyta; class Magnoliopsida; order Fabales; family Fabaceae; genus Lathyrus; species Lathyrus aphaca. The sequence continues at coordinate 388,976,043 of OZ014524.1, forward strand.
CCCAACCCGAATCGGTCTTCTTTCTTCTCGACCGGCAGGAACTTGCCCCAGCCTTGAGCAGTACCCTCTTCAACAACCTTTCGGGCTTGTTGGTATGAGGTAATGGAAGTTCCCAGCACAGCAGATGTCTCATTAATATTAAGGGCCTCAAACCCTTGGCTCATGGTTTCATGGATCTCCCCATCCATCTCAATGTATTTGAAGGTAGCCAGCTGGCTGACAAAAATATCCTCTTCCCCACAAATAGTAATGACTTGGCCCTCCCACTCGAATTTTAACTTCTGGTGAAGGGTTGATGTCACGGCGCCAGCGGCGTGTATCCATGGTCTACCCAATAGACAGCTGTAGGCAGGCTGTATATCCATCACAAAGAAGGTCATTTTGAAAACATGTGGGCCAATCATTATTGGTAATTCTATCTCTCCCAAAACTGATCTTTTAGAACCGTCAAAAGCTCTTACTACCAAGTTACTTGGGCGTAGTGCCAATCCGTCATACTCCAGCTTCACAAGGGCTTTCTTGGGCAGGACATTGAGGGATGACCCTGTGTCTACCAGTACGTGAGAAAGAACTGCACCCTTACACTCCAAGGTAATGTGCAAAGCCTTGTTGTGATTGTGACCTTCCACCGTCAAATCAATGTTGGTAAAACCTAGTCTATGACTAGCATTGACATTTCCCACCACAACTTCTAACTGGTTGACGGTAATCTCCTCCGACACATAAGTTGCGTGCAGGACCTTTAATAGTGCATTCCGGTGAGCCTCGTAGCACATTAGCAATGATAGTATGGAGATCTTGGAAGGCGTTTGGTGAAGCTGGTCTACCACCTTGTAGTCACTCTTCTTGATGATTCTCATGAATTCATCAACCTCTTGATCAAAAGGAGTTTTCACAGTTTCTTTGACAACTTGTTCTTCTTGCACCATGCTCTTCCCTTTTGCCTTGGCAACAACTTTTGCTTCAGCATTGGGTCTTTGTATTTGCGAGGCAAAGAGACGTCCACTTCTAGTGAAGCCTCCGCCTCCCCCCACATTGTCTATCTGAGGTGAAGAAGTTGACGATTCCAAAGTGATTTTCTGCCCCTCGCAGTATAGATCTGAGCCATAATGCCAAGGGATGGCATTATTGCTTTCGTAAGAACTGGCCCAGGCACTGTGATAGTAACTGGACTGATAGCAGCTGCAGAGGGGACCACAATGGTGTGTGGATCATAGTATATGGTAACTGGTGCTCTGACAGGAGTAGCATTTTGTTGTGAATTGTTGGAAGGAACATTTGCGGGATCATAGTAAATTGTAACCGTTGAGACGCTTTCTTTAACTGTTGTTGATGTTGTAGAAGGTACCGTTGACTGAATGGGTGTTGCAGTTGTAGCAGGGATAGTAACTGAACTTGTATCCATTGAAGTGATTGATTGAGTAGTTGTTGGAGTTGTAGTAGAATCCGTTGGAACAATGGTTGCTGACGTTGTAGGAGTATCTGTGATTGTTGATGAAGGAATTGTTGAAGTTGTAGGCGCTGTTGTCGTAATCTGAAGGATACCATCCTTAATAAGACCATCTATGCCGTTTCTCAACCTTTCACACCCATTGACTGCAATATTGCAATACCCACAGCCGAGCTCACACCCGGGGAACATTTGGCATTCTAAAAGCTGAGCTTTGATTTCAACCAAAGGTGTTCGAATGTGTGCAACATTGGTGATTAAGGTGGATGGTTTTCCTTCCTCAATAGCATTAATCCTAGGCCCGTTGTGACTAGGCATTGGATTCCTTGTAACATTCGGAGGAGGTGCAAAGTTTAGAGCTTTTGAGTCCACCAGATCTTGGACTTTCATCTATAGGGCCCTGCATTTTTCAGTATTATGCCCCGGTGCGTTCGAATGAAATGCACACCTGGCATTTGTATCATAATTCTTTGGCATATTGGCGGGATCTGGAGGTGCCAATGTCCTTAATTCAACTAGGTTGAGTTTCAGGAGTTGTGGCAAGAGTGCAGCATACGGCATTGGGATTGGGTCAATCACCCTGTTTGCCTGTGATGGTCTTTGTTGGAAAGGACGCTGTTGTTGGTTGTTGTTGTTGTTGTAGGTTCTCTGTTGCGGATAATGAACTTGTTGTTGTTAATGTGGTTGTTGTTATTGAGGATATGCTGATTGTTGAGGAATCGGAGCTGGAATGGTAACTGCTGCTACTGACCGGTGAGCATATTGAGGCCTGCCCCTGCTTGCATGAATGAAGTTTATTTCACCGGCCCTTCGAGGTCCCACAAAAGGCTTTCTGGGATTACTGGATGAACTTGCTCCACTGTCGGAAATTTTGCCCATCTTCAAGAGACTTTCAATCCTTTCACCAGCTATGACCACATCAGCAAAACTGGTAGAGGAGAAGGCAGCCAATCTATCAATATAGGTTCCTTGCAATGTATTCATGAACATGTCAGCCATTTCCCTCTCTGACATGGGTGGTTGGACAGCAGCAGCAAGCTATCTCCACCTTTGGGCATATTCTCTGAAGCTCTCTCTAGAAGATTGAGACATTCCCATCAGGAGAGTCCTACTGGGAGCCATGTCCAGATTGTATTGATATTGCCTGATGAAGGCTTCGGCCAAATCCTTCCAGCATCTTATGGTAGCTCTGGTAAAGTGTGAATACCACTCTCTTGAAGCCCTAGTCAGATTGTCCTCAAAGTAGAACATCCACAGCTTTTCATCCATAGTATACGCTTTGAGTCTTCCCAGGAAAGATTGCAGGTGAGTGCGCGGACAGGAGGTACCATTGTATTTTTTTAAGCATGGAGGTTTGAATTTGTGGGGAATTCTCACCCCATCCACTAAGCCCATGTCCATCACATCGAAGCCCAAAGAATTATGAGACTCCAAAGATCTTAACTTCTCAGCAATTTCATCCAATCTCCGGTCATATACCTCATCTCCAGCCCCCATAACAGTAAACTGTTCTTCTTGGGGATCCTCTTGTAAGATTCTCCCACCAGCAGTATTACCTTGCACATTTCTTGGGATGTTAACTTCTGGATCCAGATGAGGCCCAAATACTGGTGGGTCAATACGAGGCTGGACCTGTTCATTGTTACTAGTTCCTCCTGTTCCAAGGTGAGGCTCCTCAGGAGTTTGTCTTTCCACCAGCTCTCTTAACCTTTCTTGACTCTGGGCTAAGCCAGTCATCACTGCCATGAATTGAGACATCTGATTTCTCATCTCTAATCTCTCATTGGTCATCTGATTTCTGACCTCAGTCAGATCCTGCTGTACTTGTTCCATTTGAATACCAGGAAGGTTGTTGCGAGTCGGGTACCGGTGCGTGCGGTTGACAGGGAACACTCGGCGACGAGCAATGTTTCCTGAGGTCACAGCAAAGTTAGAAACAAAGATAATAACAAAACCTACAAAATAAAAACAAAGTTAGTATGCAATGCAGTATGCTTATTTGTTTTCCAAGGTATCCGGTTTGGTTCTTGGTTTTGACCTTTCCAGACCTCGAGGAAGATGCTTGATGTTGTTGAGAGAAACCCAAATGACAATCAAACTAAAATATATTACAAATGATGAACAATACATAGTTTTGTTTACAACACATGCCCATGGAGGGCCTAAATATAATAAAAGGAAAAGTACATCAAATGGAAATAACAACAAACAAACAATCAGACATCTAGTCCAAACTCATCCTCTCTGACCTCCTTCAGGAGTGCCTCAGTCACTGGACCTGCTGGGTGCTCTGTAATGGTCCTAATGAGGAGGTTCCTGGTAGCAATGGTAGTGGTCAGCTTTTTATGCCTATCCTGGTCCTTTGATCTCTTCAATCCTGCTCTAAGCTTCAACTCTGAAATCTCCTTCTGGGCTGCCAACAAAGCTTCCTGCTGCTTCTTCTCATTGGCCTCTAGCTGTTCAATCTTAGCTTGAGTCTTTTGGTCTTCTTGTGTACGGGCCTTGGTGATTCTGACCCACCTAGCCTGACTCTCTTGCAGATAGAGCTCAGTCCTAGTCTTCTGAATTTTGGCCTCTTTGCAGGCATTCTTCAATATTTATTCCCCAGCTCTTGCTTTCCTGATGTAGTCCTCCGTCTTCTCAATTTTGGCAAGATGCTCCACCCTAAGCTTCTCCAATCTCTCAATATCCAGACGACCATCACTCCTTTCCCAAAGAGTCTTCTTTAAAGCTTAAGATAAGTTCTCATTCCTTTCCTTTAGCTTCTCAAATTCCTCTAGGCTGATAGTTGTTGCTGGCTGTACTGTGGATGGCCCAGGTATGTCTTCCAAGATAAAAGGCATTCCGGTAATTTGAGCTCTAGTACGGGACCAGTCATAGTATTGAGCTGAAGCAACATTATTACACCTCCCAAGAATAGCCATCCCTTTTGCTTGGATGTTGTCCCAAGCCCAGGATGCTTGCCTGACAACAGCTGAATTAGGCTTCACTTCACAATACAGGGTCTCAGCTAAATCCTGTCCTCTGGGAGGGTGAACCAAAGCATAGCCTAGTTGTCTCTTAAACAGCAAAGGATTATAGTTGATGCAACCTTTTACTCCTATTAGAGGCACATTTGGGTACTGTCCACAGTTGGTGATAATGTCCTTGCCTTTTGTTCTCTGGGTGCACCATCTGATATCATCTGAAGTCAAGGCAATGAACCTCTTAGCCCAATTCTTCTGCTGATGTGGGTTCAAGAAGGTATCTGACTTAGGCAGGTGCCTGAGCAACCAGGTGTAAAACAGAGGAGCACAACATCTTACCAACTTCCCCCTCTGTTTTGCATTCCTCTGATGGATGGAATAATAGAAATCTCCTAGCAATGTGGGAACTGGGTTCTTCAGAAGAAACAAATGGATGGCATTCTTGCTGACAATATTGGGCTCATCTGCAAACAGTATAGCCCCATATATGCTGAGGGCTAACAATGCACAGACTGCCCTCCATTCTCCCAATGAAGCCTTCAGGATGGCCTGAGAAATCAAGAAGTCCAAATGCAAACCAGGGATCCCAGCTTTTGTTGTCATACTTTGCTCAATCAAGGCATGCTCCAGGTATAATGCCTTTGCTACTTCTTCATTTCTGTGAGCTGGCATTTCTGGGTTGAAAGGGATTCCCCCCTGATAGGTACTCCAATCAATGAGGAAAACTCTTCCAACAGAGGTCCTAGCTGAAAGTCTGGAAAGGTGAAGCATCTCAAAGGAGGGTCATAAAACTGCAAGCATGTGTGGAGCATTCTCCTTTGAGATGGATCAAGGTCCATAACCATGTCCAGGATACATCTATAATGCTCCCTGAACAGTGGGATGTGGTCTGGTGTGATAAGTGACTGGACCTACCTGATACCAGTGAACACAGGCTCAAAGAAATGGTAGGATATGTTGCTCTTCCTGGGAGTAATCATGAGTGTTGCTGGAGAACTGAAGATAAGTGCTGATGAAGGTCAAAACTGATACTGGAGATGAGCCACTGATAGGCTGATACTGGTGATGATGAAGATAGCTGAAACAGAGGTCTATGCAAAAGAAGGGGTCAAAACCAAACCAGATATGATGTGGATACCCTGAAAAGCAAATAAGCAAATGTTAAGTGATGCAATAATGATATATACAAATGATATGCAAGGGTTTGTGATCAAGCTGGATCTGATTACCTGTCTTGATATAGGCCCATGTATGTTCAAAAGTCCAGATGAAGGCTTAGAAATCCAGTAACCAGAGTGGGGGACTCAAATAAAGAGTCTCATGTCCAGGGTTTAATCACAAGAACTGTCCAAAATGAGGTACTCTTAAACAAGATAGTAACAGGGTATGATGTGGCTAAGGGTACCTGCAAACCTGTAAACAGCCCAACCCCCTCACAAGTAGTGTTCTAAACACAAGGATCCTCAGACTTGGATCAGTTATGAGAAGTGTAAACACTTCTAACCCGGAGGTACAGTGTTTACAATAACCATAAAAGATCCTCCTCTAATTCACCTCAGTTTCTGAAGGTCGTAATAAAGGTCATCCAGACTTAGCAGGCTTCCCAGATAGCCCTAGCACTACAGGAAATCTGTAGCACAGAGTTCTCAGGAAGAAACCCACATCTGAACTGTGTTTCATATTCCCGCACCAGACCGAAATGGAATGGGAAAGAACATGAACCACTATAGCCTAGGTGTCACTCAGGTCCCAGGTATAGGACCTTAAACTCTCAATGGAAACCCCACCCACCAAAACAGCAAACCAGATCCAGCAATGATAATGACAGTATGTAATATGTAAAACTGTAAAGAAAACAATAAATAAAGCTGTACATAAAGCAGTAAATAAAGCAAAATAAATAAACACACATAGCACATAACACCCCAGTAAACACAAATCAAGACTTTGCAATCATATCATCCACATAACATTCGATCTCCTTGTGGATCATGTCATGGAACAACGTGACCATTGCCCGTTGATAAGTTGCCCCGGCATTCTTCAGACCGAAGGGCATGACCTTATAGCAGAAAGTTCCCCACGGGGTAATGAACGTTGTCTTCTCCATATCTTCCGGTGCCATTTTTATCTGATTATAACCGGAGAATCCATCCATGAAGGAGAACACTGAGAATTGAGCAGTATTGTCGACCAACACGTCAATGTGTGGTAACGGAAAATCATCCTTTGGACTTGCTCTGTTCAAATCTCGATAGTCAACGCACATCCGGACCTTGCCGTCCTTCTTAGGTACTGGTACGATGTTAGCTACCCAAGGTGGGTAGCTAGTCACGGCAAGGAACCCAGCATCCCACTGCTTCTGCACCTCCTCTTTAATCTTCATCGCCATATCCGGGCGAGTTCTTCTTAATTTCTGCTTCACAGGAGGACAATCTTTTCTCAGGGGTAGCTTATGCATCACGATATCGGTATCTAAACCTGGCATATCTTGATATGACCAAGCAAAGATATCCACATACTCCCTCAGCATACTGATCAGCCCTTGTTTGGCGTCGGCCTGCAAACTGGCCCCTATCTTGATTTCTTTCTTTGCATCTTCACTGCCAATATTGATGGTCTCAATCTCCTCTTGATGAGGCTGAATAACTCGTTCCTCTTGTTTCAACAATCTAACCAACTCTTCAGGGAGGTCACAGTCTTCCTCAATCCCTTCATCAGCTTGGTAGACTGGATTATCAAAATCATGCATAGTCATAGCAGGAACGTTATCCGTGGAATCCGGATGATCAGCACTGCACAAATGATGTGCTTATTCAGAATCTGCTTATTTTGAAAAAGAGACGCTAACACGAAACAAAAAGGAAAACACATTGCCATTTTATATATTGTTTTTTGTGAAAAAGTTTAAAAACAAAGACAGGGAACACAGTTTGTCTGAAAATGTCCTTTTATTTCATAGCAAAATAACAATGCGATACAAAACATGGTGGCCCAATACAATGGATCCAAGCATCTCGGGCAGAATGCTGGATTTGACAAATGCAGTATGCTAATAAAAGGAAACAAAGCAATTACTTTGGGAGCCAGGTGACTTGAACAATGTCTTCAGCAGACCAATTTCCTAGCTCCTCGCCGGGTGCACACGGGCGGATCCAATTGTTGTCCCAGTCTCTGTCACTATCTCCGTCTTGGCTTGCCGTACAAATTTGATCGCGGTCGAGCAACCCAGCACTTGTGAATGAGATAACTTTACCACTCTGAGTAGACCCCCCAGGCTGATACCCTAAGCCGAATTTGTCATCCTTCTTTTCCATCTCCAACAGCTTGCCCCAGCCCTGAGCATTGCCTGATTGGACGACCTGTTTTGCTTCCTGGTAGGAGTGAATGGACGTGCCTTCGTTGTTTTTCTTCACCGAAGTCAGGATACTGACATCTGCTTCAAAAGCTTGGCACAAAGTCTCGTGAATTTCTCCGTCCATTTCTACATATTTAAATGTCGACAGATGGCTGACAAATATATCTTCTTCCCGGCAAACTGTGATGACCTGGCCGTCCACCACATACTTAAGCTTCTGGTGCAGGGTTGAGGTGACGGCTCCAGCTGCATGTATCCATGGTCTGCCCAACAAGCAACTATACGCAGGCTGGATGTCCATAACATAGAAGACACTCTTGAAGACTTGAGAGCCTATCTTGACAGGCAACTCAACCTCTCCGAAAACTGATCTTCTTGAACCATCGAAAGCTTTAACCACCAGATCACTCGGCGTCAGAACAATCCCATCAATGTTAAGCTTCATCAACGCCTTTTTCGGAAGCACATTCAAAGAAGAGCCTGTATCCACAAGAACATGAGACAACACAGCGCCCTTGCATTCCATCGTGATATGCAGCGCTTTATTGTGATTTCTTCCCTCCTAAGTAAGATCTCTGTCAGTGAAGCCTAAGCCATGGCTAGCATTGACACTTCCAACAACAGCTTCGAGTTGATTGACAGTGATCTCTTGAGGAACGTAAGCCATTTGAAGTACTTTCAGCAAGGCTTCTCGGTGCGCGGGAGAGCACATCAACAGTGACAAGATAGAAATCTTTGAAGGCGTCTGGTTCAACTGGTCAACCACCTTGTAGTCACTCCTTTTGATGATCCTCATAAACTCCTCTACCTCCTTTTCAAACGTCCCCTGCCCAGCCACAGGAGTAGTTGACTCGTCATTCGCAATCTGCTTCCCTTTGTCTTTGGACGAAGCCTCGGCCTCAGGATCCTTTCTCAGTGCAGGGGGAGCAAACAAATGACCACTTCGGGTAAAACCCCCAACACCTCCTACATTCTCAATAGTCAAGTCAGCAACAGGTTTACTCTCCATCTTCTGTCCTGCCACATAGACATCGGAACCATAATGCCACGGAATGGCCCTATCATCGGTGTACGGCACTGGCCCAGGTACAGTTATAGTCACGGGACTAATCTGATGAGCGTAAATGGTAACCGGCTCTTGTCTGACGGGCATGTCAGCTTCATCATAGAAGATAGTAATGGTTGACACATCATTAGCCTCTTCATTACTAACCTTACTGAACTGCAAGGACCCCTCATCGATCAACCCTTGCAAACCCATCTTCAATTTCCCACAGCCATTCCCAGCACTTATACAGTCTTCGCAATCGAGAGAACAACCAGGAAATACTTGACCCTTCAACAGTCTCTCTTTCACCACCCTCAACGGTGTCTTGACTTCATCAATACTCAGCACCAAACTCAACTTGTCGTCACCCTCAACAGCATTAACTCTTGCCCCGCCATGATTAGGTATAGGGTTTGAGTGGACATTCGGCGGTGGCGCAAAGTTGATCGCCTTGGAATCTACAAGATCCTGAACTTTGTGATGTAGCGCCCTGCACTTCTCAGTTGAGTGCCCGGGTGCTCCTGAATGAAAAGCGCATCACGCGTTGACATCATAACCAGCTGGAAGCTCTCCAGGAGGTGGTGGTGCTAAGGTCCTCAATTGAATAAGGTTCAAATCTAGTAGTCTCGGCAACAAGGCAGCATACGTCATTGGAATAGCTTCAATCACCCTGTTAGTCGGGCGAGTCTGCCTCGGCTGATATGGTCTCTGCTGGTAGTTGGTTCGAGGTTGTTGTTGTTGCTGATGTTGTTGTGGTGGGGGTAGCATCTGTTGTACGGGAGCTGCAGGAATGGTGACAGCAGCCATATGTTCATAAGGTCTTCTGTAACCACGACCCTGGCTTCGGCCGAATACAGCATTGGTCTCGCCTTCTCGCCTTCTCAGAGGTCCGCTAAAAGCTTTCCTCACTCCATTTGAGCTACTAGCACCTGGGTCTTGTATCTTCCCCATTTTCAACAGCGTTTCAACCCTTTCTCCCGCAATGACAATATCATTGAACTTTGTAGCAGAACTCGACGCCAGTCTTTCAAGAAATACCCCCTGGAGGGTACCCATAAACATATCGGGCATTTCATTTTCTAACAGCGGCGGTTGCACCCTGGCGGCTAGCTGACGCCACCTCTGGGCATATTCTTTAAAGCCTTCTTTTGCTGTCTGAGCCATATGTTGCAACTGCGTGCGATTCGGAGCCATGTCCATGTTATATTGGTATTGCTTCACGAAGGCCTCAGCGAGATCTTTCCAGCTCTTGACGTTGACCCTACTGAGCTTCATGTACCACTCAAGGGAAGCTCCCACCAAGTTGTCCTGAAAGTAATACATCCATAGTTTTTCGTCGTCTGTATGAGCGGCAATTCTCCCGACATATGATTGCAAATGGGTCTTCGGGCAAGCAGTGCCGTTATACTTCTCGAAGGTTGGCACCTTGAACTTATACGGAATCCTGACTCCAGGAACCAAGCCCAAGTCTGTTATATCGAATCCCAAAGAGCTCTGGGACTGAATAGCCTTGATTTGCTCAGCCATCTCTTCGAACCTCTTGTTCATTTCTACCCCTTGACCTTCAGCTTCATGAAGTAGAGTGAACTGGTCATCATGGTTGTCCATCTGAATGTTATGCAACCCGTCATTGACTATTGTCGCCCCTGGTTGTACAACAGGAGTTCCACCCTGACGTGCGCCCGCACCAGTATGATTATCAGCATTTGCAGCAGCAGCAGCGTTCCGGTTCTGATTCTCAACCATCTCTCGCAGACGCTCTTGATTCTGCCCCATGCCGGCCATTAACGTCATGAAGTTATCCATTCTCTGCCTTAGATCTGCCAAATCTGCCTGCATTTGATCCATGGCTCGCTCTCTGTTAGTCTTGGTTGGGTATCTGTGCACTGCTGGCTGTTCTCGGACTTTACGAGGAGCTATAGTGCCTTCTTGACTCCCGCCATCAACTTGAGGTCTTCAATCTCCTGAAGTGCTGCTTCGAGGGCTTGTTGACTGTCTGCGAGCTGTTGGGTCTTCTCTCTGCGAACCCTGTGGGCCTGCTCCACCTCTTCTTTCTTGTAAGCCATCTGAGTTTCAAAGAACTCCTCTTTTTCTTTATATTGCTTCAACTCTTGCTCTCTTTGTCCCTTCAACCATACAATAGACTGACGAGCATCTCGGAGGGTCTTTGACTTCTTCTTGCGCTCAACTTCTCTTTGAGCTTCCATCATCCCTAATCTGCGGAAATGTGCTTCTCTTCCTGCAAAGTCCTTCTCCTTAGCCTCTAAAGTTGTCTGCATTTTCAGCAACTTCTCCTCAGCTTCATTCTTGGCCCTGTTAGCTTGGTGATACAAGCTTACCATCTCGGTATTTCAACTCTAACTGCATGTAGCTGGGCTTCTAACTTCTTGAATTCCTCTAGAGGCACAGTATCAATGGACTCAGCAACTAGGGGAACTGGTGCTGAAAATGGTAACAAAACTCTTCTGGCTCTGTCTTTCAACCAAGCTTCGTACTCTGGGAATGTTTGATTGTTGCACTTCCCAAAACTAGCTATTCCTTCTCCTTTGATGCTCTTCCAAGCTCCCGCAACCTTCCTCACTAAGGGCATATTATCTTTCACTGAGAAGTAGAAAATAGGGGTCAACTTCAAATCTTCAGGCACATCTCTCAAAGCGTATCCTAATTGTCTTCTTAACAAGATTGGATTGTAATTAATCCCTCCAGTTATCCCCAACAAAGGCACACTATGATAGCTCCCGCAGTTGGCAATAAAACGTGCACCTTGCAGCCTCTGAGTGAACCATCTAACATCCTTGGCCAACAACTTTTCCAGCTTCTGAGCCCATATCAGACTATGGTCACTAAACACTCCCGTACTAGGCAAATGCCTCATGAACCACATGTGAAATAACGGAGCACAGCAACGGACCAAACCTCCCCTCTTCTTCTCAGTCTTGTAATGAACCGAGTAATACAAATCCCCGAGTAAGGTAGGCACAGGATTCTTCAGCAAAAAGAGATGTATGGCGTTTATATCTATGAATCTCTCCATATCAGCAAACAAAATGATGCCATAGATAGAAAGAGCCAAAATAGCACAGGCAACATCCCATTCCTCTTCAACAGCCAATTCTTCCGCCTTCTTTACCAGAACCTCCAAAGAAAACCCAGACACTCCTCCTTTAATAATGGTCAAAGACTTCACAGTAGAAGGGCTCAAATAAAGAGCCTCAGCAATAGCCTCAGGTGCAGGCCTACTCATCTCAGAATTGAAAGGAACCTGATCTCGAACCGGCACACCCAGGATCAAAGCATACTCCTCCAGCATAGGGCCCAACTGAAAATCAGGAAAGGTGAAGCAACGAAGCTGAGGATCATAATACTGAAGCAATGTATGAATGGCACTCCTCTCTGAAGAATCTAACTCTATCACCACATCAATAATACTCCCGTAAGCTTTTCTGAATCTCTCTACCTGGTTGGGTGTAATCAGCTTTACCATCTTTTTCAACAAACCAACCTTGATATCGAAGAACTTGAAATGAATATTCTGCTTGCGAGGATCTTCCATCTTTGAAGAGAATACCGGAACCGGAAGCAGAGATATGAACCTGTGAATGAAAACAAAAAACAATGATTAATGATGCAATGATGCAATGATGCAATGCAGATGCAAATGCAAGGACATATGGTCATCTGAGGCTGTCTGGAGTCTGGCCACTGACAAGGTCCCTCTGAATAACTGACAAACCAAAAATCCACTGAGTCACACTCTCTGATAATCACAATCCTCTGAAGAGAATCTCTGGACCACAATATCAAGAATACCAGAACCAGAAAACCAGAACTCCGGAACCAAGGTAACTGTATCATAACATGAACTGTACTGGTAACAAGGGTATGATGTGGTCAAGGGTTCCTGCAAACCTGTAAACCCATCCCCAATCTCACAGGTGTGCTCCGGGTCAAACATCACTGACTCTCAAAGCCGAATAGCAATAATACTTTCACCATTTCCGAGAAATGGCTCATGACCAAATCAGGGAATCGGTTAGGCATTATGTACTACTCAGGGAGGCCTCAGCTGAGTCCGGGAAAAACAGGCATCCCTTATAGGTTCCCAGCTTCAAGCGCTGAAATCGAGAAACAATAGTACATTCAGCCCGTAGGATACAGTACTAATGTCATACGACCAGATGCTTTGACTGAGTTCCTATAAGAGAACCAGGCCATCCTATGCGAGTTCCCAGTGGACCCTCGGGTGCGAATGGGTTTTCCACAAAATGTGGTCTGCCACTGTCACCACTGGAGAGGGTTGTTTCCACAAAGGTTCTCAATGATCGGTCCCCAGATGCACATAACTATCAAGGTCTTATCCCGAAGTGGAGGAAATCCCCACACAAGATATTTCCAAAACAGTCGCAATCTGGGCGTGAAACACATCGCCACTCATCATGCCACATGCGAGTACAATATGTCCACTCTAATCCTAGGGTGCACTCAATCCGGGTACTTGGCTTATCTCTCAGAAACAGTATCACCCATCCCACCAAAAAGAAAACCAGTCCAGACAGTCCAGTATGATATATATGATGCGGAAAATAAATACTGAAAACTGTAAATAAAGCTGTAAATAAAGCAGTAAACAAACAACAATACAATACAACAAGCCACATCAAACAAACATCACCCAATGAAACAACAACACACAAGCGCTAGGAGAGACTCACAGGGGAACCAGAGATTATCTGGTGTGCAGTCCCCAGCAGAGTCGCCAGCTGTCGCTCCCGGATTTCCATCCTGGTACAAACGCGAAAGTGGCGCGGAAAAGGTTAGAGTCGCCAGCCAGACATTTTTATCCCGAATGAATGGGAAAGGTAATGTTGCACAAACCTGAGGAAGAAGGAAAGGACAAGGTCCTGCGAACCAAAGATCTGAGTTCGGGAGTCGGTTACGACCTGGGAAGGTATTAGCACCCAGATCGTCCGCCGTACCCGACGGGATCCACGCTTGCAAAAGAAACTGTTTCAAAGGGTGAGGGTATGAAAGCTGCAGCAAAAGAAATGAGAATGAACTGGAAAAAGAACTGAAATAAGAAACAAAGAGAAAAATGTAGGGAAAATAAAGATTGTGCTCGAACGGGCCCTACCCCGCTGCCTACGTACCTCATCAGGATAATAAGGATCAGAGACGCCGTAGTTCCCCTAACTAGGGGTAATAAAGGAAAATTGCTTGTGAATTAAAGGCTTGAACTGCCTATGTCAATGCTCAGGTGTTGCAGGCTCGGACGACGAGTGCGTTACCGTCTTGCAAAGTGACAAGTAGGAGCAAGTTCGCGTACGGAGCGAATGAGGTGAGAAAAGAATTCCCGAAGGAAAGACGCTTATTGTTTGTTTGGTGTTTTTTAGAAGCTTTTATGAGTGGAAGTTTGCATAGGTAAGTGTACCTGAGTCTTACTCGATGGGATGTGTACAGCTCACATCATCCCGAAATGGAATGCGCAAGAGGCACACCTATCTATGGAGGAAATCCCCAAAGCTAGTCCCACAAGTGAAGGCTTAAGCACACTGGCCTATTACCCATATTAAGTGCTTTTGTGGTTTTTGATTAAGAAGTGTTTTTTAGCTTTTCTTTATGAGGTACTCATGCTAAGACCTATCCACCACAAGTGATGACTCACACCTCGCCCCGAAATGGAACGCGTGCAAGCATCTCATAGCAAAGTCTCATGTCACATGAAAGCACCCAACCTTTATTAAGTGCATTAGAATTAAGTTTGAAGATGAGAAGAGAAAGAGAACCAAAGGAGCAAAGGAAAAACTAGGGGGAAGTTTCTATCATAAGTTAGCATGCATGGAGTTCCTAGGGTTTGTGAGGTCTTTCTAACTTAAAAAGATCTCAAAAGAAGAAGAAGAAGATAAAGGGAGAGATGAGAAAGGCCTAAGCCCAACAAGAAGATGTTAGTCTACATAAACAATATGAGGAGAGATGAGAAAATGGAGATGTGGAACTCAATTCCCACATCTCAAACTTACCATAGCCCCTGCAAGGTTAGTGTAACAACATAAAACCAAGGCATGAACCAACAAGTCAGAAGCTACACAAGCATATAGGCATGGCAAAGAGTTCACAAGATGATAAGCAAAGCAACACAAGATCACATTGAGATGATTGGAAGTGAAATAAATGCAAAGAAGGCATGCATAACATTTAAAGAAATAAAGCACATAAAAGAGACCCAACACCCAGACCCAAGGAGACTCAAACCTATCCTAAGACCAGGAACAACCCTAGACCTCTAAATGACCCCAAAAGATGAGGAGAAGTTGGCACAAGTGCCCTTCTAAACTTAAAAGAGACTATAAGATTCAAAGTATGCAAAACAAGGCAAGGTGAGGAAGAAAATACCCAAGAAAAAGATCCAAGCACCTAAAAAATCTACCCAACCAGAAAAGTACTCTCCAAACACAAAGAAATGAGAATCCAAAAGGGTTTGCAAAAATACAGCACCAAACTAGGTCAATGAAGCTCAAGGATGCAAGGTATCACCATTTAGGGTTTCGAAAATTAATGCACAAGTAACTCAATCAAAGTCCAGCAAGGAAATTTGTGAAAAATCCAAGATAAATCATGAAGATAGTAGAGTGTCTTAGTATTTGAATGCAAAAAGAATGGGGTTCATAGCTTAAAGGATGAGGAAAACAGAAATTGGACAAGGCAGATTGGTCCATGAGAGTTCACAAGAAAGCAATGCCCAATATTGAATTTATTTGGCCACGTGAGATGAAAGTAAAAATCTGAAAAAAAATATGATAAAAAACTAGATGAACCAAGGAATACACATGAATTTTTTTGGATTTTTTTGATATTTGGAAGTATTTTTAATAAATCAAAATAAAAGAAGTAAAGAAAGAAAATAATAAAAATAATAAAATGAGCAAAGAGAGGGGGAGTGTGAAGAGCAAGGCCACTCAGTTCCACTGGCCACTTGGGCCCAACAGGGGGTGCGAGTAGCACCCCTCGACCTAGGCCCACACGAAAAAGACAACAAACAAAAAAACCTAGGTCTTATAATATTTGAGACATGCTTCAAAAATGAAAAAGAATAAAAAGGAACAAAATCATGTAGACATACATCAACCGGTCACTAGGGTTTAAGTCATAAAAGACAAAAACAAAAACCCAGCCAATCCACGCACTCCACCTCATCATCTTCAACCTCTATCCAAATTGAAAACGCAGCCAGGGCATAAACACAGCCTCTATGCTTCAAATGCAGAGCAACACAACTCCTTCATTTCTCCACGAAATTTCACAAATCAAGCATCAAAATGAACCTTAGACTAAGCACATCAGGAATCAAGCATAAAAAACATACACATTAACACACACAGCATGAACAGAAGCAAAACAGTTTGGATCTAAAAATTTCGAACCCTCACACTAACTTCAATTCAGCACCATTTTTAAAACTAAAGTGATCTATACGTTCAGTGCAGCAAGCAGATCATAATACACACAACAAAAACCATTTACAGATCCATAAATTTGGAGCATACCTGAGATTGCAAAGTTCCAAACTCCACCAAGAAAACCAATATCCAGCTCAAGATGTCCCTCTTGCAACCTCTGCTCACAAAATAAATGTGAAAGAGGCCTCAAAATCAGCTCAACCTTGCTCTGTGAAGGGTTTTGGTCTGAACTGAACTGGTGCGAAAATCTTCTTCTAGCTCAAAGTGAGGGTTGATCCATGATCTGTGAAGCTCTAAGAACAAGAATATGAGGTTTGTTTGGAGAATGGAGGTTTGGATGATGAGCTATGAGGGAAAATGCAGCAGGAGCAAAAACTGGGAAATGAGAGAATGGTGTGGATTTCTGCCAAGATAAAACCCTAGCTGGCCCTTTTATTGTGCCCAAAATCAGTCCAAGAAATGAGAAATAAAATGCACGTGGGAGGAGTGTGATCCAATTGAAATTGCAAAAATGCATAAAGGGTGTCATGGAAGAATTTGCTCGTGCCTTTTCTTTGTACCTTGCACATGCTGATCCTATTTTCCTTGCTGATCACTAATGGAACACCCTCAGCCCTTGGATCAAAGTGTATTGCAAACTCTCATGCTTATGCACCTTTTGCAAGTAGGATGGGACCATGCATACCATGCACGATTTTTGTGATTCTCTTTGAGCCAAACTTCTCTCATATCATGCATAGTGATGTAATGATTTGAAATTGTACATAGAATGGCTTGCAATTAATTTACATGACAATTTGCAACTTAGTAGAAACTAAGATTTCCATATGACCATGTATTTACATTTTGTGAAATGCACCACATTCCATACATAAATCCACCAATTTTCCTTGAGCCAAACTTTTCACATATCATGAATAAAGATGTAATGACCTTACTTTGCACATGGAATGGCTTGGAATGGGGATACATGAGTTTTTGCATTTGGTAGAACTTTGGATTCTAAAGTAAACCCTAAAAAATCACACAACTTTCGAAGGCCATATCTCATGATCCATGAAGGCTATGCAAATGCACTTGTACTTTTTGAAAATGGCAAGCCTTAGTCTCCAACTTTCAAGTTTGGGTTGGGTTCATTTGAAGGATTTTTGATCATGCTAAGCTCACTTGAAAATTAGGGCAAAAGTTGCTAAATTTGGAAAATCTCAAAAACCAACTTTGTACCATTTTTACAAAACCCTTCAAATATCCATGATTCTTGATTTTTAATCATCCCAAACATCTTATAACATTGTAAGGACCCCCCTTGGCAAGAAAGATTGGCTTGGACCCCTTGAAATCAGACAGATGACTTTTTACAGGCACAGTTGACCAATTACTTCACCTGCAAGCAACTGAAGAATTTCTTGACTTCCACATGGAATCTTCTCATGAAAATTGGTACCTAGGATCCTCTTAACATATAGAAGACTTTTCCCAAATTAGATGGCCAAAGTTGTGGAGTTTTGATGCTTGAATCTCAAACCCTAATTTGGGTGCCTTGTGTAGGAGCTTTGCCTTGTCCTGTTTTCCCTGACGATCATGCAATCTTCTGAGCTTTTGCCAATGGACTTGAACTTGTGAATGGAGAGTAGACCCACACAAGGACTTGTACAACTCCATTAGAGCCCTTGTCATGGCTTGAAAGGCTTCTGGGAACCCCATAGATGACCATATGCTTATGCTAGGACATGAGGGATGTTATGTTTCATCTTTCCATGATATGATGCTGAGGAAATGATATGAGTATAATGCCTATGATATGATATGATGCTAAAGATGAAGAGGGCAAATTTGGGGTGTTACAACTATGAGTGTGACTCAATTTGGTATTCACCTTTATTTTCGTGCGGTATCAAGTCCGGATAACGATTTATATATCGTTTATCTCGCATGCATTAGCACTAACATTATGCACCTTAATTGGTGGTGGCCGGCCTCATTTGTAGGGTAATTACTTTGTAAATTACTCAGCGATTTCTTAACATAGACCTAAATGTGTCCCGACTTCGGAATAAAAATCTAATTGGGAACTTACACTTTCGTGGATCGGATCTCTTGTTGATCGCGTAATCCCAAAGTTGTTAATCATATTGCATTAAGAATCGAGACTTATGAATGTTTTATGCGTAGGTGCTTTGGGTCTCCCAATCGCCTTTCAAATTCCATTGAATTCGATTCGGTTTGCCTTGATTAATCGCTATAGTGTAAGATGCTAAGCGGATTCGGTTGCCTTTCGATTTTGGTTACTCTCTTGGTTGTGGTTGATTAAGTTCACCATACCATTATTATGTAAATATTATTATACTATTACTACTATTAATATTTTAAATTCTTGCACTTTAATTTCTTTTTGTTACTAACATTTATTGCCTTTATTCTATTTTGCTTTATTCATCCATATCATGTTTATTATTTGTTCTTATTATTTTGTTGATTTTCCTTTTGTCCATTTGGACACACAAAAATTAATAAAGGATTAAACCTCTAAAAAACTTGTGACTTTAATTTGAGGACTATTGGTTACTATCCTTGGCATTGGAATGGAGATTTTGGACTTAGATTTTAAGATCCTTTTCCCTTGCTTTGATCTTCATAAAGTTGGATTTAGCCTTTATTTGGCCATTTGCAAGCTCATAATGATGGAACTCTTATTGCTCATAATTTGGAATGTCATCAAGTTTGGTTAGATCTTTCTTCCCTTATCTCCTTATTTTCTTTTTTAGGATAGTCCCTTCATCTCCCCCTATTCTTCAATTTTCAAAACCTCCTCCCTTTTTAAAAGAATTCCTTCTTTTCAAATCATCACCTCTTTAATAAACAAAAACGTTGACTTTTGTCAAGTGGCTTTTACTTTTTTTTTATTTCCTTTTAAAATCAATGAATCTAATCATGTTGACCTTAGTTCAAAAAATAAAAAGAGTCATTATTCTTTAGTCGGGTGCAAGTCTCTCAATCTCCATAGTTGTAGTTTGATGTAATTGAGTTTCTTGTCATTTGTGGGGGTTTAGTGGCATACTCGTTGATTTTATCCGAGTTGGCTCCCTCCCCATAATGATGTATGAGTCCATGCCTTCATTCTCATGGTAGATTTGTTTGGCTATCCACTTGAAGATAACAAATTCTCTTCACTTAATAAAATTAATCATAACCCACCCTTTTCACTATTTGTACCACGAACTACGGGGTTTTGATCTTGCATTGCACTTTGTGGGTACGTAGGCATGAGGTGGTAAACCTCTCCAAACACAAAAATATTAAAAATAATTCTTTCTCTCACCTCTCCACTCTCATTTTTACAAACCATTTTCAAACCAAAAGCAGCAAATTTTTCAAAGGGCTTCCGTGGAGTACCACGAACATTTTAGGTGCGTAAAACCTTCCCATTGTATAACCTATCCCCTTACATGTTTCTCTGTTGTGTTTCTTTAGCTTTTTGCTTTTAGATTCATTAGGATTTATTCGCTCTTTTTTCCTTTTTCTCTTGGAATAAAATAAAAGTGTGGTGGCGACTCTGTTTACCTTGATTTAAGTTAATCAATAGCTTACACTCATGATTTTACCGCTACACTACCCTTCTGATATTGTAAGACTGTTTGAAACGGTGGTTTGGTTCAGATTACCCGGATCACAGTTGTTCGCTTATTCGCTTATTTTGCGTAGATCGCCCTTTCGGGTTTTCAATCCACCGGGATACCCTTTTTTTCCTGAGTTGTCTGATGTGGCTTTTCAACTCAGCGGGTGTACGTCTTTTTTTTTACTTATTTTCCCTAACTTTTGCCCGAGCTTCTTATTCTATTTTTAGCTCGCCGGGATGCCCTTTTCTTGCCTGGACTTTAATTCTGTTTTTGGGTCCAGCGAATCTTTTATGCGAAGTATTTTTTAACTGTGTCCGAGTTAACAGGAGATTGGAAATCTTCTCCATCCATAGTAGTGAGCATCAGCGCCCCACCTGAGAAAACTTTCTTTACTATGAATGGGCCTTCGTAGTTTGGGGTCCACTTGCCCCTGTGATCTGAACCTGGAGGAATGATCCTCTTGAGTACAAGCTTGCCTACTTGATACTCTCGAGTACGTACACGTTGGTCGGATGCTTGCTTCATTCTCCTCTGATAAAGCTCCATGACAGATAGCCGCTAATCTCTTTTCCTCAATTAGACACAACTGATTATATCGAGCACCTACCCATTCAACCTCATCAAGCCTCACATCTATCATCACATGTAAAGAAGGAATTTCCACCTCAACAGGAAAGACTGCCTCCATGCCATACACCAAGGAGAATGGAGTTTCCCCGATCGACGTCCTAACTGGCGTTCGGTACCCATGCAGTGCAAATGGTAACATCTCATGTAGGAGGGCATGAAATGGCGAAAAAGTTATTGAGATCAGGGTACTATTGGCTAACAATGGATGCAACCAAGATGAAACGATGACCGTTTGAAGAAGTAGGCTCTATCTTCCCGATCATGTCAATGCCCCACATAGAAAAAGCCCAAGGAGATGACATGACGTTGAGTGGGCTAGGAGGAACATGCACCTTGTCTGCATATATCTGGCATTTATGGAACTTACGGGCATACGAACAACAATTTGCATCCATTGTTATCCAATAGTACCCTGATCTCAATAACTTTTTCGCCATTGCATGCCCTCCTACATGAGTACCGAAGGATCCCTCGTGGACTTACTGCATTAACAGGTCTGCTTCGTGTCCATCCACGCATCTGAGCAAGACCATGTCAAAGTTCCTCTTATACAGAACCCCGTCTGCATTCAAGAAGAAGCTAGCAGCAAGTCATCTCAAGGTCTTCTTGTCATTGGAAGATGACCCAGCTAGGTATTCTTGTTTTTCTAGGAAAAGCTTAATATCAAAGTACCAAGGTTTCTCATCAGACACTACGTCTACAGAGTAAGCATAAGCTGGTGCGTCAAGCCTGGAAATTTCAATCTTGGGCACATAGTTCCAACACAAGACTTTGATGGACGAAGAAAGAGTAGCTAATGCATCGGCAAATTGATTCTCATCTCCTAGTATATATTGTAGCTTAACCGTTGTGAAGAATGTCAACAGTCTTCTGGCATAATCCCTATAAGGAATTAAGTGCTCTTGATGTGTATACCATTTGCCAGTAATCTGGTTGATCACAAGAGCTGAATCTCCGAATATATTGAGGGTCTTAATCTGAAGATTAATAGCCTCCTCTATTCCCAATATGCATGCCTCGTATTCCGCTTCATTGTTGGTGCAGCCAAAAGTAATTATGGCAACGAAGGGAAAGTGAACACCTTCGGGAGTGATAAGAACAACACCAACTCCACGTCCGTTGATATTGACTGCCCCATCAAACATCAACTTCCATTTGGATTCAGGGTCAGGCCTCTCCTCCTGAAGTGGTTCCTCACAATATCTTTCCTTGAGGTACATGATGTCCTCATCAGGGAAATCAAACTTCATTGGCTTGTAATTGTCCTCAAGCGGTTGTTGTGCAAGATAATCTGACAATACACATCCTTTGATGGCTTTCTGGGAAGTGTACTGTATGTCATACTCTGTTAATATCATTTGCCACCTTGCAACTCTTCCGGTTAATGTTGGTTTCTCAAAAATATACTTGACAGGGTCCATTTTTTATATTAGCAACATGGTGTGGGTCAACATGTACTGTCTCAGTCGGCGAGCAGCCCATGCCAAAGCGCAACAAGTTTTCTCGAGCAGTAAATAACGGGATTCACATTCAGTAAACTTTTTGCTAAGGTAATAAATAGCATGCTCTTTTCGACCGGACTCGTCATGTTGGCCTAGCACACACCCCATCGACCCTTCTAACACAGTCAAGTACATGATAAGCGGTCGTCCTGGAACTAGAGGCATTAGAATCGGAGGCTCCTGCAAATATTCTTTTATCTTTTCAAAGGCTCTTTGACAGTCCTCATTCCACCTGACCGTTTGTTCTTTTCTTAACAATTTAAATATTGGCTCGCATGTGGCAGTTAGATGAGATATAAACCATGAAATGTAGTTCAATCTCCCTAAAAACCCATGCACTTCGTTTTCTATTTTTGGTGCAGGCATGTCTTGTATTGCTTTTACTTTTACAGGATCTACCTTAATCCCCCTCTGGCTAATAATGAAACCCAGCAATTTACCGGAACACACGTACACTTGTTTGGATTCAACCTCAATTTATACTTTATCAACCTATCAAACAAATTTTTGAGATTGACCAAATGTTCTTCTTCGTCCCGGGACTTGGAAATCATATCGTCCATATAGCACTCAATTTCCTTGTGTATCATATCGTGGAACAAAGTTACCATGGCCCGTTGATACATTTCCCCGACATTCTTATATCCAAAGGGCATAACCTTATAACAGAATGTACCCCACGGGGTAATGAACGTCGTTTTCTCCATGTCTTCCGGCGCCATCTTAATTTGATTGTACCCGGAGAAGCCATCCATGAAAGAAAATACCGAGAACTGAGCGGTGTTATCTACCAGCACATCAATGTGAGGTAATGGGAAATCATCCTTTGGACTTGCTCTGTTTAGATCCCGATAATCAACGCACATCCGAACCTTGCCATCTTTCTTTGGCACAGGCACAATGTTATCTACCCAAGGTGGGTAACTAGTTACAGCAAGGAACTCGGCATCCCACTACTTTTGAACTTCCTCCTTAATCTTCATTTCCATGTTAGGGCGTGTTCTTCTAGGCTTTTGTTTTACCAGAGGTTAATGGCAGCTTGTGTACAACAATGTCAGTATCCAACCCCGGCATATCTTGATACAACCAGGCGAAGATATCCACATATTCACGTAGCATATCAATCAATTCCTTCTATACCTCGGCCTGCAGACTAGCCCCAATCTTTATCTCTTTCTTTACATCCTCAGACCCGATGTTGATGATCTCTATTTCTTCCCGATGAGGCTGAATGACCCTTTCCTCTTGTTTCAACAATCTAACCAATTCTTCCGGGAGTTCACAGTCTTCCTCAACCCCTTCATTAGCTTGGTAGATAGGATTATCGAAGTCATGCATAGTCATAGCAGGAACATTATCACTGGAATCCAAACGGTCAACACTGCATAAATGATGTTCTTATTTCAGAATCTTCTTTTTTTTCAAAAGTGACGCTAACACACAAAATCACAGGAAAAAACATTACCATCTTATTTATTTTTGTAAAAAATTAAAAAACAAAAATATGCTTGAAAAAAAGTCTTTTATTTCATGGTAAAATAAATGCATTAAAAGCATGATGGCCCTACAAATGGATCCATGTACCTTGGGCAGAGTGCAGGATTTGACATGCAGTATGATAAAATGGAAACAAGAAAATTACTTTGACTGCCAAGTAACTTGAACAAAATCTTCAGCAAACCAGTTTCGGAGCACCTCCCCAGGTGCACATGGGAGAATCCAGTTATCCAAGTCGCAGTCACTATCCCTCTCTTCATCTGTAGCACAAATGTGGTTGTAGTCGAGCATTCTAGCACTTGTGAATGTTATAGACTTACTTCCCTAAGACCAGCTAGACCCATTAGGTTGATATCTTAGACCAAACTTGTCATCCTTCTTTTCCACTTCTAACTGCTTGCCCCAACCTTGGGCATTTCCGGATTGGACTACTTCCTTAGCTTGCCTGTAGGAGTAGATTGGAGTCCCTTCCTTCTCATAACCTTGAACTGCAGCAACCGGAGACAACATACTAGCATTGACCGTCTCAAAATCCTGGCAAAGTGTTTCGTGGATCTCCCTGTCCATTTCCACGTATTTGAAGGTCGACAGATGACTTACAAAAATACCTTCTTCACCGCATACAGTAACAACTTGGCTGTCTACTACATACTTCAACTTCTGATGCAACGTGGATGTTACTGCGCCAGTAGCATGAATCCAAGGACGCCCTAGCAGACAACTATAAGCGGGTTGAATATCCATAACATAGAATGTACTCTTGAATACATGAGACCCAATCTTTACTGAAAGCTTCACCTCCCCGAACACAGACCTCTGTGACCCGTCAAAGGCTTTCATAATCAAATCACTGGGTCGCAAGACAATGCCGTCAACATTCAACTTCATTAAGGCCTTCTTAGGGAGCACATTGAGAGAAGAGCCTGTATCTACCAAGACATGTGATAGAACAACACCCTTACACTCCATGGTGATGTGTAGGGCCTTGTTGTGATTGCGTCCCTCAGAAGTGAGATCTCTATCTGTGAATCCCAACCCATGGATGGCGTTCACACTAGCTACCACGGCCTCCAACTAGTTAACAGTTATCTCCTGTGGTACATATGTCATTTGTAAAACTTTTAGCAAAGCCTCCCGGTGAGCTTGAGAACACATCAGCAGCGACAAAATGGATATCTTGGACGGGGTCTGATTCAGCTGTTCAACCACCTTATAGTCACTTTTCTTAATTATTCTCATGAAGTCTTCAACTCCTTTTTCAAAAGTGCCTTGACTAGCAGTAGGAGTTGTCACCTCTTCAGTTGCTACCTGTTTACCCTTAGCCTTTGCAGCAAGCTCAGCTTCAGGATCACCTCTAAGAGCTTGAGAAGCAAAGAGACGCCCACTCCGAGTAAATCCATAAACTCCTCTGACATTCACAATAGTCGGGTCACTTGTCACTGTTTTACTCTCCACCTTCTGTCCCTATACATACACGTCTAAACCATAGTGCCAAGGGATGGCCTTGTCATCAACATAAGGAACCGGTCCTGGAACAGTAATGGTAACTGGACTCGCCTCTGGAACATAGATAGTCACGGGCTCTCTACGGGCAGGAACTTCAGCAAGATGAAAGTAAATTGTTATGGTAGACACACAATCACTTCTATTGTCAACCCTGTCGAACTGTAGGGACCCCTCGTTAATCAAACACTGCAACCCAGCTTTTAAATCCTCACAACCATTAACTGAATTCATGCAACCCTCGCAGTCATAATCATACCCTGGGAATACCTGCCCTTTCAGCAATATGTCTTTCACGACTAGCAACAAAGTCTTCACTTCATCCACTTTCAAAATCAAGTTTAACCTCTCACCACCATCAACGACATTTATCCTGGCCCTTCCATGATTTGGAATGGGGTTTGATGTAACATTTGGGGGCGGTGCGAAGTTAATTGCTTTTGAGTCAATCAAGTCTTGGACCTTATGCTATAATGCCCTTCATTTCTCTGTTGAGTGCCCAGGAGCTCCTGAATGGAATGCGCATCTTGCATTAGCATCATACCCCACTGGAAGTTCTCCAGGTGGAGGTGGTGCTAATGTCCTCAATTGGACCAAGTTCAAATCTAACAATCTCTGGAATAGTGTTGTGTATGTCATCGGGATGGCCTCAAGCACCCTATTAGCTGGACGAGCTTGACTTTTTTGATAGGGTCTTTGCTGATAGTTATTGCGTTGTGGTTGTTGTTGTTGCTGCTATTGTGGTTGTTGAACGGGACTTGTTGGAATGGTGACTGCTGCCACCTGCTTGTAAGATCCCCTGTATCCACGGCCCCGACCTCGACTGTACACAACATTAGTTTCTCCCTCCCTTCTTCTTGGAGGTCCATTGAAAGCTTTTCTAACATTTCTTGAGCTACCTGCGCCACTGTCTTCGATCTTCCCCATTTTCAGAAGATTTTCAACCCTTTCTCCAGCTATCACGATATCATTAAACTTTGTTGCTGAACAAGACGCCATTCTCTCAATAAACACCCTCTGTAGTGTTCCCATAAACATGTATGCCATTTCATTTTCTAACAAGGGAGGTTGCACTCGAGCAGCAAGCTGACGCCACCTCTGGGCGTACTCTTTGAACCCTTCCTTAGCACTCTGAGACATTGTCTGCAAGTGGGTACGATTTGAAGCCATATCCAAATTATACTTATATTGTTTCACAAACGCCTCAGCTAAATCCTTCCAGCTTCGAATATTGACCCGGCTCAGCTTCATGTACCATTCCAAGGAAGCTCCTACAAGACTATCCTGGAAGTAATACATCCACAACTTTTCATCGTCTGTATGCGCAACAATCATTCCCACAAAAGACTGAAGGTGCATTTTTGGGAAAGTCGTGTCGTTGTACTTCTCAAAAGTAGGGACCTTGAACTTGTAGGGAATTCTCACCCCTGACACTAAGCCCAGATCATTGATGTCAAACCCCAGAGAACTCTGAGATTGAATGGCGCAAATTTGCTCAGCCATTTCTTCAAATCTCCTATTCATGTCAACTCCTTGGGCTTCCGCCTCATCCAGCAAAGTGAATTGTTCATCCTGCCCATCCATCTGCATGTTATTCAATCCATCATTGACAATAGTGACCCCTGGTTGTACCACAGGGATTTCAAATTGACAGGCGCCAGCCCCGTTGCGATTACCTCCATCTGTTGTCCTATTGTTCCTTGCCTGATTGTTCTCTATCATCTCGAGCAAGTACTCTTGAGTTTGACCCATCCCAGCCATGAGGGTCATGAATTTGTCCATTCTTGTCCTTAAATCAACTAGATCTTCTTGCATCTGCTCCATTGCTCTCTCTCTGTTCACCTTTGTAGGGTATTTGTGTACAGTTGGCTGTCTCTGAACCTTCTTAGGAGCTATAGTGCCTACAATTGACATAAACATTAGAAAACTGATGGATTACCTACAAAACAACAAAACATGTTATATGCATGCAATGTAACTATTCATGTTTCCATGTTCAGGCATCAATATGCCCCAGTTCTGGTATTTTTGACAGAAAGTACTCCAGATAGCCCTTTTTATTGTAGAAATTGACTTCCTATCACGAGATTTTCTTGATAGATATTAAAATTTTGATAGTTTTGGACAAACAGGTTTTAGCATACTCATAAGATTACCATGGGAAACTAACATGATCATAAACATAGGAAAAAGTAACAGCAACTTCCAGAAGGATTACAAGTCTTACAGATAAAGTGCGAGGACAAATAAAATAAGGTTCCTACAACAAGTCTGTAGGTACTCTAAAATGCACGAAAAAAACTCTAAAATTTTAAACTACAAGAAGACTCTGGCTCCTCCCTTGAAAGTCCCAGCTCTGCCCTGGCTTTCTTCACCCCAACCCTCAACTTGAGCTCTACATTCTCCTTAAGTACCTCCTCCAAAGCTTGCTAGCTTTGTGCCAACTGTTGGGTTTTTCCCCTTCTTATCGTATGAATTTTCTCCAATTCAACCTTCTGTTCTTAGAGCTGTAGCTTGTACGCCTTCTCTTTCTCTTCAAACTCCTTCTGATCTTTGTCTTTCATCTCCTTCAACCAAGTGATGAATTGTCTACCCTCCCTAAGGGTCTTCTGAAGCTTCTTGTGCTCTGCTTCCTTCTGGAATCCATCAACCCTCTCCGTTGGAAATAAGCTTCCCTTCCAGCAAACTCTTTCTCTTTAGATTCCTGGGTGACTTGCATCCTCTGCAGTTTTTCTTCTGCTTCTTTTTTAGCATGATTAGCACGATGGTACAAGCTATCCATTTCAGAATTCTCTACCTAAACCTCATGCAACTGAGCTTCTAACTTCTTGTAATCTTCAAGAGAAACAGTGGTTTGTACAGGTACTTCTTTTGGATATTGTGGAGCTTCGTCCGAAAACGGAAGGAAGAAAGTGTCAACCCTACCTTGTATCCAAGCAGCAAAAAGGGGATATGTCCTAGGATCTACCTTTCCCAACTCTTTCTTTCCCTTACTCAATCTCACCTCCCAAGCCTGAAACACCTGAGTGACTTGCTTCTGATTCCCTTCTAAAGGTGCATACAGTGATTCTAAAACTTCTTCAGCAGATGGAGGATCTTTCAAAGAGTAACCAAACTGTTTCCGAACCAACACGGGATTGTAATTGATCATCGCTCTCCTACCAAGCAAAGGTACATTGGGAAACTCTCCGCAACTGATAATCATCTATTTTCCAAACAAGTCTCTGTTACTCCCCCAAGCTATATCATATGAAGTCTAGCCCATCAATCTTCTAGCCCATTTACACTCTTGCTTCAGATCCTTGAACGGTCCTGCCTTTGGAAGTTGTCTAGCAAACCAATCAGCGAATAAAGGTGCACAACAGTTTACAAATCCCTTTCTTCTCTCGTTCCTGTAATGAACATTATAGTAGAAATCTCCCAACATAGTAGGTACTGGATTTTTCTTAATGAAAATGGAAATTGCCTCCATACCAATTAAACCCTTCTCCCCTGGGAACAAACTTATCCCGTAAACCATCAAGGCTAGTAATGCATTGAATCCCTCCCACTTGTTCCTAAGAGAAAACAAATGAGCCTCTGTTACAAGAAAGTCCAAGGCAATTCCTTTCCCTTCACTAGCTTCTAAACCCATCTTGATTCTGAGCACACTAAGGTGGCAAGCACAGGCTATGTCTTCATGTGAGGGAGCTCTCTGTAAAGCATAATAAGGAATAACCATTCCAATAGGAACCTTCAAGATTCTAGAAATCTCTTCCAAGGTAGGAGCCAGGATGTAATCTAGAAATACAAAGACTCGCAATTGAGGATCATAAAACTGCAGTAATGAATGGAGACTATCCCTCTGATCAGCAGTTGGCTTGCTTACATAATTTAAAACCTTCCCAAATTTCTTCCTGAAGTCTGCTAAAACCTTATAAGTCATCAAATCTATCAATTTCTAAATACTCCTGGTCTCTGGTTGTAGGAAAGTGTAATGCATATTTCTTTTTCTAGGTAACTCCTAGACTTCTGCCATCTGGAGAGATAATGAATACCAAAACTGGGTACAATGGATAAATGATAACCTGAAAATAATGCTGAGAGAGGGGGAAAACACAGAGACTTTTGTTCGATAACTGTTTGTCGCTCCCACCTGATGACACCGGGCCAAGAGGGGTACAGACGCGAACGGTCGGCAAAAGGAGAAAGAATGAAAAAGAGTCGCCAGCTAGGCATTTTTATCCCGAAGGAAAGGTAATGCTGCATAAACCTAAGAAGAGATGGACAAGACGGTCGCGAACCAGAGAAACTGAGAAAGGGGGTTGGTTACAACCTGGGAAGGTATTAGCACCCAGATTGTCCGCCGTACTCGACGGGATCCACGCTTGAAAGTTTGTGTTTAAAGGGGTAGTGTGAGTGCTATTTTGTGTGCAAGAGCTGGAAAAAGAATGCAAGTGTCAGTGCAATTATGATCAAAACTAAAAAGAAATTTTTATGAAGAGTTTGAAAATGTTTCTAAATGTATTGGAATGGTTCATGATTTTTTTGGTGATTTTTAGAAACCTAAATGTATTTTTAATTAATTAAAATCCATTTATTAATTAAAAATAACATTTAAATATTTTAAAAATACTTTTTTTAATGCAAAAAATAAAATAAAAATTATTTTCAGGTTGAGAAAAATATTTAAAACAGAAATGCAAGAAATCATATTTTTTGAAAGTGTTTTGATATTTTAAAATAAATATGCAAAAGAAATAAAATAAAATGAATAAAAATGAAATAAAATGGGAAGTAATCAGATCTTGTGGATGAGATTCAAACTGGGGAAATGGGAGTTGACTGCGTGCGTTTTTGGATGGCTGGGATTGTTTCTGGCTAATTAATATTAATTAAATTAAATAAACAGGATTAGGGTTAAGTGGATTCATTTGGACCGTCCACACGCTAACTTAAACAAGATCCAAGGGTGAGAATTCAATCTGGGCAGCTAACCCTAATTAGGGTTCTAATGATTTTCAGGTGACCGGAGCTAGCTCCGGTCATCTTCTCCGGCCACTCAAAACCTCAACTTCTTCCCTAGGTCAAATTAAACCCTCTAAATCTCCAGAAATAATCTTCTAACCTCCCTAAACAAGAATCCATCATCATATAACATATATATTTCATCAAAAGAAAGACTCGAATCCAACAAGATTTTCGGGCAAACTTTCAGAATAACCATACATGCTCATTTCTCAATCATTTTCAAAACAAAAATTATCAGTGTGATCTAGAGAACATATAGAATCATTCTAAAACTTAAAAGAGTGTTTCTGGAAAATTTGTTCTTGAGGTATACCTGAGTTGAAGCTTTTCAGTTTGGAGCTTTCTGGCCTTTCCTTTGATGCAAATCAACCCCAATGAGCTCCCTGATGATGTTGCAATGCTTAGAACAAGTTTGTGATGGCTATTTTGAAGTGTTTGGTTATGGTTATGCAGAAATCATATTTTTGATTTGGGAGGTTTCAGGCCATTTTGAGGGTTGCTTTGTGTTCTATGAGTGATTTGAAGATGATTGGTGAAGTTTGTTTTGAAGTTTGATGGATGTGTTTTGAGTTTCGAAGAAGGGAAGGTTTTGACAATTTTTGTGAATTCAGAGTTCTCCAATGTTCCAGGCTTGAATGTGTTATCAAATGAGCTCCATAACCTTTGTTTGTAATGTCTTGATTGGTCAGAGAGTAGTTAGTGGCATAGTGTGATTGGTATGGGAGGAAATGCAAAAAGTAAATATTATGTGTACTTGAGGTATGGGCTTGTGCAGCAAGGATTTCTGAGCATAGATTGCCTCAACATGGTTCATGGGGAGCCCTTAGATCATTAGAATGCAACTGTAATGATTGGATGAAGAGATGTCAATGTTTATGCAATTTTCCAACTTTGATGTTTCTTGTGAATCAAGCCATGAAATGCTTCAATCCTTGGGCCAATTCTGATCTTGGCAAGTTGCATTAACATGTTATGACATAATTGAGCACATTAGAGGTCACTTAGAAGCTTGAAATGCCAATATGCAAAAATCCCTCTTTGACATGAACTTGAAAATTATGTGATTTTTGCCAACTTTGAAAGGCCATATCTTGAGTTCTAGGATGAATCAAAACATGTTCTTGTACTTTTTGAAAAGGGAAAGACCTAATCTACAACTTTCATGTCCAAGAATTTTTCATTTGAAGCATTTTTGGTCATGAAAGAGGAGGTTGAAAATCTTTCCCAAAATGGAAAGTTTGCATTTAAAGTCATTTCCAAAAATGGCAAGTTTGCAATTGGCCCAAAATGCTTCAATCTTGTGAACTTCCAACCACTTCTAAGTTCAAATAAAGATCATAGAACTTCAATTTTATGAAAATGATCCTTGGGTACCCTTGTTGGGGGCCTCAGATGCCCTGATTTTGACTTAACTTGCTCAAGAAGTTACCCAATGATCAGATGACTTCCACAATGAATTTCTTCATAAAACTTGGTATACATGATCCTTATAACATATTAAGAACATTAGAAACAAGAATGACCAAAAAAATTGGAGTTAAGGCCTCTGAAACTAAAACCCTAATTTTGGTCATCTATGAAGGAAAACCCTAGCTTTGCTTCCATGCCTTTGCCAATTCTTGTGATCCCTTGACTTTCATGAACTTTGGGGAGCATAATATGATCATAGAACACACATGGACCCTCTTGGAAAGCTTCAAGACCATTGGGATGGTTCAGATTGATTCTTGGATTGCTCAGATCATAAAAACCCTAGATGCAGATGAAATTGAACTATGCAGTGAAGCAAACATGCAATATGAGATGTAATGCTTATGTTAAAACAAAAATGAAATATCACAAGCCATGGTGTGATAAAAAGTGAGGGAAAATTTGGGGTGTTTACAGCTGCCTCTATTCAAGCATGAGTTAGCTGTGCAGGATGTAAGCACCTGGCTTAACAGACAAACGAGATAACCTGTGGTTGAATACCAAAGACAGTCCGAAATTTGCACTCACTGGGAGAAGAAGAAAAGGGATATAAATTGTAAAAGATAGTATAGTATGATTATAAAATGAAATCGATGGAGGACAACCATCGAGCAGAGGACGACTGTTGGGGGGATAAAAATGGTAGTTTTAGCAATGACGGGGACGGCCAACAAGGTAGGGAAACAAAGAGACCACGATGGGGTCGACCATCGGGTAAAGAAATAAAATTCTCTAGGGATTTAGACAAGCATAGATGGGGATGGCCATAAGGCTTGGGAAGTAAAGTAAACAATGATGGGGACGACCATCAGTCTAAAGAATAAATGAAATATTGATGAGGGACGGTCATCAGTAGGTGATGGACGATCACCTAGCAGGGGACAACTGCTACAAATATCACGACATATGACGAATGTCGGATAGAAAATATCAACGATGGGGACGACCATCGGATAAGCATGATAAAGGATGATCATCAAGAGGTGAAGGACGATCACCTAACAGGGTATGACTGATCTTGGGGATTATCACGAGATAGGATGAATGTCGGATAACATGATCAATGATGGGGATGGCCATCGGATAAATGATGAGGGACGGTCATCAAAAGGTGAAGGACGATCACCTAGCAGGGGACAGCTGCTAAAAATATCACGACATAGGATGAATGCCGGATAAAAGGTTTCAATAATGGAGATTCCACTAGGGAAAAGGATGAGGGACGGTCATCCATAGGTGAAGGACGATCACCTGGAAGGGGACGGCTGCCGAAGATATCACGACATAGGATGAATGTCGGATAGAAGAGAGTTGTTTTGTTGACGACTTACTAGGGAACGGCAAACACGGACGAGTGCATACGCTTTCAAGAATAAAAGATATAAGTGTTTGACGGTGTGTATAGACTAAAGATGCGGACGAGCATCCTTTGGAACACGATACAGACAAGTATCGGTAGAAACAAATGTTGACACATGTTCATAGATGATGATACAGACGAGTATCCACCGGTTAAGCAAGGAACACGGACGAGTGTCGAATCTGCTGAGGAGTGATATATACAAGATATATACGAGTATCAAAAGACTTCAGTATAAGTATGTATAAGTATTAATATGTTGGTGAAGTATGTGAAAGACACAGACGAGTGTTTGACTTGATGGGGTAGTATGACACGGACCAGTGTCAAAAGGAAAACGTACAAGTTATGAAAAAATATTTGTATTTGAGAGTGCAAAGAGGATGCTTTGGCTTTTATCTGCACGTGATAGAGTTTCGTATATTGCTGATGAAATATTGATGGTATTTGTAGGTGACTGGCTCGAACCTGGCTTGTGATCATGCAAATGTTTGATTTTTGTCGTAATGCTCCGTATTAGATGGAATGCTACACCTATTTTGGTGGATATGATGAAAATGCTATGATTATGCAAATGAAAAGCTCGATCCGAGACTCGGATCCTGCGGGGATAAAGATCTCGGGCTGATATGCTTGGCGGAATAACCCGGCTGGGGGAAGAGATCATTGATGGATCTGTCCGGAGAGGTAACTCTGCTTGGGGAAATAGACCATTGGTTGATCTATCTGGTGGGAGAACTCTTTTAATGGGTATGTGTTTCAGGTAATACTCTTCCGGGGAGGCCACTCTATGGAGAATCAGTTCCACCAACTCTGCCGAGGATGAGAGAAATCTGGTATCTCTGGTGGAGAAGAGAAAGCTCTTTGACTACTTTGTTGTGGAAGAGTTGACAGGCATTGCTCGGGAGATCCTGCTTGGGGAGGAGATAACTTCTGGAAAGTAGTATGTTGGGGGATTCAATGCTTGATATGCCCCCTGTTGCGAAAGATTGTCCGTATTGAATACCTGCAACCTGTTAAGACAAAGGAAAACACACAAGTGTCCTGAGGTATCCCTAACCGGATTCTGACATAGGAGTTAGATTTACCTGAAAGTAATATATTTCCTGCAAGCATTTATTAAAAATGGCTCATTTGTTTCATGCAAGTGTTGTATTATGAACATTGGACATTTTGCAAACGAAACAAAAATGTACAAAACGAAGTGTGGCTGAAAACTCTGATTTTATTAATTTGGGTGCCCTAAATTGGCAAGTACAGTCAAAGAAGCAAATCCCCTGGAATGAGGAGATTACTGTAAAATTTGAGAAAATAAAAGTGTTGGCAATGTTGAAGATGACACTTCAGTGAGCTTCTTTTGCTATGACATGTATGACCTTGACGCTCTTCTTATCTTGCTTTCTGAAGAAGGCTGATTCTTACCGACGCTTTGTCCTTTTGAAGTTTGCCATGTTGTGAATAATACAGACGAATTCAGAATGCATTTGTTTGCTTATTCCCTGATTTTGCGTGGATCGCCCTTTCGGGTTTTCAATCCACCAGGATACCCATTTTTTCCTGAGTTGTCCAATGCGGCTTTTCAACTCAGCTGGTGTACATTTTTTGATCTTTCCCTTATTTTTTCCCGAGTCTTTTATTCTGTTTTTGACTCGCCGGGATGCCCTATTTTTTCCTGGACTTACATTCTGTTTTTATGTCCAGCGGGTCATTTTATGCGAAGTATTTTTTAACTGCATCTGAATTCACAGGAGACGGGAAGTCTTCACCATCCATGGTTGCGAGCATCAGTGCTCCACCTAAGAAGACTTTGGTTATGACATAGGGACCTTCATAGTTTGGCGTCCATTT
Source organism: Lathyrus aphaca (assembly GCA_963966055.1). NCBI lineage: Eukaryota > Viridiplantae > Streptophyta > Magnoliopsida > Fabales > Fabaceae > Lathyrus > Lathyrus aphaca. The sequence goes on from OZ014524.1 coordinate 389,010,756, forward strand.
GCCCATGTGGTCTGTATGAGGAGGAAGGATTCTCTTCAGAACAAGCTCTCCCACTTGGTATTCCCGAGGTCTGACTTTCTGATCGAAGGCCTTCTTCATTCGCTTCTAATGCAACTGCCCATGACAGATGGCAGATAATATTTTCTCTTCAATCATATTCAGTTGATTGTACCGAGACCGGACCCATTCTGCTTCATCCAAATTTAAATCCATCATTACCCGTAAGGGGGTAGCTCAACTTCAGCAGGTAGGACAGCTTCCATACCATACACAAGCTGATAAGGCGTTGCCCCAGTAGATGTTCTGAATGAGGTTCGGTACCCATGCAAAACAAATGGTAGCATTTCATGCCAGTCTTTGTAGGTAACTACCATCTTCTGCACAATCTTCTTAATATTCTTGTTAGCCGCCTCAACAGCGCCATTCATTTTTGGCCTGTAAGTAGAAGAGTTGTGATGTTGAATTTTGAAGTCCCGGCAAAGTTCTGCCATCATTTTGTTATTCAAATTGGAACCATTATCAGTAATGATTCGCTCAGGAACTCCATATCGACAGATGATATCCCTTTTCAGAAATCTAGCTACCACTTGTCTGGTGACGTTTGCATACGAAGCCACTTCGACCCATTTGGTAAAGTAATCAATGGCTACCCGGATGAACTGGTGACCATTTGAAGTAGTCGGTTCAATCTTTCCTATCATGTCAATGCCCAACATGGCAAAGGGCCATGGTGAAGACATTATGTTCAACGAATTTGGAGGCACATGCACTTTATCTGCGTAGATCTGGCACTTGTGGCACTTTCTGGCATATGCACAACAGTCTGTATCCATTGTGATCCAGTAGTAACCCGATCTTAACAATTTATTTTCCATTGCATGTCCTCCGGCATGGGTACCGAAAGAACCTTCATGTACTTCGTGCATCAGGAGGTCTGCTTCCTTCTTGTCAACAAATCTTAGCAAGACCATATCGAAGTTTCGCTTGTATAATGAACCATCAGCATTAAGGAAGAAACTGCCAGCCAGCCTTATTAATGTCTTCTTATCATTGGATGATGCCCCAGGTGGATATGTCTGAGTTTCCAAGAAGCATTTGATGTCATGGAACCAAGGCTTGTTGTTAGTGACAGTGTCCACGGAGAAAACATATGTCGGTCTGTCCAGTCTTGATACAAAAATCTGAGGCACATAATTGGCAGCTTGAACTTTGATCATAGAGGAAATGGTAGCCAAAGTGTCTGCAAACTGATTTTCATCTTGAGGGATGTATTCAAGTTTGACTGTTATGAAGAAAGTCAGTAATCTCCTCGTATAGTCACGATATGGAATCAGATGCTCTTGGTGAGTGTACCATTTGCCATTGGTCTGATTGATTACCAAAGCTGAATCTCCGAATACATTCAAAGTTTTGATCCTGAGGTCAATGGCCTCCTCAAGTCCCATGATACATGCTTCGTATTCTGCTTCGTTGTTAGTGCAGGCAAAAGTGATTTTTGCCGAGAAAGGCATATGAACTCCTTTAGGTGTAATGAGCACTGCACCAACTCAACGACCATTCATATTGACAGCCCCGTCAAACATCATAGTCCATTCTTCTTCTGGGTCAGGCCCTTTAGTGTGAACTGGCTCTTCACAGTCTTTTGCTTTTAAATACATGATGTCTTCATCCGGGAAATCAAATCTCATGGGCTGGTAATCATCAATGGGTTGCTTAGCTAGATAGTCAGACAATACACTACCTTTGATGGCTTTCTGAGAAGTGTATTGAATGTCATACTCTATTAGGATCATTTTCCATCTTGCACCCCTTCCGGTAAGTGCTGGCTTCTCAAATATGTACTTGACGGGGTCCATTTTTGAGATCAACAAAGTAGTGTGAGTCAACATATATTGTCTTAGTCGGCGAGCAGCCCACGCTAAAGCACAAAAAGTTTTCTCGAGCAGTGAATAACGTTGTTCACAGTCGGTAAACTTTTTGCTTAGGTAGTATATTGCATACTCTTTTCGACCAAACTCGTCATGATGGCCCAACACACAACCCATTGACCCTTCCAATATTGTCAGGTACATTATCAGAGTTCTTCCTTCAATTGGAGGCATGAGGATTGGAGGTTCTTGCAGGTACTCCTTGATCTTGTCAAAAGCTTTCTGACAATCGTCGTTCCACCTGACTGTTTGTTCCTTTCTTAACAGTTTGAACAGGGGTTCACAAGTTGCAGTGAGGTGAGATATGAACCTTGATATGTAGTTCAATCTACCTAAGAACCCCCGAACTTGTTTCTCATTCCTAGGTGCAGGCATTTACTGAATAACTTTGACTTTGTCGGGATCAACCTCAATTCCCATTTCACTTACGATGAAACCCAGCACTTTACCGGAACGTACCCCGAATGTGAATTTGTTGGGGTTCAACTTCAGCTGATACTTCCTCAGACGCTTAAACAACTTCAGCAGATTCACTAGATGATCTTCTTCAGTAAGGGACATGGCAATCATGTCATCCACGTAACATTTGATTTCTTTGTGGATCATATTGTGGAATAACGTTACCATAGCCCGTTGATACGTTGCACCTGCGTTCTTCAGTCCAAACGGCATTACCTTGTAACAAAATGTGCCCCAAGATGTGATGAAAGTCGTTTTCTCCATGTCTTCGGGTGACATCTTAATCTGATTGTATCTATAAAATTCGTCAATGAAAGAAAATACCGAGAACTGAGCTGTGTTATCCACCAATACATCAATGTGAGGTAATGGGAAATCATCTTTCAGGCTAGCTCTGTTCAGGTCCCGGTAATCCACACACATACGCACCTTGCCATCCTTCTTAGGCACTGGTACAATATTAGCAACCCACGGCAGGTAACTAGTCACAGCAAGGAAACCGGCGTCCCACTGCTTTTGTACCTCCTCTTTAATCTTCATGGCCATATTTCGGCGAGTACAGCGTAGCTTCTGTTTGACTGGAGGACAATCTTCTTTCAATGGTAGCCTGTGCATGACAATATTCGTATCTAGACCTGGCATATCTTGATAGGACCAAGCAAGGACATCGACATATTCCCGAAGCATGATGATAAGCTGTTCTTTTACTGAAGCTTGCAGACTGGCTCCAATCTTTACTTCTTTCAAATCCTCCCCGGTACAAAGATTAACAGTTTTAATCTCCTCCTGATGAGGAGTAATCACTTTCTCTTCCTGTCTCAACAACCTGGCCAACTCCTCAGGAAAATCGTAGTCTTCATCAACCCCTTCATTTGCTTGATTAATTGGATTGTCGAAATCATACAAGGTCATAGCAGGGTTGTTGTCGGTGTAATCTGAAGGATTATCTCTGCAAGGGTTGAGATTTGTTCGTTTTAATGATTAGTTTTAATCTTGTTTAGAAAAAGTGTAAATGAAGTTATTATTTTGAAAACATTGTCATTTATTGTTTTGTGCGAAAAATAACAAAAATGAAAAGACAGTGAGCGAAAGAGAAAATTGTTTGCAAAAGATGTCCATTGTTCATTGATATTCCATTTGCACAAAATACAAATATGGCCCTATTACAAAATTAGTCCTGACACCTTGGGCAAGATGCAGGACTTGATGCATGCTAAAAAGCAGGAAATAATAATTACTTTGCAGGAGTAACCCTTATAATTTCCTGGGAAGACCAGTTAAGGACTTGTTGGCCCGGGATCCTTGGAAGAATCCAGCTCTCCAGGTTAAGGTCGCTTTCAGCCTCATCTTCCACGTTATTGACAGCATCTGGGATTAGCATCCCCCCACTTATGAACTTGGGCTTCTTAGCATCCTCTGCTTGATCTTGTCGGAATGGTTTGTAACCCAAGCCGAATTTATCCTCCTTCTTCTCTACCGGTAGCAGCTTGCCCCAGCCTTGGGTGTTTCCATCTTCAACAACCTTCCGAGCTTGTTGATAGGAGACAATTGAAGTACCCATCCTATCCTCCTGGGATGCAGCAAATACTTCAGTTGTCGCCTCATTAACGTTCAGTGCTTCGAAACCTTGGCTCATGGTCTCGTGGATTTCACCATCCATATCATTGTATTTGTAGGTGGCCAAATGGCTAACAAAAATATCCTATTCACCACAGATTATGATAATTTTCCCTTCCCACTCGTATTTTAATTTCTGGTGAAGGGTTGACATAACTGCGCCAGCGGCGTGAATCCATTGTCGACCCAACAGACAGTTGTAGGTCGGCTGAATGTCCATCACGTAGAAAGTAGTTTGAAAGACCTGTGGGCCAATTATCACAGGAAACTCCACTTCTCCAAGAACAAACCTCTTGGAACCATCAAAAGCTCTAACCACCAGATTGCTTGGTCGGAGAGCTATACCATCATAATCAAGCTTAACAAGGGCTTTCTTTGGCAAGACATTGAGTGAGGAACCAGTGTCAACTAGAACATGTGAAAGCACAACTCCTTTACACTCTAGAGTGATGTGCAAAGCTTTGTTATGGTGACAACCTTCCGTTGTCAAATCAGCGTTGGTGAAGCCTAGCCCATAACTAGTATTAACATTAGACACCACTGTCTCTAGCTGATTTACCGTGATCTCCTCGGGCACGTAGGCTGCGTGTGGGACTTTAAGTAATGCATCCCGATGAGCTTCAGAACATAATAGAAATGATAAAATGGAGATCTTGGAAGGAGTCTGGTGGAGCTGATCCACAACCTTGTAGTCTCTTCTCTTGATTATCCTCATAAATTCATCCACATCTTGATCAAAGGATGTTTTATGGGCTTCTTTCAAAACTGGTTCTTCCGACACCACATTTTTACCTTTAGCTTTGGCAGCAGCCTCTTCCTCAGTATTAACTCTTGGAACTTGTGATGCGAAGAGGCGTCCGCTTCGAGTGAAGCCTCCGCCTTCCCCGACATTATCGATCTGTGGCGTATGAGTTGAAGAATTAAGAAGGATTTTCTCCCCGTTGCAGTAGAGGTCTGATTCATAGTGCCATCTGTCGCACCTCGAAAAATACGACCTCGCGGTAAAAGATATCGCGGATAAAAATTAAAACAATAGAGTCGCCACCGAACTTATTTTATTCCAATTAAGGGAAAGGAAAATATCGAGAAACCTTTTGAAAAACGGATAGAACAAGATCTTTGAAACCAGATTCTAGGTTCGGGAGTCGATTCCGTAAGGGGAAGGTATTAGCACCCCTTACATCCGTTGTACTCAACGAGAACCTCTTAGTTTAACTTGCGATCTAATGTTGACTTATGCTTTCTGTTTTCTTCGAATAATAAAATAAATGCGAACGATTCTAATATAAGGTTAATAGGGGAAATAGGTTATTTTGTTCCTACGGTGCTCGGCAAGGAGTAAGATATGTGTGCCTACGTATTCCCTTGTGCAATGGGAAAGTCAGAGCCTCGTAGTTTGTGGTACTAAGGTTGGCCGGTTGATTTGTTTTAGTGAACGATTATTTAGACCGTATTCTAACTGCTAAGCGTTGGCTTGTCTGCTCGCGATAGGAGGCGGAAGCGCTAGCTTGTCTGCGAGATAGAAAGGATTTAAACAATGTTCGTTTTAAAAAAAGTTTGATTCGATTATTGTTTTAGGAACGAAAGGGAGAATGAACTACGTCCCGTGGGGCGAGCCTCAGGAGCGTTCATTCAAGAATTCGAGGAATGCTAGACTCCAAAATTCAATTCTTTCGTTATTTAATGTGTCGATTAAGTGTTTTAATTACGGAAAGTCGAATGAACAACGTCCCGCGGGGCGAGCCTCGGGAGCGTTCCTTCAAGAATTCGAGGAATGCTAGACTCCAGAATTCAGTTTTTCCGTTACAACATTTAATTCAAAGAAGAAAAAAAAGATTTTAAAACCAGATTTATATAGAAAATAAAAAATAAAAGAAAATGAAACAAATAAACTACATTTATGTACTATATCTAACGATCCAGAAAGAAAACAAGGTTTTTAAAGGGTGCGAGCTCAAGTTCACTGTTCAAGCAATATAACCCAAAAACGATCGGAAAAAAAGAAGCCAATATGCCTCTCTCAAATCTCTCAGTGGATTTATCTCAGTTCAAACCGTTCTTCGTCTTAGATATGTTGTTTTGGTTCAGATCTGGTTTGAGATTTTATGGCATGTTGCAGATTTGAGCGGTTATGCGCGGTGGTTGTCGGTGAGTTCGTCGGTTCGTGGTAAAGGATGAAAGGTTTCCGCGTTGGGTAATGGTGGTTTGTGCGCAGATCTATTGAAATAGAGAGAGTTTGGTTTGAAGGATGGTTTATGGTCTGCTCATCCACCCTCACTCTCTGTGTTTTTTTACTTTTGGTGTGTTCTATTTTTGTTTTCTGTAAGTTTGGTGGCAATAATGAAGATGGTTTTGATGGTCATGTAGGAAGATTTGCATAGTTAGATTTTGGTTTGTCTTTAAGCGAAAGTTTTAATGCAGAGGGCTGAAGTTTTTTTGTTTGTATGAGCACTTTTGATTTTGCAAACAGTTTCTTATATATATATTTTTTAGTAAGTATATGAGTGAGGTTTTTTATATAGAAGAAATTTAGAGAGGGGTGTTATGGGGAATTTTTTTGGATTTTAGATAGGATTAGTGAGCTGTGAAATTGTAAAAGTTGGTTGTAGTGGTAGTGGTGTTACTGTGCGGAAATCCGGATTGCATCGTTTTGTTTTTTTTTAGTGCTGATGGAATTGTGAGTGAAAAGAATCTTAGTGTGTTTTGAAATGTATAATAATAATAACACTAATGATAATAATAATAATAATAACAGAAATTATGAAATGAATTTATAAAAATAAAATAAAAGTGGTAATGGTGATAATGATAATAACAATGAGAGAAAAAAACAATGATAATAAAAAAATACTAATAATAAAAGTAAAATAATAGTGATAATAATAAAATACTAAATAATAAAAATAATAAGAATAAGAATAAAAATGGTAATACTAAAAAACTAGAAAAGTAAACATAAATATCCTTAATAATAATAATAATAATAATAATAATAATAATAATAATAATATGCAAATGAAAAATAAAATAATAATAACAAAAGTTATAAAGAGTTAGTAATAATAACAAGATATTTAAAATAAAATAAAAAAGTTAGTAGTAATAATAACAAGATTTTTGTGTTTTTTGGAATAAATAATAATAAATGGGATAAAAGTGAAATAAAGTATTAACATATATCAAAAATAAAAAATAAAATAAAATAAATAAAAGAGACATTGATTTTTTTTTGTAGATTTTGTTTAAATAATAGTAAATGGATTTAAGAAGAGAGATAATTGGCTTATGGGATATTTACAAATGTGAAATTTTTGTGATGGTTGTATTGGTTGTATTGGTTAGGTAGTGATGTTGAAAAAATACGGAACGTATAGAGGTGGGTCTTGGTTGTACAAAGTGTGAGCTGTGAATTTGTTGCGTGAGCTGGAAAAAAAAGTTGGTTGATGTGATCGAGGTAGTCACATGGCAAGATATTTTATGTTAAAACAAATTGTAATAATAGTAATACTAATAATAAAAATAATAATAATAAAAGTGTATATATAAAAAAAGATATAATAATAATAATAGAAATAATAAAAAAATAATAATAAAAAAATAATAATAATAATAATAACAATGATAATAAAAATAAAAAGTAAATGATAATAATAATAGTGAGAATTAAAAATATCTATATATTTTGTAGTACTTTTTTATGGAAACTAAACTATGAAAAATAATCGAACCTAAATGGAAATTAAACACATAATGGATAACAAGTGTTAAAATCGAGAAATGGATAAAAAAGGAATAATAAAAAAAAGGATGATTACATTTTAATAAAAAAAAGAAAGTTTACTAATAATAATAAAATAATAATAATAAGTAGATAATGAAATAGAAATATAATAATAATAAAAGTAATAATAATAATAAAAGTAATACCAATTATAATAATAAAAACTATAATAATAATAATAATAATAATAATAAAATTGGGAATAATAATAGTGAGATATTTTGTGATTTTTGGATAAAGAGCTTTTTTAAGATGGAAAATGAATTTATGTAAAATGATTTTAATGGAAATAACAATAATAACAATAGACTCTTTTTGTATATATATTTTTTGGATAAAAACTAAACAATAAAGATAGAAATAAAAGGCTTGAAATAAAAAAGAAAATTCGAATTTTTAGTTTGCAAAGAATTAAATGCATTTTTGGGATTTTTCAAATTTTAGACAGAAAAATAAAGTAATACATATTTTTGGATTTTTGAATATCTGTTAGACAATAAAATAAAATGGTGCGGGTAGGACAAAATAAAGCCCACAACAAACCACAAAATAACACACAAACCATATATTACCAAATGCCAAGATACATAGTTCATGATTACAACAAGTTCCCATGATGGGTCAAAATACAACAAAATCAACAAAAGTACAAACAAAATGAAGTACAAATACAAAGAAATCAAACATCCAGCCTATAATCATCCTCTCTGACTTCCTTCAAGAGAGCATCAGTCACTGGGCCAACTGGATGCTCTGTGATGGTCCTGATAAGAAGGATCCTGGTGACAATAGCATTTGTCAACTTCTTATACTTGTATTGAACTTTTGATCTCTTCAACCCCGCCCGGAGTTTCAACTCGGAGATTTCCTTCTGTGCTGCTGACAAGGCTTCCTGACTCTTATTCTCATTAGCTTCTAGCTGCTCTATCCTAGTTTGTGTCCTCTGATCTTCCTGTTAACGAGCCTCAGTAATTCTGATCCATCTAGCCTGACTCTCTTCCAAGTAGTGCTCAGCTCCGGCCTTCTGAATCTTGGCTTCCTTGCAAGCATTCTTCAATACCAACTCCCCTGCTCTAGCACTTCTGATGTAATCATCTATCTTCTCAATCTTGGTCATATGCTCGATCCGGAGCTTCTCTAACCTCTCATTGTCCAGACGACTATCATTCCTTTCCCAGAGGGTGTTCTTCAGAGCTTCAGAAAGCTGAGTATTCCTCTCTTTCAACTTCTCAAATTCTTCTAAGCTAACTATAGCTACAGGCTCTACTACTGATGGTCCAGGCACATCCTCCAGGGTGAATGGCATGCGGGTGATCTGTCCTCTGATACGAGACCAATCAATATACTGAGCTGAAGTTATGTTGTTGCACTTGCCAAGAATGGCAGTCCCTTTTGTCTGAATGTTGTCCCAAGCCCAAGCTGCTTGTCGGGCAATGGCATGGTTATGCTGAATGTCACAGTAAAGGTTTTATAATAAGTCCTGCTCTCTTGGTGGATGTACCAAGGCACCCTAATTGCCTTTTGAACAGCAAAGGATTGTAGTTGATGCAACCCTTTACTCCAATTAGAGGTACATTGGGATACTGCCCACAGCTGGTGATTATGTCTCTTCCCTTGGTGCTCTGAGTGCACCATCTGAGGTCTTCTGATGTAAGGGCAATCATTCTCTTAGCCCAGTTTCTTGACTGGTGAGGATTCAAGAAAGCTTCTGTCTTTGGCAAGTGTCTCAATAACCAACAGTAGAAGAGAGGTGCACAATATCTGACTAATCTTCCCCTCTGTTTCTCATTTCTCTGATGCACAGAGTAATAGAAATCCCCTAGCAAGGTGGGAACTGGATTCTTCAGCAAGAAGAGATGGATAGCACTCTTGCTTACAAACTTAGGCTTGTCTGCAAACAAGATGATACCATATATGCTAAGGGCCAAGAGAGCACAAACAGTTTCCCACCTCCCTGCTGCAGCATGACTGGTAGCCTGAGTGATCAAGAAGTCCAAATGGAGGCCTAGGATTCCATCCTTAGTAGTCATGTTCTGATCAATGATGGTGGTTTCCAAATACAGAGCCTTAGCTATATCCGCATTCCTGGGAGCAGTCATCTCAGGGTTGAAAGGAATCCCCCTCCTGATGGGGACACCCAACAACATAAAAAACTCCTCTAACAAAGAGCCCAGCTGAAAGTCTGGAAAGGTAAAACATCTGAGAGGAGGGTCATAGAACTGAAGGCAAGTGTGGATCATACTCCTCTGTGATGCATCCAAGTCCATGATCATGTCCATAATGCCACCATAATGTTCCATTAAAAAAGGGACATGATCAGGAGTGATGAGTGTCTGAATCTGCCTAATTCCTGCCAGAGAGGGCTCAAAGAAATGGTAGGTGATGTTGCTCTTCTTGGATGTGTCTATAATGATAATGGATGCTGAAGGAAACAACTGAAGAGAAATGCTGATGAAGACAACTGATGAAGATGCTGAAGAGAATCTCTGATGAAGATGGCTGATGCAGATGAACAGTCAAAGCCAAAACCAAATAAGATGTGGATACCCTGTAAAACAAATAGACAAATGTTAAAATGATGCAAAATGATGTATGCATAATGATATGCAAGGGTTTGTGATAAAGTGCTAGATCTGCTATCTGCCTTGATAAGGTCCATGTGTGTTCATAAGTCCAGATGGAGGCTTAGAGAACCAGTAAACAGGTGGGGGACTCAAATAAAGAGTCACATGTCCAGGGTTTCACAAGAATAGTCCAAAATGATGTAACCTTAAAACAAATCTGATAACATGGTATGATGAGGCCAAGGGTTCCTGCAAACCTATAAACATCCCAACCCCCTCACAGGTATTGTTCTAGAACAAGGATCCTCAGACTTGGATCAGTTATGAGAAGTGTAAATACTTCTAAACCGGAGGTACAATGTTTACAATAATCATAAAGGATCCTCCTCTAATTCACCTCAGATGCTGAAGGTCATCCAGACTTAGCAGTCTTCCCAGATAGCCCTAGTACTACAGGAAATCCGTAGGACAGAGTTCTCAAGAAGAAACCCATGTCTGAACCGTGTTTCATATTCCTGCACCAGAACGAAATGGAATGGGAAAGAATATGAAGCCACTCTATCCTATGTGTCACTCAGGTTCCCGGTATGGAACCTTACTCACTGCATATCCCTCCAACCAAGGCAAACAAGAGATCCAACACATGATATGATGATAATAACATGAAATGCATAAAAGCAGTAAATGAAGCAATAAATAAAGCTGTACAGAAAGCAATAAATAAAGAAATAAACAAAAAAGCACAAGTAGCACATAACACCCCCATAAACACAAATCAAACAAGAGCTAGGAGAAACCCACAAAAAGAACCAGAAGCCCTGGTTGCAAGATAGGTCCCCAACAGAGTCGCCAAGCTGTCGCTCCCGGAGATTTGCATCCCGGTGCAGACGTGAACGGTCGGCAAAGAGAGAAGATGAAGATGAAGTGAATATAGTCGCCAGCTAGGCATTTTTATCCCGAAGGAAAGGTAATGCTGCATGAACTTAGAAAGAGATGAATAAGACGGTTCCGAACCAGAGAAACTGAGAAAGGGGGTTGGTTACAACCTGGGAAGGTATTAGCACCCAGATTGTTCGTCGTACTCGACGAGATCCACGCTTACAAGATTGTGTTTAAAAGGGGTAGTGTATGTGTTATCTGTGTGCAAAATCTAAGAATGATTGTACAGGTTTTAGTGCAAAAGGTGTGAATTGCTCAGGAACTGAGGCTTAGAAAATAATGCTGAGAGAGGGGGAAAACACAGATACTTTTGTTCGATAACTGTTAAGTTATGCCTACGTATCCTCTCGTGCAATGAGGAAGTCAGAACACTGTAGTTCGACTCAAAGAGACTGAAAGATAAATTGACTGTGAACTGCTTGCTTGCCTATGCTCAAGTGTATGACTTGTAACACCCATTTTTTCCCACATAAATATTTATATAAATCTTTAATAAAATAAGAGTTAATTGTCCGAAGTGAAATGTTACATCATCGTCGTTCATCAAAATCGTTAATAAAAGAAAATAGCGGAATCCAAATCTTTAACGTCAATAGCTCAAAGGCTTAACAAATCACACATACTAAGGTTCTTCAATTCAAGTTTAATTATAAAAATAGGTTTTTTCTAAACATTAAAGTAAATGTGGATAGAGATCGCCGTTCTCATTACATATCAGAGCTCCTAGGACACGGACATCACACCAACGTACTCCTTAAGTACCTTAATTGTCTGCACTTCCGAAGAAGCACAAACGCAATAAAACAAACAGAGGGGTGAGAAATAGATTCATAATATAACGGAAAATACGACATATATGAAGAAGTAATTCCCCCTAATCATACAAAATTATCAATCATATTATTCAATCAATCATAATGCAATGTGACTCAAATGCACAATGCAAATGCGGTACCGACTCACAATAACGGTTCATTAAATAGAACCCCGAATGCATCGTTAATGTCTCCAACAAGACACGATCATCCCTGCAACCACGATTCTTAACGAATCCCGAATAATTACATCCACGACATGATTATCCCATCAAATGTATATGCATGTAGACATAACAACACATACTATATCACAATACACATGAACACATCATGCTTTACGATCCTCATGATCTCATCAACCAATCATCAGTGCATCTTATTCACACATAGAGCATACACATATCTCATGTTATTCACAATTATAACAATCTACATATTCATATAATTCAATTAAACACTTAGGATTTCTTATGCAACTAACCATCAAGTCCTATATTCACTATTAGAACATCCTCAAAGTCTTATTTCACTAATATAATCCTACATTGGAAGAATAAGTCAAATCCACCTTAAAACAGTCGAAAAATAACATTTACAGGGGCCTGGCACGGCCTCCCGTGTCCCCTAACACGGCCCGTGTCAGATGGCCTAGGGACATGCCCCTCCAAATCACTAAAACCCCTTTTCCCGAAGCCTGACACGGCCACCCGTGTCATGGGACACGGCCCGTGTCAGGGCACATGAGTCCCAAATTCTTATTTTTTGTGTTTTTCCCATTAACTTCCTCCTTTCTCACCTGTACGAACCCCAATAATTATAAGTCAACTTTAGCACTCAAAACCAACCAATTCACATGTTTATTATCTATTTATACATATAACATCAACTAGTTTTATTAATAAACTTTCCTAGATCAGATTAGGGAATCTATGAGTTTTAATCCTCTTCTCTGTTCATCATATCCCCTATAACCTTCATGAGCCATTCCTCCCAATACCAAACACACAACACCAAATATATTTTCAAAACACATCGTATAATCATATTCATCAACAATTTCACAATATTGCATCAATTCAATCATTATTATCATAATCTCTTAAAATACCTAAGGGAGGAAGGAACTCCCAATTACCCTTCTATGTCCTATCACCAATCATAAACCCTTTTCTTCCCCCTTACCTTAAAATCGAAGCTTTCCTTCACAACTTTTGGTCTTGGTGATCTACCATCCTTGACCTTGCCTTTCTTCTCTTCTTTCTCCAGGCCTCTCTGTTCTTCGTCAAAATACGATGAATGAGGTTTGTTTCCCTAATTCCTCTTTTCATAAAACAACAATTCCACCTTTGCCCCTTAAACCTCTAACCAACTCTTTTATTTTATTTTATTTAAATAATAACAACATTATAATAGTACACCTTATATTATTATTATTATTCTCATAAAATACTTTCTTCACCAATTAATTCAATTATGCCATTAAAATATTAATATTTATTTCACAAAAATAAATATAAAAATTAAGGCGTTACAACTCTCCACCACTTAATTATTTTCGTCCTCGAAAATGTACCTGAATGGAATAACTCTGGATATGATTCCCGCATCTTGCTCTCCAGTTCCCAAGTAACACTTCCACCATCAGCTCCTCCCCAAGCTACCCTCACCAGAGGTATCTCTTTGCCTTGAAGTTGCTTCATCTTACGATCTTCAATCCTCAACGGTAAAGTCTCCACCGTAAGATTGTCACGGATTTGCACTTCATCTCTCTGAATTACATGTGACGAATCAGACACATATTTCCTGAGTTGCGATACATGAAACACTTCGTGCAAATTCGAAAGTTCCGGCGATAATGCCACTCTATAAGCAACCTTGCCTACTCTCTGCATAATCTGATACGGTCCAATGAACTTAGGATCTAACTTCTTAGACTTCAACGCACGTCCCACACCGGTCATTGGGTTGACTCTCAAAAATACATGGTCACCCTCACTTAACTCTAAGTCTTTCCTTCTATTATCATGGTAACATTTCTGCCGACTCTGAGACGCTTTCATTTTCTCTTTGATCGTCTGAATAGTTTAAGTAGTCTGCTGAATAATCTTAGGTCCAAGCATAACATTTTCACCTGTCTCATACCAACACAGAGGTGTTCTGCATCTTCTACCATAAATATCTTCAAACGGCGCCATTCCAATACTTGAATGATAGCTATTATTAGAAGTAAATTCAATCAGTGCCAAATGTGTATCCTACGCACAACCTTTTTCTAGCACACAGGTTCTCAACAAATCTTCTAATGACTGAATAGTCCTCTCGGATTGTCCATCTGTCTGTGGGTGGTAAGCCGAACTCAATTTCAACTTAGAACCCAAAGCCTCGTGCAAACTTTTCCAAAACTCAGAAGTAAATCGCGGATCTCTATCTGATACTATACTTGATGGTACACCGTGCAATTTCACAACAATTCAGATATAAATCTCCGCCAACTTAGTTAACGGGTAACTGATGTTAATCGGAATAAAATGCGCGGACTTAGTCAACCGGTCCACCACTACCCAAATAGTATCCAGTCCTCTCACAGTATTCGGCAAACCTGTCATAAAATCCATAGCAATACTATCCCACTTCCACTCTGGGATCTCTAAAGGTTGCATCAGCCCCGAAGGCTTCTGATGTTCTACTTTTGATTTCTGACATACTAAACAAGCATAAACAAAGTGTGCAATATCTCGTTTCATAACGTGCCACCAAAATAATTTCTTCAAGTCATGGTACATCTTCGTAGCTCCCGGGTGAATACTTAAGCTACTCCGATGACTTTCTTCCAGAATTGCTTTCTTTAGTTCAACACTATCGGGTATACAAATTCTCTCCCGAAATCTCAAAATACCATTATTATCCAAACTAAAATCACCGCCTTGATCATTTCCTTTGGTAGGCATTAAGTCCACCAATTTCACATCTTGTCGTTGGCCTTCCTTAATTGCATCAAGAAATTCATTATTTATTCATAACATACCTAACTTAACACTTACAGGTTTTATCTCACACACCATACTTAAGTCTCTAAATTGCTCAATTAAATCCATCTCTTTCATCATCATAGCCGACATATGAACTGTTTTCCAGCTTAATGCGTTCGATACTACATTTGCCTTTCCCGGATGGTAACTTAAATTAAAATCATAATCTTTCAAAAATTCCAACCATCTCCTCTGCCGCATATTAAGCTCCTTCTGATCAAATAAATATTTCAGACTCTTATGGTCACTAAAGACTTCAAATCGCGACCCATAGAGATAATGCCTCCATATTTTCAACACAAATACCACTGCAGCCAATTCTAAATCATGAGTAGGATAATTCCTCTCGTATATCCTCAACTGTCTTGAAACATAAGCTACTACTTTACTAACCTGCATTAACACACCACCTAAACCCATTTTAGATGCATCACAATACACAACAAAAGCTTCATTCGGGTTCGGTAAAATCAATATTGGTGCTGAAGTCAATTTCTTTTTCAATTCTTCAAAGCTTCTCTCACAAGTTACATCCCAAATAAAGGCCTTACTCTTCCTGGTCAATTGAGTCAATGGCAACGCCAAATTAGAAAATCCTTCTATAAACCTTCGATAATAACCAGCTAAACCAAGAAAACTTCTAATTTCCGTTACCGTCTTCGGAGGTTCCCAATCAAGCACAACACTGACCTTCGAAGGGTCTACCGCTATAACTTCACCAGATATTACATGTCCCAAAAAGCTCACTGTCTTCAACCAAAATTCACACTTGGAAAATTTAGCAAACAATTTGTTATCTTTTAACACTTGCAGCGCAATTCTCAAATGTTTCTCATTCTCTTCTTTAGACTTCGAGTATATTAATATATCATCAATAAATACTACGACGAATTGATCCAAGTAAGAATGGAATATCCGGTTCATATATTCCATAAACACACCCGGCGCATTAGACACTCCAAAAGGCATAACTGCATATTCGTAATGACCATATCGAGTTCTAAATGTCATCTTCTGGATATCTTCCTCTTTCACTCTGATTTGATGATATCCTGACCTCAAATCAATCTTGCTAAAAACATAAGCTCCCACAAGTTGGTCCATCAAGTCATCGATCCTTGGAAGTGGATACTTGTTCTTAATAGTAACCTTATTCAGTTGTCGGTAGTCAATGCACAAGCGCATACTACCATCCTTCTTCTTAACCAATAACACTGGAGCACCCCATGGCGATACACTGGGTCGAATGAACTTCCTATCAAGTAAGTCACCAATCTGCGATTTCAATTCAGCTAACTCAGTAGCAGACATCCTGTACGGTGCCATAGAAATAGGCCTGGTACCAGGAATTAAGTCAATAGTAAACTCCACTTCACGCGTCGGAGGTAACTCTGTAATATCATTGGGAAATACTTCAAGAAATTCATTCACCACTGGTAACTCTTCAACAACGACCTTTTCTTCCATATATAATGAAGCAAACACAACAAACATTTTCGCTTCGTCTTCCAATAAGGTCCTCAGCTCTTTAGTAGAAACTGAACTGGCCAAAATTTCCTCTTCTGGAGTTAGGAATAACAATCTCTTCCTAAAGCAATCAATATAAACTCGGTTGGATTCCAACCAGTTCATACCCAAGATTATATCAAGCTTACTGAGTGGTAGACATATAAGATCCACTCTAAACTCTTTATCAGAAATAGTCAAAACACAATCACGACATATCAAGGTAGTAGTCACAGACCCTATAGATGGTGTATCAATAACCATTCCTCGACTTAACTGAGAAGGTTCCAATCCTAACTTTTTCACACATTCCAAAGAAATAAACGAGTGTGTTACACCCGTATCAATAATCACAAATAAAGGAATATTATTGATAAAGCAAGTACCTTTGACCAATCGATCTTCACTAGTAGGCTGAGCTCCCACTAATGCAAATACTTTCCCATCGGATTTCTGCTTCTTTGGTTTCTGGCAATTAGTGCTAATGTGGCCCTGCTCTCCACAATTATAGCAAATAGGCTCATTCCGTCTGCAATTGGCCATCACATGACCCGCCTTTCCACATTTAAAACACTTCTTTTCTTCAGTAGGACAATTATTGGCACGATGTCCCGTGCCGTGAAATCTGTAGCATTTGAGCACACCAGGAGTACTTCCTCCTCCACTTGGTTTCTTCTCATTACTAGCCTTTTGCTTCCCTTTGTCAACTGGAGCACTGTAAGGAGTACCACCAAATCTCTGCTTCCCTTTCTTATCATTCACAGCTTTGTAGTGTGCAATCCGCGCCCTATTGTCATTATCATAAATCCTGCTTCTACTTACCAGCTCTGGATAATTCCTGATCTTTTGGCAAGCAATACCCAACTTAATCTCAGGACGCAGTCCATTCTCATACTTCAGACATTTGGAAGTATTGCCTCTTCAGTATTGTAGTGCATACAGTATTGCACTAGTTCTTCAAACTTGGCAGCATACTCCGCCACCGTCATATTACCTTGCTTGAGTTCCAAGAACTCAACCTCCTCAGCACTACGGATGTCTTCTGGGAAATACTTCTCCAAGAATTCTCTGCGAAATACCGCCCAAGAGATCACCGTACCCGCATCTTCCAACCTTTGGCGACTGTTGTCCCACCAGACTTCAGCTTCGCCCTCCAGCATGTGAGTACCAAATCTCACCTTTTGATCATCAGAGCATCCCATGGTTCTGAAGATCTTCTCAACAGCTTTCAACCACTTTTGTGCAGCCTCTGGATCAAAAATACCACCTTCATACGTCGGCGGTCTGTTATTCCGGAACTGCTCCAATGCACGAGACTGAGCATTTCCTCCACCCTGAACGACCTGAACAACGTTCTCAACTGTCTGCGCATTGGCTTGCATAGCCGCACCAAGAGCAGCATCATTCCTTCCTGCCATACTAATACAACAAATAACTCAGGTTAGGAAACACACGACTCTTATTCTAAGGACTGACTCAATCTGGCCGGTTGGACCGACCTGCTCTGATACCAATTGTAACACCCACTTTCCCCACATAAATATTTATATAAATCTTTAATAAAATCAGAGTTACTTGTCCGAAGTGAAATGTTACATCATCATTGTTCATCAAAATCGTTAATAAAAGAAAATAGCGGAATCCAAATCTTTAACGTCAATAGCTCAAAGGCTTAATAAATCACACATAATAAGGTTCTTCAATTCAAGTTTAATTATAAAAATAAGTTTTTCTAAACATTAAAGTAAATATGGACAGAGATCCCCGTTCCCATTATATATCAGAGCTCCTAGGACACGGACATCACACCAACGTACTCTTCAAGTACCTGAATTGTCTGCATTTCCGAAGAAGCACAGACGCAACAAAACAAACAGAGGGGTGAGAAATAGATTCATAATATAACGGCACATACGACATATATGAAGAAGTGATTCCCCCTAATCATACAAAATTATTAATCATATTATTCAATCAATCATAATGCAATGTGACTCAAATGCACAATGCAAATGCGGTACCAACTCACAATAACGATTCATTAAATAGAACCCTGAATGCATCATTAACGTCTCCAACAAGACACGATCATCCCTGCAACCACGATTCTCAACGAATCCCAAATAATCACATCCACGACATGATTATCCCATCAAATGTATGCGCATGGAGACACAACAACGCATACTATATCACAATACACATGAACACATCATGCTTTACGATCCTCATGATCTCATCAACCAATCATCAGTGCATCTTATTCACACACAGAGCATACACATATCTCATGTTATTCACAATTATAACAATCTACATATTCATATAATTCAATTAAACACTTAGGATTTCTTATGCAACTAATCATCAAGTCCTATATTCACTATTAGAACATCCTCAAAGTCTTATTTCACTAATATAATCCTACATTGGAAGAATAAGTCAAATCCACCTTAAAACGGACGAAAAATTACATTTACAGGGGCCTGACACACCCTCCCGTGTCACCTGACACGGCCTCCTGTGTCGCTTGACACGTCCCGTGTCAGATGGCCTGGGGACATGCCTCTCCAAATCACTAAAAACCCTTTTCTCGAAGCCTGACATGGGCACCTGTGTCATGGGACACGGCCCGTGTCAGGGCACCTGAGTCCCAAATTCTGATTTTTTATGTTTTTCCCATTATCTTCCTCCTTTCTCACCTGTACAAACCCCAATCATTCTAAGTCGAATTTAGCACTCAAAACCAAACAATTCAAATGTTTATTATCCATTTTTACATATGAAATCAACTAGTTTTATTAATAAACTTTCCTAGATCAGATTAGGGAATCTATGAGTTTTAATCCTCTTCTTTATTCATCATATCCCCTATAACCTTCATGAGCCATTCCTCCCAATACCAAACACACAACACCAAATATATTTTCAAAACACATCGTATAATCATATTCATCAACAATTTCACAATATTGCATCAATTCAATCATTATTATCATAATCTCTTAAAATACCTAAGGGGGGAAGGAACTCCCAATTACCCTTCTATGTCTTATCACCAATCATAAACACTTTTCTCCCCCCTTACCTTAAAATCGAAGCTTTCCTTCACAACTTTTGGTCTTGGTGATCTACGATCCTTGACCTTGCCTTTCTTCACCTCTTTCTCCATACCTCTCTGTTCTTCGTCAAAATACGTTGAATGAGGTTTGTTTCCCTAATTCCTCTTTTCATAAAACAACAATTCCACCTTTGCCCCTTAAACCTCTAACCAACTCTTTTATTTTATTTTATTTAAATAATAACAACATTATAATAGTACACCTTATATTATTATTATTATTCTCATAAAATACTTTCTTCACCAATTAATTCAATTATGCCATTAAAATATTAATATTTATTTCACAAAAATAAATATAAAAATTAAGGCGTTACATGACTCGTCTGGCTCGAGTGCCAACTGTCTTGCATTAGACGGAAGAAGCAAGTTCTCGTTTATGAATGAGTGTGATGTGAAAAGAATCTCAAAGGAGACGATTATTGTTTGTTTTTGTTTTTTCAGTTTTGTTATTGTTTTTGGTGTTTTGCATAGGATTATGAGCTTAAGCCTAAATCAAGGGCTTGTAAACTCATTATATCCTCCCTGATTAGGGATAATGAGCATACTTAAGTATGAGATAAACACCTTAACTTAATTACCATGATGATGTAGGATTAAGATCATTAACCTACTTGTGATTATTTAGATATTTTTGGGTTTTTGTTTAGTGTTAAGTAATGAGTTTAATCTCTAATCACAGATTAATGAACTCATTACACCATCATAATAGAAGGATAATAGATGAAACACTTAAGTTGAGGAAGATACCTCAACTTAATCCATGGTTAGGGATTAAATTCATTATATAACAAGTCTTTTATTAAATGGATTTTAATTAAGGGATGAGATTAAGAAGTGGATTTTAAGTTTGTAAGACTACTTGAGGGGGACTTGTCCATTAAACACTAGGGTTAGTCCCTCTTAACCATAAGGAAGAGATAAAATCCTAATGTAAGGCCTAAGTTACAAGATAAAGTCTTGGTGATTATTAAAGTGATTTTATTAAGAGGTTTAAACAAATTAAAGGTTTAACACTTAGGATTAAAGTTATACACTCCATCCTAAGAGAAGGATGCAGGCATAACCCTAATTCCAAAGTCCTAAAGCTTTAAGAGTTTAGTCTCTGATTATTGAGATGAGAAGAGAGACTCAAGGATACTCAAAGGTAAAAGTTTAAGGGGGACTATACACAATCCTAAAAGTTATCATGCTTGGATATCCTATGGTTTGTTAGGCTTAAGAGAGAATATCTTCAAGGCCACCAATGGAAGAAGCAGATGAAAAGAGGAGGAAGCAGAAGAATAAGTTACTTACTTCCTAAGAAGATAAGTAACTTAAAGGAAGAAAGTGAGAAATATGGAACATAAGTGAATTAGATTCACTTCAAAGACATTTAAAATGCATATGAATGAGATAAGAAGAAGTGGGAAGTGAAGGCAAGTCCACCTCCCAATATAACTTACCAAAAGCTCCTGAAAAGTTAGTATGAATGCATAAGGTATAAAGCATAAAGAGATGAGTTGAAATGAGATGAAATCACCAAAGTCAGAAGCGATTATGTAATGCTAAGGTGTTATGAGATGATGCAAAGTCATACAATGTGCATATGGGCGTTCATACAAAGATGAGATGTCATGAAAGCATGCTTAGAAGTTTGAAAACACATGGATGTTTATGAAATGTAATGAATGCAATACATGGAAAATGAATGAAGAAATGATCAAGCAATGTTTTAGCATGTCCTAAGATGTCTAAGATGACATATGAATTCTTGAAATGTCATGGAAAGTTCATATGGTGATGAATATGCAAGGTGAATGCAAATGAACATGAGAAATTAGGGTTACATGGACATATGAGATGCAAATGGACAAAACAGAAGCATAAAACATGATAAAAAATTGAAAACAAGCTCAAACAAACCCTAAACCTATACAAGGTCAAATCCCAAAGGAGAAGGTCAGAAGCTAAACCTGTTGAAATTTAAGATTTTTCTAAGTTTGCTAGGTTTTTTGGGTGATTGTCAAAGAAAAATACAAATCAATTTGAAAATGCAAGATAAATTCATGAGGAAATTAACCTAGAAACTACCTACAATATGTGAAACAATGCAAGAAGAATCAAGTTCAAACTCTTCTTGGTTAGGCAAAAATGATTTTTCAAAGTTAGGGTTAGAAAATGTGATTTTTAAAGAACCCTAATTCAAAGAAAATGGTGAAATTATGATCAAACCTAAAAATAAATTTGTATGAAGAGTTTGAAATTTTTTCTAAATGTATTGGAATGTTTCATGATTTTTTTGGTGATTTTTAGAAACCTAAATTTATTTTTAATTAATTAAAATCCATTAATTAATTAAAAATAACATTTAAATATTTTAAAAATAATTTTTTTAATGCAAAAAATAAAATAAAAATTATTTTCAGGTTGAGACAAATGTTTAAAACAGAAATGCAAGAAATCATATTTTTTTAAAGTGTTTTGATATTTTCAAATAAATATGCAAAAGAAATAAAATAAAATGAATAAAAATGAAATAAAATGGGAAGTAATCAGATCATGTGGATGAGATTCAAACTGGGGAAATGGGAGTTGACTGCGCGCGTTTTTGGATTGCTGGGATTGTTTCTGGCTAATTAATATTAATTAAATTAAATAAACAGGATTAATGTTAAGTGGATTCATCTGGGCCATCCACACGCTAACTTAAACAAGATCCAAGGGTGGGAATTCAATCTAGGAAGCTAACCCTAATTAGGGTTCTAATACTTTTCAGGTGACCGGAGCTAGCTCCGGTCATCTTCTCCGGCCACTCAAAACCTCAACTTCTTCCCTAGGTCAAATTAAACCCTCTAAATCTCCAGAAATAATCTTCTAACCTCCCTATACAAGAATCCATCATCATATAACATTTATATTTCATCAAAAGCAAGACTCGAATCCAACAAGATTTTCGGTCAAACTTTCAGAACAGCCATACATGCTCATTTCTCAATCATTTTTAAAACTAAATATATCAGTGTGATCTAGAGAACATATAGAATCATTCTAAAACTTAAAAGAGTGTTTCTGGAAAATTTGTTCTTGAGGTATACCTGAGTTGAAGCTTTTCAGTTTGGAGCTTTCTGGCCTTTCCATTGATGCAAATCAACTTCAATGAGCTCCCTGATGATGTTGCAATGCTTAGAACAAGTTTGTGATGGCTATTTTGCAGAAATCGTATTTTTGATTTGGGAGGTTTCAGGCCATTTTGAGGGTTGCTTTGTGTTCTATGAGTGATTTGAAGATGATTGGTGAAGTTTGTTTTGAAGTTTGATGGTTGTGTTTTGAGTTTCAAAGAAGGGAAGGGTTTAACAATTTTTGTGAATTCTGAGTTCTCCAATGTTTCAGGCTTGAATGTGTTATCAAATGAGCACCATAACCTTTGTTTGTAATGTCTTGATTGGTCAGAGAGTGGTTAGTGGCATAGTGTGATTGGTATGGGATGAAATGTAAAAAGTCAAGATTATGTGTACTTGAGGTATGGGCTTGTGCAGCAAGGATTTCTGAGCATATATTGCCTCAGCATGGTTCATGGGGAGCCCTTAGACCATTAGAATGCAGCTGTAATGCTTGGATGAAGAGATGTCAATGTTTATGCAATTTTCCAACTTTGATGTTTCTTGTGAATCAAGCCATGAAATGCTTCAATCCTTGGGCCAATTCTGATCTTGGAAAGTTGCATTAACATGTTATGACATAATTGAGCACATTAGAGGTCACTTAGAAGCTTGAAATGCAAATATGCAAAAATCCCTCTTTGACATGAACTTGAAAATTATGTGATTTTTGCCAACTTTGAAAGGCCATATCTTGAGTTCTAGGATGAATCAAAACATGTTCTTGTACTTTTTGAAAAGGGAAATACCTAATCTACAACTTTCATGTCCAAGAATTTTTCGTTTGAAGCATTTTTGGTCATGAAAGAGGAGGTTGAAAATCTTTCCCAAAATGGAAAGCTTGCATTTCAAGTCATTTCCAAAAATGGAAAGTTTGCAATTGGCCAAAAATTCTTCAATCTTGTGAACTTCCAACCACTTCTAAGATCAAATAAAGATCATAGAACTTCAATTTGATGAAAATGATCCTTGGGTAGCCTTGTTGGGGGCCTCAGATGCCCTGATTTTGACTTAACTTGCTCAAGAAGTTACCCAATGATCAGATGACTTCCACAATGAATTTATTCATATAACTTGATATACATGATCCTTATAACATATTAAGAACACTAGAAACAAGAATGACCAAAAAAATTGGAGTTAAGGCCTCTGAAACTATAGCCCTAATTTTGGTCATCTATGTAGTAAAACCATAACTCTTCTTCCATGCCTTTGCCAATTCTTGTGATCCCTTGACTTTCATGAACTTTGGGGAGCATAATATGATCATAGAACACACATGGACCCTCTTGGAAAGCTTCAAGACCATTGGGATGGCTCAGATTGATTCTTGGATTGCTCAGATCACAAACCCTAGATGCGGATGAAATTGAACTATGCAGTGAAGCAAACATGCAATATGAGATGTAATGCTTATGTTAAAACAAAAATGAAATATCACAAGCCACGGTGTGATAAAAAGTGAGGGAAAATGTTGGGTGTTTACAGCGCTGAAATCGAGAAACAATAGTACATTCATCCCGAAGGGTACAATACTATCGTCATACGACCAAATGCTTTGACTGAGTTCCTATTAAAGAACCAGGCCATCCTATGCAAGTTCCCAGTGGGCTCTCGGTTGCGAATGGGTTTGCCACAAAATGTGGTCTGCCACTATCACCACTGGAGAGGGATGCTTCCACAAAGGTCCTCAATGATCGGTCCCTAGATGCACATAACTGTCAAGGTCCTGTAATGATCCAGAAAGATTTCGATATCAATACATTCCCAAGACGGTCGCAAGTTTGGGTGCAGAACTCACTAATACCAACATAGAAAGATGCCATGAAACCAAAGTGGAACCACTCTAAGTCCTAGGATGCACTCGAGCCCCGGTTACGAGCTCATCTCACAGTAACAGTCCCCAATCCCACCAAACAGAAAACCAGTACAGCCAGACAGTCCAGTAATGATATATGATGCATGAAAATAAAATACTGGAAATTGTAAATAAAGTTGTAAATAAAACTGTAAATAAACAACAGTAAAATAAACACACAACAACAAACAAATCAACACCCAACGAAACAGAAACACGTAAGCGCTAGGAGAGACTCTTAAGGGAACCAGAGATACTCTGGTTATGAATTCCCCAGCAGAGTTGCCAGCTGTCGCTCCCTGGATTTCCATCTTGGTACAAACGCGAAAGTGGCGCGGAAAAGGTTAGAGTCGCCAACTGGAGCATCATAAGGCTTGCCACGGTTCTGCTGATTCTTACCTCACTGATCCGTAATAATCTTGTAATGAGCATTGTTATCTTCCTCGAAGATTCTGCAACTATCCAAACGATCAGCAAAAACACGAATCTTTTGATACCCCACATCCTTCTTAATCTCGAAGCGCAACCCGTTCTCAAACTTGATGCACTTCGAAAACTCAGCAGTCACTGCATCATGGTGAGTATAAAATTTTGAAAACTCCATGAACTTCGCACCATAATCCGTTACCGACATACTTCCCTGCTTCAGCGTAAGAAATTCAATCTCTTTCTTACCACGCACATCTTCAGGGTAACACTTCCTCATAAACTCCCTACGGAAAACGGCCCAAGTGATCTTTTCTCCTGCAGCTTCCAATCTTTCTCTGGTCTCCAACCACCAGTCATCAGCTTCAACTTCCAACACATGAGTTCCATAACGAACCTTCTGTGCTCTAGTGCAATCCATCACACGGAAAATTCTCTCAATTTCATTCAACCAAACCAATGCAGCATCAGGGTCATACTTGCCCTTGAAGGTAGGCGGCTTTTCCCTCTGAAAAGTCGTGTAGGTACAAGACTCATCATTCCCGCAAGCATTCGGAAGGTATTGCACAGCCTGAGCCATTGCTTGCATTGCAACAGCCATTGTAGCATCATTTCTTCCAACCATCTCAACTTAACACTACAACACAATAAAAGTTAGAACCACATGCAATACTTGAATTCTAGACAACTACAACTCGACACTTGGTCAAACAGACCGACCTGCTCTGATACCACTAATGTAACACCCCATTTCTACCCGACTTTATAAATTAAAATCAGAGTTATAAAATTTTATCAACAAACATGGGATATCACATTCTCCAACTTTTAAAATCAAATAACAACTTCAATAATATAATAACTTCGAAAAACAACAATGCGGATCAACATATTTCAACTCTTAAACAACTTCAAATAAATCAATCATCAAAATAATCTCAACTTGGTTATTCAACATAAAACAACTTAAAACTAGTTCATAAACTTAAACAAAATCACAAAGACAAAACATGCGTTTATCCCCCCCGAAGTGCTACATATCAAAGCGACACACACCAACTCGAAGCTACAAAGTATTAGACTCTTTGTTACCTGCACATTACCAACAAATGGCAACATTCAAACAGAAGGTGTGAGATATAGAATAACATAAACAGGATACGATAATCAATATGTAAATGAGATAGTCATATAATCACACCACTTCCTACAATCAACACACAATCTTTCAACCAGCAACGGATAACAACATAAATAATGCAACATGAATACAAATCAACTTAAATATGCATGTGGTACCATTTGGAGTAAACTCCCAACTTGAAACATTGCCAAGTTATCGAGGCATTATCAAATTATTTGCCAATCCATGCGAACTTGAATCGAGCATACGCTCCAACTTGAAATATGCACATGTATGCAACAATGAATGGCATACAACAACAACAATATAATCATCAACTTATCAATATTACGACTTGAACAACTCAGCAACATGAATCAACATTGGTCATAAGACCTACATCATATTAATCTTCCCAAAAATCGGGACAACACCGTTTATAACAACTTTAACACCTCTTCAACGTGAAAATGACAATTTTTACGACTTAATCGACTAAATTACTAAATTAATTATTTTAAACTCTCAAATCTACTATAAACAACTTATTTTATCTTTATTTTAAGTCTAAGATCAATCCAACTTGAAACGAATGCAAAAACAGGTCGAATCGCCAAAAACCGCATTTTTCTGCACCTGCCCTGCTCATACGCGTATGGCCTCCTTCATACGAGTATGGCCTTGACTGATACTCGTAAGGCCTGTGTATGAGGGTCTTGTTACACGTATTTCCCTACTTGATATGCCTAACACCAGATCTGTTAGGCAAATGGGCAGAAAGCCTACAATTTCAACTTTTCTGCGATTTCTCATATTTTCACCATTATGTTCAATCTTAATTGGGTTTCTACATCGATTTTACTCTTAAAAACTTCTAAAACTATTCATTTATCAATTCCTATGGTTAATTTTATGAAACCTAACTCCTTCTACACGAATTCTGCAACAATAGTCCAACAACAACACAAACAACAAATGCAACAACGAATATATCAGCAATACAACAAGAACAACATGTCTTTCATCAGATATCCACACGAAATCAACAACAAATCATAACAAAACTCAACAATGAATTTACACGAAAATCCCAGCCTATATACGATCATCTAGTCCCGATTATGGAATTCGAACCCCACCCTTACCTTGGATTGAAGGCAGCTCGAATTCACCGCAAAAATTCCCGCAAAAATCTTTGACCTAGCCTCTCCTAGATCTCTCTCTAAGATTGTTCTTCTTACAAAAATTTTGATTAGTCTAATTAGGTTTTAACATTGTTTTTACTAAACTCTCACTAATCCACTTAATTACTATGGGCCTAATTAGCACCCCCAACATTACTATTCTCATACAACAAAACCAAGCCCAACCTAATATTATATCTATAATAATTATTATTATTCGACATAATTAATTAAATCTAACTTAATCAACTTAAGCGACCCAAACACAACTTAACCCACAACATAAAATCGACTTAAACGACTTAACGACAAGGATGACAAAACAACACGTAACAACTTATAATCGGGAAAATACGCAATAATATTTAATTAAATTAATTAATTAAATACGGGCGTTACATCTCATATCTAGGATTTCCTAGGTAGAACTGTCATTGGGTAGGGATTTAGTGAAAAGATTGCAAACTGTAGGTGTTTGTTGTGGATATTTGAATTGATACTACTGATAGTGAAGTTCCTTCCTAGCTTGGTAGCTCCTAGAGTAGGTGTGATTGCATCGAATTGGGTTAACAACTTTCTGTGTCTTTTATGTTATGTCTTTTTCATTTACAGTTTTATTGTTGTTAAGTGTCGTGACATCGTGTTCGGCATTGTGTGGTTGTTGCCAGAATTTCAATTTCAGTGTCTATTCTCAATGGACCAATCTTAGAATGCTTACCTACTTGGTAAATGAAAAATCTTTTACTTGGAAGAATCTTATAGCGTGTTCCTCAGATGCAGGGTTCTAAATCAGTACATTGGTGTCACTTATCTGACGAAATCTTACAGTGCGTTCCTTAGATGCAGGGTTCTGACAATGTATGTTTACCACATGTCTGATGCTCAAGATATGTGAAGAAGATCTTATAGCTTGTTCCTCATATGTGGGATTCTAGGAAATACATTATTCTGATAGGATCTTATAGTGCGTTCCTCAGGCGCAGTGTTCTAATCAACGTGTTGTCTCCACGTCACTCAACTTAGGGTATGTGAAAAGGGTCTTACAGCGCATTCCTCATACGTAGGGTCCTGAAGGTGGGGATTATCATCGAAGCGGTACAGAGAATGTTACAGCATGTATCTCAGACGCAAGGTTCAGGCGTATAGTTTACCACATGTCTGACGCATAGGATGTGTGAAGAGAATCTCAAAGTGTAACGCCCAAATTATTTAATTAAGTATTTTATTAAGTATTTAATTGATTAATTGTGTTCGTCGGTATATTTTTGTTGTAATTGATTTAAGCCGATAAGTCAGAAAAATAAGTCGAAATCCATAGAAATATTATTGGAGTTAATAATATAGTTGTTGTTTTAATTAGGTTGATGGGCTTAAAATCGTGTCTGAATTAGTAAAATAGGGGGTGTTATGTTTAGGCCCATTAGTAATTATAATATTTAATTAATTTATTAAAAGAAAATAAAAACAACATAAGTAATAGAAACATAAAAAACAGAAGTTATCATACCAGTAGAAAGAGGAAAAATTGAAACTGCTACACAAGCGTGAGAGAACGAAGAACGAACCATCGGAATCTGATTCTTAGAGCAACCTTCGATCCAAAAACATAAGGTAAGAGTGGGTTCGATTCTTATAATCGGGGTATGAATTCCGATACGGTGATTTGGGTAGTTAGGTTGTTGTGTTTATTTATTGTTATGGAAGTTGTGTGGAAAAACTATATATTAAGATTGAAATGTTGATTGAAAAATTAGTTGTCCGATTGTCGATTTTGTTGATTTAAAAAGTTGTTTTGTTATGTTGATGATTGTTGTTGATACCGTGTCGTATTTGATTCTGGAAAAATATGTTGATTTGGGGACGACAAAAAGGATTGGTAGTGGAATTTGGTGACACATGGCGTAGGCCATGTTGCACATGGTGCATGCCATGTTAGTGGGGGAAGAAAACCACTTTTTAGTGGCTACCATGTGCATATATGGCGCAGGCCATGCTTAGTTAGTGGTGGGGGTGACACATCTTTGTGTGAGGAACATGATATGGCGCAGGCCATATCAAAGGCCTTTTTAGCCATGATGTATCTATGGCGCAGGCCATAGTGCATTAACTAGATGGCTATGGCGCATGCCATGTAGTTAGGAGAGACATGGGTGGCGCAGGCCACCCTGTCATTTGTGGAAGAAATCAATTTTATTTTAATCCCCATTTTTATAATTAATCTTATAAATAATCCAAATAATTTTCATAGACTTAAATATAAATTTTAATTAGTAGATTTAAGGAGAACTATAATTAGCAACGATGCTTAGCATTGTAATTATATGTTACACGAAAAGTAGGAAGACAGTTTTAAAAATAGCATTGTGTTATGTGGTTTAGCAAAAAGTTGCAGGTTTAGGAATTTGATATAGAAACAGTAGTAGCAGCATATCTTCAATGACAGATAATTTTTAAACGAACATAGAACATTCAAGTTTTGTAATTAAATCGTATTAATCGCATAAGTGAGAAAACAATACCGGTTTAGTTGTTTTATCCGAAATAGGCGAACAACGTAGTTGCTCAGAATTTAGCGAAATTTGTCGAGGTAAGTCGGGTATTATTATAGTTGATTTTGATGTGTTGTTTTTGTTGAAATTAAGTCGCAAAGTTGTGTTACAGGTACAACTGAGTTGGTAAGTTGTTCCGGTTATTGAAAATCTTAAAGTTGCTATGTTGTAGGTTTTATAAGCCAAATTTGAATTGAGTTGATTATGTTGTAGACGTTGTTGAGTTGCTCTTGTTGTTATGTTGTCTAAGTTTAAAGTCGTGTATGCCATTTAAGTTATTTGCATTTGTCGGAGCCGTTGCTCACACCACGTTGGCCTGAATTGGCAATTTAAGTTGAAAGTTGAAAGCTTATGCCTTGATGCCTCAATAACCTGGAAATTATTTAAGTTGGAAGTTTTACTCCGATGGTACCACATCAATAATTAGTCGAGTCGCATTAAAGTTGCATTTTCATTGAGTTGTTTGTGTTGATGTTTGGTTGAAATTGTGAAGTGGTGTTTTGTTTACGATCCTTATTCATTGGATCGTAACTCACCCCTTCTGTTTGAATGTTGTCCTTATGTTGGCAACGTGCAGGTAATCCTGAGGAGTAGTCGGTTACCTTTAGTCGAATCGATGGTCAGTCGCTATGATACGTAGCACTCGGGGGGATTGACGTGTGTCTGTTTTGATGAACTGCTTACATTTCTGAATTTTATTTTAATTGAAGAACTTATAATGCTTTTTAATATTCCAAAGTTGTTTGTGTTGTTTAAAGATGCTATGAATCAATTTTATGAATCCGCTGCGTGATATTTTATGAAGTTGAATTATTGGAGTGAATGATGTTGTTTATGTTGATTTTATGAAAAGTGTTATGTATTAAGCATGAATTACCTTAAGTTGGAATTTGTTTAAAGTTGAAAATGTGATATCTCGTATTTGTGGAAAATTTTTGTAAACTCTGATTTCAGTTATATTCGCGGGTAGAAAATGGGGTGTTACATTTTTGAATAATGGGTGATTCCCTTCTAGTTGTTGTACTCTGATAATATTTTATCTAAATTGTTTATGGGGTAAAAGGGTGTTACACACAGCGCGTTCCTCAGACGTAGGGTTATAATGATTGCAGTGGTATCACCTATTCATTCCAGGATACGTGAAAGGAATCTAACATCACATATCCAGATGTAGGGTTCTGACAGTGTATTTTTACCATTTATCTGATTTAATTCAAGATATTTGAAGAGGATTTCACAGTGCATATATCATATGCAGGATCATGTGCATGTTTATCCCATAGACTAAAGTGCACCTTTCCAACGTGCCTCTGACGCAAGATTCAGTCTCAGTGAATTGAATTTTCTTTCCAGCGTGCCTCAGACACAAGATTCAGTCTCTGTGAATCATATTTTCTTTCCAGTGTGCCTCAGACGCAAGATTCAGTCTCAGTGAATCATATTTATTTTCAGTGTTCCTTAGATGCAAAATTCAAGCTCAGCGAATTGTTTACCTTGCTTAAGATAGTAGTCTCCTGACGTCGTTCAAAAGACAGGTTTTCCGTTGTTGTCATTGGTCATTGTCTACGGTTTCTGGGTTCTCCAAGCAGAGTTTTCTTTGGTTGGATTTATATCCTTTTTCTTCTTCATCAGAGTGCAAATTTTCTAGTTTGTTTTGGTATTCAATCACAATTTATCTTGAATGTCTGATAGTTGATGCTCTCATTCTTTTCATATTAATAGTAGATTGAATAAGGGTGGCTATAACACCCAAAAATCTGCCTTCACCTTTCATGGAATTTAACATATCATATTGCATACACATCATTGCATCTTTGCATAGAAAAATGAAGCATAACATTCATAGATTTAAGCATATGGCATGTGGTCATTGGTTTTCCAAATTGTGGTTCTTCAAAGCCAAAGACAAGAGCCAAGAGTCCTCCAACAAGTTACAAGAGGCCCTCACATCTAATTCAAGGTCGCATGATGCCTTGAGTCCCTTGAAGAGGGAAAATTCATCAGGAATTTCATCAGTGATCATCCTCCTATACAAGGCACCCAAATTAGGGTTTTGCACAAAAGCAAGAAATATTCAATGGCATGATCAAATCTTGTGGCTATGGGTCTCCATATTTTATACAAGGCCTAGGGTTGAATTTTGGTCCATTGATTCATTGTGGAAGTCATTCAATTGCTCAATTACTTGTACAACAAGAAAAAGTCAACAATTCAAAAGAAAAGTCAACGATTGAATTTCAAAGGTTCAACTCATATTTCTCAATTCCATGGACTTTCATTTGATCAAGGTATAGCATGGATATCATCATTCATCAAGAATCAAGAGTTTGTGAAAAGTTACTAAAAATGGCAAGGACTTGTAATATAGAACTTTCTATTTTTGGCAATTTTTACATCATCTTCAATTCAACTTTCCATCATCAAAGAGGCTTCAAACGAATTTTCCACAAACATGAAGGTTATAGATAATGGTTTTCCCTTTTCATAAAGTACAAGAAAATTTTCATAGCCTTTGTGGATCAAAAGATATGGCCAATGGAAGTTAGGCTTTGGTTTATGTGTTTCAATGCATACCAAATTTCTACCTTTTGCAAATTGCTTTTGAATGACTTCAAGTGACCTCTAATGGTTTAAGACAAGTTACCACATAAACATACACACCATAAGGATCATTTTTAGCTTTTGGATCAAACAAACCTATGCCATATACATCACATACATCTCATTATGCAAAATTGCAAAAGCCATCAAAACTCAAAATCCTTTTACTTTCCCTCCAAGCTATGATTCCACATGCATTCAGTAGTGAATTTGAGAATTAATCATACTTATTTCATGACCTGAACACGTGGGATAAGGTGTGTGCACAACAACTTGCCAATTTGCAAAACACCCACAAAAGCTTTAACCAAGGGTTTAACAAAATCCTAATCATGATCAAAATCATAACCAAGGATACATACATCCATTCACACGTTCATTTCACACTCATGCACTCTCATATTTCAAATTTCAAATTTTTTGCTCTCACCTTCTTCCTTTCGATTCTCTCAATTCACCAAGGATCTTCCTCATTTCTTTTCATTTCTGAGATCATTGAAGCATAAGTAAGCTTTTGTAACCACTCATTGGAGCTCATACTGAGTTTTTGGCCATAACTGAATTTGAAGGAAGATTCATCAAATCTCTAGATCCATCCTGATTCAATCGTCTATTTGCATTTATTTTGCAAATAGAACTCAAAAGGAGGATATTTACATGTGTACACTGGATTTCTGATGGTTTTAAGCTCAAGAATACTTTTCAGGTGAGTTTGAAATCGCATCCTATAACTTAAATTTTAAGATTGCATGATGATCTATGATGGTCACTGATGATGCTGATGTGTTTAAAATTTAAAATGAATGTTTACATTGCCTAAATTGTGTGTTTGAAGTTTTTCATACCTACTTTATTTCCTTCGATTATCTTAATTGATGTGTGATATGTGAATTTTTTTGGTGGATTTGAGATCCGGAGGTTCCTCTGAGTTGATTGATATAGGATTTGTAGGATTCTGGAAATTTATTTGGACCTTCATGTTGCAGGCGACCAGAGAAGGTGACTAAAGCTAGGGCTCCGGCCACCTGAATGTCTCCATGTGATTTTCAGGTGGCATGAGGAAGATGATCTTCTGGCCGTTAATGTTTTTTTTATCTAAGTGTTCATATCATGCCAACACATTAATGAGATCACACACCACTCATGTGCCCCTCATTTTAATTGTTT
The DNA here is from genome assembly GCA_963966055.1 of Lathyrus aphaca. Lineage (NCBI taxonomy): Eukaryota > Viridiplantae > Streptophyta > Magnoliopsida > Fabales > Fabaceae > Lathyrus > Lathyrus aphaca. Next base: position 389,044,566 of record OZ014524.1, read on the forward strand.
TATAACACTTCCTTGAATTATTGAGCCATGTTTATACAATCGTAGATCTTCCTTGATGAAATTATAGGTCATTCACATGAGCTTGATGTTTTCTTTGTGTACATGTCCCATGCTTGTTTCACATGCTTTTTTTGACCTAATTATTCATCTCTTCTCATCTATGCTTCTACTTGCCTTGTAATTGTCTTGTGTATGTGTAACACCCTAAACGTTTCCCTCTCATTTCATGGCATCTTACATATCATATTGCATACATATCATTGCATCTTTGCATAGGAAAATGAAGCATATCACTCATAGATAGAAACATAGGGCATGTGATCAATGGAATGCTAAGTTGTGATTCCTCAAAGCCAATGACAAGAGCCAATGTGTCCTTCAACAAGTCACAAGAGGTCCTCATGTCTCATACAAGCTCAAAAATTTCCTCAAGTCCCTAGAAGAGGGAAAGTTCATCAGGAACTTCATCAGGGTTCTTCCTCCTACACAATGTACCCTAATTAGGGTTTGGCATCAAAGCAAGCAATATTCATGGAATTGATAAAATCTTATGTTCAAGGGGTTCTATATGTCATACAAGACCTAGGGGTGCATTTTGGCTCAAGGATTCATTGTGGAAGTCATTCAGTGGCTCAGTTACTTGTAAAACAAGAAAAAGTCGACAATTCAAAAGGAAAGTCAACCATTGATTTTCAAAGGATCAAATCATGTTTCTCAAGTCCATAGACCTCCATATGGTCAAGGAATAACATGGATACCATTGTTCATCAAGAATCATAAGTTTATGAAAAGTTACTAAAAAGGGCAAGGACATATAATTTGGAACTTACTATTTTTAGCAATTTCTACATCATTTTCAACTCATTCTTTCATCACATAAAAAGCCTCAAATTATTTTTTCATGAAAATGAAAGTTGTAGATCTTGTTTTTCCCTATTTAGAAAGTACAAGACCATTTTCATAGCCTTTGTGGATCAAAAGATATGATCAAGATAAGTTAGGGTTTGGTTTATGGAATTCCATGCATACTACATTTCCACCTTTTGCAAATTGGTGTAAATTGAATTATTAGGACCTCTAATCATTCAAGTCATATTACCACCTTCATGTATAGGTCATAACACATATTTTTTGCCTTTGGATGGGTAGAATTCGTTCATCATACATCATGTACCTTCCATGTTGCCAATTTGCAAAATCATGTGAAACTCACAAATCATTCCATTTCCCTCCAAATAGCCAATTCACATGTACTCATCAAGTGAAATAAGGATGGATCATGCTTTATTCATGCCATGAACACATGTGGTAGGGTGTGTACACCACAAGTGATCAATTTGCAAAAACACCTCCAAAGCTTGAACCAAGGGTTTAACAAAACCCTAACCAAGATCAGCATGCTAATCAATGATATATAAGTTCATTCATATGTTCATTTGAACCTCATGCACTCATAATTCTCATATTCAAAATTTCTTTCTCTCTTTCATTTTCCTTCGAATCTCTCATTCCTCAACTGCATTACTCAATTTCATTGCACATTCATACTCAGTGAAGCTCAATGAAGCTTAATCCATCATTATTTGAGGCTGGAGTTCAAGGTTTCAAGGAATCTGAATTTTAATTTCATCACATCAAATATCAAGATCCAGGCTATTTCAAAGCTCTAATTACATATATTTTGCAATTATATGCTTCCAAGAGTTGATTTAAAGCTTACAACTGGTTTTCTTGGTGAATTTTAAGCTCTAAAAACTTCAGGTTAGTCAAGAACTTTTGCTCTTAGATCTAGATTTTTTGATGTCTATTTGACTCTCAATGTGTTCCTGATCACAATGTTGTGCCCAATTTTGATTTTGGACATGAATTATGGCCATAATGTTGGATTTTAGATTTGTAGATATACTTTTGTTTGATTCGATTCTCACTGTGTGATTGTGATATGGTGTTTTTAATGACATATTTGTGATCTGGAAGTTGTGATGAATTGATCTGGGCATTTGTTTGTGATTTCTAGACTGTTTTCTGAATTTGCATTAATTTTCCGATGACCAGAGCCCTAGCTCTGTCACCGGCTCTGTTTCAGGTTGAAGAAGAAGCTGGAGGTTGAAGACAACCTCCCAGCCATTGGATGAAGGTGTTCTGAAGGCTTATGTTGTGACAACGCATTAAAATGTCACGTGATGTGATCGTGACTTTCCGAGTCTAATGGTTACTAACTGCAAGTGCACAGTCTATCGCGTAGTAATAAAAGATATTGATCCCAAAGAGACCAATGTCAACCTATTGTACTCTATCGTTACTTTTTAAAGCTAAGGCGAATGATTTTTGATTAATACAAAACTAAAACTAGAACTTAAAAAAAACTAAGAAAATAAGATAATAAAGAGAGACCAGAATATGGATTTTGTGTTCCTAAAGGACTATGTAGAAATTGTTTACTAATTAGATTATAACTTAGTTCCATAGAATAAATTGACTTAGAAACTCTGTGTCACGCTCTCGCGGTATTAACTAAAGCCATACTTACTAATCCCAAGATTTTTCTCTCGCTCGCCCAGTAATTAAGAAATATATTTTGAAAGCTAATATTATCCTAAACGTATCTAAATTGCACTCGCTGTATTTAGATTTGTTGCCTAATTTCCATTATCTGGTTCGATTCCCCCGCTCTCGCTGTGCTAGTTCTAACCTTAATTAATTTCCCACTCTCGTGACAAAACCGTGTTAAGTAACCTCTCTCTCTCTCTCTCTCTCTCTCTCTCTCTCTCTTTCTCTCTCTCTCGTGACAAAGCTATTTAAATTAAACTTGGAAATTAAAACCAAAATATAATTTTAATCATAAGTTCGGACCTATAATTTTCTGTCGAGTCCCGTCGGTAACGATGGTCCTCATACGCCGGACTCAACACTATTTAGCTAGACATTGACATAAAATAAAAATGCAAGTACGATACTAAATTAAAGACGATAACATAATTTAGAAATTTAAATAAGAAGGAGATGAAAAAATAAATAGGCGATTAAATAAGAAGGTGAGAAAGATAAATAATAATAAATAAACCTGGAATTAATTGATGCTTGAATAATACATTGAACTCTTGAATTCTTGAATGCGAATCGAAAAACTAAAATACAGAAAAGAAAGAATCTTAAAACTAATGTTCGTAATAGTCCTCCGATGTGGAGAACTATTACTTTTACATAAAATAAATAAACTTAAAAACTAAACAAGGAAAAATGGTGCAAGAGATGGGTGAAAAAGGAGATGATTCAAGTAGCAGGGTTGCTATTTATAGTCTCTAGACTTTGGTTTGTTGAGAAACAATAGGCTTGGACTCCGATTGGGCTTGAAACTAAGTGGTAATGACTGAATGTACTAGGGTGAGGAAACTTCTCCGCTTGAACGAGAAAATCTCACTTAATTTTGACTTTTGTTTTGGCTGTTACGAATTTTTCTTTCTGCATAACTAAGTTGAGATGAACGTTTGATATTTGAGACGAGCAACTCCGGCTATGAGACGCTCGACTTGGATTGGAGTTGGGCGTCTGACTTTAAGACGGTCGTTTGAAGAATGAGACGATCATTTGACAGGTAAAATGCATAAATGCATTTTTCTGTTGCTTTCCTTCTGTTTTGCCCTGATTTCTTGTCCAAAAAGCTTCCTTTTTCATTTTTGCCTCCAAAAGTCAAGTTTAATTAAATATATGCAAAACAAACACAAAACTTGTGTAATATCATTTGAAATAAATAAATTAATAAAATAAATGATCGGAAATTATACTAAATAATCGATATAAATTTGAGTGATCAAACTCCCCCACACTTAAACTTAAACCTTTGCTTGTCCTCAAGAAAACTATGGCTCATAAGAAAACTAGTTCAAAAGAATACTTGTCCTAGGCTACCAAATCTACTTCGGTTAAGTTTGTATCGATAGGTACTTTCTCACACACTAAGGATATCGTAACAACACAATTCCGCTTTTGCGGTCATCAACCTCCATCCTATACAAACCAATCTGAATCATGTCATTATACCTAAGTCTAATTCACTTATCCTTCTTTCATCCCTTTTCATTTGGGTGTAATCATATTAAGCCCGTTATCCTTTCACACTCATGATAGGATAGCTTGTTAGTGACTATGATCTCATTTTCATTATTTTTTTGCTCATATCAATAAAATAAAGAATTTTACACCGTTGGGCTAAATGATCGGGTAAGGACCACCTAACTTAGAAGGAGCATTTCTATTCATTCATTCATTTTTTCACTTAATTTATCCTTTTAACCTTGAGATCATACACTTATTTGCATCGGCTTCCTACTTAGTGTGTGCTTAGGATGGTGCTGACTACTAATATAAACTAATAATGGACTACTAAAAGGGTGAGAACTTAAGTCTATAGCATAATAAGTACTCAAATCAATTTACATAATTGGGAGGCTCACGCTGTTAAGACGATACCGATCTTGCGGAATTTTCCCAAGTCTCACAATTTAACCTCAATTTCATCTGTAACCTAAGATTTTCAAAAGAAACTCTATTTTTAAAATATTTGGTGAGGCTCAAGGGGATAGGAAATCGATAAACACGAATATCACATATAAGAACTTGACAACACATGCAAATACGCAACAAAAATAGAAAAATTTAAAATCATGCTAGAAAATATTGAATCTAACTAGAAACAATAAAATAAAAGTGGTAACGTTCCTCCCCCACACTTAAACCAAACATTGTCCTCAATGTTTTCATAAAAGGTGGAAAAGGAAAGATAGAACCTGTATGGATGCCATTTTGTGCCACCACGACCAAATTCACTCTGATTCGTCCCTTGTTGTTCTTGTCTTTGCTGACCACTTCTACTTCGGCGTCTTGTATTACGATATTTTTGGATTTGCGAAAACTTCACTTTTTAGGAAGCCGCTCTTCATACTGACTGTTTCCGAAGGAAGTACCTACAAAAATTGTTAGAAATTAAGTGCGATGAGTGCATGTGGAACTAGACAGTGCGAAAAGACAAAGAGGAGGATATGAGTTATGAATGGGAGAGACATTCCATCTCCTTATTGGTGTGACCACCAACAGTGACATTCGTAGGAATATCCTTGGGAACATGGTCATTTTAAGGGATTTTCGTCTAGAGATCCTTTGCCTAAACGTGGCTGAGACGTGACAAGCGATACAAATCTTTATTTTCTGCAGATAAAAACAATAAAAGAAAAACATTAAAATTAAAGCTGGTGGGTTGCCACCCACGCCGTGTTTTCTTAAACGTTGATAGCTCAACGGTTAGGAGTGTTAAATTTTTCGGTTTCCATGGCCATTTATCAAGCCATCTCACATATCCCTCACCTTTTCTTTTCTTCCTTCTGTGGGGTGGTTTACTCTTTTGAAGTTATGGTGGTGGTTCTGGATTTATGTTAAGTATTAGCTTTTCAAGTTTGGGCTTAGTTATTTCATCCAACACCTCAAAAGTTAACCTTAACCGCTTAAGATTAATAATTTCCCTAGTTTCAAGATCCCATGGTTTTATCTTTTTATGCAAGACTTCAGACAAAGGTGCTTTGGTGTGGATATTTTCCAATGCCTCAGCATACGTTTTGGGTTTAGAGTCTGCAAACTTATACGATAAAGGATATGGTGGGGTATTAGGAGGAGTATCGATAGTTGCTTCATCCTATACCTTTATGACAACCTCCCATTCAGATGACATCAGTGGATTTTCATCACCAGAACTCTCGTTATCCTCATAATCACTCTCTTCAACCTCATAATCACTCTCCTTAGGAATTTCGAGTTGATTTCCACTACTAGCTGTTATAACATACGTAATTTCCTCAGGGGAAAGTCATATAGGTGTTAGTGCAAAAATCAAGATTTGGGTCTCCAATGCCTCAGTGTGACTCACGAGGGACTCGACCATTGCATTTATATGCCTAAGAGTTTCATGAGTATCGAGATGTTATCTTCTAAGCTCTTCATTCTGAGGAGTTTGTGCCTCCACAAAGCGCTCCATGATCGATTCTAGTCTAGCATTAATTGTTGTTTCAATGAAATCTTCCAATAACATTTCAAGGTTAGAAATAATGGATTCTTGTTGTTCCTCGAAGTGTTGTGAATGGTGATCATGGAGGAGATTCAGGTGTGATTCCGAGAGATATTGGGCATGATTCAGCATTGTATTGAGATCATTCATTAATATTTCTAGGTTAGAATTATGGGCTTCTTGCGGTTCCTCAAAATATTGGGGATAGTAATCATAGGGAGAATTTGAGTGTGTTTCCTCTAAATACTGGGGGTTGTTATCATAGAAGAGGTTTGGGTGATACATAGTTATAGAGAGAAGAAAGTAAATGGCTTAGTCTATACAGTGCAACAAAAGAATGACAATATTGACTTTTGAGTCTAATAGTTACTAACTACAAGTGCATAGTCTATCGTGTAGTAATAAAAGATATTGATCCCACAGAGACCAATGTCAACCTACTGTACTCTATCGTTACTTTGTAAAGCTAAGGCGATTGATGTTTGATTAACACGAAACTAAAAGTAGAACTTAAAATAAGAACTAAGAAAATAAGATAATAAAGAGAGACCGGAATATGGATTTCGTGTTCCTAAAGGACTATTTAGAATTCGGTTACTAATTAGATTATAACTTAGTTCCGTAGAATAAATTGACTTAAAGACTCTGCCTCACGCTCTCGCGGTATTAACTAAAGATATACTTCCTAATCCCAATATTTTGCTCTTGCTCACCCGGTAATTAAGAAATATATTTTGAAAGGTAATATTATCCTAAACGTATCTAAAGCGCCCTTGTTGTATTTAGATTTGTTGCCTAATTTACACTATTTGGTTCTATCCCCATGCTCTCGTTGTGTCAGTTCTAACCTTAATTAATTTCCCACTCTCGTGACAAAACCGTTTTAAGTAACCTCTCACTCTCGTGACAAAGCTGTTTAAATTAAACTTGGAAATTAAAACCAAAACAGAATTTCAATCATAAGTTCGCACCTATTATTTTCTATTGAGTCTCGTTGGTAACGACGGTCCTCATACGCCAGACTCAAGACTATTTAGCTAGACATTAACAGAAAAATAAATATGCAAGTACGATAATAAATTAAAGATGATAACATAATTCACAAATTTAAATAAGAAGGCGATGAAAAAATAAATAGGCGATTAAATAAGACGACGAGAAAGATAAATAATAATAAATAAACCTGAAATTAATTGATGCTTGAATTATACATTGAACTCTTGAATTCTTGAATGCGAATCAAAAAAATAAAATACGGAATAGAAAGAATCCTAAAACTAATGTTCATAATACTCCTCCAATGTGGAGAACTATTACTTTTACATAAAATAAATAAACTTTAAAACAAAACAAGGAAAAATGGTGCAAGAGATGGGTGAAAAAGGAAATTCCGATTCAAGTACCAGGGGCTGCTATTTATAGCCTCTAGACTTTGGTTTGTTGAGAAATAATAGGCTTGTAGTTTGTTTGGGCTTGAGACTGAGTTGCAATGACTGAGTGGACTAAGGTGAGGAAACTTCTCCGCTTGAATGAGAAAATCTCACTTAATTTTGACTTCAGTTTCGTCTGTTACGGATTTTTCGTTTCTGCATAATTAAGTTGAGACGAACGTTTGATATTTGAGACGAGCAACTTTGGCTATGAGATGCTCAACTTGGATTGGACTTGGGCGTCTGACTATGAGACGATCGTTCGAAGAAGGAGACGAACGTTTGACAGGTAAAATGCAGAAATGCATTTTTCTGTTGTTTTCCTTCTGTTTTGCCCTGGTTTCTTGTCCAAAAAGCTTCCTTTTGCATTTTTGCCTCCAAAAGTAAAGTTTAATTAAATATTTGCAAAACAAACACAAAACTTGCGTAATATCATTTGAAATAAATAAATTAATAACATAAATGATCGGAAATTATACTAAATAATCGATACAAATTCGAGTGATCATGATGCACACACACCCTTCCTATTAATTCAGTTATAACGTAGTCGTTGGATCATTTTACTTTCTGATTGACTTGTTTGTGAGAATTGATTTGTCATACTTTTGCTTGACTATACTGACGTGTGTTGGATCTGAATACATTTTTGGTTGACTGAATGATGTGTGTTGACTCACATATTTTTCCTTTTGTTGATTGCGCATGGTTCCTTGGATTGATCATGTGGCTCATATTGAGTCAGTTTTATTGACTTTTTATTTTTGTGAGAGGCGCCTTAGGCCTTTGTACTATCTTCACCCTTCTTTTAGATCCAATCCAATTTTCAACTGTTTATTCTTACTGAATACACCCCTAGCCAATCCTTTTCATTTTATTTTTCATTTAATTGTATTGTTTCATTTTTAATTTTTAAAAATAGTTCAATGCATTTAAAAATTCCTAAAAAAATAGTGAATCATCCTTAGGGTTTTATAAAATTTTCCCAAATTTTTTTTTTTTTTTTAACCTCTTAATTAATTTTGATTGGAATTTCTTTTTAGTTTGCTTCATTCATTGACACATTGCATTGTGAATTTCATATCTCATAATCCATACATTGTTTAAGCTCCATTATTTTTGCATATTTCAGAGGATATATTAAAGCTTTTAAAAACATTTTTTTTCCTATTTTTAAAATCATTTTTCCATTCATTTTGAACCATTTCTTTGAGCATATTCCCATAAAACCATAATTGACTTTGAGTGAGTGTTTGAATGACTTCTCTTGTGAATCTTGGTGCGGTCTTTTAGAATGTTGTTTGCCCTTGGTTATGGTATCTTGTGACCTATTTTGACAATTTTTGAATCATGTTTACTGTAACATCCCGGACCCCTCGCAAGGCAATCCCGACACTGCTACCTCATTGTCGCTCCCAAAGATTTGCATCCCGGTACAAGCGCGAACGGTCGGCGAAAGAGAAAATGAAATGAATTGAATAAAGTCACCATCTAGGAATTTTTATCCCGAAGGAAAGGTAATGCTGCATAAACCTGGAAAGAGATGAATAAGACGACTGCGAACTAGAGAAACTAAGAAAGGGGGTTGGTTACAACCTGGGAAGGTATTAGCACCCAGATTGTCCGTCGTACTCGACGGGATCCACGCTTACAAGATTGTGTTTAAAGGGGTAGTGTATGTGCAATCTGTGTGCAAAAGCTAAAGAATGAATGTATAGGTGTCAGTGCAAAAATGGTGAATTGCTCAGGAACTAGGCTTTAGAAAGAATGCTGAAAGAAGGGGATGACAAAGAGACTTTTGTTCGATAACAGTTAAGTTATGCCTACGTATCCTCGCGTGCAATAAGGAAGTCAGAACACCGTAGTTCGACTCAAAGAGACGAAAAATGATTTGACAATGAACTGCTTTCTTGTCTATGCTCAAGTGTATGACTCGTCTGGCTCGAGTGCTAACTGTCTTGCATTAGACGGAAGAAGCGAGTTCCCGTTTGTGAATGAGTGTGATGAGAAAAGAATCCTGAAGGAGATGATTATTGTTTGTTTTTGTGTTTTCAGTTTTGTTATTTTTTTTGGTGTTTTGCATAAGTTAATGAGTTTAAGCCTAAATCAAGGGCTTGTAAACTCATTATATCCTCTCTGATTAGTGATAATGAGCCTACTTAAGTATGAGATAGGCATCTCAACTTAATTACCATGATGATGTGGGAATAAGATCATTAACCTGCTTGTGATTAATTAGATGTTTTTGGGTTTTTGTTTAGTGTTAAGTAATGAGTTTAATCTCTAATCACGGATTAATAAACTCATTACACCATCCTAATAGAAGGATAATAGATGAGAACACTTAAGCTGAGGAAGATACCTCAACATAATCCATGGTTATGGACTAAATTCATTATATAACAAGCATTTATTAAAGTGGATTTTAATTAAGGGATGAGATTAAGAAGTGGATTTTAAGTTTGTAAGACAACTTGAGGGGGACTTGTCCATTAAACACTAGGGTTAGTCCCTCTTAACCATAAGGAAGAGATAGAAACCTAATGTAAGGCCCAAGTTACAAGATGAATTCTTGGTGATTTTGAATGTGTTTTGATTAAGAGGTGTAAACAAATTAAAGGCTTAACACTTAGGATTAAAGTTATACACTCCATCCTAAGAGAAGGATGCAGGCATAACCCTAATTCCAAAGTCCTAAAACTTTAAGAGTTTAGTCTCTGATTATTGAGATGAGAAGAGAGACTCAAAGGTAAAAGACTAAGGGGGGACATACACAACCCTAAAAGTTATCATGCTTGGATATCCTATGGTTTGTTAGGCTTAAGAGAAAAGATCTTCAAGGCCACCAATGGAAGAAGCAGATGAAAAGAGAAGGAAGAAGAAGAATAAGTTACTTACTTCTTGAAGAAGATAAGTAACTTAAAAGAAAGAAAGTAAGAAGAATGGAACATAAGTGAATTAGATTCACTTCAAAGACACGTAAATATGCATATGAATGATGAGAAGAGGTGGGAAGTGAAGGCAAATCCACTTCCCAAATAACTTACCCAAGGTACCTTAAATGTTAGTATGAATGCATAAGACATAAAGCATGAAGGAATGAATTGAAACGAGATGCAAAGACCAAAGTCATAAGTGATTATGCAATGCAAATGGCATATGAGATGATGAAAAACCATACAAGATGCATATGAATGATCATACAAAGATGAGATGTCATGAAAACATGTTTAGAAGCATGAAAAAACATGGATGCTTATGAAATGTAATGAATGCAAAACAAAGAATATGAATGAAGAAATGATCAAGCAAATTTCTAACATGTCCTAAGATGTCTAAGATGACATACAAATGCTTGAAATGTCATGGCAAGTTCACATGATGATGATATGCAAATGACCAAAACAGAAGCATACAACATGATAAAAAATTGAAATCAAGCTCAATAAAACCCTAAACCCATACCAGGTCAAACCACAAAGGAGAAGGTCAGAAGCTAATCCTATTGAAAGTTATGAATTTTCTAAGTTTGCTAGGGTTTTTGGATGATTCTTAAGGGAAAATGCAAATCAAATTGAAAATGCAAGATAAATTCATGAGAAACATAACCTAGAAACTACATGCAATATGTGAAACAATGCAAAAGTAATCAAGTTCAAACTCTTCATGGTTAGGGAGAAATGGATTTTTCAAATTAGGGTTAGAAAATGTGATTTTAAAGCACCCTAATTCAAAGAAAATTGTGAAATTATGATCAAACCTAAAAAGAAATTTGTATGAAGAGTTTGGAAATGTTTCTAAATGTATTGGAATGGTTCATGATGTTTTTGGTGATTTTTAGAAACCTAAATGTATTTTTAATTAAATAAAATCCATTAATTAATTAAAAATAACATTTAAATATTTTAAAAATACTTTTTTTTAATGCAAAAAATAAAATAAAAATCATTTTCCGGTTGAGAAAAATATTTGGATCAGAAATGCAAAAGATTATATTTTTGTGATGAGTTTTACTATTTTAAATAAATTATGCAAAAGAAATAAAGAAAAATGAAATAAAATACAATTAAATAGAAAGTCAGCACATCCAGTGGGCCAGATTTGAATAAAAAAGGAGGGAATTGAGTGGCGCGCTAATGGGTGGTCAGGATTTGATCTGGCATTTTTAAAACTAATCCTAATTAATTAAAACTAATTAACTAATTAGGGTTTTAACAAGGCATCTGGGCCCTTCATCCACGCGCAAAAAACATATCCTACAACTCACATTCAAACTGAGAGATAAACCCTAATTAAGAACCCTAAGCATTTTCAGGTGACTGGAGCTAGCTCCGGTCCTCTTCTCCAGCAGCCCACTCAACCTAACTTCTTCCCTAGGCTAAATCAAACCCTCTAAAGCTCCAGAAATGATCCTCTAACATCCCTAAGCATGATTCCAACATCAAATAACATTATCACTCAAGAACATCATGATTCGAAGCAAAACGGAAAAACGCATACAACTTTCAGAAGTTCAATACATGCTTGATACTTAACCATTTTCAAAAGTAAACATATCAGGATGATCAGTGCATCATGTAGAAGCATTTAAGAACTTAAAATAGGAGTTCTGGAAAAATTGTTCTTCATGGTTACCTGAGATGAAGCTTTCTCAATCTGGGCTTTTGGACCTCTTTCTTTGTTCAAACCAACCCCAATGAGCTCCCTGATGATGTTGCAATGCTTGGAACAAGTTTGTATGGCTTGGTTTATGAGTTTCAGTTTCTCTGCACCAAGAATCGTGTTTTGGTTTGGCTGTGTTTTAGGGCTTTTCAGAGGGTTGTTTGTGTTCTATGAGTGATTTGAAGATGATTGGTGAAGTTTGTTTTGAGGTTTGATGGCTGGTTTTTGCAATTCGAAGAAAGGAAGCTTTTTGGTGATTTTTGGGATTCTGAGTTGTGTTGTGTTTCAGGCTCCAAGAACATAAGAAATGAGGTTCATGAGGCATGTATGTGAAGTCTTGATTGGTCAGAAGAGTTGTTGTGGCTCAGCTTCATTGGTATGGGCAAGTTGCAAAAAGTCAAACGTTCTTGTACCTTAGGCATGGGCCATGGCAGAGCTGGCTTTTTGGGGTGTTTGGCCTCAACAAGATTCATGGAGAACCATAGAATTGGTTTGATGTAGCTGGCACAAGTGGATGGAAGGATCCAAGGCATTTTGCAAAGTTTGTGTGTTTTGGCCCTTTTGAGATTTCTTAAAGATCAAGTCATGAAAACCATGCAAACTTGGGCCAATTCTGACCTTTGGAAGTTGCCTTGACATGTTATGATGCATAGAAGTTGATTAGAGGTCATGAAAAGGCTTGGCAAGTGAAATTGCAAAATTCCCTCTTTGGCATGAACTTTAAAATTATAGGATTTTTGCCAACTTTGAAAGGCCATATCTAGAGTTCTAGATGAATCAAGACATGTTCTAGTACTTTTTGAAAAGGGAAATACCTAATCTACAACTTTCATGTCCAAGAATTTTTAATTTGAAGCATTTTTGGTCATGAAAGAGGAGGTTGAAAATCTTTCCCAAAATGGAAAGTTTCCATCACAAGTCATTTCCAAAAATGGCAAGTTTGCATTTGGCTCAAAATTCTTCAACTTTGTGAACTTCCAACCAATTCTAAGATCAAATAAAGATCATAGAGACCCAAAATGATTATGATGACCCTTTGGTACCCTTATCGGGGGCCTTAGATGCCCTGATTTTGACTTTACTTGCTCAAGAAGTTACCCAATGATCAAATTACTTCCACAATGAATTTCTTCATCAAACTTGGTACACATGATCCTTATAACATATTAAGAACATTAGAAACAAGAATGACCAATAAATTTGGAGTTAAGGCCTCTGAAACCTAAACCCTAATTCTGGCCATCTGTGTAGGAAAACCCTAGCTCTGCTTCCATGCCTTTGCCATTCTTTGTGATTTTGACTTTCATGAACTTTGGGGAGCATATTATGATCATAGAACACACATGGACCCCTTGGAAAGCTTCAAGACTATTTGTATGGCTTAGATTGATTCTTGGATTGCTCAGATCACAAACCCTAGATGAAGATGAAATGAAACTATGCAGATGAAACAAATATGCAATGTGAGATGTAATGCTTATGCTAATGCAAAAAAAGAAAGATCACAAGCCATGGTGTGAGAAAAAGTGAGGGAAAATTTGGGGTGTTTACAGCTGCCCCTATTCAGGAATGAGTTAGCTGTGTAGGGTTTAAGCTCTTGGCTTAATAGACAAACAAGATAACTTGTGGTTGAATACCAAAGACAGTCCAAAATTTGCACTCGCTGGGGAGAAGAAGAAAAAGGATATAAATTGTAAAAGATAGTAAAGTATGATTATCAAATGAAAGCGATGGAGGACGACCATCGAGCAGAGGACGACTTTTGGGGGTAAACGGTAAGTTAAGCAATAACAGGGACGACCGACAAGCTGGGGAAATAAAGAGACCACGACGGGGACGGCCATCGGGTAATAAGATAAAATTCTCTAGGGATTTAGACAAACAAAGATGGGGACGGACATCAGGCTTGGAATAGTAAAGTAAGCAACGATGGGGACGGCCATCGGGTTAAAGAATAAATGAAATATTTGATGAGGGACGATCATCAGAGGTGAAGGACGATCACCTAACAAGGGACGGCTGCTAAAAATATCACGACATATGACGAATGTCAGATAGAAAAAGATCAACGATGGGGACGGCCATCAGATAAGCATGATGAAGGACGATCATCAAGAGGTGAAGGAAGATCACCTAGCAGGGTACGGCTACTCTCGGGGATTATCACGACATAGGACGAATGTCGGATAACAAGATCAATGATGGGGACGGCCATCAGATAAATGATGAGGGACGGTCATCAAAAGGTGAAGGACGATCACCTAGCAGGGGACGACTGCTAAAAATAGCACGACATAGGACGAATGTCGGATAGAAGGTTCTAATAATGGGAATTCCACTAGGGAAAGAATGAGGGACGGTCATCCAAAGGTGAAGGACAATCACCTGGCAGGGGACGGCTGCCGAAGGTATCACGACATAGGACGAATGTCGGATAGAAGAAAATTGTTTTGTTGGCGACTTACTGGGGAATGGTAAACATGGACGAGTGCTTACACTTTTAAAATAAAAGATATAAGTGTTTGACGGTGTGTATAAACTAAAGATGCGGACAAGCATCCTTAGGACCAGGATATGGATGAGTATCGGTAGAAACAAACGCTGACATGTGTTTAAGGATGATGATACGAACGAGTATCAATCGGTTTAAGCAAGGAACACATACGAGTGTTTGAATCAGCTGAGGAGTGATATATACAAGATACGGTCGAGTATCAGAGGATTGTATATGTATGTATAAGTATGTGCAAGACACGGACGAGTGTCGAAAGATTGGGCAAGGGACACTGACGTGTGTTTGACTTGCTGGGGGGAGTATGACACGGATGAGTGTTAAAAGGAATATGTACATATTATGAGCAAATATCTGTATTTGAGAGTGCAAAAGGTATTCTGGCGACGTGTGGGGAGATAAGATGACACGGACGAGTGTCGAAAAGAGCATGTTATGAACAAGTATCTGTACTTGAGAGTACAAAGGGGATGCTTTGGCTTTTATCTGCGGGGGATATGAGTTTTATATATCTTTGATGAAGTGATGATGGTATTTGCAGGTGACTGCTCGAACTTGGCTTATGATCATGCAAATGTTTGATTTTTGTCGTAATGCTCCGTTTTAGACGAAATGCTACGCATATTTCGGTGAATATGATGTGAATGCTATGATTATGCAAAAGAGAGAACTCGATCCGAGATTCTGATCCTGCGGGGATAAAGATCTCTGACTGATCTGTTTGGAGGAATAACCCAGCTGGGGGAAGAGATTATCTGATAAATCTGCCTAGAGGGAGGACTCCTTATGAGGATGAGAAAGCTTTTAGCAACTCCACTGGGGATGTGTTTCAGGTATTGCTCTTCCGGGGAGGAAACTCTGTGGGGAATCAATTCTACCAACTCTGCTGAGGGTGAGAGAGATCTGGCATCTCTGGTGGGGGATAGAAAGTTCTTGGACCACTTTGCTATGGAAGAGGTTGTCAGGCACTTCCCAGGAGGTCTTGCTTGGAGAGGAGATAACTTCTGGGAAGTAGTGTGTTGGGGATGTAATGCTTGATATGCCCCATGACACGAAAGAGTGTCTGTTTTGAGTACATGCAACCTGTTAAGACAAAGGAAAACGCACAAGTGTCCCGAGGTATCCTTAACCGAATTCCGTCATAGGATTTAGATTTACCTGAAAGTAATATATTTCCTACAAACATTTATTAAAATGGCTCATATGTTTTATGCAAGTGTTGTATCACGAACATTGGACATTTTGCAAACGAAACAAAAATGTACAAACAAAGTGTGACTGAAAATTCTGATTTTATTGATATGGGTGCCCTGAATTGGCAAGTACAGTCAAAGAAGCAAATCCTCTGAAAGGAGGAGATTGCTGTAAAATTGAGAAAATAAAAATGTTGGCAATGTTGAAGATGACGCTCCAATGAGCTTCCTTTGCTATGAGTTGTATGACCTTGACGTTCTTCTTATTTTGCTTTCTGAAGAAGGCTGGTTCTGACTGACGCTTTGTCCTCTCGGAGCTTGCCACGTTGTGAGAGATACAGAAGAATTCATAATGCAGTTGTTCGCTTATTCCCTGATTTTGTGTGGATCGCCCTTTCGGGTTTTCAATCCACCGGGATACCCATTTTTGCCTGAGTTGTCCAATGTGGCTTTTCAACTCAGCGGGTGTACATTTTTTTAATTCTTTCCCTTATTTTTGCCCGAGTCTTTTATTCTGTTTTTGACTCGCCGGGATGCCGTATTTTTGCCTGGACTTACATTCTGTTTTTATGTCCAGCGGGTCATTTATGCGAAGTATTTTTTAACTGCATCTGAATTCATATGAGAAGGGAAGTCTTCACCATCCATGGTTGCGAGCATCATTGCTCCACCCGAGAAGACTTTAGTTATCACATAGGGACCTTTATAGTTTGGTGTCCACTTGCCCTTGTGGTCTGTATGAGGAGGAAGGATTCTTTTCAGAACAAGCTCTCCCACTTGGTATTCCCGAGGTCTGACTTTCTGATCAAAGGCTTTCTTCATTCACTTCTGATATAACTGCCCATGACAGATGGCAGCTAATCTTTTCTCTTCAATCAGATTCAGTTGATTGTACCGAGACCGGACCCATTCTGCTTCATCCAGTTTCACATCCATCATTACCCGCAAGGAGGGTAATTCAACTTCAACAGGTAGGACTGCTTCCATACCATACACAAGCTGATAAGGTGTTGCCCCGGTAGATGTTCTGATGGAAGTTCGGTACCCATGCAAGGAAAACGGTAGCATCTCATGCCAGTCTTTATAGGTAACCACCATCTTCTGCACAATCTTCTTGATGTTCTTGTTAGCCGCCTCAACAGCGCCATTCATCTTCGGCCTGTAAGGAGAAGAATTGTGATGTTGAATTTTGAAGTCCCGACATAGTTCTGCCATCATTTTGTTGTTCAAATTGGAACAATTATCAGTAATGTTTCGTTCGGGAACTCCATATCGACAACTGATGTCTCTTTTCAGAAATCTGGCTACCACTTGCCTGGTGACGTTTGCATACGAAGCTGCTTCAACCCATTTGGTGAAGTAATCAATGGCTACCAGGATGAATAGGTGACCATTTGAAGCAGTCGGTTCAATATTTCCAATCATGTCAATGGCCCACATGGCAAAGGGCCAAGGTGAAGACATCACGTTCAAAGGATTTAGAGGCACATGCACTTTATCTGCGTAGATCTGGCACTTGTGGCATTTTCTGGCATAGGCACAACAGTCTGCATCCATTGTGATCCAGTAGTAACCCGATCTTAAAAATTTCCCTGCCATTGCATGTCCTCCGACATGGGTACCGAAAGAACCTTCATGTACTTCGTGCATCAAGAGGTTTGCTTCCTTTTTGTCAACACATATGAGCAGGACCATGTCGAAGTTTCGCTTGTATAATGCACCATCGGCATTGAGGAAGAAACTGTCGGCCAGCCTTCTTAATGTCTTATTATCATTGGATGATGCCTCAGGTGGGTATGTCTGATTCTCCAAGAAGAATTTGATGTCATGGAACCAAGGCTTGTCATCACTAGCAGTGTCCACAGAGAAAACATATGTCAGCCGGTCCAGTCTGGATACCAAAATCCGAGGCACATAATTGGCAGCTTGAACTTTGATCATGGATGAAATGGTAGCCAAAGCGTCTACAAACTGATTCTTGTCTCGAGGGATGTATTCAAGTTTGACTGTTGTGAAGAAAGTCAATAATCTCCTCGTATAGTTACGGTATGGAATCAGATGCTCCTGATGAGTGTACCATTTGTCGTTGGTCTGGTTGATTACCAAAGCTGAATCTCCGAATACATTCAAGGTTTTGATCCTGAGGTCAATGGCTTCCTCAAAACCCATGATGCAGGCTTCATATTCTGCTTCGTTGTTAGTGCAGACAAAGGTTAGCTTAGCTGAGAAAGGCATATGAACTCCTTTAGGTGTGATAAGTACTACTCCAACTCCACGACCAATCATATTGACAGCCCCGTCAAACATCATAGTCCATACTTCTTCTGGGCCAAGCCCTTCAGTGTGAACTGGCTCTTCACAATCTTTTGCTTTCAAGAACATGATGTTTTCATCAGGGAAGTCAAATCTCATGGGCTCGTAATCATCAATGGGTTGCTCAGCCAGATAATCAGACAATACACTGCCCTTAATGGTCTTTTGAGAGGTGTACTGAATGTCATACTCTGTTAGAATCATTTGCCATCTTGCAACCCTTCCAGTAAGTGTTGGCTTCTCAAATATGTACTTGACGGGGTCCAATTTTGAGATCAACAAGGTAGTGTGAGTCAACATATACTATCTTAGTCGGCGAGCAACCCACGCTAAAGCACAACAAGTTTTCTCGAGCAGTGAATAACTTTGTTCATAGTTGGTAAACTTTTGCTTAGGTAGTATATTGCATACTCTTTTCGACCAGACTCGTCATGCTGGCCCAACACACACCCTATTGACCCTTCTAATACTGTCAGGTACATGATTAGAGGTCTTCCTTCAATTGGAGGCATGAGAATTGGAGGTTCTTGCAGGTACTCCTTGATTTTGTCAAAAGCTTTCTAACAACCGTCGTTCCACCTAACTGTTTGTTCCTTTCTTAACAGCTTGAACAGGGGTTCACAGGTTGCAGTGAGGTGAGATATGAACCTTGAGATTTAGTTCAATCTACCTAAGAACCCTCGAACTTCTTTCTCAGTCCTAGGTGCAGGCATTTCCTGAATGGCTTTGACTTTGTCGGGATCAACCTCAATTCCCTTTTCACTTACAATAAATCCCAGCAGCTTACCGGAACGTACCCCTAATGTGCATTTGTTGGGGTTCAAATTCAGCTGATACTTCTTCAAACGTTTAAATAACTTCAGCAGATTCACCAGATTATCTTCTTCTGTGAGGGACTTGGCAATCATATCATCCACATAGCATTCGATTTCTTTATGGATCATATCGTGGAATAATGTTACCATAGCCCGTTGATAAGTTGCATCGGCGTTCTTCAGTCCAAACGGCATTACCTTGTAACAAAATGTGCCCCAAGGTGTGATGAAAGTTGTTTTCTCCATGTTTTCGGGTGACATCTTAATCTGATTGTACCCAGAAAATCCATCCATGAAAGAAAATACCGAGAACTAAGCTATGTTGTCGACCAATACATCAATGTTAGGTAATGGGAAATCATCCTTCGGGCTAGCTGTGTTCAGATCCTGATAATCCACACACATATGCACCTTGCCATCCTTCTTAGGCACGGGTACAATATTAGCAACCCACGACGGGTAACTAGTTACAGCAAGGAAATCGGCGTCCCACTGCTTTTGTACTTCCTCCTTAATCTTCATGGCCATATCTGGGCGAGTGTGGCGCAACTTCTGTTTAACTGGAGGGAAATCTTATTTCAAGGGTAGCCTGTGCATGACAATATCCATATCTAGACCTGGCATGTCTTGATAGGACCAAGCAAAGACGTCGACATATTCCTGAAGCATACTGATGAGTTGTTCCTTTACTAGAGCTTGCAGACTGGCCCCAATCTTCACCTCTTTTACATCTTCCTCGGTACCAAGATTAACAGTTTCAATTTCCTCCTGATAGGAGTAATCACTTTCTCTTCTTGCCTCAACAACCTGGCTAACTCTTCAGGCAACTCATAGTCCTCATCAACCCCTTCATCTGCTTGATTAATTGGATTGTCGAAGTCATACAAGGTCATAGCAGTGCTATTGTCGGTGCAATCTGGAGGATTATCTCTACAAGGGTTGAGATTTGTTCTTTTTAGTGATTAATTTTAATCTTGTTTCGAAAAAGTGTAAATGAAGTTATTATTTTGAAAACATTGCCATTTATTATTTTGTGCGAAAAATAACAAAAATGAAAAGATAGTGAGCGAAAAAGAAAATTGTTTGCAAAAAAGATGTCCATTGTTCATTGATATTCCATTTGCACAAAATACAAATATGGCCCTACTACAAAATGAGTCGTGACACCTTGGGCAAGATACAGGACATGATGCATGCTTAAGCAGGAAATAATAATTACTCTGCAGGAGTAACTCTTATAATTTCCTTGGAAGACCAGTTAAGGACTTGTTGGCCCGGGATCCTTGGACGAATCCAACCCTCCAGGTTGAGGTCGCTTTCAGTCTCGTCTTCCATTTTTTTGACAGCATCTGGGGTTAGCATTCCCCCACTCACGAACTTGGGCTCTTTAGCAGCCTCTGCTTGATCTTGTTGGAATGGTTTGTAACCCAAACCGAATTTGTCCTCCTTCTTCTCCATAGGTAGCAGCTTGCCCCAGCCTTGGGCATTTCCATCTTCAACAACCTTCCGAGCTTGTTGGTAGGAGACAATTGAAGTACCCATCCTATCTTCCTGGGATGCAGTAAATACTTTAGTTATCATCTCATTGACGTTCAGTGCTTCGAAACCTTGGCTCATGGTCTCGTGGATTTCACCATCCATCTCAATGTATTTGTAGGTAGGCAGATGGCTAACAAAAATGTCCTCTTCACCACAAATTGTGATAATTTTCCCTTCCCACTCGTATTTTAATTTCTGGTGAAGGGTCTACGTAACTGCGCCAGCGGCATGAATCCATGGTCGACCCAACAAACAGTTGTAGGCCGGCTGAATGTCCATCACGTAGAAAGTAGTTTGAAAGACCTGCGGGCCAATTATCACATGCAGCTCCACCTCTCCAAGAACAGACCTCTTGGAACCATCAAAAGCTCGGACCACCAGATTGCTTGGTCGGAGAGCTATACCATCATATTCAAGATTAACAAGGGCTTTCTTTGGCAAGACATTGAGTGAGGACCCAGTGTCAACTAGAACATGTGAAAGCACAGCCCATTTACACTCCAGAGTGATGTGCAAAGCTTTATTATGATGATGACCTTCCGTAGTTAAATCAATGTTGGTGAAGCCTAGCCCATGACTAGTATTAACATTAGAAACCACTATCTCTAGCTGATTTACCGTGATCTCCTCAAGCACGTAGGCTGCGTGCAGGACTTTAAGTAATGCATCCCTATGAGCTTCGGAACACAATAGCAATGATAGAATGGAGATCTTGGAAGGAGTCTGGTGGAGCTGATCCACAACCTTATAATCGCTTCTCTTGATTATCCTCATAAATTCATCCACATCCTGATCAAAGGACGTTTTCTGAGCTTCTTTCAAAACTGGTTCTTCAGGCACCACATTTTTTCCTTTAGCCTTGGCAACAGCCTTTGCCTCAGCATTAACTCTCAGAATTTGTGACGCGAAAAGACGTCCGCTTCGAGTGAAGCCTCTGCCTCCCCCGACATTGTCGACCTGTGGTGTATGAGTTGAAGAATCAAGAACGACTCTCTCCCCATTGCAGTAGAGGTCTGAACCATAGTGCCATGGTATAACATTATCTTTTTCATACGGAATAGGTCCAGGTACCGTGATGGTCACTGGACTAACTGCGGCGGAAGTAGGAACTGTTATTGTCTATGGATCGTAATATATGGTGATAGGATTTCTGACTGGTGGTGGTGGTGAAAGACTGAAGTTGGGGTGTTGTTGAGATTGTTGCTGAAAATTATTGAAATCGGGGACCATTGTCGGGTCATAGAATATTATGACTGTGGAGATATCATTATTAATGGTTGATGTTGTTGTAGAAGTGGATGCGGTTGAACTAGTGTTTGTTGAAGTGGTAGAGGAGATGATTGTTGACTTTGTATAAGAGTCTGTCGGAATAATTTATTTTGAAGTTGTAAAAGGGATGTTTGTTGTTGCTGTAGGAGGAATTGCTGATGTTGTAGAAACCGTTAATGTTATCTGCAGGATACCTTCTCTGATAAGGCCATTGATTCCACTTCTTAAGCTTGCACAACCATTGGCGGAAATTTGGCAAGATTCACAGCAGGCCTCACAACCTGGGAACACTTGGAACTTTAAAAGCTTAGCTTTAACCTCGGCCAGAGGTGTTTGAATACTTGCAGTATCTTCAATTAGGTTCATGGGTTGATCTTCCTCAATTGCTTTTATCCTGGGCCCACCATGGCTAGGCATTGGATTTTTCGTGACGTTAGGAGGAGGTGCGAAATTTAAAGCCTTTGAATCAACTAGATCCTGGACCTTCATGTGCAAAGCTCTGCATTTTTCTGTGGTATGGCCAGGTGCATTAGAATGGAAGGCACATCTGGCATTGACGTCGTAATTCCTTGGAAGGTTCTGAGGATCTGGTGGAGCCAGAGTCCTTAATTCAACAAGATTAAGCTTCAAAAGTCGTGGTAGTAAAGTGGCATAGGGCATCGGTATAGGATCGATTACCCTGTTGACTTGAGATGGCCTTTGCTGGAAAGGACGTTGTTGTTGGTTATTGTCGTTGTTGTAGGACCTTTGTTGAGGAAAATGTTGTTGCTGAGGGAAATGTTGTGGTTGCGGAGTGTATTGTTGTTGAGGTGGTGGAGTGGGAATTGTGACAATGGAAATTGATCTTGGCATATACCAGGGCCTACCTCTGCCCATGCGTATTGAATTGGTTTCACCCGACCTGCCAGGCCCCACAACAGGTTTCCTTGTGGTGCTAGCACTGGCGCCGTTATCAGAAATCTTACTTATTTTAAACAAACTTTTAATCCTTTCTCTTGCTATGACTATGTCAGCAAAGCTAGTGGAAGAGAAAGCTGCCAGCCTATCAATGTATGTCCCATGTAGGGTGTTCATAAACATATCTCCCATTTCTCTTTCTGACATTGGAGGTTGAACGGTAGCAGCTAATTGCCTCCATCTCTGAGCATACTCTCTGAAGCTTTCCCTGGAGGATTGTGACATACCCATTAGAAGAGTTATGTTAGGGGCCATGTCTAAATTGTATTGATATTGGTGTATGAAAGCCTCGGCCAAATCCTTCCAATTTCTGATTGTTGCCCTAGTCAAATGAGAGTACCACTCACGGGATGCCCCGATCAAGCTTTCCTCAAAGTAGAACATCCATAGCTTTTCATCCATAGTGTAAGCCTTCAATCTTCCTAGAAAGGATTGAAGATGGGTGCGAGGGCAAGATGTTCCAATATATCTTTAAAATCAAGGAGGTTTGAATTTGTGAGGAATTCTTACTCCCTCCACCAACCCCATATCCATAACATCAAACCCTAAGGAGTTTTGAGACTCCAGAGATCTTTGCTTTTCTGCTATCTCGTCCAGATGACGATCATAGATTTCATCTCCAACACCAACTACAATGAACTGTTCCTCTTGAGGGTCCTCTTGCAAGGCCCGTCCTCCAGTATTACCTTGGGTGTTCCTGATAGCATTAACATCAGGGTTGAGATAAGGCCCAAACTCCGGGGGGGGGGGGGGGGGGTCAGTACGAGGCTGTACATGATCATTGTTGCTGGTACCTCGTATACTTGGGTGATTTTCTTCAGGAGTTTGTCGCTCGACCAACTCTCTTAACCTTTCTTGGCTTTGGGCTAACCTAGTCATTACTGCCATGAACTGGTTCATCTAAGCCCTCATTTCAGTTCTTTCATTAGCCATTTGAGTTCTCACGTCAGTCAAATCTTGTTGAACCTGGTCCATCTGTAAGCTCGGAAGGTTGTTTCTTATAGGATACCGGTGAACTCTGTTGATGGGGAAGACTCTCCTACGAGCAATGTTTCCTGAAATCACAACAAAGTGAGAAAACAACAACAAAAAATACCTACAAAACAAAGAATGAGGTTAGTATGCAATGCAGTATGTCTATTCGTCTTCCAAGGGTATCCGGTTTGGTTCTTTGGTTTTGACCTTCCAGACCTCTAGGAATGATGATGTTGAAGAGAAATGAAGCCCAAATGATAACACACAAACCATATATTACAAAATGTAAAGATACATAGTTCATGATTACAACAAGTTCCCATGATGGGTCAAAATACAACAAAATCTACAAAAGTAAAAACAAAATGAAGTACAAATACAAAGAAATCAAATATCCAGCCCAAAGTCATCCTCTTTGACTTCCTTCAGGAGAGCATCAGTTACTGGTCCAACGGGATGCTATGTGATGCTCCTGATAAGAAGGTTCCTGGTGGCAATAACATTTGTCAACTTCTTATACTTGTCTTGGTCTTTGGATCTCTTCAACCCCGCCCGGAGTTTCAATTCAGATATTTCCTTATGTGCTACTAACAAGGCTTCCTGACTCTTTTTCTCATTAGCTTCTAGCTGCTATATCCTAGCCTGGGTCTTCTGATCTACCTGTGAACGAGCCTCAGTAATTCTGATCCATCTAGCCTGACTCTCTTCCAAGTAGTGCTCATCTCTGGCCTTCTGAATCTTGGCTTCTTTGCAAGCATTCTTCAATACCAACTCCCCTGCTCGGGCCCTTTTGATGTAATCATCTGTCTTCTCAATCTTGGCCATATGCTCGATCCAGAGCGTTTCTAACCTTTCATGTCAAAGTTTCGCTTGTATAATGAACCATCAGCATTAAGGAAGAAACTACCATCCAACCTTCTTAATGTCTTATTATCATTGGATGATGCCCCAGGTGGGTATGTTTGATCCTCTAAGAAGCATTTGATGTCATGGAACCAAGGCTTGTCATCTTTAGCAATGCCCACAGAAAATACGTATGATGGTCGTTCTAGTCTGGATATCAAAATCTGAGGCACAAAATTTGCAGTTTGAACCTTGATCATGGAGGAAATGGTAGCTAAAGCATCTGCGAACTGATTTTCGTCTCGAGGGATGTATTCAAGTTTGACTGTTGTGAAGAAAGTCAATAATCTCCTCGTGTAGTCACGGTATGGAATCAGATTCTCTTGGTGAGTGTACCATTTGTCGTTGGTTTGATTGATTACCAAAGCCGAATCTCCGAATACAGTTAATGTCTTGATCCTGAGGTCAATGGATTCCTCAAGTCCCATGATACAGGCTTCGTATTCAGCTTCATTGTTAGTGCATGCAAAGGTGAGTTTTGCCGAGAAAGGCATATGAACTCCTTTAGGTGTAATGATCACTGCACCAACTCCACGACCTTTCGTATTGACAGCCCCATCAAACATCATTGTCCATTCTTCTTCTGGGTCAGGCCCTTCAGTGTGAACAGGCTCTTCATGATCTTTTGCTTTTAGGAACATGATGTCTTCATCAGGGAACACAAATCTCATGGGCTGGTAATCATCAATGGGTTGCTCAACTAGATAGTCAGACAATACACTGTCTTTGATGGCCTTTTGAGATGTGTACTAAATGTCATACTCTGTCAGAATCATTTGCCATCTCGCAACCCTTCCGGTAAGTGCTGGCTTCTCAAATATGTACTTGACAGGGTCCATCTTTGAAATTAACAAGCTAGTGTGAGTCAACATATACTGTCTTAGTCGGCGAGCAGCCCATGCTAAAGCACAACAAGTTTTCTCAAGCAGTGAATAATGTCGTTCATATTCGGTAAACGTTTTGCTTAGGTAGTATATTGCATACTCTTTTCAACCAGACTCGTCATGCTGGCCTAGCACACACCCCATTGATCCTTCTAATACTGTCAGGTACATTATTAGAGGTCTTCCTTCAACTGGAGGCATAAGAATTGGAGGTTCTTGTTAGTACTCCTTGATTTTGTCAAAAGCCTTCTGACAATCTTCGTTCCACCTGACCGTTTGTTCCTTTCTTAATAATTTGAAGAGGGGTTCACAGGTTGTAGTAAGGTGAGATATGAACCTTGATATGTAGTTCAATCTGCCTAAGAACCCTCGAAGTTCCTTTTCAGTCCTAGGTGCAGGCATTTCCTGAATGGCTTTGACTTTGTCAGGATCAACTTCAATTCCCTTTTCACTTATGATAAATCCCAGCAACTTACCGGAATGTACCCCGAATGTGCATTTGTTGGGGTTTAACTTCAGCTGATACTTTCTCAGATGCTTGAACAACTTCAGCAGATTTACTAGATGGTATTCTTCAGTGAGGGACTTAGCAATCATGTCATCCACGTAGCATTCAATTTCTTTGTCGATCATATCGTGGAACAACGTTAACATACCCCGTTGATAAGTAGCACCGGCATTCTTCAGCCCAAATGGCATTACCTTGTAACAAAATATGCCCCAAGGTTTGATGAAGGTTGTCTTCTCCATGTCTTTGGGTGACATTCTGATCTGATTATTTCCTGAAAATCCATCCATGAAAGAAAATACCGAGAACTGAGTTGTTTTGTCGACCAATACATCAATGTGAGGTAAAGGGAAGTCATCCTTCGGGCTAGCTCTGTTCAGATCCCGGTAATCCACACACATACGTACTTTACCATCCTTCTTAGGCACTGGTACAATGTTAGCGACCCACGGCGGGTAACTAGTTGCAGTAAGGAAACCGGCGTCCCACTGTTTTTGTACCTCTTCCTTAATCTTCATGGCTATATCCGGACGAGTACGGCGTAGCTTTTGCTTCACTGGAGGGCAATCTTCTTTCAGAGGCAGCTTGTGCATAACAATATTCGTATCTAGACCTGGCATGTCTTGATAGGACCAAGAAAAGACGTCGACGTATTTTCGAAGCATATCAATGATCAGTTCTTTTACTGAAGCTTGCAGACCGGCCCCAATCTTTACTTCTTTCAAATCCTCTTCGGTACCAAGATTAACCGTTTCAACCTCCTCCTGATGAGGAGTAATCACTTTCTCTTCTTGCCTCAACAACCTAGCTAACTCTTCAGGTAACTCATAGTCTTCTTCAACCCCTTCATCAGCTTGATTAATTGGATTGTTGAAGTCATACAAGGTCATAGCAGTGTTGTTGTCGGTGCAATCTGGAGGATAATCTCTGCAAGGGTTGAGATTGGTTCGTTTTAGTGATCAATTTTAATCTTGTTTAGAAAAAGTGAAAATGAAGTTGTTTATTTTGAAAACATTGCCATTTTATTGTTTTGTACAAAAGTGAAAAATGAAAAGACAGTGAGTGAAAAAGAGACTTGCTTGCAAAAGATGTCCGATATTCATTGATTAATCCATTTGCACAAAATAACAATATGGCCCTATTACAAAATGAGTCCTGACACCTTGGGCAAGATGCAGGACTTGATGCATGCTAAAAAAGACAGGAAATAATAATTACTCTGCAGGAGTAACCCTTATAATTTCCTAGGAAGACCAGTTAAGGACTTGGTTCCCCGGGATCCTTGGACGTATCCAGCTCTCCAGGTTGCGGTCGCTTTCCGCCTCGTCTTCCAGGTTGTTAACAGCATCTGGGGTGAGCATCCCCCCACTGATGAACTTGGGCTCCTTTGCAGCCTCTGATTGATCTTGTCGGAATGGTATGTAACCCAAACCGAATCTATCTTACTTCTTCTCCACTGGCAGAAGCTTGCCCCAGCCTTGGGCATTACCATCTTCAACAACCTTCTGGGCTTGCTGATAGGAGACAATTGAAGTACCCATCCTATCTTCCTGGGATGCAGCAAATATTTCAGTCGTCGCCTCATTGACATTCAGGGCCTCGAACCCTTGGCTCATAGTTTCATGGATTTCACCATCCATCTCAATATACTTGTAAGTAGCTAGATGGCTAACAAATATGTCCTCCTCACCACAGATGGTGATAATCTGTCCTTCCCACTCATATTTCAGTTTCTGGTGAAGGGTCGACGTTACTACGCCTGCAGCGTGAATCCAAGGTCGACCTAACAGACAACTGTAAGCAGGCTGTATGTCCATCACATAGAAAGTAGTCTTGAAGACTTACAGATCGATTATCACTGGTAGTTCCACCTCTCCAAGAACAGATCTTTTGGAGCCATCAAAAGCCCTGACCACAAGGTTGCTAGGCCGAAGATCTATTCCATCATATTCGAGCTTGACAAGAGCTTTCTTGGGTAAGACATTGAGTGAGGACCTAGTGTCTACAAGAACATGAGATAGTACAGCTCCTTTGCACTCCAGGGTTATGTGCAAAGCTTTGTTGTGGTGACGTCCTTCTGTGGTTAAATCAACATCAGTGAAACCTAGCCCATGGCTAGTATTGACATTTGACACCACTGTTTCAAGCTGATTCACTGTGATCTCTCCTGGCACGTAGGAAGCGTGCAGAATTTTGAGTAGTGCATCCCGATAGGCTTCGGAACACAACAACAGGGATAAGATGGAGATCTTTGAAGGAGTCTGGTGGAGCTGGTCCACAACTTTATAGTCACTTCTTTTAATTATCCTCATAAATTCATCCACATCTTGATCAAAGGATGATTTATGAGTCTCTTTTTGGGCAGGTTCTTTCGGTATCACACTCTTCCCTTTGGCTTTGGCAGCATCCTCTGCCTCAGTATTAATTCTGGGAGCTTGTAACGCGAAGAGACGTCCGCTTCGGGTGAAGCCTCCGCCTCCCCCGACCTTGTCCACTTGGGGAGTGAGAACTGGAGAATCAAGAAGGACCTTTTATCCGTTGCAATAAAGGTCAGCACCATAATGCCATGGTACAACATTGTTTTTGTCATATGGAATTGGCCCGGGCACCGTGATAGTGACTGGGCTTACTGCAGCAGAAGTTGGAACCGTAATTGTCTGTGGATCATAGAAAATTGTAACAGGACCCTTGGCGGGTGTTGGTGGTGGTGAATTGAAGCTTAGTTGGAAGTGTTGTTGAGATTTCTGAAAGTTGCTGGAATTCGGGACCGTTGACGGGTCGTAATAAATGGTAACTGTGAAGACGTTGTTGTTGGTGGTTGCTGGAGTTGTAGAAGGAGATGAAATGGAACTTTTATTTGTTAAAGTGAAGGAAGAGATGGTTGCTAAAGTTGTAGATGAATCATTAGGAACAATGGTTGTTGCAGTTGTAGAAGAATCAATAGGAGCAATGGTTGTTGCAGTTGTAGAAGATTCACTGGTTGTTGACAAAAGAGTTGTTGGTTTTGTAGAAGCTGTTGTTGTAATTCGCCGAATGCCTTCTCTGATCAGGCCATTAATTCCACTCCTCAAGCTAGCACACCCATTCTCAGAAAGCTTGCATAATTCACAACAGGCCTCACAACCTGGAAACACTTGGCATTTCAAAGGCTGGGCTTTAACCTCTGCTAGAGGTGTCTGAATACTTGCAATGTCTTCTATCAAACTTGTAACGCCCCGAAAATCTAAATTTAATTATTTAATCATTTATTTAATTAATTTATAAAATTTGGAGAGTTTGGGTTAATTTGAGAATTTTGGAGAAAATGAGTATTTTTATATAATAAGGATAAATAGTGTTTTATTATACTATTTTATTTTTATTATTAAAAATATATTAAAGAAAAAGGGTAAGATGGTCCTTTTGTGAAATCATGAGGGTAATATGGGAAAAGGATAAGCTGGGATATTATAGCCAAAGAAGAGAATACGATCAGTTTTCTCATTTTTGTTGTTTCTATCGTGTTTTGGAAGTGCTCTGAAGAAAAGAGAAGCTCAGAGTCAGGAGGCTGTGGAGAACCCAAGAGAAGCGTGTAAAGCGGCGAAATTCTCTAAGGTATGGGGAGTTTTCATAATCTCTGATAAATGTATAGGAATTGGAATATGAATGGATTAGGATTGTATGAATTTTAGGAGTTTTAGGGTTTTGAGTTAGGTTGAGTTTTAGGAGAAATCTTGATGAATTAGAGCGATTAGAATGAGTTATAATCGTATATTTGTTTGTATAATTGTTGTCTGGATGTTGTTGAGGTTTAATTGATGTTCTTGAATGGTTTTTGGGTGTTATGATGTGAAATCCGTAATGGGGTTTAGGAGTTTTTGGAAATTGGAACAGTCTGTAATTTTGTAGCAGAAGACTGATGAAACGCGTGCGTTAACCGGTTAACGCTTTGGTTAACCGGTTAACCATTGGAAATTTTGGGGTATTTTATGAAATTGCGCAGGCGTTAACCGGTTAACGCTTTGGTTAACCGGTTAACACTGTTGGGTCAACAAATTTTATTTCTTTAAAAATTCATATCTTTTAAACCGTAAGTCCGATTCGCATTCCGTTTGAAGCGTCGGAACGAGTACAGACTGAACTTTATTTTGATGAATAGAAACGAGAAAAATGCAATAGTTTTTGATAAATGAATTTGTGAAATAACCTTATAAATACCTTATAAATTACCGGGTACGGGTTAATTCTTGATATGTCAGAGTGGTTAGAAAACCAGTGTTCAGGGTGTAATGTCATGATGATATATATGAATATTTGATGATTGTTTTGCTAATTGAAATGAATGATGCGATTTATTTTGGTGAATTTTTCGATGTAGCGCATCATTGCATTTCATAACATTCACGATGGGGCTTCGGCCTATTTATTTGCTGCAATCCCATTGTGTGGATTGAAGTGTCTCGATGATTATGGTGTGCTCCCTTATGGAGGGTTGATGGTCATGTATCCATCTCATGGTGAAAATGGTATCACATGCATATTGCATATCAGGATGTTAGAGTTTGCATATTTTGGATGAATTTCATGTTAGTGTTGTGGTGGTTACTGAATTTTGTAGTTGACGATGTCATGATATGAGTAATAATTTATTTATGATTCTGTATTCTTGTAAGTTTATGATATATTATGATTACTCACCCTGCCTGCTTGGAAATGTTGCCTCTTTCGTGGGTAACTTGCAGATGTCGAAGAATAGTCCTGCAGTGCAATAGGAGTAATGCATGAGTCTCGGAGCGTGCTTTAGTGTCCCTTAGGAGTGGTTCTGGTTATGTGTCCTGCTCTGTGTCATGTAACACTGGGATGGGTTTCTTTTGTTAAACTGTTTTCAGTATGTTGTTATATGGATAATGTTTTCCATTTTATGATGTTAAATTCAGGATGGTGAAAAATGTTTTTTTATGAAGTTTTGAATTATGAAGTTAAATTCCGCTGCGAAATGATTTATGGTATTTTGATGTTGATTAACCCGTGTTACGGGACAGGACACTGTTGTGTTGATTTATGATGAAAATGTGATACCCTTTGTGATGATTACTCTGATATTATTTAAATATTATGTTTTGGGTAGAAGGGTGTTACATTAGTGGTATCAGAGCAGGTCGGTCTGTCCGGCCAAGTCTTGTTGTTGTCAGTCAGTTGTCATGTCGTTATTTATTTAACGATTATTCTCTTTTGATGTGGTAAGTGTTGTGCATAATGGCTGGAAACAACTCGCGTGCTCTCGCTGATGCTATTGCAGCTCTTGCTCAGACTGCTGCTTGAAACAATGCGCATGATAAGTTTCGTGCATTGGAGAAGTTCCAGAGGAATAATCCACCTGTGTTTGAAGGAACTCATGACCCGACGAGCGTACGAAAGTGGCTCAAGGCAATTGAGAAGATTTTCAGAGTGATGGCGTGTGCTGACGCGCAAAAGGTTCAATTCGGAACTCATATGTTGTCTGAGGAAGCTGAAGACTGGTGGGATAATACTCGTCAGCGTATCGAGGATGAAGCTGTTGTGGTGACTTGGACTGTATTTAAGGCGGAGTTTCTTAAGAAGTATTTTCCGGAAGATGCTCGTGGTAAGTTGGAGATAGAATTCCTTGAGCTGAAGCAAGGAAACATGACAGTGGCAGAGTATGCTGCCAAATTTGAAAAGCTGGTGAAGTTTTGTCCTCACTACAACAGGGCAGATGCTGAACTTTCCAAGTGCCTTAAGTTTGAGAATGGGCTGAGACCTGAAATTAAACAGGGAATTGGATGCCAACAAATTCGTAAGTATGCAGAGTTGGTGGATAAGATTCGTATTTATGATGAGGATAGCCAAGCTCGGTCAGCTCACTATAAACAGCTGAGCGAGAAGAAAGGCAAGAGTCAGTATAGAGGAAAACCTTATGTGACTACTGGTGATAAGGGGAAGTAGAAGGCATATGATGAGAAGAAGCAAAGTAGGGGAGCTGCTAATGTACCTGTTAAGTGTTACAAGTGTGGAGAGGCAGGTCATAAGGCCGATGTGTGTACCACCAGAGTTATGAAATGTTACCATTGTGGAAAGCCTGGGCATAAGGTGAGTGATTGTCCTAATGAAGGCCCAACCTGTTACAATTGTGGTAAGCAGGGGCATATCACCACCCAATGCCAGAAACCAAAGAAGAATCCTGCTACTACTCAGAATGCTGGAAGAGTGTTTGCATTAGCTGGTTCAGAAGCTCCAAGGAAGGACAACTTGATCAGAGGTACCTGTTTTATTAATAATATTGAGTTGATTGCTATTATTGACACTGGAGCTACACATTCATTTATTTTTCTTGAGTGTGCTAATAGATTGGGTTTAAAGTTGCCTAATATGAATGGTAATATGATAATAGAGACTCCTGCTAATGGTTATGTGACTACCACGCTTGTTTGTTTGAAATGTCCTTTGACAATTTTCGAGAAGAATTTTTTGATGGATTTGGTGTGCCTACCATTACACCAAATCGATGTTATCCTTGGTATGAACTGGTTGGAATTCAATTATGTTCATATTAATTGTTATAGTAAGACGGTGCAGTTCCCTGATTTGAGCGGGAATGGTGAGTTGATGTTTTTATCTGCTAAGCAAGTGGATGAACTTATTTTAGATGAAGCTTTGATGTTTGCAGTGTCTACCTCATTGCAAGTTGATGATAAGACT
This sequence comes from Lathyrus aphaca, assembly GCA_963966055.1. Taxonomy (NCBI): domain Eukaryota; kingdom Viridiplantae; phylum Streptophyta; class Magnoliopsida; order Fabales; family Fabaceae; genus Lathyrus; species Lathyrus aphaca. The sequence continues at coordinate 389,077,277 of OZ014524.1, forward strand.
GTCAGTGCAGAGTTGCCTGTGGTTTGTGAATTTCAAGATGTGTTTCCTGGTGATATAAGTGATTTACCACCGGAACGTGAGATTGATTTTTCTGTGGACTTAGTACCGGGTACGAGTCCTGTCTCGATGGCTCCTTATAGAATGTCGGCTTCAGAGTTGAATGAGTTGAAGAAACAATTAGAAGAATTGTTAGAGAAGAGGTTCATTAGACCCAGTGTTTCTCCTTGGGGTGCTCCGGTGTTGCTCGTTAAGAAGAAGGATGGTAGTATGAGATTGTGTGTCGATTACCGACAGTTGAATAAATTGACTATCAAGAATAAGTACCCACTTCCGAGGATCGATGATTTGATGGATCAACTAGTAGGTGCTTGTGTCTTTAGTAAAATTGATCTGAGGTCTGGTTATCATCAGATTCGAGTTAAAGTTGAGGATATTCCGAAGACAGCTTTCAGGACGAGATATGGGCATTATGAGTATACGGTGATGCCGTTTGGGGTTTCTAATGCGCCTAGTGTGTTTATGGAATATATGAATAGAATCTTTCATGAGTATCTGGATAAGTTCGTGGTGGTTTTCATAGATGACATCTTGGTATATTCTAAATCAGAAGAGGAACATGCCGAGCATTTGAGAGTTGTGTTGCAAGTGTTGAGAGGAAAGAAATTGTTTGCTAAATTATCTAAGTGTGAATTTTGGCTAAGGGAAGTGAGTTTCCTCGGCCATGTAATTTCAAGTGGTGGAATTTCAGTGGATCCTTCAAAGATTGATGCGGTATTGCATTGGGAGACTCTGAATTCAGCTACAGAAATTCGTAGTTTTCTTGGGTTGGCTGGTTACTATCATAAGTTCATTGAAGGTTTTTCTAAGATAGCTTTACCGTTGACGCAATTGACTAGGAAGGGTCAAGCGTATGTGTGGGATGTTGCTTGTGAAGAGAGTTTCATAGAACTGAAGAAAAGATTAACGACCGCGCCAGTGTTGGTCTTACCAAATCCAGATGAGTCCTTTATAGTTTATTGTGATGCTTCCAAGATGGGTCTTGGTGATGCAGGATAATAAGGTGGTTGCTTACGCTTCTAGACAGTTAAGAGTTCATGAGAGGAACTATCCTACTCACGACTTAGAGTTAGCAGCTGTGGTGTTTGCGCTTAAGATTTGGAGGCACTACTTGTTTGGTTCGAAATTTGAAGTATTCAGTGATCACAAAAGTTTAAGATACATGTTTGACCAGAAAGAGTTAAATATGAGACAAAGGCGGTGGCTTGAATTATTGAAAGATTTTGATTTTGATTTGAATTACCATCCGGGTAAGGCAAATGTTGTGGCTGATGCTTTGAGTAGGAAGTCGTTACATATTTCAATGCTTATGGTGAAAGAATTAGAAATGATCGAGCAATTCAGAGATATGAGCTTGTTGTGTGAAACTACTACTGATAGTGTGAAATTGGGAATGTTAAAGCTGACCAGTGAGATTTTGGAAAAGATTCGTAAGGGTTAGAAATCTGATTTGAAATTAGTCGATCAATTGATGTTGGTTGATTAAGGTAATGCAGGTGACTTTCGAGTCGATGAAGATGGAATTTTGAGATTCCGAGATAGAGTATGTGTTCCGGATATTGCAGGAATTAAAAAGAGTATTTTAGAAGAGGAGCACAAGAGTCGACTGAGTATCCATCCTGGTGCTACGAAGATGTATCAAGATTTACGCAGGTTGTTTTGGTGGCCGGGTATGAAAAGAGACATTGCTGAATTTGTATATGCTTGTTTGACATGTCAGAAGTCAAAGATAGAACATCAGAGACCTTCAGGTATGATGCAACCATTGAATGTTCCTGAGTGGAAATGGGATAGTATTTCCATGGATTTCGTGACTAGGTTACCTAAGACTGCTAGAGGTAATGATTCGATTTGGGTAATTGTTGATCGGTTAACTAAGTCGGCACATTTCTTGCCGATGAGGATTAACCATTCCATGCAAAGGTTAGCTGAGATTTATATTGAGGAAATTGTGAAGTTGCATGGTGTACCTTCAAGTATTGTATCGGATAGAGATCCGCGGTTTACATCGAGGTTTTGGAAGAGTTTGCAGGATGCCTTGGGTACTAAGTTGAGGATGAGTTCTGCTTATCACCCTCAAACGGATGGTCAGACGGAAAGAACAATCCAATCTTTAGAAGATTTGCTGAGAGCTTGTGTATTAGATCAAGGAGGGTCTTGGGATAGTCATTTGCCGTTGGTCGAGTTTACGTACAATAACAGTTTTCATGCTAGTATCGGGATGGCTCCATATGAGGCGTTGTATGGTAGACATTGTCGTACTCCATTATGTTGGTATGAGGCAGGAGAGAGTTTGGTACTTGGGCCCGAGATTGTCCAAGAAACAACTGAAAAGATAAAAATGATTCAGGAAAGGATGAAAACATCGCAGAGTCGTCAGAAGAGTTATCACGATAAGAGAAGGAAAGCACCTGAGTTCCAAGAGGGAGATCACGTGTTCTTAAGAGTTACTCCTATGACTGGTGTGGGAAGAGCTTTGAAGTCTAGAAAGCTCACTCCACGTTTCGTCGGTCCGTATCAGATTATGCAGAGGATATGGGAAGTGGCCTATCGGGTGGCTTTACCTCCCTCTCTTGCGAAATTACATGATGTATTTCATGTATCACAGTTGAGGAAGTACATTCCTGACCTGTCGCATGTAATTCCGTTAGATGATGTTCAGGTGAGAGATAATCTGACGGTTGAAGCTTTACCAGTGAGGATTGATGGTAGAGAATTGAAGCGACTTCGAGGTAAAGAGATTGCTTTAGTGAAGGTATTGTGGAGAGGACCAGTTGGAGAAAGTTGGACTTGGGAGCGCGAAGATCAGATGAGGGAGTCGTATCCGACTCTATTTACTTCAAGTAATTTTCGAGGACGAAAATTCTTTAAGTAGGGGAGAGTTGTAACGCCCCGAAAATCTAAATTTAATTATTTAATCATTTATTTAATTAATTTAGAAAATTTGGAGAGTTTGGGTTAATTTGAGAATTTTGGAGAAAATGAGTATTTTTATATAATAAGGATAAATAGTGCTTTATTATACTATTTTATTTTTATTATTAAAAATATATTAAAGAAAAAGGGTAAGATGGTCCTTTTGTGAAATCATGAGGGTAATATGGGAAAAGGCTAAGCTGCGATATTATAGCCAAAGAAGAGAATACGATCAGTTTTCTCATTTTTGTTATTTCTATCGTGTTTTGGAAGTGCTCTGAAGAAAAGAGAAGCTAAGAGTCAGGAGGCTGTGGAGAACCCAAGAGAAGCGTGTAAAGCGGCAAAATTCTCTAAGGTATGGGGAGTTTTCATAATCTCTGATAAATGTATAGGAATTGGAATATGAATGGATTAGGATAGTATGAATTTTAGGAGTTTTAGGGTTTTGAGTTAGGTTGAGTTTTAGGAGAAATCTTGATGAATTAGAGCGATTAGAATGAGTTATAATCGTATATTTGTTTGTATAATTGTTGTCTGGATGTTGTTGAGGTTTAATTGATGTTCTTGAATGGTTTTTGGGTGTTATGATGTGAAATCCGTAATGGGGTTTTGGAGTTTTTGGAAATTGGAACAGTCTGTAATTTTGTAGCAGAAGACTGATGAAACGCGTGCGTTAACCGGTCAACGCTTTGGTTAACCGGTTAACCATTGAAAATTTTGGGGTATTTTATGAAATTGCGCAGGCGTTAACCGGTTAACGCTTTGGTTAACCGGTTAACACTGTTGGGTCAACAAATTTTATTTCTTTAAAAATTCATATCTTTTAAACCGTAATTCCAATTCGCATTCCGTTTGAAGCGTCGGAACAAGTACAAACTGAACTTTATTTTGATGAATAGAAACGAGAAAAATGCAATAGTTTTTGATAAATGAATTTGTGAAATAACCTTATAATTACCTTATAAATTACCGGGTACGGGTTAATTCTTGATATGTCAGAGTGGTTAGAAAACTAGTGTTCAGGGTGTAATGTCATGATGATATATATGAATATTTGATGATTTTTTTGCTGATTGAAATGAATGATGCGATTTATTTTGGTGAATTTTTCGATGTAGCGCATCATTGCATTTCATAACATTCACGATGGGGCTTCGGCCTATTTATTTGCTTCAATCCCATTGTGTGGATTGAAGTGTCTCGATGATTATGGTGTGCTCCCTTGTGGAGGGTTGATGGTCATGTATCCATCTCATGGTGAAAATGGTACCACATGCATATTGCATATAAGGATGTTAGAGTTTGCATATTTTGGATGAATTTCATGACTGTGTTGGTGTTGATTGATTTCATGTTAGTGTTGTGGTGGTTACTGAATTTTGTAGTTGACGATGTCATGATATGAGTACTAATTTATTTATGATTCTGTATTCTTGTAAGTTTATGATATATTATGATTACTCACCCTGTCTGCTTGGAAATGTTGCCTCTTTCGTGGGTAACTTGCAGATGTCGAAGAATAGTCCTGCAGTGCAATAGGAGTAATGCATGAGTCTCGGAGCGTGCTTTAGTGTCCCTTAGGAGTGGTTATGGTTATGTGTCCTGCTCTGTGTCATGTAACACTGGGATAGGTTTCTTTTGTTAAACTGTTTTCAGTATGTTGTTATCTGGAAAATATTTTCCATTTTATGATGTTAAATTCAGGATGGTGAAAAATGTTTTTTTATGAAGTTTTGAATTATGAAGTTAAATTCCGCTGTGAAATGATTTATGGTATTTTGATGTTGATTAACCCGTGTTACGGGACAGAACACTGTTGTGTTGATTTATGATGAAAATGTGATACCCTTTGTGATGATTACTCTGATATTATTTAAATATTATGTTTTGGGTAGAAGGGTGTTACAAAACTCGTGGGTGAGCCTTCCTCTATAGCATTAATCCTTGGCCCACTGTGGCTTGGCATAGGATTTTTCATTACATTGGGAGGAGGTACAAAGTTTAGGGCCTTTGAATCTACCAGATCCTGGACCTTCATATGCAGAGCCCTGCATTTTTCCGTAGAGTGACCAGGTGCATTGGAATGAAAAGCACACCTAGCATTGACATCGTAGTTTCTTGGAAGGTTCTGAGGATCAGGCGGAGCCAATGTCCTCAACTCAACCAGATTGAGCTTTAGGAGTTGTGGCAGTAATGTAGCATATGGCATTGGAATAGGGTCAATCACCCTGTTGATCTGAGATGGCCGCTGTTGAAAAGGGCGTTGTTGTTGATTGATGTTGTTGTTGTATGATCTCTGTTGTGGAAACTGTTGTTGTTGCGGAAACTGTTGTGGTTGTTGGGCATACTGAGGAGGGGGAGCAGGGATAGTAACAGCAGCAACTGTTCTGGGCAATTATTGAGGTCTCCCTCTTCCCATGTGCACATAGTTTGTCTCACTAGATCTACGGGGCCCAGCAAATGGCTTCCTTGTACTGCTTGAACTGGCACCGTTGTCGGAGATCTTCCCCATCTTCAATAGGCTCTTTATTCTTTCCCCAGCTATCACCACATCTGCAAAGCTGGTAGAAGAAAATGCAGCCAATCTGTCAATATATGTTCCTTAGAGGGTATTCATGAACATGTCTGCCATTTCCCTTTCTTACATAGGGGGTTGAACTGCAGCAGCCAGTTGCCTCCACCTTTGGGCATACTCTCTAAAACTTTCACGGGAAGATTGAGACATTCCCTTTAGAAGGGTCCTGTTTGGAGCCATGTCCAGGTTATATTGATACTGACGAATAAAAGCTTCAGCCAAGTCTTTCCAGTTTCTCACTGTGGCTCTGGTCAGGTGGGAGTACCATTCTCGGGATGCCATGGAGATAAGATTTACCAGAAACTGGGACTTGGTTAAGAACAATGACCTGAAAATGGGAAACATAAACAGTTAATGCAAAGATGATGTAAATGCAATGCAATGCAAGCATATGATCAACTGGGACCATTTGAACTGGAAACTGACAAGGGCCCCTCTGATCAACTGGAAAACCAAAAGTCCTCTGAGTCACACTCTCTGATAATCACAACTCTCTGAAGTAGATCTCAGAACCATAGTACTAAGAAATCCAGAACAAGAAAACCAGTATCAAGAAAACCATAACTCCAGAACCATAGGACCATAGAACTAGAAATCACAATCATAGGACCATAGATCATAACAAGGACCACTGAATAATGAGTGTATGTTGAGGCCATGGGTTCCTGCATACCTGTAAACCCTTCCCAATCTCACTGGTAATAGGCTTCGGGTCAGACATCACAGACTCTCAAAGCCGAATAGCAATAATACTGTCACCATCTCCGAGAAATGGCTCATGACCAAATCAGGAAATTGGTTTGGTATTATATACTACGTAGGGAGGCCTCAATTGAGTCCAGGACACAAGGTCATCTTATGCCACTGGGTTTGCCACAAAAATGTGGGCTGCCACTGTCATCACTAAAGAGGGATGTTTCCACAAGGTTCTCAGTGATCGGTCCCCAGCTGCACATAACTGTCAAGGTTATGTAATGAGAGAGGAAGATCCCCAAATCAAGACATTTCCAAGACAATCGCAACCTGGGTGTGGAACTCACTACTACCCCCATGACAAGATCTCATGAGGCCAAAGTGGAACCACTATAAGTCCTAAGGTGCTCTCGAGCCGTGGTAATGAGCTCATCTCTCAAGAACAAGTAACACCCATCCCACCAAACAGAAACCAATCCAGACAGTCCAGTATATATACATGATGCGTAAAGTAAAGACTGAAAACTGTAAATAAAGCTGTAAATAAAGTTGTAAACAAACAACAATAAAATACAACACACAACAACAAACAAACATCACCCAATGAAATAGCAACAAACAAGCGCTAGGAGAGACTCACAGGGGAACCAGAGATTCTGGGTTCGGTCTCCAGCAGAGTCGCCAGCCATTGTTCCCCGGATTTCCATCCTGGTACAAACGCGAAAGTGGCGCGGAAAAAGAATAGAGTCGCCAGCCAGGCATTTTTATCCCGAAGAAAGGGAATGGTAATGCTGCACAAACCAGAAGAAAGAAGAGGAAGGACACAGGTCCTGCGAACCAAAGAGACTGAGTTCGGGAGTCGGTTACGACCTGGGAAGGTATTAGCACCCAGATCGTCCGCCGTACCCGATGGGATCCACGCTTGCAAAAGAAACTATTTCAAAGGTTGAGGGTATGAAAGCTGCTGCAAAGGAAAAGAAAATGAACTGGAAAAGAAATGAGAAAGAAACTGAAAAGAATTGAAAAGGAAAAATGTAGGGAAAATAAAGATTGTGCTCGAACGGGCCCTACTCCGCTGCCTACGTACCTCATCAGGATAATGAGGATCAGAGACGCCGTAGTTCCCCTAACTAGGGGTAACAAGGAAATTGCTTGTGAATTAAGGCTTGAACTGCATATGCCATTGCTCAGGTGTTGCGGACTCGGACGACGAGTGCGTAACCGTCTTGCAAAGTGACAAGTAGGAGCAAGTTCGCGTACGGAGCGAGTGAGATGTGAAAAGAATTCCCGAAGGAAAGACGCTTATTGTTTGTTTGTGTTTTTTAGAAGCTTTTATGAGTGTGTCACAAAGAAGTGAACTCAAGCTCTTTTCCATGGAATGTGCACCTGTCACTACATTCCAAGATGGAATAATAGAACAAGCACACTCAAGTAAGGAGAAGATCCCCAAAACTTGAACCCAAAGATTAGGGCCTAAGCTCACTAACTTGTTAAATTATTAAGTGTTTTTGGTATTTACAGATGAAGAAGTGTTTTTTTATGCTTTTCTTTATGAAGAAGATACCTTGATCAGACTTGTGCATCACTAGGTAAACTTGTACTATCCCAAGATGGGAAGACTACAAGCATACCTCATGGGATAAGGCTATGGATCAAGACATCACTTCAAACTTATTAAGATGTTTTTTAAGGTTATGAGATGAGAAAAGAAGAAGAACCAAAAGGATCACAAAGGTAAAAGTCTAATGGGGGACTAAATAATCCTAAGTGTTAACATGCATGGATGTCCTAAGGGTTAGTGAGGTTTATATCCTAATGAAGATGGAAGAAGAAGAGAAGAAGAGAATAGAAGAAGAGATGAGAAAGGCCTAAGCCAAAAAAAACAAATGGTTAGCACAATAAACATAAGAAGAGAAAAGATTTGGAGATGTGGAACTCAATTCCCACACCTCACACTTACTATAGCCCCTGCAAGGTTAGTAGCATGCATATAAGTGAAGCAAGATGAGCAAGATGACATGTTAACATCATACAAACAGAAATGAAATGATATGAACAAATGCACAATGCATATTAAACTCAAAAGAATGAGGGGAGAAACTTACAAGCAAAAGATGCAACATGAAACACAAATGTAAACTTATGTAAACTTAAGACAAATACAAAGCTACAATGCATAAATATGGACACAATGCACACAACCAGAACCACAATGAGATGAGTAATGGCTTAAGAAGCCAACAAGATGAAGATAATGGAGGTACAAGACCAAACAATTACCAAATGGGAGTGAAAGAAGCAATGAGATGAAGTGAAAGCACTTAAGGAAATAAATGACTTAAAAGGAAGCAAGACACAAAAAATCCTAAGACTCAAACACTATTCTAGGACCAGGAAGGTACCCACACCCCAAAGGAACCCCAAATGAGAAGAAGAAGTTGGCACAAGTGCCCTTCTAAGTTTATATGAGAGCTAAAGGTCCAAAGGAAGCAAAATGAGACAAGGTTCAAAGTAAAATTCAAATCAAATCAACCAAGCATCTAAAAATTCCACAACTGAAACCAAATTATCTTCAAACATGATATGTCAACGAGCCAAAAAGTTTTGAAATAATTCAGAAGCAAACTAGGTCAAATGGAGGCTTAAACACAAGTTAGGGTTACAAACTTCCATCACAAGTCACAGGATCAAGACCCAAGAAATAAAATTCTAAAAATCAAGAGAAAAATCACACAAAAAGTAAAATGTCTTAGGAATCCATAGCAAAAAGAATGGGATCAAATTACAAAATATTGAAGTGTATAGAAATTTGACAAGGCAGTGTGGTCAAAATGAACTTAAAAAGAAGTTACTTGAAACAATGAATTAGTTTGGACACGTGGAAATGGAAGAAAAAAAAATATAAATATGAGAAAATAAAAGAGACTTTGAATATGACTCATGATTTTTTTTGGGATTTTTTTAATGAAAGGAAGTATTTTAATAAAATAGAAATTAAACTGAATTAAAAGAAAAAAATAAAGAAAAGGAAATTAAAATGAAAATGGAGCAGGGGTGTATGAAGCAGGAATTGGAATTGAAAATCATTGGGCCCAAAGCAGTGGGGGTGCGAATAGCACATGAGAGGCCCATTGGCCTGTGCAGAACATGACTCTAAGGGTGGGATTTTGTGAAATAAGCTGGAAAAAGTGAGGTCCATTGGATTGATCCAGCGCATGCCATCCTCCTTTCATTAAATGACATGGCACTATAGTGAGATATGAATGGAAGACACACGGGGCTTAAGGTGGACTGAAGCACACAAAGTATTAAATGAAATAAAAAGAAAAACGCGAAAGAGAGGGTGCTGGTAGGGCTAGGTGGCACAATCTCGTGCGCTGGATGGACAGATCTTACGGTCCTGGACTCATCTTCTTCACACAAACCCTAAATACCACAGATCCAGTTTCCGGTGACCGGAGCTAGGGCTCCGGAACCGGAATTCAAACCAGTCATGCAAATCACAATATAAATGAGTAAAACTCTCCAGATTCACTAATTCACCATCACTGAATCCAAAAATGGCCTAAAAAACTCCTAAAACTCCATGAATCTAAGGGATCGAACCAAAACATAATTGACCATAAAAACTGAATTCAAGATAACTCATGCTATGGTGCATCAAATTCAAATCTAAAAGTTGCAGAATCATCAGTGAGCATCAAGGATTGCAAAACACATGTTCAATTTCATTTTTAGATCATGAGATTTTGAGCCATACCTGAAGTGTAGATCCTGATTCAGTGAGGTAGAAAACCAAATAATGCGTGCAAATCAATCCACTTACTCCCTAGATGAAAAATAAATGCATCTAAGGTCTTGAAACAAGCTGGATCTGAAGTTTCTTCACACCTGCCCTGAAAATGGCAAGCTAGCTGAACTTGAAGGAGAGCTTGAATGAATGAGTGTTTAATGATCCTTAGCTCTTCCTAATTACAGATCCACAATTTGTTTTGAGTTTGCTTGCTTGGATGAAGAGAAATGAGAGAAAATGCAAAGTTGCATGAAGTTTGTGAATGAGAGAATGAGAGAGAGCTGAGGCTTGATGAAACCCTAGCAGCTTATATGTGATCTCATAAACCCTTGCTGAAAGAATGAAGAGATTTGCACGAGTGAATCATGAGTTTTGGGTGATTTTGCAATATTTGCAACATGTGAGATAAGCATGCAATGCTCATGCTTCCTTGGGCCTCTCATCACATGTGCAATGCATTTACCACCCTTGATTCAAATCCAATCAATCCTGGCCTTTAGATCAGACCCTCACACTTATTTCATGATTTTTGCAAAATATCCTCTTTGTAAGCAACTTTCTTATTGTGCACGAAAATGTGATTTTCTTTGGAGAAAATTTGTCACAATGTGATGTATTTTAAGTTAGAAACAAGTTTTAACCCATACCAAGTCTCACAATTAAGCTTTAAGGCATTTTGCATTTGGTGGCATGCATGAAATTTGGAATTTGCCCTAGAATCAGCCAACTTTCGAAGGCCCTATAGGATGATCCACAAATCCTATGAAAATGTACTTGTACTTTTTGAAAATTGGAGCCCTTACTCTTCAACTTTCATGTTTGACTTTGGTCCATTTGAAGAAATTTTGATCATGTTAAGGCCATTTGAAAATTAGGGCAAAAGTTGCCAAATTTGGAAACTTCACAAAACCAACTTTGTGCCATTTTTGCAAAACCCTTCAAATCTCCATGATTCTTGAACTTTGATCATCCCAAACCTCTTATAACATTGTAAGGACCCCTCTTGGCCAAAAAAAATGGGTTAGACCCCTTGAAATTGCATAGTTGACTTTTTAAGGGCACAATTGACTTTTTACTTCATCTGCAAGCAACTGAGGCATTGTCTGACTTCCACATGGAATTTTCTCATGCAAATTGACACCTAGGATCCTCTTAACGTATAAAAGACTTTGCCCAAATGAAATGGCCAAAGTTGTGAGATCTTGGTTCTTGAACCACAAACCCTAATTTGGGTGCCTTGTATATGAGCTTTGCCTTGTCCTGAGATCTCTGATGATCATGCAATCTTTTGAGCTTTTGCCAATGGACTTGAACTTGTAAATGGAGTGTAGACTCACCATAAGACTTGTATACAACCATTGGGACCCTTGTCATGGCTTGTGGTGCCTCAAGAACCCCCACAGATGACCATATGCTTGATGATAGGACATGAAGGATGTTATGCCTCATCTTTCCATGCTAGGATGCTAAGAAAATGATATATTCATGATGAATATGATGTGATATGATGCTTAAAATGAAGAGGGAAAATTTGGGGTGTTAAAGAAGGTTCTGAGGATCAGGCGGAGCCAATGTCCTCAACTCAACCAGATTGAGCTTTAGGAGTTGTGGCTGTAGTGTAGCATATGGCATTGGAATAGGGTCAATCACCCTGTTGATCTGAGATGTCCGTTGTTGAAAAGGGCATTGTTGTTGATTGTTGTTGTTGTTGTATGATCTCTGTTGTGGAAACTGTTGTGGTTGTTGGGCATACTGAGGAGGTGGAGCAGGATAGTAACAACAGCAACTGTTCTAGGCAGGTATTGAGGTCTCCCTCTTCCCATGTGCACAGAGTTTGTCTCACCAGATCTACGGGGCCCAGCAAATGGCTTCCTTGTACTGCTTGAACTGGCACCGTTGTCGGAGATCTTCCCCATCTTCAATAGGCTCTTTATTCTTTCCCCAGCTATCACCACATTTGCAAAGCTGGTAGAAGAAAATACAGCCAATCTGTCAATATATGTTCCTTGGAGGGTATTTATGAACATGTATGCCATTTCCATTTCTGACATAGGGGGTTGAACTGCAGCAGCCAGTTGCCTCCACCTTTGGGCATACTCTCTAAAACTTTCACAGGAAGATTGAGACATTCCATTTAGAAGGGTCCTGTTTGGAGCCATGTCCAGGATATATTGATACTGACGGATAAAAGCTTCAGCCAAGTCTTTCCAGTTTCTCATTGTGGCCCTGGTCAGGTGGGAGTACCATTCTCGGGATGCCCCTGTCAGACTATCCTCGAAGTAAAACATCCACAGCTTCTCGTCCATGGTGTATGCTTTTAATCTTCCCAAGAATGACTAAAGGTGGGTGCGTGGGCAGGATGTACCATTATACCTTTCAAAACACAGGGGTTTGAACTTGTGAGGAATTCTTACCCCTTCCACCAGTCCCATGTCCATGACATCAAAACCTAGGGAGTTTTGGAATTCAAGAGACCTTAGCTTCTCTGCAATCTCATCTAACCGACGGTCGTACACCTCATCTCCAACCCCAACCACTGTAAACTGCTCTTCTTGAGGATCTTCCTGCAAGATCTTTCCTCCAGCAGTGTTACCCTGAGTATTTCTTATGGCATTAATCTCTGGATTTAGATGAGGTCCAAACTCTGGTGGATCAATGCGAGGCTGCACGTGATCGTTGTTACTGGTACCTCCTGTACCTGGATGGTGTTTTTCAGGAGTTTGTCGCTTAACTAACTCCCTCAGTCGTTCCTGGCTCTAAGCTAGACCAGTCATCACTGTCATGAATTGAGTCATCTGATTTCTCATCTCAACCATTTCATTGACCATTTGGGTCCTCACTTCATTCAAGTCTTGTTGAACTTGATCCATCTGGAGTCCCGGAAGGTTGTTTCTTGTCGGGTACAGGTGTATTCTGTTAACAGGGAACACTCTTCTGCGAGCAATGTTTCCTGAAACCACAACAAAGTGAGAAACAGCAATAAAACAAATACCTGCAAAACAAAGAGAATGTTAGTATGCAATGCAGGATGCTGTAACACCCCAAAATTTGCCCTCTTATTTATCACCTTAAGTGGCTTATGTTTCACATTTTATCTGCATTCTCTCATTAATTCACGTTGCTCGTAATCGTGCATTTGCATAGAATTCTTAAGACAGATGACCATAAATTGCTTTGGATCGAGTTTTCCTATTTTCTTAGGGTTTTATTTCATTCAAGACAAAGCAAGAGGTTGAGCTATGCTTATCCTGGTCTCCATATCAAGGGTTCATCAAGTATTTGTCCCCAAGATCTTATAAGAGGCAGTAAGCGACTTAAGCTTCATCAGGGTTTACTTAAGACTAACCAGGAGCTAAGGTTGGGTTGGATTTCGACATTTCGAAGCATTCTCTCACTTAGTGCATATTTCAAGAAGGTTTAAGGGTTTCTTATTCATGATTGAGTTCATGAGTGTTTCATTAATTGAGGATCGTGTTATCACATTCAATGGTTCTCCAAGACATTATTATCAGGTTATTTGAGATGGTTTCGTGGCCAAGGATTTATTATACTCAAGGCATCGTTACTTTTTCAAGCCTTTATTTGTGATACAAATCATTTGTGGTCGAAACAGTGAAGTCAAGATTGTTTTTCATGGGCGAACGAGAATTTTGGTGATATACTCGTTCAAGTGTTCAGTTGATATTTCTAAGTCCAATCTTCAAATGGCTATTTCCGTATCAATTTCGTTCAATAAACCACGTTGTTCTTCTATCTATCTTTTCAATCCAACAGCCAAATAACTAATATATTACACTTCTCCAAACTCATTGTAATTCACTTCTTTAAAATCAAAGTCCAAAATTATACATTTGTTGAATCCATTACCCAAATTCATCCCAAAAGTTTGTCAATGTCACCTCTTCATCCCTTCTTTGACTTATCCACAAATTCAAGCATTTTTTCCCATGATTCAAAGTCCATTTTTATCAATTATGAAGGTTGTCTTTTATACTCCAAGGTTTTGTTGTTTTTGTCTCTATTACTATTGAACTCACATATTATGTCCATATCTTTTTTGGTTCGTGCAATTCAAAGCCCATGTAATAATTTTGAAATAAATTTCTGGTATAACAAATCCTAAAACTACCAGATTTTTATCAGAAAGAAGTTATACTTTTGGTGAGAAGTTAAGTTAGACTTTTAAGGTAGAAAATCAAATTTGAAAGAAATCTTTCCCTATTCGTTCAATCTTAAAACCCTCCATAATATTTTCACAATAAAATAGTGACAGAATTTCACCGAAATTTTTCTTCCTTTTACAAATTCCAAACAAGAACAGAAGATTACATAATGAGAGAAATCTATGAGAAGAATCGGTTACAGAATAATTTTCAGTTACAAATAACAAATCCTCTAACAAACTAACAGAATGGCTAACTGTTATAATCAATTGATGCTGCAAACTTCTGGAAGCTCTCTCATTTTCTACCATTCTTCATCTGTATCTTCAATTCTTCACAGTTTTTCAACTTCTAAAATTCACTAATCACTCTTCATCAATTTTATCCCAAACTTCATCTTCAACCATATTCATCAACCTCTCAATCTCAATCTTCAATCGATTTTCGATCAACTCTCCCTCTGAATTATTCTTCATCATCTCTACATTCTTCCTCAAGCAGAGCCATCTTTCAAACCTTGAATCATTGCACATCTCATATCAATTCTTCAACTCTTTATCAACAACTTCAAGAACACCTTCAATTTGTTTTCATCATTCATCATTCTCATCGTAAAACCTGCAAAAATCAATATTCACAAATCAATACAGAACTCACGAATGCGATCCAACAATTCAGCAAGAAACAAATTCAATTCGCTCAAAGAATTGAAGCAAGAACACAAGTATTCAAGCAACATTTCAGAATCAAAGAAGAAGCATAGATTGAAGAACATCACACGAATAGAAACGGAAGAAGAATGATAGGTGAAGTCGTAACGCATACCTGGATAATTTCGCATCACTCATTGTTGAAAACAACAGAAGCGCATTCATCTTTGCGTCCTCATCATTCATCCGTCAGATTCTTCATCAACCTGCAACCATGATCAAACCCTTCCACATTCTTCATCATTGTCGTCAACTGCAACAGAACCGCATACAAGCAGAGGTACAGGTTCATACGCTACAATCCGCGACAACACACAAGAATCCTCAACCTGCAGGCTGGTAGAAAGGGACAACGGCATCAGTTCAATCTGTTGATTCGCCATAGAACGAAGGTACATCGCAACAACTTCATCATAACACTAAAAGGATAAAAAACGGATAGTCGGACCTGCAAATTGTGAGACGGAATCTCGTTGGTGAGCATCCAAAATATTGTTGTCACACAAAGCCAGCTACAAGGGCAAAGGGATCAACAAAATCGCTCCTGCCGGCGTCAACATTCCGTGACCTTATTTTTCACTTCTCGAGGGCTATCCGCTTCAAACAATCCTTCATCATCACCTTTTCCACTTTCATCATTGATTCGCAACAACCTGCGAAAACGAAATCAAAATCAATCAACAACAAGCAAACAAAATCCGCAGTGAAACAACAACCTAGAAGCAGATTTGAACAAGTTCAAGAAGCAGTCGAAAATACAAAAAGAGTTGTGAGTCGAAACCCCTAACCTGAAGCGCACATCAACGCCGTCATCCCCGTCGTGACAACAAGTTCAACAAAAACTCGTCGGGGTTCTCATCCGAATCAACGGAAGGTGCGTAAAGCGTGATTTGTTCGTTTTGTATGTTTGAATTTCTCGTTTGGTTCGATTTAGGGTTTCTGTAAAGATTTAGGGCAAAAGGTTGTTGGATGGGAGATGAGAAGGGGGTAAGGTTTCGGTTCACTTTTAGTCGTTTTTGGGTTTGGAAGTTTTAGGAGGCGCCGCCGCTGGTATGATTTAGGGTTTGTTGAGGGGAGAAGAAGAAGATGAAGCGAAGGGGAAAATAGGGAGATTTGGTGGGGGGACGGCGGCGGATGAAGCAGGAGAAGATGGAGGATGTGCCGTGTGGAGAGATTAGGGTTTCGTTTGGTGAAGAGGATGAAGGGAATGGAAGATAAGAGTGTGCCAGATGAAGGAATTTGATGTGTTTTTTTATTTTCTAAGTTATAGCATGTTGTGTTTCCTTATGTTTTAATTAGGGATTCAAAATTAATTAAGAAACCATAAAATCCTTTAATCCTGTCATTAAGAATAATAGAATATCATAAAAGCCTTTTAATCATCTCCACCGCCTAATCCTTTGATGATAAGATTTTGGTGGGTGGTCCACTCCGGCGGTGACACTTGTCACCGTCTGGTTGGACCACCATATTTTAATCCCACGCAATCCATCCCACCATAGCTGCCATATACCCTCAGGCCAATTGCATTTGGGCCTGGCGCAGATGCTATTAAGACCCCCATTTTGGGCCCAGTAGTTTTTTTAACTCAAATACATTTCTTTTCTCACCCTCCTCTATTTCATTCTATTTAATTTCTATATTATATACTTGTTTAAATTAATTCCATAAAAAATACTAAAATATAAAATAAAATTCCCCAAAAATCATAGTAGAATATTAAGCCATTTTTGGACTTGTCCCAATTTTTACTTTCTGAATTCTCGCATTTTTCAATTTAAATTCGATTTTACATTTTAATTGATTTACATTGAATTCCTTTATAAACACATAAATTTGTACATTTCATTTCTACCACTTCCTGTAACATTTTTGATCCGTTCTTTTTGCTATGATTAGAGGATAAATTAAAGTACCTAGAATATTTTTGGTGTATTTTTTAGGACATTCTTTCTACTGTTTTGGTAGTGAAATTTGTATAAATTTTGGATTAAACCTTGCATAGAATTAAAGGACCATTTACCATAGTTAGAATTAGAATTTTTAAGAGATTTTTTAACATAGTGGTATAATCAGGTTAGATACCCTAGGGAATTAATTTCACATTTTTTCCATGACTTTTAATATTTTTGGCATTTTAATTCATTTCCATCATATTATGCATATTCATGATTCATGTCATTCACTAACTATTCTCTTTTTTGTGCAAGGTATTTTCCGAGGATTTTTCGTATGGACTTGGATATTTTTGTGCCTCGATTATGTTTTATACTTTGTGTACTTTGTGATGTAATAGCTTAGAACTTGTATGCTTTTTATAGTTTCTGTAATTAGGATAGAAAAGATAAAATAAATCGCTAGAAAACGAAATCTCAAAAATGAAATAAATAAGATACTCGATCCAACGTCGAGTAAATTTTCAAATAAACAAATAAAGTTGCATGTGACTTTAGGGTTCCTCGATTACCATCGTTCCACTCCATTCAACCAAAAGCAAGCCTTGTATGTTTCACACCATAAGTTGTGCGTCTCAGCACCACGCAACCGACCCACCCGATCCATCGTTTCATCCCATTTATGTTTCATTCACGTTTTTACCCACCATGATTTAGGAGGACCATATTGTTCATTATTTCCTTTTATGTTCTCATTTGTAGTTTTATATCTCTTAGGTAGATTTAATCTCAAACCTCACTAACCATAAGTCATCTTTAAATTCAACTAACTTAGGGTAAGTCTAGTTTCCCTTAGAAGTTTTCCTTTTATAACTTGAGTCTCACTTCTCATCTTAAAATAAAATCAAAAACACTTAATAAAGGAAACGGTGAACAATGCGCCACGAGCCTTAAGCTATACGGGAAATGACTAGTGGAGGTCTCCTTCACTCTTCTAGGATGCTTTACAAACGTTCCATTGGGGGCGATCTTGGAAAGTATTCGCTCCTGTGTCATAGTCTTTAGTGTTGTACATACCATAAACACAATCTTAAAACACTTCTTATAAAAGACAACAAACCAAGAAGTCAAGTCTTCTCATCTCATCTCATACTCTTTGCGGACGAACATGACTTGTCTCGACAGTTCAAACAGCGATACGGTAAACACCCTCGAGTCAGGGCCGGTAACACCTGAGCTAGAGCTATGGCAACGTCATCCTAAAAATCACAAACGAGTGTAAGCCTTAGTTAGACGAACTACGGCGTCTCTGATCCTCATTTATCCCGATGAGGTACGTAGGCAGTGGGGTAGGGCCCATTCGAGCACAATCTTTATTTTCCCTACATTTTTCCCCTTTTATTCCCATTTGTTAATTCCATCTCTTTTCTCATTTCCATTTCATTCCAGATAGCTATTCTTTCATTCAAACAGCATATTATTTCTCACCCTTTGAAAGCAGACTTATAAGCATGGATCTCGTCGAGTACGGAGGACGGATTGGGGTGCTAACACCTTCTCAATTCGTAACCGACTCCCGGACCCAGATCTTTGGTTCGCAAGGCCTCGTCCTTTTTCTTCTTCCTTAGGTTTATGCAACATTACCTTTCCCATTCCTTTGGGATAAAAATGTCTGGCTGGCGACTCTAACTTTTCCGCGCCACTTTTGCGTTTGTACTAGGATGAAAATCCCGGAAGCGACAGATGCCTATTTGTCTTCCAAGGGTATCCGGTTTGGTTCTTTGGTTTTGACCTTTCCAGACCTCGAGGAAGTGCTGATGAAGAGAGATTAAGCCCACCAAAAATAATACCACCACATATATTACAAATAGTGAAAATACAAAGTTTGATTACAATAACATCTCCATGGTGGGTCAAAATACAACAACAAAATCAAAAAGTACAACAAAAGAAAAGTACAAGTAAAAGAGTCAAACATTGAATCCAAAGTCATCCTCTCTGACTTCCTTCAGGAGGGCCTCAGTCACTGGACCTACTGGGTGCTCTGTGATAGTCCTGATGAGGAGGTTCCTGGTGGCAATAGCACTGGTCAACTTCTTATGCTTATCCTGATTCTTTGACCTCTTCAACCCCGCCCGAAGTTTTAATTCTGAGATCTCCTTATGTGCTGCTAATAGTGCCTCCTGATGCTTCTTCTCACTAGCCTCCAGTTGCTCTATCTTAGCCTGAGTCCTCTGATCTTCTTGTGCACGGGCTTCAATGATCCTGATCCACCTAGCCTGGCTCTCCTCTAGATAATGCTCTGCCCTAGCCTTCTGAGTCTTTGCTTCCTTGCAAGCATTCTTCAGTACTAACTCCCCTGCTCTAGCTTTTCTGATGTAGTCATTCGTCTTCTCAATCTTGGTCAAGTGCTCAATCCTAAGCCTCTCTAACCTCTCATTATCCAGAAGGCTGTCATTTCTCTCCCAGAGAGTCTTCTTCAAGGCTTTAGAGAGCTGAGTATTCCTTTCTTTCAGCTTCTCAAACTCTTCCAAACTGACAGTAGCTGCAGGTTTCACTGTTGATGGTCCAGGTACATCTTCTAGGGTAAATGGCATCCGAGTGATCTGAGCTCTGGTACGAGACCAATCAAGATATTATGCTGAAGCAATGTTGTTGCATTTGCCCAAAATAACTGTCCCTTTAGTCTGAATGTTGTCCCATGCCCAGGCTGCCTGTCTGACAACAGCAGAATTTTGTTGGATTTCACAATAGAGGGTCTCAGTCAAATCTTGCACTCTTGGAGGATGAAGCAAAGCATACCCTAATTGTCTCTTGAAGAGAAAATGGTTGTAGTTGATGCAACCTTTTACTCCAATCAAAGGTACATTAGGATACTGCCCACAACTAGTAATGATGTCTTTGCCCTTGGTGCTCTGAGTGCACCATCTGATGTCTTCTGATGTCAAGGCAATCAATCTCTTAGCCCAGTTCTTTGGTTGATGAGGGTTCAAGAAAGTATCTGATTTTGGAAAATGTCTTAACAACCAAGAGTAATAAAGGGGAGCACAGCATCTGACCAGTCTTCCTCTTTGCTTCTCATTCCTCTGGTGTACTGAATAGTAGAAGTCTCCAAGCAAGGTAGGAACTGGGTTCCTCAGTAAGAACATGTGAATGGCATTCTTGCTCACAAACTTTGGCTCGTCTGCAAATAAGATAACCCCATATATGCTGAGTGCCAAGAGTGCACAAACAGCATCCCACTTCCCTACTGCAACATGCAGGGTGGCCTGGGAGATCAAGAAGTCTAGGTGGAGGGCTGGAACCCCAGCCTTAGTAGTCATGCTCTGATCAATGAGGGCAGGCTCCAAATGCAATGCCCTGGCTATGTCTTCATTTTTGGGAGCAACCATCTCAGGGTTGAAAGGGATCCCTCTCCTGATAGGAACTCCTAACAACATGGAAAATTCTTCTAGCAGAGGTCCCAATTGGAAATCAGGGAATGTGAAGCATCTGAAAGGAGGATCATAAAACTACAAGCAAGTGTGGATCATGTTCCTCTGGGATGCATCCAGGTCCATGACCATGTCCAATATGCCTCCATAATGTTCTCTGAATAGTGGGACATGATCAGGAGTAATGAGAGACTGGATCTGCCTGATGCCAGTCAGGGTGGGCTCAAAGAAGTGGTATGTGATGTTGCTCTTTCTGGAAGTATCCATGCTGATAATGGATGCTGGTGAAGGAGACGAAGAGCAACTGCTGATGAAGGTCACTGAATGAGATGCTGGAGATGAGTCTCTGATGAAGATAGATGGAGAAGAATCATTGACAAACTGATGAAGGTGCTGGAGAAGATAACTGAAGAAGTCTGAGCAGCAGAAGGGGTCAAAACCAAACCAAAAACAATAAAATGGATACCCTGTAAAACAAATAGGAAAATGTTAAATGATGCAAAAATGATGTATGTAAAATGATATGCAAAGGGTTTGTGATCAAGTGTTAGATCTGGTATCTGCCTTGATAAGGTCCATGTGTGTTCATAAGTCCGGATGGAGGCTTAGAAATCCAGTAACCAGGTGGGGGACTCAAATAAAGAGTCACAAGTCCAGGGTTTTCACAAGAACTGTCCAAAGTGGTGCATTCTTAAAGCAACAATAGTAACAGGGTATGATGTGGCCAAGGGTTCCTGCAAACCTGTAAACATCCCAACCCGCTCACATGTATTGTTCTAGAACAAGGATCCTCAGACTTGGATCAGTTATGAGAAGTGTAAACACTTCTAACCCGGAAGTACAGTGTTTACAATAACCATAAAAGATCCTCCTCTAATTCACCTCAGATGCTGAAGGTCATAAAAGGTCATCCAGACTTAGCAGTCTTCCCAGATAGCCCTAGTACTACAGGAAATCCGTAGCACAGAGTTCTCAAGAAGAAAACCATGTCTGAACCGTGTTTCATATTCCCGCACCCGACCGAAATGGAATGGGAAATAATATGAAGCCACTCTAGCCTATGTGTCACTCAGGTCCTCGGTATAGGACCTTAATCACTTAATGATACCCTACCCACCAAGGAAACAGCAGATCCATCACATGATAATGACAGTATGAAATGCATAAAAACTGTAAATGAAAGCAATAAATAAAGTTGTGCAAAAAGCAATAAATAAAGCAATAAATAAATAGGCACAAGTAGCACATAACACCCCTGTAAACACAAATCAAACAAGCGCTGGGAGGAACCCACAAAAAGAACCAGAAGCCCTGGTTGCGATATAAGGTTCCCCAGCAGAGTTGCCAAGCTGTCGCTCCCGAAGATTTGCATCCCGGTACAAGCGCGAACGGTCAGCGAAAGGAGAAAACGAAATGAAATGAATAGAGTCGCCAGCTAGGCATTTTTATCCCAAAGGAAAGGTAATGCTGCATAAACCTAGAAAAAGATGGATAAGACGGTCGCGAACCAGAGAAACTGAGAAAGGCGGTTGGTTACAACCTGGGAAGGTATTAGCACCCAGATTGTCTGTCGTACTCGACGGGATCCAAGCTTAAAAGATTGTGTTTAAAAGGGGTAGGTGTATGTGCTATCTGTGTGCAAAAGCTGGAAAAGAAAGTACAGGTGTCAGTGCAAAAGGGAAGTGAAATGCTCAAGATTGAGGCTTAAAAGAGAATGCTGAAAGAGGGGGAAGACAAAGAGACTTTTGTTCGATAACATTTAAGTTATGCCTACGTATCCTCTCGTGCAATGAGGAAGTCAGAACACCTTAGTTCGACTCAAAGAGACTGAAAGATAAATTGACTGTGAACCGCTTACTTGTCTATTCTCAAGTGTATGACTCGTCTGGCTCGAGTGCTAACTGTCTTGCATTAGACAGAAGAAGCGAGTTCTTGTTTATGAATGAGTGTGATGAGAAAAGAATCCCGAAGGAGACGATTATTGTTTGTTTTTGTGTTTTCAGTTTTGCTATTGTTTTTGGTGTTTGTCATAAGTTCATGAGCTTAAGCCTAAATCAAAGGTTGTAAACTCATTATATCTTCCCTGATTAGGGATAATGAGCCTACTTACGTATGAGATAAGCATCTCAAACTTAATTACCATGATGATGTAGGATTAGGATCATTAACCTATTTGTGACAATGAGCCAATTTGTTTAGTGTTAAATAATGAGTTTAAGCCATAATCAAAGATTAGTGAACTCATTACACCATCCTAATAGAAGGATAATAGATGAGAGCACTTAAGCTGAGGAAGATACCTCAACTTAATCAATGATTTGGGATTAAAATCATTAGATGACAAGCCTTTATTTAAAATGGATTTTAATTAAGGGTGAAATTAAGAAGTGAGTTTTATGGTTTGTAAGACAACTTGAGGGGGACTTGTCCATTAAACACTATGGTTAGTCCTTCTTAACCATAAAGGAAGAATTAGAACCCTAATGTAAGGCCCAAGTTACAAGTTAATGTCTTAGTGATTATTAGATGGATTGATTAAGAGGTTTAAACAAATTAAGGCTTTAACACTTAGTATTATAGTTATACACTCCATCCTAAGAGAAGGATGCAGGCATAACCCTAATTCCAAAGTCCTAAAACCTTAAAGGTTTAGTCTCTAATGATGAGATGAGAAGGGAGACACAAAGAAGACACAAAGGTAAAATCTAAAGGGGAACTAATCAAAACCCTAATTATTTTCATGCTTGGATGTTCCTATGGTTTTTAAAGCTTGAGAAAGATCTTCAAAGCAGCCACCAATGGAAGAAGCAGATGAATGGAGGAAGAAGCAGAAGAAATAAGTTACTTAATTCATTGAAGAAGCTAAGTAACTTAGAGAAGGAAAGTGAGAGATGAACATGAATGGGCAAGCCCACTCAAAGACAAATAAAAATGCAACAAAGATGCATATGAAGAAGAGGGAGAGAAATGAGAAGTGAAGGCAAATTCACTTCTCAAGTTAACTTACCACTTGAAAATGTTAGTACAAGGTGCATAAAGAAAGAAATGGCATGAAATGATGCATATGTAATGACAAAGAAACAAAACCAGAAGCAAACACATGATGTAAATGATGCTATGATATGATATGAGAGCATACAAGGTGCATATGTGTGATCATACAAGGGAATGAATGCATATGAGGCATGTGGGAAGCATGAAAACACATGGATGTTTATGAAATGAAATGAATGCAAAGCATAGCAAATGTATGAATAAATGGCCAAGCAATGTTCAAGCAATATCTTAAGATGTCTAAGATGGCATACAAGTACTTAGCATGTCATGGCAAGTTCATATGTTCATGCAATGCAATGTAAGATGCAAGTAAGGATGCAAAATTAGGGTTACATGAAAGGATGAGATGCAAATGATCAAAACAGAAACAATTCACATGATAAAAAATTGAAAATGGGCTCAAACAAACCCTAACCCCATATGATATCACACCCCAAAGGAGGAGGTCTAACTCTTAACCTAAAGGAAGTTATGATTTTTCTAAGTTAACTAGGGTTTTTGGGTACCTCAAAAGGAAAAATACAAATCAATTTGAAAATGAAAGATAAATTCAAGACAAAAATATCCTAGAAACTACATGTTATATGAAAAAAATGCAAAAAGAACCATTATCAAACCCTTCATGGTTAGGCAGAAAAGATTTTTCAAAGTTAGGGTTCTAAAAAGGGGATTTTATGAACCCTAAATTAAAAGAAAATGTCAAAGCATGATCAATGCCAAAAAGAAATTTGTGTGAATGGTTTGAAAATGTTTCTAAATGTCTTAAGATGCAATGTGAATTTTTTTGTGATTTTTAGAAACCTAAATGGTATTTTAATTAATTAATTTCCTTTAATTAATTAAAATAAACATTTAAATATTTTTAAAATGCTTTGAATATGCAAAAAATAAAAATAAAAATGTTTTTGGGTGAAGAAAAATATTTGTAATTAAAATGTAGAAGGAAATATTTTTGGGATTTTTCTAAGTGTTTTAAAATAAATATGCAAGAAAAAACAATTAAAATGAAAATAAAATGAATTTAAATGAAAGTATGACAATCCAATGGATAGGATTCAAAGCTGAGAAGAAAAGGTTGACTGGCGCGCAGATCAATGGCTAGGATTCAAACTGGCTTAATATCAATTAATTAATTTAATAAATCCTGATTAATTCTTAATGATCCATCTCACTCGTCCAAACACGCGCGGGAAACCTAATCCTAAGGCTGGCATTTAAACTCACCATAAACCCTAATTAATCTCAGACGGCCGGAACAGTGCTCCGGTCGTCTTCTTCGATCACTCCCCTCACCTGAAACACTCAAAACTCAACCCCAAGACCCCTAAAGCTCCAGAGTCAATCCTTAAACATCATAGAACACAAATCCAGCAACAAAAACAATTTCTCATGCATCAAAATGAAGAATCGAAGAATAACATTTTTAGGTCAAAACTTTCAAAAGTTCATGAAATCCTCATTTCTTAACCATTTTCAAAAATAAAGACATTATGATGATCAACATATCACATAGAATCAATTAGTAACTTAAAAAACAAGTTCTGGAAAATTTGTTCTTGAGGTATACCTGAGATGAAGCTTTTTAGTTTGGCACTTTCTGGACCTCTCTCTTGGGCAAATGGCCTCCACTTGATCCCCTGATGATGTTGCAAGGCTTTGAATGAGTTGAAATGAGCTGGTTTGAGAGGTTGCATCTCAACTGCACTGAAATCGTGTTTTGCTTTCAGGGGCTTTCAAGCTTGTTTGATGGTTGGGAAAGGTTCTATTGATGATGGTGAGTTGAATGGTGAAGTTTGTTTGAGGTTTGAGTGGCTGGGCAGAGAGAATCGAAAGCTTGAAGGTTGAGGGTGATTTTGTGAAACTTGGTGTATGAGAGGTTATGAGCTCCACGATTATGTGAATTTGCTTGCTTTTGGTCCACATAACAAGTCCCTATTGGCCAGAGAGTGGGTGGTGGCTGCAGCTGATTGGTATGGGTCCATTTGCAAAAAGTCAACATTATGTGTACTTGAGGTATGGGCTTATGCAGCAGCTGTTTTATGTCATGTTTGGCCTCAACATGAATCAAGGAGGTCCATGGGATTCATTTTGTGTAGCTGGATGGCTTGGAGGCATAGCTACAAGAGGTTTTACAAGTGTTATGCAATTTTCCCCTTTTGTGATTTCTTGTGATGCAAGGCATGAAAACAAGTGATTCTTTGGGCAATTCTGATCACAATGAGTTGTACTATGTCTGTATGATGCTTAGAGATGCATTAGAGGTCACAAAATGACTTGGCAAGTGGTTTTGCAAAAAATCCTCTTTGGTGTGAAAGTGAAAATTATAGGATTTTTGCCAACTTTGCAAGGCCATAACTTGAGTTCCATAATGAATTAGGACAAGTTCTTATACTTTTTGAAAAGGGAATGATCCAATCTACAACTTTTATGACCAACAATTTTTCATTTGAAGCATTTTTGGTTGAGAAAGAGGAGGTTGAAGAACTTTCCCAAAATGGAAAGTTTCCATTACAAGTCATTTCCATTTTTGGCAACTTTTGGTTTAGCTCAAATTTCTTCAATTTTGTGAACTTCCAAGCACTTAAATGATCAAATAAAGATCATATAACTTCAATTTGATGAAAATATCCCTTTGGTTCCATTGTTGGGGGCCTCAGATGCCCTGATTTTGCTCTGACTTGCTCAAGATGTTACCCAGTGAACAGATGACTTCCACAATGAATTTCTTCATCAAACTTGGTACACATGATCCTTATAACATATTAAGAACATTAGAAACAAGAATGACCCAAAAATTTGGAGTTATGGTCTCTGAAACCAAAACCCTAATTTCAGGTCATTTGTGTAGTGAAACCCTAGCTCTGCTTTCATGCTTTCCAAGTTCCTGTGATTTCTTGACTTCCTTGATCTTTGAGGGATTTAATATGATGATAGAACACACATGGACCCTCTTGAAATTATTAGAGACCTTTGGAGCGGCTCAGATGGATCCTTGGATTGCTCAGATCACAAACCCTAGATGCAGATGAACTTGAACCATGTAGATGAAACAAATATGCAATATGAGATGGTATGCTTAAACTAATGCAAATATGAAAGATCACAAGCCATGGTGTGAAGTTAGTGAGGGCAAATTTGGGGTGTTTACACCTATCTGCCTTGATAAGGTCCATGTGTGTTCATAAGTCCAGATGAAGGCTTAGAAAACCAGTAACCAGGTGGGGGACTCAAATAAAGAGTCACAAGTCCAGGGTTTCAGTCCAAAATGATGTCACCTTAAAAAAAATCTGGTAAAAAGGTATGATGAGGCCAAGGGCTCCTGCAAACCTGTAAACATCACAACCCCCTCATAGGTATTGTTCTAGAACAAGGATCCTCAGACTTGGATCGGTTATGAGAAGTGTAAACACTTCTAACCCGGAGGTACAGTGTTTACATTAATCATAAAGGATCCTCCTCTAATTCACCTCAGATGTTGAAGGTCATCTAAAAAGGTCATCCAGACTTAGCAGGCTTCCCAGATAGCCCTAGTACTACAGGAAATCCGTAGCACAAAGTTCTCAGGAAGAAACCCATGTCTGAACCGTGTTTCATATTTCTGTACTAGACCGAAATGGAATGGTAAAGAATATGAAGCCATTCTATCCTATGTGTGACTCAGGCTCCCGGTATGGAAACTTACTCACTGAATATGCCTCCCACCAAGGTAAACAACAGATCCAGCACAATGATATGATGACAGTAACATGGAATGCAATAAAACAGTAAATGAAGTAATAAATAAATCTATACAGAAAGCAATAAATAAAGCAATAAACAAAAAGCACATATAGCACATAACACCCCCATAAACACAAATCAAACAAGCGCTAGGAGAAACACACAAAAAGAACCAGAAGCCCTGGTTGCAAGATTAAATCCCCAGCTGAGTCGACAAGCTATCGCTCCCAAAGATTTGCATCCCGGTACAAGCGCGAACGATCGGTGAAAGAGAAAATGAAATGAATTGAATAGAGTAGCCAGCTAGGCATTTTTATCCTGAAGGAAAGGTAATGCTGCATAAACCTGGAAAGAGATGGATAAGACGGTTGCGAACCAGAGAAACTGAGAAAGGGGTTGGTTACGACTTGGGAAGGTATTAGCACCCAGATTGTCCGTCGTACTCGACGGGATCCACGCATACAAGATTGTGTTTAAAGGGGTGGTGTATGTGTTATCTGTGTGCAAAAGCTAAAGAATGAATGTACAGGTGTCAGAGAAAAAAGGGTGAATTTCTCAGGAACTGAGGCTTTAGAAAGAATGCTGAAAGAGGGGGATGACAAAGAGACTTTTGTTCGATAACAGTTAAGTTATGCCTACGTATCCTCGCGTGCAATGAGGAAGTCAGAACACCGTAGTTCGACTCAAAGAGACTTAAAATGATTTGACAATGAACTGCTTGCTTGTCTATGCTCAAGTGTATGACTCGTATGGCTCGAGTGCTAATTGTCTTGCATTAGACGGAAGAAGCGAGTTCCCGATTGTGAATGAGTGTGATGAGAAAAGAATACCAAAGGAGACGATTATTGTTTGTTTTTGTGTTTTTTCAGTTTTGTTATTGTTTTTGGTGTTTTGAATAAGTTAATGAGTTTAAGCCTAAATCAAGGGCTTGTAAACTCATTATATCCTCTCTGATTAGGGATAATGAGCCTACTTAAGTATGAGATAGGCATTTCAACTTAATTACCATGATGATGTAGGATTAAGATCATTAACCTACTTGTGATTAATTAGATGTTTTTGGGTTTTTGTTTAGTGTTAAGTAATGAGTTTAATCTCTAATAACGGATTAATGAATTCATTACACCATCCTAATAGAAGGATAATAGATGCGAACACTTAAGCCGAGGAAGATACCTCAACTTAATCCATGGTTAGGGACTAAATTCATTATATAACAAGCCTTTATTAAAGTGGATTTTAATTAAGGGATGAGATTAAGAAGTGGATTTTAAGTTTGTAAGACAACTTGAGGGGGACTTGTCCATTAAACACTAGGGTTAGTCCCTCTTAACCATAAGGAAGAGATAGAACCCTAATGTAAGGCCCAAGTTACAAGATGAAGTCTTGGTGATTATTAATGTGTTTTGATTAAGAGGTGTAAACAAATTAAAGGCTTAACAGTTAGGATTAAAGTTATACACTCCATCCTAAGAGAAGGATGCAGGCATAACCCTAATTCCAAAGTCCTAAAACTAGTTTAGTCTCTGATTATTGAGATGAGAAGAGAGACTCAAAGAGACTCAAAAGGTAAAATACTTAGGGGGACCATACACAACCCTAAAAGTTATTATGCTTGGATATCCTATAGTTTATTAGGCTTAAGAGAAAAGATCTTCATGGCCACGAATGGAAGAAGCAGATGAAAAGAGAATGAAGAAGAAGAATAAGTTACTTACTTCCTGAAGAAGATAAGTAACTTAAAAGAAAGGAAGTAAGAATAATGGAACATAAGTGAATTAGATTCACTTCAAAGACATGTAAATATGCATATTATTGATGAGAAGAGGTGGGAAGTGAAGGCAAATCCACTTCCCAAATAACTTACCCAAGGTACCTGAAATGTTAGTATGAATGCATAAGACATAAAGCATGAAAGAATGAATTGAAATTAGATGCAAAGACCAAAGTCAGAAGTGATTATGCAATGCAAAGCCATACAATATGCATATGAATGATCATACAAAGATGAGATGTCATGAAAACATGTTTAGAAGCATGAAAACACATGGATGCTTATGAAATGTAATGAATGCAAAACAAAGAAAATGAATGAAGAAATGATCAAGAAAATTTCTAACATGTCCTAAGATGTCTAAGATGACATACAAATGCTTGAAATGTCATGGCAAGTTCACATGATGATGATATGCAAAGATGAATCCAAATGAACATGAGAAATTAGGGTTTTGTGAATGTATGAGATGCAAATGACCAAAACAGAAGCATACAACATGATAAAAAATTGAAATCAAGCTCAATCAAACCCTAAACCCATACAAGGTCAAACCCCAAAGGAGAAGGTCAGAAGCTAACCTATTGAAAGTTATGAATTTTCTAAGTTTTCTAGGGTTTTTGGACGATTCTTAAAGGAAAATGCAAATCAAATTGAAAATGCAAGATAAATTCATGAGAAAAATAACCTAGAAACTACATATAATATGTGAAACAATGCAAAAAGAATCAAGTTGAAACTCTTCATGGTTAGGCAGAAATGAATTTTTCAAATTAGGGTTAAAAAATGTGATTTTAAAGCACCCTAATTCAAAGAAAATTGTGAAATTATGATCAAACCTAAAAAGAAATTTGTATGAAGAGTTTGGAAATGTTTCTAAATGTATTGGAATGGTTCATGATTTTTTTGGTGATTTTTAGAAACCTAAATGTATTTTTAATTAATTAAAATCCATTAATTAATTAATTAATTAAAAATAATATTTAAATATTTTAAAAATACTTTTTTTAATACAAAAAATAAAATAAAAATCATTTTCGGGTTGAGAAAAATATTTGGATCAGAAATGCAAGAGATCATATTTTTGTGATGAGTTTTACTATTTTAAATAAATTATGCAAAAGAAATAAATAAAAATGAAATAAAATGCAATTAAATAGAAAGTCAACACATCCAGTGGGCCAGATTTGAATAAAAATGAGGGAATTGACTGGCACGCTAATGGGTGGTCAGGATTTGATCTGGCATTTATAAAATTAATCCTAATTAATTAAAACTAATTAACTGATTAGGGTTTTAACAAGGCATCTGGGCCCTTCATCCACGCGCGAAAAACATATCCAACGGCTCACATTCAAACTGAGAGATAAACCCTAATTAAGAACCCTAAGCATTTTCAGGTGACCGGCGGTCATCTTCTCTGGCAGCCCACTCAACCTAACTTTTTCCCTAGGCTAAATCAAACCCTCTAAAGCTCCAGAAATGATCCTCTAACATCCATAAGCATTAATCCAGCATCAAATAACATTTATCACTCAAGAACATCATGATCGAAGCAAAATAGAAAAACGCATACAACTTTCAGAAGTTCAATACATGCTTAATTCTTAACCATTTTCAAAAGTAAACATATCAGGATGATCAGTGCATCATGTAGAAGCATTTAAGAACTTAAAATAGGAGTTCTGGAAAAATTGTTCTTCATGGTTACCTGAGATGAAGCTTTCTCAATCTGGGCTTTTGGACCTATTTCTTTGTTCAAACCAACCCCAATGAGCTCCCTGTTGATGTTGCAATGCTTGGAACAAGTTTGTATGGCTTGGTTTATGAGTTTCAGTTTCTCTGCACCAAGAATCGTGTTTTGGTTTGGCTGTGTTTTAGGGCTTTTTAGAGGGTGGTTTGTGTTCTATGAGTGATTTTAAGATGATTGGTGAAGTTTGTTTTGAGGTTTGATGGCTGGTTTTTGCAATTCGAAGAAGGGAAGCTTTTTGGTGAGTTTTGGGATTCTGAGTTGTGTTGTGTTTCAGGCTCCAAGAACATATGAAATGAGGTCCATGAGGCATGTATGTGCAGTCTTGATTAGTCAGAAGAGTTGTTGTGGCTCAACTTGATTGGTATGGGCAAGTTGCAAAAAGTCAAAAGTTCTTGTACCTTAGGCATGGACCATGGTAGAGCTGGCTCTTTGGGTGTCTGTCCTCAGCAAGATTCATGGAGAGCCATAGAATTGGTTTGATGCAGCTGGCACAAGTGGATGGAAGGATCCAAGGCATCTTAAACATTAAGTCATGAAAACCATGCAAACTTGGGCCAATTCTGATCTTTGGAAGTTTCCTTGACATGTTATGATTCATAGAAGTTGATTAGAGGTCATGAAAAGGCTTGGCAAGTGAAATTGCAAAATTCCCTCTTTGGCATGAACTTGAAAATTATAGGATTTTTGCCAACTTTGAAAGGCTATATCTTGAGTTCTAGGATGAATCAAGACATTTTCTAGTAATTTTTGAAAAGGGAAAGACCTAATATACAACTTTCATGTCCAAGAATATTTAATTTGAAGCATTTTTGGTCATGAAAGAGGAGGTTGAAAATCTTTCCCAAAATGGAAAGTTTCCATTACAAGTCATTTCCAAAAATGGCCAGTTTGCATTTGGCTCAAAATTCTTCAACTTTGTGAACTTCAAACCACTTATAAGATCAAATAAAGATCATAGAGACCCAAAATGATGATGATGACCCTTTGGTACCCTTGTTGGGGGCCTCAGATGCCCTGATTTTGACTTTACTTGCTCAAGAAGTTACCCAATGATCAAATGACTTCCACAATGTATTTCTTCATCAAACTTGGTACACATGATCCTTATAACATATTAAGAACATTAAAAACAATAATGACCAAAAAAATTGGAGTTAAGGCCTCTGAAACCAAAACCCTGATTTTGGTCATCTGTGCAAGAAAACCCTAGCTATGCTTCCATGCCTTTGCCATTCTTTGTGATTTTGACTTTCATGAACTTTGGGGAGCATATTATGATCATATAACACACATGGGCCCCCTTGGGAAGCTTCAAGACCATTGGAATCGCTCAGATTGATTCTTGGATTGCTCAGATCACAAACCCTAGATGTAGATGAAATGAAACTATGCAGATGAAACAAATATGCAATGTGAGATGTAATGCTTATGTTAATGCAAAAAATGAAAGATCACAAGCCATGGTGTGAGAAAAAGTTAGGGAAAATTTGGGGTGTTTAAACTCATGACCTTCTCTACCCCCCTCACTAGTAGAGTTTTTGCCTTCTGTGGGAATCGAACCATGTATCCTGGGGTTCAAGTACATGTTCATTCCATTCCCACTACCAATTGAGATTTTTTTTGTAACAACCCGGACCCCTCGCAAGGCAATCCAGCACTGCTACCTCATGGTACAGGGTTCGATTCCCATGGAAGGCAAAAACTCTACTAGTGAGGGGGTAGAGAAGGTCATGTGGTAGTAGTGCTGGATTGCCTTGCGAGGGGTTCAGACTGTTACTTTTACTATTTCTTTGGTTACTCTTGTTTGATTGCTTCTTTTGTGAACTTATTTGGTCATGTTTGATTGCTTGTTTGAGAAGGCACTTGTGCCATTGTATGAGATCTTATTTGTGACTTCTTGAGCCATGTTTAGATCATTATAGGTCTGCCTTGATGCATTTATAGGTCACTTGCTTGAGTTTGATGCTTGTTTGATGCATAGGTTCAATGTTTGTCTCACATGCCTTCTTTGACCTAATTTTTCATCCTTTCTCACCTATGCTTCTACTTGACTTCTATTTTTATTGTGCATTCCATGCCATAACATTAATTTGCATCTCATAGGATGTATGATTTTTATTTCTAAGCATCTCATTCATTTTAAATGTCATTCATGTCATACTTTGCTTATTTGAACATGTTTCATCCAAATGCATGCTTCTTTCTCTCTTGGCTTCAAGGTGACTTGTAATTGTTCAAAGGTGATTAACTTGTGCATATCACCATTATCTTAACATGTCATATTTCTTCTTATCTTAATGCTTTACCATACATCTTTCATGTTTTGTGTTTGACTTGCATGTTAAGTAATTTCTTTTCCATATATGATCCATGGTCATCACTTCTCACTTCTTATAACAATCACTCCTAATGCTTGGACACTTTCTTATATGCCTTGTATGACATTTGAACATCATATTTAGGCACATGTTTAGGTTGTCTACATTCTGAATTTAACATTACTTGAAGCATTATTGCATGATCACCTTGCATAACCATTCATTCTTCTTCTACTCTTTCTTTAAGGACCTTCTTGGTTGTTTTGCCACTGGTTTGCATTCTTCTTCCTTGAGTTTGTTTGTTAAGCATTATATGTCACTTATAAAGTGTGAATTCTAGCTTTGTTGCTTTTGGTTTGGTTTGTAACCTTTATTCATTGAACTTTGACTTATTTGAGTCTTCTTTATTTCATTTGTACTTATGTTTGTTTCTACTAACCATGTAGGGGCTAATGGTAAGTAAGAGGTATGTGGATGAGCTTCCACATTTCAATTTGTGTTTGCCTTAGAATAAAGTATGTTTTGATTGTATAACGTCATCACTTCCCTCTTAGAAACAACTTAGCCTATTTTTGAGAAGTAAGTTGTCTTCTTGCTCTTCTTCATCTCTTCTTCTCTTTTTTATTTCTTTTCTCTCCTTCTTCATTAGGATAAATTTCAAACCTCACTAACCTTGGTTTACCCATGCATGATAACTTTTAGGAATGTTTAGTCCCCCATTAGACTTTTACCTTAGGTTCTCTTTTGGTCTTCTCTCTCTCATCTTCAAACAAAAAGCAAAAAACACTTAATAAAGTTTGAAATGACCTTGTGTGTATGGACTTATTCCATGGGGCATTTACATCTATTCCATCTTGGGGTGATGTAAACTTTTCTAGCATGATGTACAAGTCTAATCATGAAGTCACATTCACAAAGAAAAGCCTAAAAAGCACTTCTTCACTTCAAAAGGAAAAACACTTAATAAATGCCAATAGGATAGTGTACTTGAGCCCTAATCTTTGGAACCAAGCCTTGGGAATCTTCTCCTTACTTGGAGATATGAGGAATAGGACTTTAATACACTTTCCTATGCAAACCTCAGAGAAAAGCTTCTAAAAAACACAGAACAAACAATAATTGTCTTTCCTTCGGGAATTCACTCGTTCCAGACGAACCTATAACACTTGAGCATAGGCATAAGCACTTCATGTCATAAAAAGCACAAAAAGTTTTCCTCCCTAGTTAGGGGAGCTATGTCGACTTTGATTCTCATTTCCCAATGAGATACGTAGGCAGTGGGGTAGGGTCCATTCGAGCACTCTTTTATTTTACCTACATTTCCCCCCTTACCTTTTATTTCTCTTTTCCAATTCATTTAGCAGTTCCTTTCTCAGCAGCAATTCATTTATCACCCTTTTAAATAGTTTCTAGCAAGTGTGGATCCCGTAGGGTACGACGGACTATCTGGGGTGCTAATACCTTCCCAGTTTGTAACTGACTCTCGAACTCAGTCTCTTTGGTTCGTAAGACCCCAATTTCTCCATCTTTCTGGGTTTATGCATCATTACCCTTCCTTCGGGATAAAAATGCATGGCTAGCGACTCTTCCTTCTCCGCGCCACTTTTGCGTTTGTACCAAGATGGAAATCTAAGGAGCGATAGTATTCCATGCCATATCATCCATTTTCATTTCATGTGATATATTCCTCTGACTTTAAATCATGTCATTCATTTCATATGCCATTCATGTCTTACTTTGCATACTTGAACATGTTTCATCTAAATGCATGTCTCTTCTTCTCTTAACTTCAAAATGACTTATAATTACTCAAATGTGATTAACTTATGCATCTCATCTTCATCTTAACATGTCATTTTGTTTCTGACTTTGAGACTTGAATCTTATCTTGAACTTTTTTTGTGTTTGACTTGCATGATAGTAACTTCCTTTCCATGTATGATCTATGTTCATTCCTTCTCACTTCTTCTTCTAATCACTCCTAAGGCTTGGATACTTGATTGTATGCCTTATGTGACATTTGTAAATCATTTTTAAGCACATGTTTAGGTCATCCTCATTCTGACTTTGACATTACTTGAAGCATTAATGCATGATCACCTTGCATATCCACGCATTCTTCTTCTTCTCCTTCCTTAATGATCTTCTTGGTTATTTTGCCACTTGTTTGCATTATTTTTTCTTGAGTTTGTTTGGTAGACATCAGAGTTCACTTCAAAAGTGTTCATTCTGACTTTGATGCTTTTGGTTTGGTTTATAACCTTTATCCTTTGAGCTTTGACTTGCTTGAGTCTTATTTGCCTTACTTTTGCTTATGTTTTCTTTTTGCTAACCATGTAGGGGCTAATGGTAAGTGAATGGGATGTGGATGAGCATCCACATTCTAATTTCTTCTCTTTTCTTATATGCTTTCACTATGTGTTTTATTTAGCATGTAATGTGTTTTATTTTTATAACTTCTTCATCTCCCTCTTAGAAATAACCTAACTTCTTTGAGAAGTAAGTTGTTTTCTAACTTCCTCTTCTTATTTCTTTCTTTTCTCTCCTTCTTCTTCATTAGGATAGAGTTATTTGAAACCTCACTAACCTAGGTTTATCCAAGCATGACAACTTAATTAGGATTGTTAGTCTCCCATTAGACTTTTACTTTTTGTTCTCTTTGGTGCTTCTCTTTCTCATCTCAAAACAAAATGATATAAAACACTTAATAAAGTTTGAAGTGACTTTATGTGTAGATTCTTATTCCATGGGGAATTTGCATATATCCCATCATGGGGTAATGTAATATTGTCTAGCATGATGTACAAGTCTAATCATGAATTCATTTTCACAAAGAAAATCCTAAAAAAGCACTTCTTCATTTCAAAAGGCAAATCATTTAATAAATGCCAACATGGTAGTGTACTTGAGCCTTAATCTTTGGAACCAAGTCTTGAGGATTTTCTCCTTACTTGGAGCTATGAGGAATAGGACTTGATTAAACTTTCCTATGCAAACCTCAAAGAAAAAGCTTCTGAAAAATACTGAACAAACAATAAGCTTCTTTCCTTCAGAAGTTCTTTTCTCATCACACTCACTTTTAACGAAAAATCTTGCTTCTACTTGTCTCTTGCAAGATGGTAAACGCCCTTGTTCCAGATGAGCCTGCAACACCTGAGCATAGACATAAGTAGTTCAAATCTTAAAAAACACAAATAATTTTCCTCCCTAGTTAGGGGAACTACGTCGACTCTGATTCTCATTTCCCAATGAGATACGTAGGCAGTGGGGTAGGTCCCATTCGAGCACTCTTTTTATATTCCCTAAATTTTTCCATACACTTTCTTTCTCTTATTCAGTTCAGTTAGAAGTTTCTTTTGTTCAACAACAATTTATCCTTCACCCTTTGAAACATTTCTAGCAAGCGTGGATCCCGTCGAGTACGGCGGACGATCTAGGGTGCTAATACCTTCCCAGTTTGTAACCAAATCCCGAACTCAATCTCTTTGGTTCCTAAGACATCGCTTTCTCCTTCTTCTAGGTTTGTGTAGCATTACCCTTCCTTCGGGATAAAAATTCTTGGCTGGAGACCCTTCCTTTTCCGTGCCACTTTCGCGTTTACACCAGGATGGAAATCTAGGGAGTGACAAGGAGGTCTATATTGAAAGAGATAATGGTGTTTGAAGTTGAATGATTCTTGTAGGAAATGGTAAGATGAAGTCAGGTATAAAATATTTAGTAATAGGAAGAAGGTAGGAGTATCAAAGGAGCATATGGGAGTGCGACATATGCCAATTGAGAATGATTAGAGTATAGAAATCTGTGAAGAAGGTTAAATAGTAAAGTGGATTGTGTGTTATTGATGATATGTGTTGACACGTGTCGGGAAAATTTTGAAAGTTTCTATCACCAACCAGATGATGAGATGGTACTGTTGAGATTATGATTTGAATGAGAATCAACTGTGAAACTATACGGATCATCGAGGTTATGAGATTAAAAATAAATAAGAAGGATTTATTAGTGTTGTTAAAGCTCTTAACTTGGATAAATGTTTTGATTTAAGTTTCCCGATTTGGATTGTACTTGATGTAGTAGTGATTCTGGCATTAGAAGGATATTTAATAACTGTGTTGTGCGACAAACGTGTATAGGAGAATATGTAGTGGATTTTGGGTGTTTTTGTATAATTGATGAGGTTGGAAATAAGGAAATTAAGAAAATGTTTGTAAGCCTTAGAGAGATGGTAGAGCATTATACTTATGTAACTTTGGGCACAAAGAAAAGGATGTTATTTTAGTTGGGTAATGATGATTTATGCCACCGTTATGGTTCCGTCTGTCTACTGGCAAATTGAGGAATTGATCACCCTTAATCTCTTGTTGATAGTAGACGGAATCATATTGGATGGAATAGACGTGTCATGCCAACTGGGATTGTATGTACAGTGAATTGTTTGGAGTTAAGCCAAGTTCTTAAGGATTATGTTGATTAGTCGATGCAGATTCCAATATAGGAAGATAAGGCGGACTCAAGGATGATAGAATGAGGTTGTGAGTCGATCGGTGAGTAGTATGGAAATTCATAGTTGTGTTCTGGATAACTTGAGTTTTGATTTATGATGAATCGAGAATCCGATTGACATGAGACTTGAAGCATTGTAAAGATGATCCAAGGAGGACGTAAATGGAAATGTAAGACCTTGATTTGACCAAGGATGTCAGATAGAGAATAGTAGTGGCTAGTATTCCTTAAAGTGTATGTAGGGAATTTGAATTGTATCTTCCAAACTTGTTTGGATAAGTTGAAACTGGTGTTCATTGTGGATGTTCTGATCTGGTATGAAATCAGAAGAATAGCACATAAAGTATTTGAGAATTGAGTTACAAGTATTGAAAGAAGTGAAGTTATATGTTAACTTATCAAAGTGTGATTTTTGGTTAGTAAAGATGGGTTTACTTGGTTGTGTTAATTCAGATGAGGGTTTATGAAGAATTGTGTTAGTATGGGTAGAAATTGATGAACTAGTTTGTTTGATTGGTTTGGTTAATGTGCACATGTTAAGTGTAGGTTATTGATGCAAAATATGTGGTTAATTGGTGTTAAAAACTGTTTGGAAAGTGTTAAATTGCAGCAGGAGATGGATTTTATCGCAGGGTTTTTCTGCAGAAGTCGCAGTTCCCGCTTAGAGAGACTTAGCACGCTTAGTGCGGTTTTGAGAAACTTTGCCTCTTTCAGGAAGTAGTGAGCGTGCTTAGCGCGAGATGGTGGCTGCTAAGCATGGTCTGGAAGTGAAAAGGATGATTTTTCTTGTTGAAATTAATTGGACACATGTATCCTTATGTTGTTGTAATGTTGTAATGTGTTTAAGATGAGTTTAGACAGTGTGTTAATACAAGATGGTAAAGTTGTAGCTTATGTTTTACGATAATTGGGTATTCATGAAACTATTTATCCTATTCAAGATTTGGAATTTGCTGCGTTTGAAAATGTGTTGAGTATCCAGAGATATTAGTTTTATGAAATCGGGGTTCGAAGTATTCAGTAGTCACAAGAGTGTAGAATACCTGTTTTTTCGGAATTTCCAGTGAGTTAAGTCGACAGTATTTTCTTATATCTACTTTGATGGTTGGAATTTTGATGTGAACACATTAGATTTGATAGTTGCGAGTACTCAGAGTGCGCAGCGAAAGCGTGGTATAGCGAAGTTTGTTCATACATAGATAACAACGATGTTGGTAGTCTGGTTACGTTGATGTTGTGTTATGGGCTTTTGTGTTTGTATATTTGTTGTTGCCTTATTACCTATGGTGATGATTCTAGTGCGAGTAGATAATTCCTATGATGGGTAATTAACGGAGTGTTGCATATGGTGATGGTAACGATCGTGTTATGTTCTGGTTCATAGTGAACCTGTGTGTTCTTAAGTTGGTTATTTTTTGTGTCTTGAGTTGGTCGTTGAGTGTATTGCGTGATCATTGCATCTTGTTGTTGTTGTTGATAAGGTATTTTGTTATTTTGTGTTATTCGTGGTGTTGCCTTTCATGGCATGGGAGTTTACTATTTTGATGCGAGAGTGTGTCCGGAGTAGTTTGTATCCGGTAAATATTCGAGGACGAAAATATTCTAAGTGGGGGAGAGTTGTAACACCCCATTTTTATTTTAATTATTATTTTTGAAATAACTATGAATTGATGTAATTCATTGTGTGTTTTGGTGTGTATTTGTTGCAATTTATGTACCTGTAGTATGGGATAGTAGCCTTAAGAGTGAGACTTTAAGGTAGTAGGGGTATGTGACCAAAAGTGTAGAGATTGGTGGTGTGGTGAGAAAAACTAATTAGATTATGTTAGTTAATATATATTTAATTATAATATTAGGAGAATATTAATTTAATTAAATATTGGGTGGAAGAATTATTATTATTGTTATTATTTCATTAGTTAGAATAAGTGATAATAATAATAGTAATAATAATGATATAATAATAATAGTATGAATGTATGGAGGGTTTGGTGGTAATTTAAGGTGAGTAAGTAAGGGTAAAAGAGGAAAACACTATTGAGAGACTTTTTTAGTGAAGAGTGGAGGAAAAGGGAATCCTTTTTATCAATCGTGAAAAGGGAAAATAAAGCAGAAGAGAAAACGGGGCTAGAGCAAAGAAGGAGATTTCGCGGAAAAGAAGAGATTTGTCATCTAAGGTAAGGGTGAGATTCGTTAATCTCTTAAGGGATATATGATATATGTATGAGGGTAGATAAATTGTTAGGTTTATACCCGTGTGTTTATTGATTCGTTTGATGTTTTCGATGAGAAATTGAACTCACGTGTCGGTAATAGTAATAATGCTTATAATGCGTAATTTGACTGTTTGAATTGTGGTTTTTGGTGTTATAAGTGGTTCTAACGAATGTGTATTATTGCATATGGATTTAGAAGTTCAAATTATGTGATAGATGATGTCTGGGGATGTTGGGATACGTTAAATAAGTGATTTTCACACAACAATACTGCAGAAAAGTGATTTTGTAATTGAGTAACCGGTTACCCACCAGGTGATAACCGATTACTCTAGGATAGCTTTGTCTAAAAATTCAAAAATTTGTATCTTGAGCCTCGGGTGTCCGTTTGACGCGCCGTTCAAACCTGTGAAGAAGCTAATGTAGTGTAATTTCTTGTAAAAATAATATCAAGCCCTGAAATTAAAATTAACTAGAGTGTAATGAGGTTTTGTGGTGATGGTGTATGATGTCAATGTCGGTGTTTGTTGAAAAACTTCGAAAATTCATAACTTTTGATTCGTTAGTTTGTTTGGGTCATCGTTCGAATCGTTGAAAAGCTTATTTTATGTACTTTCTGTTAAAATTATTTTTAATAACAAAATTCCAAATATTCTAAGCGTGGTGTATGTTTGCATTTTGTATTGTGTTATGTCGAACCGTGAAATGTGGAAATTAGTTGTGTCATACATGTTGTTGTTGTGGATTGCGATGTTTGCATGTTTGAACAGGTGTATGATGTATGTTGAATAGCGGAGAGGTAATGTATTGGTGCATTATATGCATGTTTTATTTATGTTTGATGTGATAAATTTCAATGCATGATTGAATGATGCAAAGATGTGTAAATGTTGTAGTTGTATAGCGAGGTATGTTTCGATAAATGCATGTCGAGTGTTGAGTGATATTGGTGTGGTAATGAAATGCTAGGTGTGGATTTAGTTGTTGTTGTTACATGATGTCATTGATGGTGCATTAGCATGTGCATAAGTTGTGGGATGGCGAGCCCGGATGGGGTGGTATCGTCTATCTGAATTCCTTGATGGAATTGTTGTTATTGGCGTGATTGTGTATAATAGTAATTGTTGGAGCGGTCATGAAATATGAATCGTATGTGACCATGAAACATGGGTCATGGGTGTGATCATGAAATAAGGGTCATATTGGACCATGAAATAGAGGTCGAGAGTTCCGACGGAAACTGTATCATGAAACAGGAATCGAAAATGGTATGACATGCATTGAGTCTAGTTGGTGTCTCTTTGCATTTTTTTTTGTTCTA
The DNA here is from genome assembly GCA_963966055.1 of Lathyrus aphaca. Taxonomy (NCBI): domain Eukaryota; kingdom Viridiplantae; phylum Streptophyta; class Magnoliopsida; order Fabales; family Fabaceae; genus Lathyrus; species Lathyrus aphaca. The sequence continues at coordinate 389,118,175 of OZ014524.1, forward strand.
TTGCATATTGATTGGATTGATTATTTGTGTTATATTGAATGGTGTGGATTATGTTGAAGGTGGTGATGTAGGTAATATACCTTATAATTTATACTCTTATATTTATATCATCTTTCTTTTTTGTTTGATTTAAAAATTTCACCCCTTCTGTTTGAATGTTGCCTCTACGTGGGTAACGTTCAGGTAATGAGGAGTAGCGTAGAAGTTGAAATAGTGAAGACTAAATGCTTCACTTTAGTTTGGAGTCTGCTCTGATATGTTACATTGGGAAACAAGAATGCTTTATGTAACACCCTACTTTTTCCCAATTTATAAAATAACAGTTTAATACAAAATCAGAGTCTACACGAGTGGAATGCCACATCAATATAAATAAACAACATAGTCCCTTTATTAAAACAGTGGAAAATGTAATTTGTTAAACTTAAGGCAACATGCCAAAACTCAACAATATATCCTCAATAACTTTGGTTATAAAGTTTCTAACAAGGTTTAAAGATACGTAACAAAAATAAACAAAATAATAAAAGTCCCCATCTTGTGTTACGTATCAGAGCAGTCCTATAACTCGATCAAGCAACACGAATTTTGTGCACACTCAGGTACCTGGGTTATCTGTACTTCCAAAGAAGCACATACACAACAATAAAGGGGTGAGAAATAAATTCAAATATTAATGGTGCATAAAACATATCAAGGGCAGTTCCTCACGTAAATCAACATATACAACAATATCACACCAATAATTATGCAATAATAAAACAACAAAAATTATGCAATGTGACTCAACAATGACACAATGCATGTGGTACCATTTTTGGTTCATTCAATCGAACACGGATAAATCACATACGCCCATCCGACAATGATTATCCCACCATTCTCCACAACAGAGTATAGATGAATCACATACGCCCATTCGGAAACGATTCATCCCAACAATAATACTACAATGTATGCATGACCATAAATATTCATACAACATGTATAACCACCATATTATACATCTACACGATCCATCCTATCAATATGCAATAACAAGTCCACACAATCACCAATATTATCCTCACGCGACTTAACCAATTAACCATCTAGTTAAATCTACCTAAATTCATAATTAATTAAGTTCTCCATACCAATATTGATTTAATTATTTCGTAAGGTCTACATTAATGCCTCAGATCAAGAAAATCGGCAACGGATGCGAAATTGAGACAGAAATCGCGAAAATGCATAATTTGCCCTAGAGGCCTGGTCATATGCATATTAGACCAGGCCATACGCGTAATTTCCAGCCACTACGCAGCTCATACGCACATCATCCACATTCCTTACACGTATGGGACCCCTTTACGTCGCCCCTTACGCGTATAGATCTTCAATACGCATATTGCCTTGGTGCTCTCACGCGTATACTACTAAAATAGGCAGAGGGTCCTAAAATTTCCGATTCCATACGCGTATAGGCTTGTCATTATGCGTATTACCCTGATTTCACACCCATCCTTACATGTATGGCATGCTTTTATGAGTAACAATAGAGGTTGTCTTATTTTTCATGTTTCCTCAAACACTCTGGATCTGATTCACACGATTCTTGTTCTTACACTTCATACAAGTCCAAAAGATGGTTTCTACACAGATTTTACCCTCTTCATTATGGTTTTCTTTCATCTTAATTTTTAAAACCAATTTTATCAACATTCTAGATCTAGTCCGTATCTGTTCTTCTGCAATAACAAACATTTGTACAAAGTATGCGTACAACAAAACAACCATAACAATATTTAGCCAATAATCAACAAAATCAGATATTCACAATCACCGATTCGCAACAATATTCATACAATCATAGATTAATCAAAAACAACAGAAATTCCTACGAGGGAAGGAACCCCTCACTAACCACATCATGTTAAATCACCTAATGAGAATTCCTTTCTACCCCTTACCTCGATTTTGGATGAATTTTCCTGAGAATTTCTTCTATGAAGGATTCCCTAGTTGTTCTTCCTCTTCCTATCCCTCCTTGGTTCTTTCACAAAAATACGACTAATCTCTTCCTAATTCTGAATAATCCTCTAACATTTATTTTTATTAATTCCTCCTTATTTTAATTAAAACTGAATAATAATAATAATCCTAATATTACTAATATTATTTTAAAAATAGTAATAATAGTGATTAAGTGGTCCTATTATTATTCTCACACCCTTATTATTAAACGCACCACAATTCTACCCGTCCCACTTGGACACTACACCAAAACAATAAGACACATGCCATAAACAAGGCCAACAATGAACCAAAAAGTACCCGATGAATAAATATTAAAAATAGGGTGTTACAAATTTCCCCCACTTAAACATATTTTTGTCCTCGAAAATGTACCTAATATGAAAAGTTCTAGATACGACTCCCGCATCCTGCTTTCCAACTCCTAGGTCACTGTAAACAACCCAAATTTTCCCTCACTAAGTTCAAACCATGGCTTGTTATCTTTCATATTTGCATTAGTTTAATCATATCATATCATGTTGCATTTTTTCTTCACTGCATTAGTTCAAGTTCATCTGCATCTAGGGTTTGTGACTTGAGCCATCCAAGGATCCATCTGAGCCACCCCAAAGGCTTCCAATCATTACAAGAGGGTTCATGTATGTTCAATCATCATATTTTATCCTCCAAAGATCAAGTAAGTCAAAGAATCACAAGAACTGGCAAAGCATGGAAGCAGAGCTAGGGTTTAACTGCACAAATGACCTGAAATTAGGGTTTTGGTTTCATAGGCCATAACTCCAAATTTTTTGGTCATTCTTGTTTCTATTGGTCTTAATATGATATAAGGATCATACATACCAAGTTTGATGAAGAAATTCATTGTGGAAGTTATCTGATCACTGGGTAACTTCTTGAGCAAGTCGGAACAAAATCAGGGCATCTGAGGCCCCCCAACATGGAACCAAAGTGGATTTCTCATCAAATTAAAGTTATATGATCTTTATTTGATCATTGAAGTGTTTAGAAGTTCACAAAATTGAAGGAAAATGAGTTAAACCAAAAGTTGCCAAAAATGGAAATGACTTGTAATGTAAACTTTCCATTTTGGGAAAGTTTTTCAACCTCCTCTTTCTCAACCAAAAATGCTTCAAATGAAAAATTATTGGTCATGAAAGTTGTAGATTGGATCATTCCCTTTTCAAAAGTACAAGAACAAGATCTAATTCATTTTGGAACTCAAGTTATGGCTTGTCAAAGTTGGCAAAAATCACATAAATTTCAAGAATGCACCAAAGAGGGATTTTTGCAAAACCTCTTGCCAATTCATTTTGTGACTTCAAACACACTTCTAAACATCATACAAACATTGTGCAAAGTCTAAAACTCAGAATTGCCCAAAGAATTTCAAAATTTCATGCCTTGCCCATGAAGAAATCTCAAAGGGGCCAAAGTTTCATGAAATTGCAAAATGACCAAGAACCTTTCACAAACATGCTGAATTGCCTCTAAGTGAATTCATTGGACATCCTTAATCTCAACTGAACCAGGACATGCCCAAATCCAAGCCTGCCACTTGCCCATACCTCAAGTACAAGAAATGTTGACTTTTTGCATTTCACACCATACCAATAACACTATGCCACAACAACTCTCTGAACCAATTGCATTTGTTTATACTAACCTAAAGCAAGCCATAACACACAAGAACACAAGATGAAACCTCAGATTGCTCAAGTCCACAAAAATCACCTCTCTTGCTTTTTCTTTCGAAACTCTCAGCACACTTAACAAAACTTCAAACTTCTTTCACAAAACAACTCAACATCACAAGAGGACCATTTCCCACCCTTCAAACAAGCCTCAAAGCACCCATAGCCAAAACACGATTTCTGACCACCAAGAGTGTAAGCTCTCAAACCAGCCATAAAAAACTCCATCCAAGCATCAAAGCTTCATCAGAGGGACCATTGGAGTGTTTTTGCACATGAGAGGAGGCCCAAAAGCTCCAAACTGAGGAAGCTCAAGCTCAGGTAACCTCTTCAAACTTTTTTCCAGAATCCTTTTTTTAAGTTATAGAAATGATCTACATGCTCCACTGACTGCTCTGCACTTCTTATTTTTGAAAATGATTGATTATTGAGCCTGTATCGTATCTCTGAAAGTTTGGCCATTTTTGAGCTTTGATTCATATCTTGTTCTTGAGGCAACATAAATTGGTTTTGGGAGTAGATTCGTGTTTAGGAAGGTTTGGGGGTTTGATCTGGAGCTTTACAGCTCTTAAAATGACCTAGGGAGGATTTTGTTCTTGAAGGTTGGCCGAAGAAGATGATCGGAACCACTGTTCCGGCCGTCTGAGGTTTGTTTGCCCTAATTAGGGTTAGCTGAGTAATTAGTGCGTTTTTGAATCTTAGCCCTTAGATTAAGTTTCTCGCGTGTGAACCAATGGCCCAGATTACCTCATTAACTTATAATTTCCATTTAATTTAATTAATTAGGTTTAATTAGTTAATTAGCCTGATTTGAATTTGCACCCTTAGATCACGCGCCAAGTCTTCCCTCCATCTCCAAATTTGAATCATGTCCCTTGGATGTGATTACTTTTCATTTATTCAGTTTTAATTCATATTTTTCTTATTTATTTTGTATTATTTATTAAAAATAGTTAGAAATTGCCAAAAATATTTTTATTCAGCATTTTAATTTCAAATAATTTTCTCAACCCAAAAATATTTTTATTTTTATTTTTTGCATTAAAAAATCATTTTTTAGACATTTAATTGTTTATTTTAATTAATTAATGAAAATTAATTAATTAAAATATCATTTAGGTTTCTAAAAAATCCCAAAAAATTCATATTGCATCTTTAAACATTTAGAGACATTGTCATACCACCCACAAAAATTTCTTTTTGGTTTTGAATCATTTTGACATTTTTTCTTTGAATTTAGGGTTCATAAAATCCCATTTTTGAACCCTAACTTCAAGAATTATTTTCTTCCTAACCAAGAATGGTATGACCATGGTTCTTTTTGCATTGATCTTCATTTGACATGTAGTTTCTAACATTTTTTTTGCCATAAATTTCTTCTGCCCTTTTGATTTGATTTTCATTTTTTCCCTTTAGGTACCTTAAAACCCTAGAAAGCTTAGAAGAATCATAACTTTCATTAGGTTTAGAGTTAGGTCTTCTCCTTTGGGGTGTGATTTCATATGGGGTTAGGGTTCCTTTAAGTCCATTTTCAATTTTTTATCTTGTCATTTGCTTCTGTTTTTGAGTTTTGCATCCCATGTTGCATGTAAACCCTAATTTCTCATCTTCATTTGCATACCTCTTGCATATGCTTGCATTCATGAACTTTCCATGACATTTTATGCATCCACATGACTTCTAAGACATATTAGGACACATTAGAATCATGTTTGATCATTGAATCATCCATTTGCCATGTTATGCATTCATTTCATTTCATGTACATTCATGAACTTTCATGCTTCTTTCATGCTTCATTTGCATCCTCATCACTTGTATGATCATTCACAACTCTTGACATACATTTGCATCATCTCTTAGCATCATTTGCATCATGAATTTGCTTCTGGTTTTGGTTTGCATCCTTGCATTCATTTCATTTTCATTCCATTTCATTTCCTTTTACTAACTTTTCAGGTGGTAAGTTACTTTGAGAAGTGAATTTTCCTTCACTTCTCACAATCTCTTCTCATCTCTCTTATGAATTCATTGCTGCATTTTTTTATTTGTATTAGAGTGAGCTTTCTCATTCATGTTCCCTCCTCACTTTCTTTCTTCAAGCAACTTATCTTCTTGAGTGAAGTAAGTTGACTTGCTTCTTTTGCTTCTCCTCTTTTCATCTGCTTCTTTCTTAGTGGATCTTCTTGAAGATCTCTTGCAAGCCTCATAAACCCTAGGAAAACCCAAGAATGATCACAATTAGGGTTTGATTAGTCCCCCCATTAATTTTACCTTTGGGTCATCTTTTGTGTCTTCTCTTCTCATCTCATAATCAGGGACTAAACCTTAAAGGTTTTAAGGCATTGTGATTAAGATTATGCCTGCATCCTTCTCTTAGGATGGAGTGTATAACTTTAATCCTAAGTGTTAAACCCTTAATGTGTTTAAATCTCTTAATCAATCCATCTAATAATCACTAAGACAATAAGCTTGTAACTTGGGCCTTGCATTAGGGTTCTAATTCTTCCTTAATTGGTTAAGAGGGACTAACCCTAGTGTTAATGGACAAGTCCCCCTCAAGTTGTCTTACAAACCATAAAATTCACTTCTTAATCTTACCATTAACTAAAATCCACTTTAATAAAGGCTTTGTTTTGTCATGAGGTTAATCCCTAATCATAGATTAAGTTGAGGTATCTTCCTCAGCTTAAATGTTCTCATCTATTATCCTTCTATTAGGATGGTGTAATGGGTCCATTAAATCCTTTATTATGGCTTAAACTCATTACTTAACACTAAACAAAACTCCAAAAAACATCTAAATAATTGAAAGTAGGTTAATGATCTTAATTCTACATCATGGTGATTAAGTGTGAGGTGTTTACTTCATACTTAAGGTATTCTCATTACCCCTAATCAGAGGGAAGATGTGATGAGTTTACTAACCCTTGGTTTAGGCATAAGCTCATTAACTTATGACAAACACAAAAAGAAATAAAAGATTAAAAATACCAAAAACAAGCAATAATCGTCTCCTCCGGGATTCTTTTCTCACCTCATTCACTCATAAACGAGAACTCTCTTCTTCCGTCTAATGCAAGACAGTTAGCACCTGAGCCAGACAGGTCATACACTTGAGCATAGACAAGCAAGCAGTTTATCAGTCAATTTATCTTTCAGTCTCTTTGAGTCGAACTACGGTGTTCTGACTTCCTCATTGCACGAGAGGATACGTAGGCATAACTTAACAGTTATTGAACAAAAGTCTCTATATATTCCCCCCTCTTCTAGCATTCATCTTTTAAGCCTCATTGTCTTGAGCACTGCACTCTTTTCTTGCACCGACACTCCTTTTATTCACTTCACACTTCTTTTGCACTGACACTTGTATTCTTTTCCAGCTTTTGCACACAGAATAGCACTGACACTACCCCTTTAAACACAAATCTTTCAAGCGTGGATCCCGTCGTGTACGACGGACAATCTGGGTGCTAATACCTTCCCAGGTTATAACCAACCCCCTTTCTCAATTTCTCTGGTTCGCGAACATCTTGTCCATCTTTTCCCAGGTTTATGCAGCATTACCTTTCCTTCGGGATAAAAATGCCTAGTTGGCGACTCTTTTCAGTTCATTTTCATGTTCTCTCCTTTCGCCGACCGTTCACGTCTGTTCCCCTCTTGGCCAGGTATCATTTGGTGGGAGCGACAGTCACACTTTTACCAACAGTTCCTCCCTAAGCTACCCTCGCCAGAGGAATCTCTTTACCTCTGATTTGCTTCATCATTCGATCCTCAATCCTTATTAGCATCGCCTACACAGTAAGATTATCTCTGACCTACACCTCATCCCTCAGAATAACATGAGATGGATCAGACACATACTTCCGAAGTTGTGACACATGAAACATGTCATGCAAGTTCGAAAGCTCTGGCGGTAACACCACTCTATAAGCAATAGTAACAACTTTCTGCAAAATATGGTACGGTCCAATGAACTTAGGATCTAACTTCTTCGATTTCAACACCCGTCATTGGATTAGCCCTCAAAAATACATGATCACCTTCAGCAAATTCTAACTCTTTTCTCTAATTATCATGATAGCTCTTTGTCTACTTTGAGATGATTTCATCTTCTCACAGATCATCTGAATTGCCTTAGTAGTCTGTTGCATAACTTTAGGTCCAAGCACCACATTTTCACCAGTCTCATACCAACATAGAGGCGTCCTACATCTCCTACCATACAAAGCTTCAAAAGGTGTCATTCCAATACTAGAATGGTAACTATTTTTATATGTGAACTCAATCAATGGCAAATGAGTATCCTACGCTCCACCCTATTCCAATACATATGTCCTCAACAAATCTACTAATGTCTGAATTATAATGTTAATATAATATATATATATATATATATATATATATATATATATATATATATATATATATATATCTAGAATAATATCATACAAGTGTTAATTTTTGGTACTAACACCATCATAAGATACCTAATAGCATAATTCACATTCTTGACCAATTCTAAAACAAATACTAAAATGGCACAAGACATGGAAATTATACTAAAACAAAAATACTAAGATCAATACAATATCCATTATTGTACAAAGATACAGAAATACACAGCGGAAGACTAAAACTATGCTTCACTTGAAACATCCCGAGCATAACTCCACTTGTAAATCAACCTGCAAAAGAAACCTAAAAAAGCAACAAAAATAGTGGGGTGAGATAACAACATCTCAGTGGATCCCCTATCTTAGAGTTCTCTCGGCTCTACAAGGTTCTATCAAACCTATCTCAAGTCTTTGGTTACTTCTCGTACAAGAAATAAAATAAAATGGAACATAAGTCCATGCCTACTCTCAATGCTAAACGAGTGGAACATCTACCTCAAGTCTTTACGGATGCTTCACGTGGGACTAAAGGCAACCCACCTCAAGACTTAATCAAGACTTCCTGCGTAACCCAGTGTAGTACTCACCTCAAGCCTTTACGGATACTCCCTGTGGTACTCAAAGCAACCCACCTTGAGACTTACTCAAGACCATACGGAGGATCTAGTAACATACACACCTCAAGTCTTTACGGATGCTTCACGTGGGACTAAAAGTAACCCACCTCAAAGCTTACTCAAGACTTTACGGAGGTCCCCATGTAATACATACCTCAAGTCTTTACGGAAGCTTCCCGTGGGAATAAAGTCAACCCACCTCAAGACTTACTCAAACTTTTACGGAGGACCTAGCGTATTAAACAAATCAAACCACTATCCCCGTCTCACTATGAGGTACCTCAAGCCTTTACGGATGCTTCTCGTGGGACTAAGAATAACCCACGTCAAGACTTACTCAAGACTCTATGGAGGACACCGTGTAATACACACCTCTAGTCCTTACAGATGCTTCCCATGGGACTAAAGATAACCCACCTCAAGACTTACACAAGACTATTCTGGAGGCTTAGTGTATAACACGCTAACGGTTCGCAACAACCTAGGAAAAATTAGGAATCTCACAACTCATACCATCTAACAATTTCTAGTCACAATACTAGGGCAAACTATTGGTTTATGGTAAGGTTTCCTCACTCTTTCCTTATTCTTGATACTTTTAAACTATATAGTTTTCAAACATATAATTTATATTTTAATTTAATTATCACAATTAAACTAATCTCACAAGTTAATTAATTTCACATATAAAACAATATCTTTACAATGCTTCGAACAGGGGTCAAATTAGAGTTACGGTTCAAAAGATACGTCTGTTTCAAATTTCATTTTTTGAAAAACTACAGGGTGCAATCGATTTCACATAAACTGCAATCGATTTCACAATCCCAGATTTCTAAGGTTTGCTTCTGGTTTATGGTGCAATCGATTTGCACTCTGCTTCAATCGATTGTACCTGCTATAAAACCTAAAAATCACTTCTAAACTCCATTATTTCTCACCCATAACACCTAGTAACCTCACCATACTTATTGTTGATTATTTCCACACATAACATGATCATTCACAAGCATTTAATCGACACTTTAACCGTTCAAAAATCTTGATTGAACCGATTGATCATTTTATCACATTTTCTAACCAAACTCTTAGAACTCCAAAATCTAAAACAAAAGTGTCTAACTAGAACCCACCTTGCAATCGATGAGGAGGTTGGTGAAGATGAAGATTTGGTGAAGAAATGGTGATGATCCAAGCATTTCCTCTCTTAGAGTTTTCTTCCTCCTCTTCTCTTCTCTTATCCCTTTCTTTCCTTTTTCCTTCTTTCTCTTCTCTTTCTCTTACCAACTTTATTTCTTCTCTTTTCCTTTTGTAACACCCCAAATTTTCCCTCTTCATTTTAAGCATCATATCACATCATATTCATCATGAAAATATCATATTCTTAGCATCCTAGCATGGAAAGATGAGGCATAACATTTCTCATGACCTAGCATTAGGCATATGATCATCTGTGGAGGTTCTTGAAGCATTTCAAGCTATGACAAGGGGCCCAATGGTTTTGCACAAGTCCTATGAGGGGTCTACATTGCATTTACAAGTTCAAGGTCCATTTACAAAAGCCCAGAAGGTTGGAAGATCATCAGGAAATCCAGGCTAAGGCAAAGCTCCTACACAATGGTCCTAAACTAGGGTTTGAGATTCAAGCATGAAAACCTCAAAACTTTGGCCATTTCATTCAGGCAAAGTCTTTTATATGTCAAGAGGATCCTAGTCAACTGTGTGGTTTCAAGGGGTCCAATCCATTTTTTCTAGCCAAGGGATGTTCTTACAATGTTAGAAGAGGTTTGGCAAGTTCAAAGATCAAGAATCATGAAGTTATGAGGGGTTTTGCAAAATTGGTACAAAGTTGGTTTTGAGAAAATGCCATTTTTGGCAACTTTTTCCCTAAAATTCAAATGATCATAACTTAGTGAAAAAGTCTTCAAATGGACCAAAGTCAAACATGAAAGTTGGAGATTAAGGCCTCCCATTTTCAAAAAGTACAAGTACTTTTTCATAGCATTCTTGATTAATGATATATGGCCCTCGAAAATTCCTTCAAAATTAGGGCAAATGTTGATATTCATTTATGCACCAAAAGCCAAAAGTCTTGAAACTTCATTTTAAGTGTTGGTATGGATCAAATAAGTTTACAACATTAAAATGCAATGCAATTGGATCACTTTGCCCAAAGAAATGCACCAAATTCGTGCACAACAAGAATGTCATTCCAAAAGTGTATTTTGTGCATGAACATGAAAAGAGTGTGACACTCTAATCTAAGGGCCAGGATTTTGTTTGATTGAGATTAAGGGTTGGATTTAGAGTGCACATGGGCTGAAAGCAAGGGAATGTATGAGGATTACATGCTCTCATCACAAAATTGCAAAATTTGCAAAATCACCAAAACTTGTGATCTACACGTGCAAATCATCTCATCTCTTCAGCATTTCCTCATGAGATGATATAAAACCAAATTAGGGTTTTAGAAGGCTCAGTTCTCTCTCATTGCTGAGTTTCCACCTTCTTGCACAAATTGCATTTTCTCTTGAATCTCCTCACACACTAGCTCTCTCCAAAAAAACAAATCGTAGATCCTTCATCCTTGAGAGCTCAGGATCATTAATCTCACCATTGTGCAAGCTATCTCTCAAGAATCACAACCTTGCCATTTCAGGGTAGTTGCTTGCAAATCCTCAGATCCAGCAAGATTCAAGGCTCTAGTTACATTTATTTTGCAACTAGAGTGCATTTGGAGTGCTTTGGCTTCATCATCTGGACTTCTAGCAAGCTCTCTCAAGATCTGCAAGTTCAGGTAACATCCAAATCTTCAGATCTAGAAATGATTTTTGAGGTGTGCTTCTGGATCTTTGATGTATGCTGATCATTCTGCTATGTTTAGTTTCTAAATTGGTACATTATTGAGTGTGTATTATGAATTTGAAATTTCATGGTCTTACCTGTTTGTGCTCGATCCAGAAGATGCATTAATCTATTGTTCTTTTCATGCTCATTTTTGAACTCAGCATAGTCCAATTAGTCAATCTGGAGCTTCATGTTTATTTTTATTGTGATTTGTACATCTGGTGCAATTTCCGGTGCCGGAGCCCTAGCTCCGGTCACTAGAATCTGGAAAACATGTATCAGGGTTTTGTGAGGTTTAAGAAGGCTTCTCTGACCTTAGATCTTCTTTCCCAGCATCCAGGATGTGGCCACGTCATTTAATGAGACGGGCTCTCCCTCACGTGCCCTGGCCTGTGTTTTGTTGTTTCTGAATAATCTTTTTGTGACTCACCACACAATAACACCCATGCTCCCTCACTCCTGAACCTATCAAACGGCCACGTCATTTAATGAACCAGTTCATGAGATGTGTCCATTCAATCTGATGGCCATTCTTTTTTCCATTTATTTCCTGAATTTCCACCCAGCTTTTTGTGAACCAGCGCAGTCCATTGGGCTCATATGCCTATTCGCACCCCCTGCCTTCCAAGCCCAACTGATTGTAACTAAATTCATGACTATCCACACCCCCATCTCTCTTTCTCTTTTTTTAAAATTCTTTTTCTTTTATTTCTTTTAACCATTTTGCTTTTCAATTTTTAAAATTACTTCCAAGTGTCTAAAAATTCCAAATTAATTCATGGATGATCCATTGAGTTTTCTCTAATTTTCTATATTTTTCTTTTCTATTTATTTCTAATATCCACGTGTCAATTAGTTGTTCATCTTAATTAATTATTTTTTATCCCTTTTTGGGCACCATGCCTTGTCCATTTTCCATAGTGTTCATCATTTTGAGTTTTGTGTTGGTTCTTTTTGCTCTGGATTCATAAGAGGATATAGTTCATGTGTGATTTTTGTTCTGATTTTTAGAAATTTTTTCATTGGGTTTTGGTCCTTGCCTTGTAAGTGAAGATTCTTAACCCTAGTTCATGTTCTTGACCTCTTTTGACCTATCTATCTTCTGAATTTCTCCCAATCCTTTTGGCTCATTGTTATATCATGTTTGAGGATCATTTGTCCTAAGTTGTGGAATTTTTAGATGCATTGTTGTTTTGATTTGAATATTTGTTCTTACCTTGTCCCATTTTGCTTCTTTGTGATCATAAGCTCTCTCATTAGCTTAGAAGGGCACTTGTGCCAACTTCTTCTTCTCATTTGGGGTCTCTTTGGGTTATGGGTATCTTTCTGGTCTTGGTTTAGGGTTTATGTCTTGTGAATTTTGTGTTTGGCTTACCTTTTAAGTTCATCTTTTCTTAAGTGTATTCACCTCACTTCTTTGCTCCTTTCCACCTCATAATATGATTGTTTGGTCTTATTTTTCTCTTCTCTTCATCACTCTTGCTTCTTAAGCTGTTCTTTGACTTGTTTTGGTTCTGGTCTTGGGCTTTGAGTTCATGTTTGTGCATTTTTGCTTTGCATCTCATTAAGTTTTCTTTATTTTGCCATGTGTTTCATATTAACTTGTATGCATCTTTTCTCATTCTTGTGACTTGCATTTGCATTGAGCTTTTGTGCATGTGACTTCACTTCTGTTTGTATGATGTTGGCATGTTATTAAGTTCATTTTGTTTTGCTTGTATGCTTATGTCACTAACCTTTTCAGGGGCTATGGTAAGTGAGAGGTGTGGAAGTGATTCCCACATCTCCAAATCTCATCTCTTCTCTTATTATTCTTACTTGTGCTAACCCTTTAATTGTTGGGCTTAGGCCTTACTCTCTCTTCTTCTTCTTTATTCTTCTTCTCTTCTTCTTTCTTTCTTCTTTAGGATAGAAAACCACACTAACCTTAGGATATCCATGCATGACAACACTTAGGATTCTTTAGTCCCCCATTAGACTTTTGCCTTTATGATCCTTTTGGTTCTTTTTCTCTTCTCATCTCATAACCCTAAAAAACACTTAATAAAGTTTGAAGTGATACCATGAGCAATAGCCTTATCCCATGAGGTACTTGTAGTCTTCCCATCTTGGGATAGTACAAGCTTACCTTGTGATGCACAAGTTTGATCAAGGTATCATCTTCACAAAGAAAATCATAAAAAACACTTCTTCATTGTAAATACCAAAAAACACTTAATAAGTTAATGAGTTAGTGAGCTTAGGCTCTAATCTCTAGAGACAGGTTTTGGGGATCTTCTCCTTACTTGAGTGTGCTTGTTCTATTATTCCATCTTGGAATGTAGTGACAAGTGCACATTCCATGGAAAAGAGCTTGAGTTCACTTCCTTGTGACACACTCATAAAGCTTCATAAAAAACACAAACAAACAATAAGCGTCTTTCCTTCGGGAATTCTTTTCTCATCTCATTCGCTCCGCACGCGAACTTGCTCCTACTTATCATTTTGCAAGACGGTAACACACTCGTCGTCCGAGCCTACAACACCTGAGCATTGACATAGGCAGTTCAAGCTTTAATTCACAAGCAATCTTTTCTACCCCTAGTTAGGGGAACTACGGCGTCTCTGATCCTCATTGTCCTGATGAGGTACGTAGGCAGCGGGGTAGGGCCCGTTCGAGCATAATCTTTATTTTCCCTACATTTTTTCCTTTCATTTCTTATTCATTTCTTTTCTCAGTTCCATTTCCAGTTCATTTTCTTTTCTTTTGCAGCAGCTTTCATACCCTCACCCTTTGAAACATTTTCTTTGCAAGCGTGGATCCCGTCGGGTACGGAAGACGATCTGGGGTGCTAATACCTTCCCAGGTCGTAACCGACTCCCGAACTCAGTCTTTTTGGTTCGCAGGACCCGTGTCCTTCCTTTTCTTTTCTTTTGGTTTGTGCAGCATTACCATTCCCTTTCCTTCGGGATAAAAATGCCTGGCTGGCGACTCTACCTTCTTCCGCGCCACTTTCGCGTTTGTACCAGGATGGAAATCCGGGGAGCGACAGCTGGCGACTCTGCTGGGGATCGAACCCAGAGTCTCTGGTTCCCCTGTGAGTCTCTCCTAGCGCTTGCTTGTTCCTGTTTCTTTGGGTGATGTTTGATTGCTGTTGTGTGTTGTATTTTTACTGTTGTTTATTTACAGTCTCATTTACAGCTTTATTTACAATTTTCAGTATTTATTTTCTGCATCATATTATTACTGGACTGTCTGGACTGGATTTTCTGTTTGGTGGGATGGGTGATACTGTTTCTGAGAGATGAGCTCATTACGACGGCTCGAGTGCACCTTAGGACTCAGAGTGGTTCCACTTTGGCCTCATGAGATCTTGTCATGGGGGTAGTAGTGAGTTCCACGCCCAGATTTGCAACCGTCTTGGAAATGTCTTGATTTGGGGATCTTCCTCTCTCATTTCATAACCTTGACAGTTATGTGCAGCTGGGGACCGATCATTGAGAACCTTGTGGAAACATCCCTCTTTAGTGATGACAGTGGCAGACCACATTTTGTGGCAAACCCATTCGCATCCGAGGGCCCACCTGGGACTTGCATAGGATGACCTTGTTTCCCGGACTCAGCTGAGGCCTCCCTGCGTAGTATACAATGCCAAACCGATTCCCTGATTTGGTCATGAGCCATTTCTCGGAGATGGTGAAAGTATTATTGCTATTCGGCTTTGAGAGTCCGTGATGTTTGACCCGGAGCCTACCAGTGAGATTGGGAGGGGTTTACAGGTTTGCAGGAACCCTTGGCCTCTACATACCCTCATTATCAGTGGTCCTTATTATGATTTCTGGTCCTATGGTCCTATGGTTCTGGTGTTCTATCAGAGGGTTGTGACTCAGAGGATTTTGGTTTGCAGTTGATCAGAGGGTCCTTGTGTTCAATGTCCAGTATCCAGATGGTCCCAGATTGATCATATGCCTGCATTGCATTTGCATTTGCATCATTCTTGCATTAACTGTTTATGTTTCCATTTTTCAGGTCATTGTTCATAGTCAGCTCCCAGTTCTGGTAAATCATATCTCCAGATGGCAGAAATCAGAAGAGTTACAAGGAAAAAGAATGTTCACTATACTTTTCTTCAGCCTGAAGTCAGAAGTGTTCAGAAATTAGCAGGTCTGATGAATGACCAAGTCTTGGGCAATTTCAGGAAGAGATATGGCCAGATACTGAAATATGTGGACAAGCCCACTGCAGACCAGAAGGATAGTTTGCATACCTTGCTTCAGTTTTATGATCTTCTGTTGTGTTGCTTTGTGTTTCCAGATTACATCTTGGCTCCTACCTTGGAGGAGATTTCCATCATTCTGAATGTTCCAGTCAGAGATACCTTGCCTTTCTATGGGTCTGAGGTGGTGATTAAAGAAGAAGACATAGCCAAAGTTTTTTGTTTGCCAGCTGCTACAGTCAAGAAGGCTCTGAAGGATAGTGAAGGCAAAGGACTCCCTTGGAGTGTGCTCATACCAAAGGCTGAGAGATATTCTAAAGAGGCTAAATGGGGTGACTTTGGTGCTTTGTTGGCTTTGATGGTGTATGGGTCTAGCTTGTTCCCGGGAGAGAAAGAATTTGTAAGCTTGGAAGTGATCTCTATCTTTGCTAAGGGAAATCATGTGCCAACTCTGTTGGGTGACTTCTATTACAATGTTCATTACAGGAATGAGAAAGGTAGGGGTTGACCAGTAGTCTATTGTGCTTCTTTGTTTGCTGAATGGTTTGCCAGACAACTGCCAAAATCAGGTGCCTTCAAGGAAATGAGGGATGAGTGGAGATGGTCTAGAAGACTGATGGGGTTAACTGCTGAAGATATTGCTTGGGGATATGACAAAGATCTTCTAGGAAAAGAGTTGATGGTCAGTTGTGGAAGATTTGCTGGAGTGCCTTTGGCTACCCTTTGAGAGATCCTCCACAGATGGAAGAGTTTGCTGAGTCTTTGTATTTTCCTGTGGAAGGAAACAAGGAGTTAGTTCTGCAAGCAGCTTAAGCTTGGGCTCACAGGATAAGGAAGGGTAAGAAAGACTTTGGCAGAGTAGATCCCAAGACGTATCCACCTTTTGCTGCATGGTTGCAAAAACATGTAAAAGAAGTTCTCATGCCTTTCTCAATAGAAGTTCCACTTTATCCCAGAGAAGTTCCAAGCCAGAGTAAAGTCTCCCTTGAAGAGTACAAGAAGTTGAAAGCTCAGCTGCATGAAGTTCGAGTGGAGAATGCTGAAATGGTCAACCTATATCATCTTGCCAACAGGGCCAAGAATGAAGCAGAAGGAAAGCTGTAACGCCCGTTTATTTAATTAATTTATTTAATTAAATTTAAGTGAATTACGTTGTGTTGATTTATGATGTTTTGTGTATTCGAAGTTGATTTATATTGGTTTCCGAAATATCGGAATAATTCGTGGATGTTTATAAGTTGATTCAAGTTGAATTTATTAAATAAGTTGATTTAAGTTGTAGATAATAATATGGAATATTTTGCGTTTATAGTTGATTATGTTGATTTGGAAGTTGGGTGATTTAATTGATAGTCGGTAATTAGTCGATTTAGTCGGGAGAAATAATATTCGAATTAATATTATGGAATTATGAGAGTATTTATTTAAGTGGGCCTAATTGTGGCGTGGATGGTAGATGTCGTAGGGTACGGATTAGAAAGCCCAATTAAGATTGAATTATTATTATAATAATTATAATAAAAAGAAAAATAAAAAGGAGAATTAGTCAAGGGGAGAAGTTGAATAAGTAGAAGTTGAGAAAGGGGAATCGTGGAAATTAGGGAAAACGAGGAAAAAGACTTAGAGAAAAATAAAGGTTTTAGAGAAGAGAAAACAACTTGGGAGAAAAGAAGGAGAAAGAAGGATTCATGTTCATATCTTAATTTTCGCACATTCGGTACAGCTTCTACAAAACAGGTGATAACTTTTTACTCGTAATTCTGATTAAAGAGATTCTTGAATTTCTGGAAAGCTTACAAAATTCCCTTTGATTTGATATATAATTTCGTGTCAATAAGTTTTGTATTGAAGGAGAAAAACGCATTTGAAGTTTGGAAGTTCATGTTGGAAATTGGTCAATTAGTAGTTACGGGATTGATGGTGATGAAGGCTGAATTTTGGTCAATATAGGAACTCAATGGCAGCGTGTTCGTATTTCTAATCTCCATGGATGAAAGAGGAGAGGAAAAGGGCCACATATGAAAAGGGGATGGAAATTCGATCGGAGATTCGAAACGGCCATCGATTAAGGTAAGGGTGGGGTTCAAACTCTATAATCGGGATTATGATGATTAATATGTGGGTTTGGGATCGTAGAATTTTTGTGTTGTCCGTAGTTGAGTCGGTCGAATTGTGGTTGTGAAATTGATGGAATAATGTTGTTTGTGGAAATTGATTAATCGATGTTATTGAGTTTTATTGTTAAATTAATTTGATGCATGTCGCTGTGAAATTGTCGATTCTGAAAAAAATTAATTTGGGGACGGAACCCCTAAACAAACGGTGACGCAGGCCACCCACGTAAGAAGCATTAGGTGGCGCAGGCCACAGCTAGGTGGCGCAAGCCACTTTCCTTGTGGATGGCGCATGCCACACTTTTTACGGCCCAGACCGTGGTTTCATGGCAAGGGCCATGATTTAGTAGATAGTATTTTATGTTATAACGTTGGAATAAATAAATATATATAATAAAGTCATACACATTTTATATTAAGAAAATAAATAAAGGATTATTTACCTTTTTATTCTTAATAAAATTAACATAAATGTTTAGTATAATTAAATAAAAATGTTAATTGGTTTTTATGATGTGGAGTATAGCAGTAGTATATGAGCGTATACCAGTATGTTGCAGAATGGTATTAACTAGTCTTTTGATAAAAACAGAGTTTTGGAGTTGGACAGAAAAAAATGGTTCGTTGAATTTCATGATAGAATAATTGAAGAGAAAAAGGATTTGTATCAGTGAGATGGAATTTAACAGATTCAGTGGGAATTATTGGTAGCAGTAATAGTAGTAAAAGCAGTACCGATTTAGTCGACTGGGTGAAATTACGCGATAAAATTAGTTGTCCCGAATTTAACGAAAAGTGATGAGGTAGTTCATAATACTCAGTAGGTTATTTTAGTCAGTTTACTTTGTTGAATATGTGTTGAATATGTGGATTTTCTTGTATGTTGAATGTGTCGGTTTGTCCTGATTGATGGGCATATTTAAGTTGAAGGTCGAAGGACCAATGTTGAAATTAAAGTTGTAGGTCGTATGACCAACGTTGAAAGTTGTAGGCCTATGGCCAAGGTTGAATCATGTTGAATTTAAGTTGTTACGTTGTTGTGATATGTTGTTTGAGTTGTTCGTTGTTTATGTGTTGCGTTGTTGGTCTCATGGCATCTATTACATTTCTAAGTTGGAGCGGATGCTCACCACGTTGGCCTGGATTGGCAAATTTATTAAGTTGAAGGCTTATGCCTTGCAGATACCTCGATAACCTGGTATATTTTATGTTGGGAGTTTAACTCCAATGGTACCACATGCATATGCACAGTCGAGTCACATTCCGTGTCGCATTAATTATGTTGTTTGTGTTGTTTATGTTGCCGAGTTGATAAAGTTGTTCTTGTTGCTTACATTGATAAAGTTGTGTACGTTGCTCAAGTGGAATAAGTTGTTTATGTATATTTAAGTGGATTATGTGGTTTAGGTTGATTATGTCGAGTAAGTGGTTCATGCTAAGTTGATTATATTATTATGTTGGACAAGTTGATTATGTTGCTAAGTTGATTATATTATTATGTTGGACAAGTTGATTATGTTGCTAAGTTGATTATATTATTACGTTGGATAAGTTGAATATGTTGCTAAGTTGATTATATTATTATGATGGATGAGTTGATTATAGAATTATGTTGCCTGAGTTGTTTATATATTTATGTTTGTAAAGTAGGTTATGCTGATATTGAAGAAGTTGAGTATGTTGTATATGTTCGTCGAAGTTGAGGAAGGTTTCTATGCTAAGGTTATAGTTGGAATTGATTATGTTGATGTGTGAATTAAGATGATAAAATATGTTGGTTGTTTGGGGTGTTTAGTAAGACGTTGTTGTGGATAGTGTGAAAATTGTATGATTCTATCTAGCGTATTAATTATCATACTCTTGTTTATATGGTTCGATATCTCACCCCTTTCTGTTGTTGAATGTTACCTTGATTGGTAACGTGCAGGTACTGCAGTTTAGAGTTGCTTACTTTCGTAATCAAGTCGGTGTCGTCGCTCTGATACGTAACACTCGGGGGGGATGAACGCTTAGTTGTTTTGTTATTATATTATGTTGTTGTTGAGTTAAGTTGTTTCAATGCGAAATGTGTTATTACCAAGTTGATAGGTTGAATAAGATGTTAACTGATGCAAAGTTGAATATTGTGAATCCGCTGCCTATTTGAAAAAGTTGCTTTATTTTAAAGAAATGAATAAGAGAGTCGACGTTATGGTTTCATCCTGATTAAAAGTGTTATGTATCGATGTTTACGAAATTAAATGAATTTGTTAAAGTTGAAAAATGTAGCATCCTGTTTTGTTGTTGAAATTTTTGAAACTCTGAATTATGATTTTCCGCCGGGTAGATTTGGGGTGTTACAAAAGCTGCAGAAGATCCAAGCCTCTTTGGAAGCTAAAGAGAAAGACTTTGCTGGAAGGGAAGCTCACTTTCACAGGTTGGGTCAGATGGAAGCAAAAAGAGAAGCTGAACGCAAAAAGACTTTGAAGACTCTCAAGGAAGCTCGTCAATCCATTGTTTGGTTGCAAGGCCAAAGGGAGGAAGAGCAGAAGAGTTCAAAGAGAAAGAAGAGTTCTTTGAAGTGCAAATGGCCTTCAAAAAGGAAGAGGTGGAGCAAGTCCACAACATTCGGAGGGAAAAGACTCAGCAGTTAGCACAAAGTCAGTTAGCCTTGGAGGAAGCACGGAAGGAGATTGAAGAGCTCAAGCTGAGAGCAGGTGTCAAGAAAAGCAGAGCAGAGGTGGCAGAGCCTGGGTCTCTAGTTTAGTTTATTTTTCAGACTACCTACAGACTTGTTGTAGGAGTCTTGATTTATTTGTTTTGTCTTTATTCATGTAATGGCTTGTAACCCTTCGGGGAATATTTCTGTTTGCGCTTTAACTTTTGGCCGGCGGTGGTTTGTCCATGATATACAGTGTTAATGTGCAAATTATCATTTCTGAATAGGCAAGGCTCGTTTGTCTGATACTGCTAATATCTGAACACTCTTCAAAGAGAAAGCTTGAAAGTTAATACTGAAAGTGGCTGTCTGGAGTAAAATGCCAGAACTGGGGCATGCAAATGCTCAAAACTTGGAAACATGAGCAGTTACATTGCATTGCATATGACGTGTTTGTTTGTTTTGCAGGTAGTGCTTCAGTTTCTAATGTTCTTGTTGTTTCAGGCACTATAGCTCCCAGAAAAGTTCGAGAACAGCCAGTCACACACAGATATCCAACAAAGGTCAACAGAGAAAGAGTCATGGATCAAATGCAAGCTGACTTAGCTGACTTGAGGCTGAGGATGGACAATTTTATGACCTTGATGGCAGGCATGGGTCAGAATCAAGAACGTCTGCGTGAGTTGATTGAAAATGGTCAAGCCAGGAACAACAGTACTGCAGAGGGAGGTAATCGTAACGGTGCGGGCGCCCGTCAAGTTGAAGTCCCTGTAACACAGCCAGGAGTTACCATAATCAATGATGGACTGAACAATGTTCAAATGGATGGTCAGGACGAACAGTTCACTCTACTGGACGAGACTGAAGGGCAGGGGGCTAAGATGAACAGGAAGTTTGAGGAAATGGCAGAACAGATTAGGGCTATTCAATCCCAGAACTCTTTGGGGTTCGACATTACTGACTTGGGCTTGGTTCCCGGGGTTAGAATCCCTTACAAGTTCAAGGTCCCAACTTTTGAGAAGTACAACGGCACGGCGTGTCCAAAGACTCATCTTCAGTCCTTTGTAGGAAGGATCGCTGCCCACACTGATGATGAAAAGCTATGGATGTACTATTTCCAGGACAGCCTGGTTGGGGCCTCCTTGGAATGGTATATGAAGCTAAGCCGAGTCAATATTAAGAGCTGGAAGGACCTGGCAGAGGCTTTTATGAGACAATACCAGTATAATTTGGACATGGCTCCAAATCGCACTCAATTGCAACACATGTCTTAAACTGCTAAGGAGGGTTTCAAAGAGTATGCTCAAAGGTGGCGTCAGCTCGCTGCCAGGGTGCAACCACCACTGCTGGAGAATGAGATAGCTGATATGTTTATGGGGACATTGCAAGGTGTGTTTATCGAAAGATTGGCGTCTTGTTCGGCTACCAAGTTCAACGATATAGTAATTGCTGGAGAGAGGGTTGAGACTTTGTTAAAGATAGGAAAGATTCAGGATACAAGTGCGAGCAGTTTGAATGGAGTAAGAAAAGCTTTCAGCAGACCCCCGAGAAGAAGGGAAGGTGAGACCAATGCTGTGTTTGGCCGAGGGCGGGGCCGAGGATATAGAAGATCATATGAGCATGTGGCAGCTGTCACAATTCCTTCCAGTCCTGTGCAGCAGGTGCAACCTTAACAACAACATCAACCACAACAGCCACTACGCAACAACTATCAACAAAGACCCTATCAGCCAAGGCAAACTCGCCCGGATAATAGGGTACTTAAGGCAATTCCCATGACTTATGCGGCTTTGCTACCAAGATTGCTGGACCTGAATTTGATTCAACTGAGGACTTTGGCACCACCACCACCTGGAGAGCTTCCAGTGGGGTACGATGTCAATGCCAGATGCGCTTTCCATTTAGGGGCACCCGGGCACTCGACTGAGAAGTGCAGGGCGCTACAGCACAAAGATCAAGATCTGATAGACTCCAAGGCGATTAACTTTGCACCACCGCTAAATGTTACTTCAAACCCTATTTTGAATCACGGAGGGGCTAGAATCAATGTTGTTGATACTGGTGAGAAGTTAAGTCTTATTCTGAGCGTAGAAGAAGTGAAGACTCCGCTGTTGGTAGTGAAGGAGAGATTGCTGAAAGGTCAAGTGTTTCCGGGTTGCAGTCCTGATTGTGAGAAATGTCTGAATTCAGAGAACGGGTGTGAGAATCTGAAGATAGGATTGCAGAAGTTGATTGATGAAGGATCTTTGCAGTTTAACAAAGTTGATAATGAAATTGATGATGTGTCCACTATAACCATATTCTATGATGAAGCAGAAATGCCTGTTAGAAGAGAGCCGGTGACCATTCATGTTCCTGAAGTCAGCCCTGTGAATATCACCGTGCCTGGGCATGTTCCTTATACAGATGATAGAGTCATTCCATGGCATTACGGCTCAGATGTGTACGTGGCTAGACAGAAAGTGGAGAGCAAGTTTGTGGCTGTTGACCCGACTGTAGTGAACATCGGAGGAGTTGGAGGCTTTACAAGGAGTGGTCGTCTATTTTCTCCCCCAGTTTTGAGAGGGGATCCTGAGGCTGAGGCTTCGTCAAAGGCTAAAGGAAAGCAAACTGTGACTGAAGAAGCAACAACTCCTGCTGCTGGACAGGGGACCTTCGAGAAGGAGGTCGAGGAATTCATGCGCATAATTAAAAAGAGTGACTATAAGGTGGTCGAACAGTTGAACCAGACACCTTCCAAGATATCCATTCTATCCTTGTTGATGTGTTCTCCTGCACATAGAGAAGCCTTGTTGAAAGTGCTGCAGATGGCGTATGTTCCTCAAGAAATAACTGTCAATCAACTTGAAGCTGTGGTGGGCAGCGTGAATGCTAGCCACGGGCTGGGCTTCACAGATCGAGCCCTTACGTCAGAGGGCCGTAACCATAACAAAACACTACATATTACTATGGAGTGCAAGGGTGCTGTGTTGTCACATGTCCTTGTGGACACATGATCTTCTCTTAATGTACTTCCAAAGAAAGCATTAATGAAGCTCAATGTTGATGGTATAGTCCTAAGACCCAGTGATTTGATTGTCAAAGCTTTCGACGGGTCCAGAAGATCAGTGTTTGGAGAGGTTGAGTTACCTGTGAAGATAGGTTCTCAGGTTTTCAAGAGCATCTTCTATGTCATGGACATTCAGCCCACATACAGTTGCTTGTTAGGACGCCCATGGATTCATGCTGTCGGTGCTGTGACGTCCACTCTACATCAAAAGCTCAAATATGTGGTTGATGGTCAGGTAATCACAGTGTGCGGAGAGGAAGACATCTTTGTAAGCCACTTGTCAACCTTCAAGTATGTAGAGATGGATGGAGAGATCCATGAGACTCTGTGCCAAGCCTTCGAAGCAGTCAACGTCAGCATTCTGACTCCTGTAGAGAAAAGCAGTGAGAAAGAAGGTACCTCCATCCATTCCTACAAGCAGGCAAAGGAGGTGGTTCAGTCAGGAAGCGCCCAAGGCTGGGGCAAATTGCTGGAATTAGAAAAGAAAGACGACAAGTTTGGTTTGGGATATCAGCCTGGTGGATCTACTCCAAGTGGTAAAGCTATCACCTTTACAAGGGTTGGGATGCTCGATCGCAACCAGATTTGTGCAACTAATGAATAGGGATACAGTGATGGTGACTGGGACAACTGGATACATCCGTGTGCGCCCAGAGAGGAGCTGAGGAACTAGTCTGCTGAAGACATTGTTCAAGTTACCTGGCCCTCAGAGTAATTTATTTGTTTCTTTTTCTTTATCATGCTGCATTGTCAAATCCAGCATTCTGCCCAAGATGCTAGGATCCATTGTATTGGGCCACCTTGTTATGCACTTATTTTTACCATGAAATGAAAGGACATTTTCAGACAAATTGTGTTCTATTTCTTCTGTTTTTAAATTTTTCACAAAAAATATAAAAATGGCAATGTGTTTTTCCTTCTTGTTTTTGTGTTTGCGTCTCTTTTAAAAATAATCATATTCTGAAATAAGCACATCATCTGTGCAGTGTTGATCATCCGGATTCCATTGATAACATTCCTGCTATGACCCCACGTGACTTTGACAATCCTGTCTACCAAGCTGATGAAGGGGTTGGGGAAGATTGTGAACTCCCTGAAGAATTGGTCATATTGTTGAAACAAGAGGAACGGGTTATTCAGCCTCATTAGGAAGAAATTGAGATCATCAACATCGGCACTGAAGATGTGAAGAAAGAGATCAAGATTGGGGCCAATCTACAGGCCGAAGTCATGAAAGAGCTGATTGGTATGCTGCGAGAGTATGTGGATATCTTTGCCTTGTCGTATCAAGATATGCCAGGGTTGGATACCGATATCGTTGTGCATAAGCTACCATTGAGAGAAGATTGTCCTCCTGTGAAACAGAAATTGAGAAGAACTCGTCCTGACATGGCAATGAAGATCAAAGAGGAGGTTCAAAAGCAATGGGATGCCGGTTTACTTGCTGTAACTAGTTACCCACCTTAGGTAGCTAACATTGTACCTGTACCAAAGAAGGATGGCAAGGTCCGGATGTGCGTTGACTACCGGGATTTGAATAAAGCAAGCCCAAAAGATGACTTTCCGTTGCCACACATTGACGTGTTGGTAGACAATACTGCTCAATTCTTGGTATTTTCCTTCATGGATGGCTTCTCCGGATATAATCAAATTAAGATGGCACTGGAAGACATGGAGAAAACAACGTTCATTACCCAGTGGGGTACATTCTGCTACAAGGTCATGCCCTTTGGTTTGAAGAACGCCGGGGCAACTTATCAGCGGGCGATGGTCACATTGTTCCACGACATGATACACAATGAGATATAGTGTTATGTGGGCGATATGATTGCTAAGTCCCGAGACGAAGAAGAGCATCTGGTTAACCTCAAGAAGTTGTTTGATAGACTGATAAAATACAAGCTGAGGTTGAATCCAAACAAGTGCACTTTCAGAGTGCGTTCCGGGGAACTGTTGGGTTTCATTGTTGGTCAAAAAGGAATTGAGGTAGATCCTGCAAAAGTAAAAGCAATTCAAGATATGCCTGCACCGAGAACAGAAAAAGAAGTGCGCGGGTTTTTAGGGAGGTTGAACTACATTTCTCGGTTCATATCTCATATAACGGCCACGTGCGAACCAATATTCAAATTGCTAAGAAAAGAGCAAACGGTCAGGTGGAATGATGATTGTCAAAGAGCTTTCGACAAGATAAAAGAATATCTGCAGGAGCCTCCAATTCTTATGCCTCCAGTTGAAGGAAGACCTTTAATCATGTACTTGACCGTGCTAGAAGGGTCAATGGGGTGTGTTCTAGGCCAACATGACGAGTCTGGTCGAAAAGAGTACGCTATTTATTACCTTAGCAAAAAGTTTACCGACTATGAATTCTGTTACTCACTGCTCGAGAAAACTTGCTGCGCTTTGGTATAGGCTGCTCGCCGACTGAGACAGTACATGTTGACCCATACCACACTGCTAATTTCCAAAATGGATCCTGTCAAGTACATCTTTGAGAAACCAGCGTTAACCGGAAGGGTTGCTAGGTGGCAAATGATCTTAACTGAATATGATATCCAGTATACTTCTCAGAAAGCCATCAAGGGAAGTGTATTGTCAGATTACCTTGCACAACAACCTCTTGAAGATGATTATCAGCCAATGAAGTTTGATTTCCCTGATGAGGACATCATGTACCTCAAAGAAAACGATTGCGAGGAACCACTTCCGGAGGAGGGGCCAGACCCTGAATCCAAATGGAAGTTGATGTTTGATGGGGCAGTCAATATCAATGGACGTAGAGTTGGTGCTGTTCTTATTAATCCCGAAGGTGTTCACTTTCCCTTCGCTGCCAGAATTACTTTTGGTTGCACCAACAATGAAGAGGAATACAAGGCATGCATAATGGGAATAGAGGAGGCTATTAATCTTCGGATTAAGAACCTCGATATATTCGGAGATTCATCCGTCGTCATTAACCAAGTTACCGGAAAGTGGTATACGCATCAAGAGCATTTAATTCCATACAGGGATAATGCCAGAAAACTGTTGACGTTCTTCATGATAATTAAGCTTCAGTACATACCACGTGATGAGAATCAATTTGCCGATGCATTGGCTACTCTTTCTTCATCTATCAAAATCTTGTGTTGGAATTATGTGCCCAGGATTGACATCTCCAAGCTTGACGCTCCAGCTCATGCCTTCTCTGTAGACGCAGTGTTTGATGAGAAACCTTGGTACTTTGATATCAAGTTATTCCTGGAAAAGCAAGAATACCCAACCGGGGCATCTTCCAATGACAAGAAGACCTTGAGGCGACTTGATGCAAGCTTCTTCTTGAATACAGACGGGGTTTTGTACAAGAGAAACTTTGACATGGTCTTGCTCAGATGCGTGGATAGACACGAAGCAAGCCTGTTAATGCAGGAAGTCCACGAAGGTTCTTTCGGTACCCATGCAGGAGGGCATGCTATGGCAAAGAAATTGCTGAGATCGGGGTATTACTGGATGACAATGGATGCAGACTGTTGTTCATTCACTCGTAAGTGCCACAAGTGCCATGCAGACAAAGTGCATATTCCTCCTAGCCTGCTTAACGTCATGTCATCTCCTTGGCCCTTTTCTATGTGGGGCATTGACATGATCGGGAAGATAGAGCCTACTGCTTCGAAGGTCATCGCTTCATCCTAGTTGCGATTGATTACTTCACTAAGTGGGTCGAAGCAGCATCTTATGCCAACGTCACTCGTCAAGTGGTCGCCAGATTTTTGAAAAGGGATATCATTTGCAGATACGGAGTGCCCGAAAGAATCATTACTGACAATAGTTCTAATCTCAACAACAAGATGATGGCAGAGTTGTGTCGGGACTTCAAGATTCAGCATCACAATTATTCTCCTTACCGACCAAATATGAATGGTGCGGTAGAGGCAGCAAACAGGAATATCAAGAAGATTGTGCAGAAGATGGTTGTCACTTACAAAGATTGGCATGAGGTGTTACCATTTGCGCTGCATGGGTACCGAACGTCAGTCAGGACGTCAACAGGGGCAACTCCCTTCTCTCTAGTATATGGTATGGAAGCAGTCCTACCTGTTGAAGTAGAGATTCCTTCATTGCGTGTGATGATGGATGTGAAGCTTGATGAGGCTGAATGGGTGCGTGCTGGTTACAATCAACTATGTCTAATTGAGGAAAAGAGATTAGCGACTATCTGTCATGGTCAGCTTTATCATAGGAGAATGAAGCGTACATTCGACCAACGAGTACGTACTCGGGAGTATCAAGTAGGAGAGCTTGTGCTGAAAAGGATTGTTCCTCCAAGTTCAGATCACAGGGGAAAGTGGACCCCAAACTACGAAGGACCATTCATAGTGAAGAAGGTTTTCTCAGGTGGAGCACTGATGCTCACGACTATGGATGGAGATGATTTCCAATCCCCTATTAACTCGGATGCAATTAAAAAATACTTCGCATAAAGAGACCCGCTGGACACAAAAACAGAATTAAAGTCCAGGCAAAAAAAGGGCATCCCGACGAGCTAAAAACAGAATAAAAAACTCGGGCAAAAGTTAGGGAAATAATTAAATAAAATGTACACCCGCTGAGTTGAAAAGCCACATTGGACAGCTCAGGCAAAAAAAGGGTATCCCGGTGGATTGAAAACCCGAAAGGGCGATCCACGCAAAACAAGGGAATAAGCGAACAACTGCGATCCGAGTAATATGAACCACATCATCGTTTCGTACAGCTTGACAATATCAGAAGGATAGGAATCAGTCCCCCCATCTTCTCAGAAAGCAAAGGCAAGAATGGAGAGTTTTAAAGACATGCTGGTCATAGCAGAAAGGGAACTCATTGGAATGTCGTGTCCATTGCCATTAGGATACTTTATTTTCTCAATTTTATGGTGGCTACCTCTTTCCAGGTGGTTGCTTCCTGATGTGAATCTTTGCATATTCAGAGGCCTTTCAATAAAAGAGTATTCAGTCAAAAAAAGTTGTGTTGTGTTTATTTTTGTTTGCAAAATGTCCTGAATTTTTGGCAAAAATAGCATTACATTTAAACATGGTGATAATTTGAAAGAAAATGATATTGCAGGGAAACATTTGAAACCCTCTTTGAGTGTCAGGGCACATATATGTTTTCTGTTGTTGCAGGTTGCAGGATGGTGTCACATTCTCACAAGCAGAATTTTCCCCAGCTAAGCCTTGGTAGGCAGCCCAAGCAGTTTATTCTTCCCCAGTGGAGTATGCCCAACAGGAAGCTGAATGCCTGATGTCCCCACAGAGATGAGAATTAGCGAATTCTCTCCCCATCTAGAGCATTGTTGAAGCATCTTTCCCAGCCAAGTCTGAAGATGATCCTTCCCCACAGAGTTCATATTTGATTTTCACTCCCATCAATGAAATATTCCCCAGCGAAGTGGTCGTTCTTTTGGTCAATGTGATGATACAGGCAGGTATTCATTACCCCAGTCAGAGTTAGGTGTCAAGGCCTCTCGACTTGTTTTTTCCCCTGCAGAGTTGTAATTCTTGTGGCCAATCAGGCATTTGTTTGTTGCTTGTCTGCGCTTCTCCAGCACTCATCTGTGTCCGTACTTTATTGTTGTGCGTCTGCATCTTTCAACACTCGTCTGTGTTATCACTGTGGTATTGCTCTTTTACTTTCCCCAGCAATGACCCTTGATTACTTTGTTGTTGCACGTTTGCACTTCCCAACACTCGTCTGTGTTTGATATTTTCTATTGCTTGTCTGCAATTTTCAACACTCGTCTGTGTTTAATCTCTGTTGTTGCTCGTCTGCAATTTCCAACACTCGTCTGTGTTTGGTATATGATATCTGTTGTTGCTCGTCTGCACCTTCCAACACTCGTCTGTGTTTGTTTACTTTGTAGTAGCTCGTCTGCAATTCCCAGCACTCATTTGTGTTTGATCTTTGCTGTTGCTCGTCTGCAATTTCCAACACTCGTCTGTGTTTGATGTTTGATAATTTATTGCTCGTTCGCGCTTCCCAACACTCGTTTGTGTTTGATATTTAATATTTATCTCTCGTATGCATCTCTCAACACTCGTCTGTGTTGTCATTTTGGTATTGCTTGTCTGCAGTCCCCGGCACTCGCCGGTGTTTATTATCTGTTTGAAGCTCGTCTGCTTTGTTTAGATACTTGTCTGTATCATCCCAAGCACTCGTCTGTGCTAGCTTATATCCGTATATGGTGATTTGCTGATTATCCTAGTGCTTGTCTATGTTGCTACTCCAAATGCTCGTTTTTGTTTGAAATTCTGGTATTCGTCTATATCAGTGGCTGATATTCGTCTGTATCATTGCCTAAAGCGCTCGTCTGTGTTTCTTAGATCATTGTCTGATACTCGTCTGTATCATTGACTTTTGGCACTCGTCTGTGTTCTCTTGATGATCATCCAATACTCGTATGTATTGAAGAGGTTTAAATTCCTGACTGTGGGAATAAATGTCAAAATAGTTACCGGTCCTGGCGTAACAGGTATATCCGAAGGAGGCTCGTCTGTCTCAGGCACCAGTTATTAATGTTAAACCTGGCGTCACAGGTTTGCTCGTAGAAGACTCGTCTGTCTTATACCATATATCCACGGATAATATATGAAGAGGGTTCGTATACCTTGATTATGCATGTCTATCCCACAGACTTTAGTGCATCACCGGTCCTGGCGTAACAGGTATATCCGAAGGAGGCTCGTCTGTCTCAAGTCATATGTTTTTGCAGTGAGGACTTGTATGTCCAGCTCCTGGCATCACATGATTGTTTGAAGAAGAGTCGTCTGTCAATGTATTCTTATTCCAGATAATAGTTCCAATTTGGAAAAAGCTCGTCTGCTTTCTTTTCCCCTGCAGTCGCCAAAGCGTCATTTGGTTGGATTTATTTCCCAGTGTTTGCATTCTTCGTCAGAGTGCAAATTTCAGGTCTTTTTGGTATTCAACCACAGTTTATCTTGAACGGTCGATAGCCCGTGCTACTGTCCTTTTCAAATTAACAGTTGTTTGAATAGGGGCATCTGTAACACTCCAAATTTGCCCTCTTGATTTTAAGCATCATATCACATCATATTCATCAAGAACATATCATATTCTTAGCATCCTAGCATGGAAAGATGAGGCATAACATTTCTCATGACCTAGCATTAGGCATATGATCATCTGTGGAGGTTCTTGAAGCATTTCAAGCTATGACAAGGGGCCCAATGGTTTTGTACAAGTCCTATGAGGGGTCTACATTGCATTTACAAGTTCAAGGTCCATTTACAAAAGCCCAGAAGGTTGGAAGATCATCAGGGAATCCAGGCTAAGGCAAAGCTCCTACACAATGGTCCTAAACTAGGGTTTGAGATTCAAGCATGAAAACCTCAAAACTTTGGCCATTTCATTCGGGCAAAGTCTTTTATATGTCAAGAGGATCCTAGGTACCAATTTTGGTGAGAAAATTCCTTGTGGAAGTCAAGAAATTCTTCAGTTGCTTGCAGATGAAGAAACTGGTCAACTGTGCCTTAAAAAAGTCAATTGTATGGTTTCAAGGGGTCCAATCCATTTTTTCTAGCCAAGGGATGTTCTTACAATGTTATAAGAGGTTTGGCAAGTTCAAAGATCAAGAATCATGAAGTTTTGAGGGGTTTTGCAAAATTAGTACAAAGTTGGTTTTGAGAAAATGCCATTTTTGGCAACTTTTGCCCTAAAATTCAAATGATCATAACTTGGTGAAAAAGTCTTCAAATGGACCAAAGTCAAACATGAAAGTTGGAGATTAAGGCCTCCCATTTTAAAAAAAGTACAAGTACTTTTTCATAGCATTCTTGATTAATGATATATGGCCCTCGAAAATTCCTTCAAAATTAGGGCAAATGTTGATTTTCATTTATGCACCAAAGGCCAAAAGTCTTGAAACTTCATTTTAAGTGTTGGAATGGATCAAATAAGTTTACAACATTAAAATGAAATGCAATTGGATCACTTTGCCCAAATAAATGCACCAAATTCGTGCACAACAAGAATGTCATTCCAAAAGTGTATTTTGTGCATGAACATGAAAAGAGTGTGACACTCTAATCTAAGGGCCAGGATTTTGGTTGATTGAGATTAAGGGTTGGATTTAGAGTGCACATGGGCTGAAAGCAAGGGAATGCATGAGGATTACATGCTCTCATCACAAAATTGCAAAATTTGCAAAATCACCAAAACTTGTGATCTACACGTGCAAATCATCTCATCTCTTCAGCATTTCCTCATGAGATGATATAAAACCAAATTAGGGTTTTAGAAGGCTCAGTTCTCTCTCATTGCTGAGTTTCCACCTTCTTGCACAAATTGCATTTTCTCTTGAATCTCCTCACTCACTAGCTCTCTCCAAAAAACATATCATAGATCATTCATCCTTGAGAGCTCAGGATCATTAATCTCACCATTGTGCAAGCTATCTCTCAAGAATCACAACCTTGCCATTTCAGGGCAGTTTCTTGCAAATCCTCAGATCCAGCAAGATTCAAGGCTCTAGTTGCATTTATTTTGCAACTAGAGTGCATTTGGAGTGCTTTGGCTTCATCATCTGGACTTCTAGCAAGCTCTCTCAAGATCTGCAAGTTCAGGTAACATCCAAATCTTTAGATCTAGAAATGATTTTTGAGGTGTGCTTCTGGATCTTTGATGTATGCTGATCATTCTGCTATGTTTCGTTTCGAAATTGGTGCATTATTGAGTGTGTATTATGAATTTTAAATTTCATGGTCTTACCTGTTTGTGCTCGATCCAGAAGATGCATTGATCTATTGTTCTTTTCATGCTCATTTTTGAACTCAGCATAGTCCAATTAGTCAATCTGGAGCTTCATGTTTATTTTTATTGTGATTTGTTCATTTGGTGCAATTTCCGGTGCCGGAGCCCTAGCTCCGGTCACTGGAATCTGGAAAACATGTATTAGGGTTTTGTGAGGTTGAAGAAGGCTTCTCTGCCCTTAGATCTTCTTTCCCAGCATCCAGGATGTGGCCACGTCATTTAATGAGACGGGCTCTCCCTCACGTGCCCTGGCCTGTGTTTTGTTGTTTCTGAATAATCTTTTTGTGACTCACCACACAATAACACACATGCTCCCTCACTCCTGAACCTATCAAACGGCCACGTCATTTAATGAACCAGTTCATGAGATGTGTCCATTCAATCTGATGGCCATTCTTTTTTCCATTTATTTCCTGAATTTCCACCCAGCTTTTTGTGAACCAGCGCAGTCCATTGGGCTCATATGCCTATTCGCACCCCCTGCCTTCCAAGCCCAACTGATTGTAACTGAATTCATGACTATCCACACCCCCATCTCTCTTTCTCTTTTTTTAAATTCTTTTTCTTTTATTTCTTTTAACCATTTTGATTTTCAATTTTTAAAATTACTTCCAAGTGTCTAAAAATTCCAAATTAATTCATGGATGATCCATTGAGTTTTCTCTAATTTTCTATATTTTTCTTTTCCATTTATTTCTAATATCCACGTGTCAATTAGTTGTTCATCTTAATGAATTATTTTGTATCCCTTTTTGAGCACCATGCCTTGTCCATTTTCCATAGTGTTCATCATTTTGAGTTTTGTGTTGGTTCTTTTTGCTCTGGATTCATAAGAGGATATAGTTCATGTGTGATTTTTGTTCTGATTTTTAGAAATTTTTTCATTGGGTTTTGGTCCTTGCCTTGTAAGTGAAGATTCTTAACCCTAGTTCATGTTCTTGACCTCTTTTAACCTATCTATCTTTTGAATTTCTCCCAATCCTTTTGGCTCATTGTTATATCATGTTTGAGGATCATTTGTCCTAAGTTGTGGAATTTTTAGATGCATTGTTGTTTTGATTTGAATATTTGTTCTTACCTTGTCCCATTTTTCTTCTTTGTGATCATAAGCTCTCTCATTAGCTTAGAAGGGCACTTGTTCCAACTTCTTCTTCTCATTTGGGGTCTCTTTGGGGTATGGGTACCTTTCTGGTCTTGGTTTAGGGTTTATGTCTTGTGAATTTTGTGTTTGGCTTACCTTTTAAGTTCATCTTTTCTTAAGTGTATTCACCTCACTTCTTTGCTCCTTTCCACCTCATAATGTGATTGTTTGGTCTTATGTTTCTCTTCTCTTCATCTCTCTTGCTTCTTAAGCTCTTCTTTGACTTGTTTTGGTTCTGGTCTTGGGCTTTGAGTTCATGTTTGTGCATTTTTGCTTTGCATCTCATTAAGTTTGCTTTGTTTTGCCATGTGTTTCATATTAACTTGTATGCATCTTTTCTCATACTTGTGACTTGCATTTGCATTGAGCTTTTGTGCATGTGACTTCACTTTTGTTTGTATGATGTTGGCATGTTATTAAGTTCATTTTTTTTTGCTTGTATGCTTATGTCACTAACCTTTTCAGGGGCTATGGTAAGTGAGAGGTGTGGAAGTGATTCCCACATCTCCAAATCTCATCTCTTCTCTTCTTATTCTTACTTGTGCTAACCCTTTGATTGTTGGGCTTAAGCCTTACTCTCTCTTCTTCTTTCTTCTTCTTCTCTTCTTCTTTCTTTCTTCTTTAGGATAGAAAACCACACTAACCTTAGTATATCCATGCATGACAACACTTAGGATTCTTTAGTCCCCCATTAGACTTTTGCCTTTGTGATCCTTTTGGTTCTTCTTCTCTTCTCATCTCATAACCCTAAAAAACACGTAATAAAGTTTGAAGTGATACCATGAGCAATAGCCTTATCCCATGAGGTACTTGTAGTATTCCCATCTTGGGATAGTACAAGCTTACCTTGTGATGCACAAGTCTGATCAAGGTATCATCTTCACAAAGAAAATCATAAAAAACACTTCTTCATTGTAAATACCAAAAAACACTTAATAAGTTAATGAGTTAGTGAGCTTAGGCCCTAATCTCTGGAGACAAGTTTTGGGGATCTTTTCCTTACTTGAGTGTGCTTGTTCGATTATTCCATCTTGGAATGTAGTGACAAGTGCACATTCCATGGAAAAGAGCTTGAGTTCACTTCCTTGTGACACACTCATAAAGCTTCATAAAAAAACACAAACAAACAATAAGCGTCTTTCCTTCGGGAATTCTTTTCTCATCTTATTCGCTCTGCACCCGAACTTGCTCCTACTTGTCATTTTTCAAGACAGTAACGCACTCGTCGTCCGAGCCTGCAACACCTGAGCATTGACATAGGCAGTTCAAGCTTTAATTCACAAGCAATATTTTCCACCCCTAGTTAGG
Organism: Lathyrus aphaca; assembly: GCA_963966055.1. Classification (NCBI taxonomy): domain Eukaryota; kingdom Viridiplantae; phylum Streptophyta; class Magnoliopsida; order Fabales; family Fabaceae; genus Lathyrus; species Lathyrus aphaca. Next base: position 389,152,973 of record OZ014524.1, read on the forward strand.
GGAACTACGGCGTCTCTGATCCTCATTGTCCTGACGAGGTGCCTGGCTGGCGACTCTACCTTCTTCCGCGCCACTTTCGCGTTTGTACCAGGATGGAAATCCGGGGAGCGACACCTTTTATAACACATAACTTATTTTTTTCTTTTAAAACCAAACAATGTATATTATACCGATATACAATAGTTAGTATTCTAACGGGTCCAATCTAAGAACATCCAGAAAAATATCTCCGAGTCGAATATTTAATAAATCCTATGAGTCAGACAATACTAATTAATCTCAATTAATATTATCTAGAGCGTTTAATTAAATACGGGGTATTACATCCTCCCCTCCTTGAATTGAAATTCTTCCTCGAATTTCCTTTACTCATCCTCAACGACAGCTTACAACGCAGTCTTAGATCCATAGTTATCCTTATAATTCCATTACATGACCTGACGTACTCAGGTTCCAACCTGACTTCGCGGCTCAAAGTCCTTGTTTCATAATAACCAAACTTCATGTCCTTACTCATACTTTTGTCCCAACATTAGGTTTACTTCTTACTATTCTTGCAATCCGTCTGTTGTTTCATACTGAATCACCTAGGCTCGTCTCTCCTTCAGATAATCATACCATGCTAATTCCTTCCATTGAGTTACAACATAAAACATAACACTTCGACTTGATGTCAGAACATTCAACGCTCGACAAAACTCCACAAGGTATCTTGGAAAAATCTTAACCACATACAATCATCAAACGAAACTCTTATTACAATCCTTCAATCACTAAAGCCATTTCAAAAGTTGTCGAACTACTCTTTACCAATTCCACTTGGTCTTATACCAAAACTGTAACTGTTTACAACGGACACTTCATTCATTCAGTATCTTACTATAGGAAATACACATAGAATAAAAATTCTCTTACTTCTAAACTTATAAACAATTCTCTTTTGATTCTTAATAATCAGACTCTTTCATTTGTCTCCCTCCATTATGCTTTCAAAGCCTAACAGTGGAGATACCACGAATTTTCAAGCAATACCAAGTAATTGGTAGTCTGCGGAGAACACACATATCCATTGGAGCTCTCATCAACCAATGCAACAAAACTTGCAGACATGCAACGATAGAACAATTTACTTGTCAACTACACAAATAACAACATTGGTCCAAACTCTCCAATAACAAAGATGCAGGGTTGTACTGCTGCAATCACAACCAATACAATTTCAATTCCATTCAAAACTCGAAACAATTTATCTAATTAGACTTAACCAATCTGACCATGATTACAATGCTCCATATCAATTCTCTTCACAAAATTCCACTCACTCAAGGTTTCTATTGACACAAGGTCTCCATCAGTAACAACGCAGTAACGCCATAAAACTTACAATAACCAGTGAGTCACCAATACCAAACTCAAATTATTCTTAGTACACTTGTGGGTTTCCATAACACTTACCTTTTGCATACAATATACCACTTACTCACCTTTTAGGACCACACAAAACTTATCATTCAAATTCGCTTCTCTCAAGGGTCTTGTTCCTTAAACGATCCAATTTACATGCTTAACTTTGGGACATTCATCTCTCACTCTTACCTAGAAGGTAACTTAAGGATCCATATCCTTGAGTACGAATCAGCTGCACGCATCTGGTATTACTCTTACGGAGTCTATAATTGATGTCAATGATACCAAAACTGACCAATTGTTCATCTCTTATCCATACAAAATTCAGATACCAAAACGATTCCTGGAACGTCAACGCTTCATGTGTCTCTTATAGCTTCTCAATTTAGTTTTTTTAATAGTCGCAATGACGATGCATCATTTATTCAAATCATTTATTGTCTATCAATCATGCCCAAAAGAAAGTCCAACACTTTATCCTCTAATACTTTGAACAGAAGCCAAAACTGACTTACAGTTCAGAAAGTACAATTCTCTAAGGTCCCCCAACAAAAGTCATGTGTTAATTGATTGCCTATCCGAGGATAAATGATCGAACACAACTGAACTTGTTCTTCTTATTAACAAATAGTCCGAATCAAAGTTACCAATTCAGACCACACCATATTGCAAGATGATTCTCACTCTCGATGTTGAGACATGATCACAAACGCTCGCCGTTCACAACTCGAGATAGCACACACGGACACAACATGCAGATCACAACTCCAACAAGCGACGAAGTAGAACTACCATTCTGTTACGGTCACATCACGAATACTCAATGGAATAGTCTGATCCCACTCTTACAACAACGTTAGCAGGGAACGACAATGACGACATCAAAAGGGTTTTAGTCGCAAGCTAACACTTGGTTTGTCCATAAACAATTCCAATACACAATCGCTATCGGGTAAAAAAACAATGGACATCTCATTTCTTAGTACACAACATTGTCCCCTCTCTTTAGTTCCTTGGCGAGAATTAAAACAACAACATTCTTAATCCATGCTAAATTCCAAATATATTCCAATCATTCACAAATACAGGAGCTTTCCCTTAAGCTTGAAAACTGAGGTAACATACTCCTCTGAAGAACCTTCAATATCTCTACTTACACATTAACCTGGGTTTCCTTACCCTCTACCAATCATTGCATAGAAAGTCTTCACAGCTTCATATTGGTACCAAGAATGCTTCAATCTGGCACTTCATTCAAAATGTAAGAATCTTAGAAAACAAGTTTCCAAAACTTAACAATGATAATCGGCCGCTAACATGAGGGTAACTGATTACTCCATGCAAATATTAACTTCCAGTAGCCAAAAGAGATTTAGAAGCACAATTTTGTAACCGGGTACTACCCAGAGGGTAATCCGATTACTCAAACACAGAAGCACACTTTTGGTCTTCATTGCTACCTAAACCTCCAAAGCTCATCCCAATCACGTCCAACAGTTACAACCATACCAACAGACGATTCTACATATATAGCAACCATACTACCAGAGTCCTAATGGGTGAACCATCATTGCTTACACTTACTTAGTTTTTGTTTCAATAACAACTTAACAATTCCATAATACACTCGTCCAAGAATACATTCCGATATTACTTTCTCATAATGCATTATTATTACTGTTTCCATACTTTGTTCACTTTACGCTATGCGGCAATACTCTCATACCCCAACATAATCCATCTTGCTAGAGTTCCCTCAAATCCAAGGTGCTTACTCTAACACTTAACACAACTTCATCTGGTCCATCCCAAATACACCTCGTGTTGCTAAAATAAAGCTTGTTCTCTCTCCGGCACTATACCTTATATCATTCCTTGGGTAATTTCAACACTTACCGAATTGATACCTTACTAAAAAAAATAACACCCTGATGCATCACTCTAATCTTTGTATCCTTAGGCATAACCGAGTATACAACTCCAAACTTCTACTCTTCGTTCGGGGTATACTTGTCTCACTTGAAACCTGTAATCACATCCTTGTGTTTCTCTTCACGCTTCACCACGACTTAAGGTTCCCATAAAAAAAAAACATTATTAACTTGTAACTTCTATCCATCCAGAAGGTATTATCCAATTACATTCCTTGAAGTACTCTTATTCATCGACGATGCCACAACGACCTTAGAACTTAAACACTAACAATTAACTCATTCCCGAACCTATGTCACACGCTCCACAAAACATCCTATCTTTTCGTGGAATGAGATTTCTCAACACTCTTGTCCATACCAGTGACCAATATTGATCCACCAGTGAACTTGCGCATTCCTTGTTACACTAACCACTCATTCGGTAGAAATCAATATCTTTCAGACTCTATCCATTCCAAAGGATTTCCCGAACAACACACTACTCTGCAACTCCATGTTACAGGAAGTAATTGTCTTATGAAGACTCATACTGAGCTGACCAAAGCTCCCTCTGCTAACTTTTGTCTTGAGTTTACTCTCACAACACAAGTTACAACAACACTTTAGAGTCCTCATGGTCGCACAACCATGATCCTACCTATCACATACATAACATTAGGTTGATCAGGCCCAATACTACATAATATGATATTAAGAACCATGGCGGAAAGACACACTTAAGAGGCAAGAAAGATTTACTTATGATGTTTCAAGGCTAGGTCGAGGATACGACCTTCTCTAATACCAACTGTAACGCCCATATAATATATATCTAGAATAATATCATACAAGTGTTAATTTTTGGTACTGACACCATCATAAGATGCCTAATAACATAATTCACATTCTTGACCAATTCTAAAACAAATACTAAAATGGCACAAGACATGGAAATTATACAAAAACAAAAATACTAAGATCAATACAATATCCATTATTTTATAAAGATACAGAAACACACAACGGAAGACTAAAACTATGCTTCACTTGAAACATCCCGAACATAGCTCCACTTGTAAATCAACCTGCAAAAGAAACCTAGAAACAACAATAGTGGGGTGAGATGACAACATCTCAGTGGGTCCCATATCTTAGAGTTCTCTCGGCTCAACAAGGTTCTATCAAACCAATCTCAAGTCTTTGGTTACTTCTCGTACAAGAAATAAAATAAAATGGAACATATGTCCATGCCTACTCTCAATGCTAAACGAGTTGAACATCTACCTCAAGTCTTTACGGATGCTTCAGGTAGGAGTAAGGGCAACCCACCTCAAGACTTAATCAAGACCTTACAGAGGAATTGATATAACACTCACCAAAGTCTTTACGGATGCTTCCCGTGGGACTAAAGGTAACCCACCTCAATACTTACTCAAGACTTCCTGCATAACCCAATGTAGTACTCACCTCGAGCCTTTACAGATGCTCCCTGTGGGACTCAAAGCAACCTACCTCGAGACTTACTCAAGACCTTACGGAGGATCTAGTAACATACACACCTCAAGTCTTTACAGATGCTTCATGTGGGACTAAAAGTAACCCACCTCAAGGCTTACTCAAGACTTTATGGAGGTCCTAGTGTAATACATACCTCCAGTCTTTATGGATGCTTCCCGTGGGACTAAAGTCAACCCACCTTAAGACTTACTCAGACTTTTACGGAGGACCTAGCGTATTAAACAAATCAAACCACTATCCTCGTCTCAGCTGTAAACACCCCAAATTTTCCCTCACTCATTTCACCATGGCTTGTGATTCTTTTTCATTTGCATAAGTTCAACCATAGCATCTCATATTGCATTTTAGTTTCACTGCATTGCTCCTAAGCCATCTGTATCTAGGGTTTGTGATCTGAGCCATCCCTGAGCCATCTGAGCCCCTCCAAAGGTCTTCAATCATCTCAAGAGGGTCCATGTATGTTCAAGCATCATATTATATCCTCACAAGGTCAAAGGAGTCAAAGAATCACAAGAACTGAGAAAGGCATGGAAGCAGAGCCAGGTTTAACTGCACAGATGACCTAAAATTAGGGTTTTGGTTTCAGAGGCCATAACTCCAAATTTTTTGGTCATTTTTTATTCTATTGGTCTCTATATGTTATGGGCATCATGCACATCAAATTTTCATGAAGAAATTCAATGGGGAAGGCATCTGATCAAAGGGTGACTTCTTGAGCAAGTCAGTGCAAAATCAGGGCATCCGAGGCCCCCAATGACCCAACCAAAGGGGTTTCTCCATCATTTTGAATGTGTATGATCTTTATTTGATCATATAAGGTGTTAGAAGTTCACAAAATTGAATAATTTCAAGCCATTTGCAAAGTTGCCTTTTTGGGAAAGTGACTTATAATGCAAAGTTGCCATTTTGGGAAAGTTTTTCAACCTCCTCTTTTTGATTCAAAAATGCTTCAAATGAGAAAACTTTGGTCATGAAAGTTGTATATTGGATCATTCCCTTTTCAAAAAGTACAAGAACTCATTCTAATTCATTTTGGATCAAAAGTTATGGCCTTGCAAAGTTGGACAAAATTACTTAATTTTCACTTTTGTACCAAAGGGGGAAATTTGCAAATTCTTGTACCAAGGCAAAATGTGACTTCAAACCAGCTTCTAATCATCACACAAACATAATTCATGGCTCATAATTCATATTTTCCCAAGAAATTTCTCACTTTCATGCCTTGAATTCCAAGTATCATAAGCCATTTTTCATAAAAATCACAAAGAGGGAAATCTTGCAAGAAGGGTTCTTATGGTTTTGTTTGATCTCTAATAAAAATCAAAGTGTCATAGCAACATTATATGGTGCATTTTTCTGCATATTGCCCAAGAGATGTCACATGTCCATGGCCAAAAATCACAAGATGCACAAAGTTGGAAATTGGCAAAACACATGCTATCTTGCAATCCAAGTGTTACAGTCCTTCATAAACCATCCAATGGTCCTCCTTGAAGCTGGCTGAGGCAATCCAAACACAGAAATCTTCTCTGCCATGGCCCATACCTGTAGTACACCATTTTTGACTTTTTGGCCAATCATCCCATACCAATCCCACAGTGCATACCTGCCCTCCAGAATTGTTGGGATTGCTTATGGATCACATAAGGATCATAAAACACAAAGGGAAGAGGCTCAGAACACACACACACAAGCAGATTCACAAAAACTGGCCAAAACCTTCATCTCTTAGAAACTCCTTCCACAACCATCAAACCTCATTTTTCTCTTCACCAATGAACCACACATCCTCCATAGAACCAAAGTCCACCATTAAAACAGCCTGAAACCTCATATATCTCAACTGTGAAACCTGCTTAACCAGAACTCAAACTCCCAAATCAGCCACCAACAAAAGATTTTGAGCATTCCATTGATCTCAGGAGGATCAGAGGGGACACTTTGCATAAAAGAAAGGCCTGGAAAGCTCATATTCGCAGTTCATCACCTCAGGTAGCTTCAAACATCAAACTTTTCAGAGCTTGTTTTTTTTGTTACAAAATGAAAGTACATGTTATGTTGGTCATGCTGATATCTTTAGAATTAAAAATGGTGAACAAATGACTATTTTGTGGCTCTCTGAATTTTCACCCATGAATTTTGTTTGCTTCGATTCCTTCTGTTCTTGGGTTATAAATGATGTTTAAGGGGTGATTTGAATGGGGTTTGGGTAGAGGATCATTTCCATGTGTTCAATTTGATGTGAGGTGGCCTGTAGAGCATTTTAGGGTTTTGGACCCGCCGGAGAAGATGACCGGAGCTCCTCTCCGGTCACCTGAAAGTCATTAAGCCCTAACCCTAATTAGTTTGCCAGATGCGTTCGTAGCCATTAGATTTGGATTAGCTTAATTTTTGAGTGGCCCAGATCAATTCATTAAACCCTAATCTGATTTTATTAATTTAATAAATCATAATTAAGTTAATTAAGCCAGAGTCAATCCTGACCCTCAGTCTGCGCACGCAGTCAAACACCCTCCCCCAGATTTGAATTCCAGCCATTGGATGACATTACTTCCCCCTTTATTTAATTTTATTTCATTTTATTTGTATTTTATTTCCCCCATGTTGTGCATTCATATCATTTCATAAACTTTCATGAACTTTCATGGTTCAAAACCTGCCTCATTTGCATCCTCATCCTTATATGATCATCCACAACTCTTGACATGTGTTTGCATAATCTCTTAGCATCATTGAAATCATGTTTATGCTTCTGAATTTGGTTTGCATCATGGCATTTCATCTCATCTTCATTGCATTTCATTTCTTTTGCTAACTTTTCAGGTGGTAAGTTGTTTTGAGAAGTGAATTTGCCTTCACTTCTCACAATCTCTTCTCATCTCTCTTATGCACCATTGCTGCATTTTATCTTGTGTATTGGAGTGAGCTTGCTCATTCACGCTCTTTCCCACTTTCTTCCTTCAAGCAACTTGTCTTCTTAAGTTAAGCAAGTTGTCTTGCTTCTCCCTGCTTCTTCCTCCTTTCATCTGCTTCTTTCCTGGTGGCTTCTCTCCTGGAGATCTTTTGCAAACCTCATAAACCCTAGGAACAACCGAGCATGATCATAATTAGGGTTTGATTAGTCCCCCACTAGTTTTACCTTTGTGTCATCTTTGAGTCTTCTCTTCTCATCTCATAATCAAGGACTAAACCTTAAAGGTTTTAAGGCTTTGTGATTAAGCTTATGCCTGCATCCTTCTATTAGGATGGAGTGTATAACTTTAATCCTAAGTGTTGAATCCTTAATGTATTTAAATCCTTTAATTAATCCACCTGATAATCATCAAGACATCAAGCTTGTAACTTGGGCCTTGCATTAGGGTTTTAATTCTTCCTTGATTGGTTAAGAAGGACTAACCCTAGTGTTAATGGACAAGTCCCCCTCAAGTTGTCTTACAAACCATAAAATCCACTTCTTAATCTTACCATTAACTAAAATCCACTTTAATAAAGGCTTTGTTTTGTCATGAGGTTAATCCCTAATCATGAATTAAGTTGAGGAGCCTTCCTCAGCTTAAATGTTCTCATCTATCATCCTTCTATTAGGATGGTGTAATGGGTCCATTAAATCTTTGATTATGGCTTAAACTCATTACTTAACACTGAACAAAAACAACAAAAACATCTAAATAACTACAAGTAGGTTAATGATCTTAATCCTACATCATAGTGATTAAGTGTGAGGTGTTTACTTCATACTTAAGGTATTCGCATTACCCCTAATCAGAGGGAAGATGTGATGAGTTTACTAACCCTTGGTTTAGGTTTAAGCTCATTTTCTTATGACAAACCCAAAAAGCAATAAAAGATTGAAAACACCAAAAACAAACAATAATCGTCTCCTCCGGGATTCTTTTCTCACCTCATTCACTCATAAACGAGAACTCGCTTCTTCTGTCTAATGCAAGACAGTTTGCACCTGAGCCAGACAGGTCATACACTTGAGCATAGGCAAGTAAGCAGTTCATCAGTCAATTTATCTTTCAGTCTCTTTGAGTCGAACTACGGTGTTCTGACTTCCTCATTGCACGAGAGGATACGTAGGCATAACTTAACAGTTATCGAACAAAAGTCTCTGTATATCCCCCCCCCCTTTCCAGCATTATTCTTTAAGCCTCATAGTCTTGAGCATTTCATTCTTGTTCTCACACTGACACTTCTCTTATACACTTCACTTTCCTTTTACACTAACACTTAGATTCTTTCCAGCTTTGATACACAAATTACACTGACACTACCCCTTTAAAACCCAAATCTTTTAAGCGTGGATCCCGTCGAGTACGGCGGACAATCTGGGTGCTAATACCTTCCCAGGTTGTAACCAACCCCCTTTCTCAGTTTCTCTGGTTCGCGACCGTCTTATCCATCTTTTCTTAGGTTTATGCAGCATTACCTTTCCTTCGGGATAAAAATGCCTAGCTGGCGACTCTTTTCATTCTTCTCCTTTCGCCGACCGTTCGCGTCTGTACCCCTCTTGACCCGGTGTCATCAGGTGGGAGCGACAACTATGAGGTACCTCAAGCCTTTATGGATGCTTCTCGTGGGACTAAGAATAACCTACCTCAAGACTTACTCAAGACTCTATGGAGGACACCATGTAATACACACCTCTAGTCCTTACAGATGCTTCCCGTGGGACTAGAGATAACCCACCTCAAGAGTTACACAAGACTATTTCGGAGGCTTAGTGTATAGCACGCTAATGGTTCGCAACAACCTAGGTAAAACTAGGAATCTCACAACTCATACCATCTAACAATTTCTAGTCACAATACTAGGCCACACTATTGGTTTATGGTAAGGTTTCCTCACTCTTTCCCTATTCTTAATACTTTTAAACTATATAGTTTTCAAACATATAATCTATATTTTAATTTAATTATCATAATTAAACTAATCTCACAAATTAATTAATTTCACATATAAAATAATATTTCTTCCTTCCATCAAATAGAGCATTGAAATATCTTTCCAATGCTTTGAACGGGGGTCAAATCAGAGTTACAGTTTAAAAGATACGCCTGTTTCAAATTTCATTTTTTGAAAAACTACAGGGTGCAACCGATTGCACATAAACTGCAATCGATTGCACAGTCCCAGATTTCTAAGGTTTGCTTCTGGTTTATGGTGCAATCGATTTGCACTCTGCTGCAATCGATTGTACCTGCTATAAACCTAAAAATCACATCTAAACTCCATTCTTTCTCACCCATAACACCTAGTAACCTCACCATACTTATTGTTGATTATTTCCACACATAACATGATCATTCACGAGCATTTAATCGACACTTTAACCTTTCAAAAATCTTGATTTAACCGATTGATCATTTTATCACATTTTCTAACCTAAATCTTAGAACTCCAAAATCTAAAACAAAAGTGTCTAACTAGAACCCACCTTGCAATCGATGAGGAGGTTGGTGAAGATGAATATTTGATGAAGAAATGGTGATGATCCAAGCATTTCCTCTCTTAGGGTTTTCTTCCTCTTCTTCTCTTCTCTTCTCTTCTCCCTTTCTTTCTTTCCTTTTTCCTTCTTCCTCTTCTCTTTCTCTTACCAACTTTCTTTCTTCTCTTTTCCTTTTATAACACATAACTTTTTTTCTTTTAAAACCAAACAATGTATATTATACCGATATACAATAATTAGTATTCTAATGGGTCCTATCTGAGAACATCCAGAAAAATATCTCCGAGTTGAATATTTAATAAAGCCTCTGAGTCATACAATACTAATTAATCTCAATTAATATTATCTAGAGCGTTTAATTAAATACATGATATTACATGAATAGTTCTTTCCGACTGACAATCCATTTGTGGATGATAAGCCGAACTCAATTTCAACTTTGAAACCAAAGCCTCTTGCAAACTCTTCCAAAACTCAAAAGTGAACCTCGGGTCTCTATCCGAAACTATACTTGAAGGAACACCATGCAACTTCACACTTATCCTAATATAAATCTCTGCCAACTTCATAAATGGAAAACTCATATTGATAGGAATAAAATGTGTGGATGTATGTCTACCTACAACCACCCAAATAGCATCAAATCCTCGTGCCGTATTCGAAAAATTAGTAACAAAGCAAGCATACACAAACTGTGCTATGTCTCTTTTCATACCAAACCACCAAAATAACTTCTTCAAGTCTTGATACATCTTTGTATCTCTAGGATGAATACTTAAGCTACTCTGATTACTTTCTTCTAAAATTTCCTTTTTCAACTCCGCATTGTCCGACACACAAATCCTGCCCCAAAATCTCAACACACCAGAATTATCCACCTGGAAATCACTTTCAGGATTATTTCCTCCTGCAGACATCAAGTCTAACAACTTCACAACAAGTCTCTGATTATCTTTAATTACATCCAGAAAGCCGTTATTCACCTTTATCATACCAAGCCTAACACTATCAAGTGTCGTCTCACAAACCATGCTTAAATCCCTAAACTGCTCAAATAACTCCAACTCTTTCACCATCAATGCCAACATATGAATTTTCTTACGACTCAATGTGTTTTCCACTACATTAGCTTTACCTGGATGGTAGCTTAAATTAAAGTTATAAATCTTTCAGAAATTCTAACCATCTTCTCTGCCTCATATCTAGCTCTTTCTGGTCAAACAAATACTTCAAACTTTTATGGTCACTGAATACTTCAAATCTTGACCCATACAAATAGTGCCTCCAAATCTTCAACACAAAAACCACTACAGCTAATTCAATATCATGAGTAGGATAATTCCTGTCATTCACCCTCAATTATCAGGAAGCATAAGCCACCACCTTACAATCTTGCATAAAAACTCCACCTAATCCCATCATGGACGCATCACAGTATACAACAAAAGGTTCACCAGGAGTTGGCAAGACCAATACTGGTGTCGTAATCAATTTATTTTTCAAGTCTTCCTCACAAGTTGTATCCCAAATAAAAGCTTGACTCTTTCTAGTCAATTGAGTCAATGGTAACACCAGATTAGAAAACCCTTGGATGAATCTTCTATAATAACCTGATAAGCCCATAAAACTTCTAATCTCTGTAACTGTCTTCGGAGGTTTCCATTGCAACACAACATTTACTTTAGAAGGATCCACTGTTATACCATCACCAGAAATAACATGACCCAAGAAACTTACATTCTTAAGCCAAAACTCACACTTTGATAATTTTGCAAACAACTCATTATCCTTCAGCACCTGCAATGTAATCCTCAAATGCTCTCTATGTCCATCTTCAGTCTTAGAATAAATAAGAATATCATCTATAAATACCACGAAAAACTGATCCATATAATAATGGAAGATACGATTCATATACTCCATAAATACACTTGGCACATTAGACACTCCAAAAGGCATCACAACATATTCATAATGTCCATAACAGGTTCTAAATGCAGTCTTCTAAATATCACCTTCTTTCACTCTAATTTAATGGTAACCTGACCTCAGATCAATCTTACTAAGAATACGGGCACCAACTAACTGATCAATTAAGTCATCAATCCTCGGAAGCGGATACTTATTCTTAATGGTTACTTTATTCAACTGACGATAGCCAATGCACAAACGCATACTACCATCTTTCTTCGTTACCAACAATACTGGATCTCCCCACGGTGATACACTTGGTCTAATAAATTTCTTATCAAGAAACTCTCTGATCTGAGATTTCAATTCAGCTAACTCTGACGCAAACATCTTATACGGTGCCATAGAAATATGCCTTGTACCAGGAATCTGATCAATTGTAAATTCAACTTCTCTCGTCGGAGGTAATTCTTTAATATCATCAGGAAATACTTCCGTAAATTCATTCACAGCCGACAACTCACTAATTGACACTTTCCTTTCAACAGATAAAGATGCAAACAATACAAACATCTTAGCCTCATCTTCTAACAAAGTTCTCAACTCTTTAGTAGATAACGAATTAGCCAACGCTTCCTCTTCAAGAGTAAGAAATAACAACTTCTTTCTATAAAAATCAGTATAGACCCGGTTGAACTCCAACCAGTTCATCCCCAAAATAGCATCCAGATTATAAAGCGGTAAACAAATCAAATCCACGTTGAAATCTTTATCAAAAATAGTCAACTGACACTTCAATCATACTAAAGATGTAACCACATAAACAATAGACAAAGTCTCAATTGTCATCCTCGAATCTAGAGTAGACGGTACAATTCCTAACCTCTTTACACAATCAACATAAATAAACTAGTGGATTGCACTCGTATCAATAATAACAATCAGGGGAGTACTATTAATAAAACAAGTACCTTTGACGGAACTCTCCTCATTAGTGGATTGGGCTCCCACTAAAGCAAACACATTCCCACTAGCTCCTTGGGACTTCTTCGGTTTCTGGCAAGTCGTACTAATATGAACTTGTTCACCACAATTGAAACAAGTAGGCATAGTAGCTCCGCAATATGCTACCTGTAACACCCTAATTTTTGCCCTAAGATTTGTTTCGCATATCATCTGCATTTTGCATATCAAACAAGATCGCACAGGTTTCGAGTTTCTCCTCAGATGTGGGTCTATGCTTCGCAGGGGATCACCATTATTTTTATTGTTTATATTTGTTTATATTTACTGACTTCTAACCAAAAATACAAAAAAATATGTTGCAGTGTTCTTCTTCTTCTCTGTGTTGCAGGTTTTTCAAAGACAGGGCAGTAATTTGATTCAGATGCGTTTGTTCAATCACAATGCGTTCTCAGATGGATGTTTGACCTAATATTGGTCAAACTATCAAAAGATTGTGTTGACTGTCAGTTGTGTGTGCCAGTAATTCATTTATCAGGCAATGCGTCTTCAAAATACAAGTTGGTTTGTGTAACAATGTTCTGTGCAAAGTTTGGTTCATCAGTTATCAGACGGTGTTCTGTGCGAAGTGTGACTTGAATCTTCAGTGTTTATCAGCTCATCGATTCATCAGTTCATCAGCGATTCATCTGAGGATTTATTTTCCTCAGTATGAATTCGGTTTATCAGATAATAATCAGACAGTTTTCAGTTGGAAAGTTGCAAAGTATTTGGGCTGTGTTCAGAGGTTTGTTGAAATAATTGAGATTTTGTTGTGGGCTTGAAAACCAAATTCCATCCATTACTCATTTTCTTTCCGATTAAACCATTTATCCATTCGTATATTTTTTTTGTATGACCATTTTTTTTACTATCCATTCTTTTCGATTTTTCTTTACCAAATCACATTATCCAAATATTATTCATATGTCCGTTATCCATTTTTTTTATCCGACTAAATCATTTCCATTTATTTTCCTTTTTTTTCCATTATCCTTCCTTTTTTTATATCTTTATTGTTTTTTTTCTAATTTTTTTTCTTATCACCTCCATTTTTTTTTATCAAAATAATAAATATAAAAAAAAATCCAATTAAATCATTTTAATTTCCAAGTTATTTTATTTTCTCCATCATTTTTTTACATTTACAAAATTTAGTATCTTTTTGTTTAAGCCCATTAAGACATTTGCCCATAGCTTCCCCACATCTTGCCCATACAAACTTTGACCCAGCCAACACCCCAAGTAAGTCCCGTACGCTAATTGGCCCACACCAAGGATTCAACAACAAGCCCTCAGCTGCAAGGACCCACAAGCCGAAAGCATCTCACGCACAAGCCAAGCACAAACAGCTTCAACAAATTTTCCAGCCTTAAGCCGCATCCAGCAAGCCTCAAAGCTACGTCACTTCATGCCAGCCTTTGCCCAGCGCGTACGGAAAAAACAACACCAGCTCATTTCCCACGCACATGATTTCTTACTGAAACAATACCCAGCTGACCCCACATCTTGCAAGCCTCACACAATTCCCAATCGTACAGCAACAAAAACAAGTATCAGCCTGCCAAGCAAAAAAACCATCAGGCCCAAGCCAAACCTCATCCTTTCCGCACTTCCTTCAGCCGCCCTTTTCTTGCAAGCTCACAAGCCCCACCTCACATTTCCTGTAAGTCCATTTCCACATGAACACAAACAAAACAATAACAAGCAGGCCCAAACTCATCAGCTGTACCAAATATCACATTCAAAGACAAACAAGCCGAATACGTACAAGCCGTATACACCTCAAGCTGCAACCAACATTAATTCAACTCCAGCCGCACGTGTTATACACATCATCCGCTCACGAGTCATACACCTGAAACGGAAAATAACAAAACGCAAGCTTAATCTACACAAAACGAAAACGCAAAACTCAGCTGAACACGAGAATCTCACCCGCTCTCCAAAACGCACACAAACCTGTACAAAACGGCAATGATTTCTCGACCTCTTCTCCTATAAGAACAACTTCTCATTCACTCAATAATCAAGCTTGAAAAGCCCCTGAATACTCTGAGTAAATTCGAGCAAACTTCGAAACCCTTTCAACCCTCAATTCTCTCCCAAATTACTCTAATCCCTAAACCAAATTGAAAGAGGGAAACCGAAAAAATTGAAAGAGAAGAAGAGAAGGCTTGCGATTGAGAGATAGAGGATTCGGTTTGCTTTTATTTTTGAAGGTGAGGCCGTGAGATTGGTCTGAATTTCCCCTGTTTTTGTTTGTTTGTAAACGCGAAGAAGAAGAAGAAAAGGATCTGTCTCATTTTTCTTTCTTTTCTTCTTTTATGTTAATTTATTTATTTATTTGTGAATTAAAAAAAAAAAAAAAGAGAATATGTATTGTGTGGGCTTGGACCAGCATGTGGATCTTCTCTATCCACCCTACCCGCGGGTTGCTCTCTCCCATCACCTTTCTTTTTTTTTCTTAATCTATTTCCTTTTCCTTAAATTAAAGGTTTCTTATAAAACTATTTTGTTAGAATTTTTAAATAATGTTTTAGAAAGATTTTAAGAAATGTTTAGAAACAATTGAGAAAATCATTTTTAAACATTATTTTAGAAAAGTTTTTTTAATGAGATATTTAGAAAAAGAGTTTAAAAAATGATTAAAAAATATTTTGATTTCTTCTTATGGATCTACTTTTGGATCTTTTATTCTTCATCTCCTTTTAATTTTGGTCGATGACAATCTTCCGATTTGGGATTGTTGATTTCCGATTAAGCTTAATCTTCATTATTTCAAATCTATGAATGAATGATCATTTGGATCATTCTTCATACTTTGAGATCGTGATAGGTTGCTAATCGAGAAATTCAACGATAATTTCGATTAAGATTAGACCTTCCTCTTCTTTTAGTGTGGCATGTTTTCGGAGAACGATCCATTATATCGTTTCTCTAACATGTATTAACACGAATATTTTCCACTTTAATTAGTGGTGGCCGGCCTCATTTGTAGGGTAATTACTTCGTAAATTACTCGGCGATTGCTTAACATAGACCTAAAGTTGTCCCAATTCGATTAAAGATCCACTTGGATCCGGTTGCCTCAATTTTATTTTCCTTGTTGTGGTTGTGCTTGATTAAGTTCATCATACCACCTTATATTGTATATAATATAATAATGTGAATATAATTGTTTAAATTTAATCTCTTGCACCTTATCCTTTTATTTTAAATCTCTCGCTCCCTTATCTCCTTATTATATTTTGCCATATTATCTCATATATCATTGTTTATATTCATATTGTGCTTGTTTATATTCATATTGTGCTTGTTTATATTCATATTGTGATTGTTTTTATTTTGTCCATTTGGACATCAAAATACTTAATAAAGGATTAAACTCTTAAAGAAAAAACTTGTGACTTATAATTGTGGACTATGGTTACTATCCCTTGGCTTTTGGAGAATGGACTTAGGCTCCTAGGATTTCCCTTTGCTCAAGTTGGAATGGATTAGAAACCTCGGCCTCAAGTTACTTCATGAACCTTTGAAGATGGAAATCCGAACTTTGAAGATTTGTACATATTGGTTTGGTAACTTCTTTCCTTAGCTTTTAATTCAAGCATTAGGACTAGTCTCTTCATCTCCTCCCCATTCTTTAATTTTCAAAATTTCTTCCTATTTCAAAACCTTCTTGTTTTCTAAACTTCAAACAATTTCATAAACAAACCTTGACTTAGGTCAAGCGACTTTTTTTAATCTTTTCCTTTTATTTTCTTAATCAAATATTAATCCATGTAAATATATCAAGACTATTTTTTCATATACTTTAAAAAACTCCAAATCCACTTAATTGTTTTTTGTGCTTCGTGCACCTTACCTTTTCCACATGTTTAGATATTATTCATCCCTTTTAGCGGAATTATTCGCTAAGGGATGACGACTTATCTCTACATCTTAAAATCAACTCAACCCACTTTTTCTTTCCAAACTTTGTACCACGAACTACGAGGTTTTGATCTCGCATTGCACTTTGTGGGTACGTAGGCATAAGGCTTTAAAACCTTATCAAACACAAAATCATTAAAAAATATTCTTCTCCTCATCTCTTCCATCATTTTAAACAAACCAATTTCAGACCAAAAAGCAATAAGTATTTCAAAGGGCTCCTGTGGAGTACCACGGATGAGTCGGGTGCCTAAAACCTTCCCGGTTCATAACCAATCCCCTTACCCAATCTCTGTTTATTTCTTTTAGCCTTTGCTTTTAGAATCCTAGGTTTTTATTCGTTCTTTTACCTTTTTCCTTTCGGAAATAAAGAAAAGCGCGGTGGCGACTCTGTGTTAATCGAGTTAAGTTAATCAATAACTTACACTCACGATTTTACCGCTACAGAAAAGTGGCGACTCTGCTGGGGAGTAATCTCTAAGCGGATTCAGCCTACTTTGATTTATTTATTGCTTTGGTTTGAATTGTTTGTTATTTGTTTGTTCCGTTTTGGTTTTTGGTGATCCTCTGTGTGAGATAGATTCTAACCCGGATCTGAGTGACACTTATGATAGGACGGCGATATTCAAAGCGATATGTGATGGAGTAGTCCAAAGCAATATCAATTTGATAATCTCCACTCGGTTAGGCTCTCTTGGACTATCAATGTCATGACGAGTAATCGTACGTGGCATTATTTTCCGACCTTGAGCTGATCATACTGAGGACCTTAGAACCCTTAACCCATCTAAGCCAATTTAGGAACGTAATGCGGAAGCTGTCTGGATGTAAATCTAAGGCGGTTGTCACGCGATACTACACTCGGACGAGGTCTATTTTAAGAATTTTATCGGTTGGGGAGTAATCCAACGTACCGATGATATTCTAAAGATGGCTGTTAACTCCGGGCACCTCTGTTAGCACCCTTTTGGTTTCTTGCAGGTACAATGAAGACAAAACCTTAGTACTTACCTGTGGGGTTGGTGTTCTGTTACCTTGACTTCATGCTCGTGATCTGAACCTTTGAACCCGTGTGCTTTGCGTGATCTTGTTTGTGGTTGTTGCATCTACATATTCATCATGATCATCATCACAACCATTTTTCAAGGAAGACAATTCCGATTATTGCAAATATTGGAAAAAGTAAATTCTCCTTTTTGTCAAGATTTTTTTTTTATGACAGTATTCTCGATGTTGACCATGTTTGCAATAATCGGGTTGTTTTTCTGAAAATGGGAGTGAACATTGCATATCATTGCATCCTCGCGTATTTTTGTGTTCATTCGAGTTGTGTGGGAACTCATCCCGGTTGTTTCTTTCCTCAGTTGTCTGTTGATCCGTCAAGCTGACTCCTCACCACAGATACGGTACTAGAGCTGCTAACAGATTGAGAGTTATTAGATTGAGAATGGAAAGTCAAGCCCAACATAACAAGAAAGTTAGGGAAGACCTTGATGAGTTGAAAAGAAATGTGAGTCAGATCATGGAGATGCTACAGGCTTTGATCATCAGGGAAACTCAACCTCAGAGGATTGTCATGCCTCAAGTCAATGTTTCTGCTGGTGAAACAAGTGTTGTTGGGATGACTCGTCGCAGACAACAACACCATGAACAATCATACCCTACTGCAGTCGCTCTGATGATCAATGGTCCATCTATTCAAAGGAATGTTGGCCAGAACCAGAATCGTAATGCTAGGAGTAAGCCAAGCTTTGATCCTATTCCTGTGCTGTATGCAGACTTGCTTCCATCTTTAATTGCAAAGAATCTTGTGCAGACTCGTCCATCACCTCCGGTTCCAGAGACTATTCCATGGTGGTATAAGCCAGAAGCTCGTTGTGCTTTTCATCAAGGTGCCCCGGGGCATGATGTTGAGAACTGTTACCCGCTGAAGTTTGAAGTACAGAAATTGATGAGGAACAATGTTCTGTATTTCAATGATGTTAATCCTAATGTGCGGAAGAATCCGTTGCCGAAGCATGGTAATGTGTCTGTGAACATGGTTGATGGTTGTCTTGGTAATGCGTCTGATGAAGACGAAGAAATGTTTGATTTCGTTATGCATGGAAAGATTTGCCAGAACCAGAATCGCAATGCTAGGAGTAGGCCAAACTTTGATCCTATTCCGATGACTTATGCTGAGTTGTATCCTTACTTGGTCCAGAATGATTGGATTACTACTAGGCCTGCGCCTCCTGTTCCAAATCCTCTTCCGGTTGGTTATAGATCAGATCTTCGTTGTGAGTTTCATCAAGGTGGAACTGGTCATGACCTAGAACACTGTTTTGCATTGAAGGCTAAAGTAAGAGAGCTTGTTAGAAATGGGATGATCACTTTTGAGGACACTAACCCTTTTCCGAATCATGAGAAATGAATCTTCTAGAGGCATTCAACTGTCAGATCTTCTTCAAGGCCAGAATCTCAGACGGGACAACTCATCCTTTGTTGCTGATGGATCACTAGGCTATTGTTTCTTTATGTTTGCGATTTTTCTTCAATCATATTAAGTTGTTTGCTTTTAAGCTTGTTTGTACTTTCATGTTGGTTTTAATGAAATGAGCATTGCTTTGTTTTGATTTCATTTACTATTTGCATCTTTATGCTTTACATTTCAAGTTCATTTATCTTGTCTCAAGCTTTCATAATGATTGGAGGGAGGATGACGAAAACGAGATACCCATAATTGTCGCTGGTATGCTTTCAATTGAGACTTGGTTGATGATATACAGGCATTGTTTCAAATCCTAAACACTGGAGAAATAAGGAAGTTAATCCTTTGTTAACCCCTTTGAACCTTGAAGTTGGAGTTTCTTTCTATTCGAAAAAACCCGCAATTTTAACCCGGGGATGGGTAGTTCTCAATTAATTCGAATATGCATTCAAGTACAAGAGAATCATTCAAGATACCTTTCAATAAAGGTTGCAATCTCAAGTTTTCCTTCATACACATCAAGAAGTGTTGAAGATGTCTCTCAATTCAAAAGCCAATGATGGTTCATCGTAATCATTAAGCCATGCAGTCATTATCTTTCGGAAAAAATAATATTAAAAAAATGATTAAAAAAATCAAAGCCCACTAAGTCAAAACCTATGAAGGAGACTTAGGCAAAAACTGGGGCATCCCGCTGGCTGTAAGTTGAAATGACGCAGTTCAGGCAAAAATTAGGGATAATAAAAAGAAAGATTTACCCAGAGGTCATCAAAATCCTCAGCAAAATTAAGTTGAGTTGACCAAAGTCCTCACTAGAAATAACAAAAGGAAAGATGTGACTGTTATCTCAAAATCCTTTGGTTTATGAACCATCTTCACCTGTGCAATCCTAAATGTCCGGGAACTTGAATGCATAGGCTGAATTAATTGAATGTAGGACTGGAGTTCATCACGAAGAGGGGTTGGGTATAAATAAACTTTGAGCCTATATCCTTTGTTTCATAAAACATGAACCAGGCCACGTTACAACCTTCAAAAGTCCTAATTGAATCCAGGTTTCTTTTGAAGAGCATACCACAACGAGGTTGTGTAAACTGACTCCCAAGTTCTTTACCAATCATTTGTTTTCTTGTTGTTGCTTTACCTTTAATTTTGTCTTAACCGCCATGTTGTGACAAGTTTTCATTTGCTTTACATCAATAAATTTCATTCCAAAAATGATTCTTGATTTCAAACTTGGCACTGAATTCTGCATTAAAATCACCAGGTTTGTACAAACATTTTTATTTGCAAATAAACTTTCCTCATCGAGGAATTTTCAAACAGTTGAGAAACTTGGTCGGTGATCTTATCAGGGGCAATGTCTCCTCAGGTCCTATGGTTCAAGAGTTGTTGATCAGTGCAAGTTATTCTCAGATATGGTTCTCTGCAAGATTCATCTCTGGTTTATTTTCTCAACAATCATTTCAAGAACTGAATCCATGATCAGTTTATTCTTTCAACAGTTATTCCAAAGATCTGAGTATTTTCTCCGGAAGCAATCAAGAATTGAATCCATTATCAGTTTACCTTTATCAGTCATTGAACTTGGGGCAACTTTCTTCAAGAATCTCCAAGCAGCTTTGCATGATTTCTCTCAAAAGATTTTCAACTTGATGCAGTTTACTGGTGGGACAGAGATTTGTTCAGCAATAGCATTTCTAATTTCCGAGCAGACTGGCATGAGATGCTCCCTTTTGCTTTGCATGGGTATCGTACATATATCTGCAATTCAACAGGAGCAACCCCTTTCTCATTTGTTTATGGTACATAAGCAGTGCTCCCTGTCGAAGTTGAGATCCCATCAATGAGAGTTCTGATGGAAGCCAAGTTGACTGAGGCTGAATGGTGTCAGAGTAGATTTGATCAGTTGAATTTGATTGAAGAAAAGAGAATTAAAGCTTTGTGTCATGGTCGGTTGTACCAGCAAAGAATGAAGAAAGCTTTTGATAAGAAGGTCAAACCTCGTGTATTCAGAGAAGGCGACCTCGTGCTCAAAAAGATTCAGTCTTTCCTTAAAGATTCTCGGGGCAAGCGGACTCCGAACTATGATGGCCCATATGTTGTTAAGAAAGCCTTCTCTGGAGGTTCATTAATTCTTGCAACTATGGATGGTGAGGAGATCACTCGTCCTGTGAATGCGGATGCAGTCAAGAAATACTTCGCCTAAAAAAATAAAAGAACAGCTCGCTAAGTTGAAAACCCGAAAGGGCGGCTTAGGCAAAAATGAGCGTCTCGGTGGATTGAAAACCCGAAAGGGCGGTCCAGGCAAAAATTAGAGACAAAAACAGAAATAATTATCCCGCTAGATTGAAAACCCGAAAGGGCAATCTAGGCAAAAGTTAGGGATCATGGCAAGTAACTGCGTTGACAGACTGAATCACTTGCAGTAACCGAGGATGTCAGATTCTATCATTCAGAAGAATTATTCATCAAAGATTCTTATTCACTCATCCTTGACTGAAGTTTCGGATACAGTGGAGTTCAAAGTTGATAGGGAGAATAGTGATTATTGTACCTCAATATAGCCCTTTCCATGTATTTACCATTTTTTCAAACTTGTAATGATCCATGGAGTCACGCCATTTGCTGTAAATTTAATCTTTGAAGATTTCAAAAACATTTTTCTTTTGATATCTGAACAAATAAAGGATGTCAGCAGTGATTCTAGGAATGGTAAAGTCTGGATATGTGTAACTTGTCTCTCCCAAAGCAGGGTTTGATTCGGTTGTGTCCATGCAAAATTCCTGGGTAGTCTTAACAGATTGATGTTAATGATGTTTTGTTCCCCAACTATGATGTTGAATGGAGATTGTATGTATTCCCCAGAAGAGTTGTTGGAAGGGATGTTCTTGAGAATCCCTAGTTGAGTTGTTGATCTCTTCCTCAGCAAGTTACCTGTGAATTGAGAAGTATTGGGAATCCCCAGCTGAGCTCATGTTCCTCAGCTCGATTTGTTTGCATCCTTGAAAATAGAAGTATTGATATAGAAGTCAGTTTAGAGGTTTTCTTTTACCTGATGTGAGGTATAGATTTAAAATCCCTCGTAACTGTGTTTTGGCTGTGATGTTAACTTCTGATATCCCCATATGGATCCCCAGTAGGACTGCATGTGTTGATTTCCAGCAGGTTCCTATGTGATTTTTAGCAAGTCTGGCACTCTATCCCCAGGTGGAGCAGGAGTTGTATGACAGTTATTCTTTGTGAAGTTTGATTATTATCAAGAATATTCCATCCTCAGCAGATTATTACCTTTCCTTAACAGTATGATATTCCTAGCAGATGTTGTATTATCATGATTTGAGCCTTGTAGCAGGATTTTATTCCTTTGATGGCTTATGATATTCCCCTGCAGATTTCAAGTTGAATCTCCAGCATGTTTCCCTGCATTGTTGCCTTGGGATTAGCCGAGTATCCGGTTGTTGTGGCGTTCATGTCACCCCGTTTCTTATCTTTATGTCTGTTTTGTCAGCATATTCATAAACATATTCATACGCATAAGCATAGCATTGTTTGCTTGCATTCTTGCGTTTATCATTGTTATTTGCTCTTTGGTGTGGACTTTCCCCACAGAGTGTGTGTGTCGTATCCCTCTCAAGTTTAGAGTGTCGACCATTAAGCAGAAAGTGTTAATCCTTTCTAATTCTCCACTGAGTTTGTTTCTCGTGGATGATTTTGATTCAGTTTCCTCCCCAGTTTATTATCTGGATGGAATTGTCCCCAGTTGAGATATTTCCTCCTCGGGATGAGTCTTGTTTGACCGTTTCTTTCCAATTTGTTCTTGGATTGAACTTTGGTCCCCTTTTGTGGATATGTTTGCTTTGGAATTAAGCTATCATTGTTTGATAGTGGGCAACATTTTCTCCATCTTGAGTATTATTACTTTGAGATTAAGCTATCAGTAATCGATAGTGGGTAATATTACCAATTTGATCAAGTTTCTTTTACTTGTACTCCTACCCAGTAAATTCGGTAGTCGAGATTTCTACCTCTTACCCAGTAAAAAGGTAATAGAGTTTGTTATTCTTTGATTCAGCTCCTACCAGTAAATCAGGTAGTTGAGAATTTTGTTCTACCCAGTAAAAAGGTAATCTGATTGAGTTTCTACCCAGTAAATCCGGTAGCCGATATTTCTTCTTCTTACCCAGTAAAAAGGTAATAAAAACTGTTTCCATTTGATTGAGTTCCTACCCAGTAAATCAGGTAGTTGACCATACTCCTATCCAGTAAATCGATAGTTGAGTCCCTTATACTCCTGCCCAGTAAATCAGGTAGTCGAGAAGTTTTCTTACCCAGTAAAAAGGTAATTGAGTTTATTCCTCCGTATTTTGCTCCTATCCAGTAAATCGATAGTCGAGTCCTTTATATTTCCTACCCAGTAAATCAGGTAGTCGTGATTTGTTCTACCCAGTAAATCCGGTAGTCAAGTTATTTTTTCCTCTTACCCAGTAAAAAGGTGATAAAATCAGATATTTTTTTTTTCTCTTACCCAGTAAAAAGGTAATTTGATTGAGTTCCTACCCAGTAAATCAGGTAGTTGATCATACTCCTATCCAGTAAATCGATAGTCGAGTCCTTTATATTTCCTACCCAGTAAATCAGGTAGTCGATCATACTCCTATCCAGTAAATTGATAGTCGAGTCCCTTATGCTCCTACCCAGTAAATCAGGTAGTCGAGAATTGTTCTACCCAGTAAATCCGGTAGTCAAGTTATTGTTCTTACCCAGTAAAAAGGTAATGTAATCAGTTATTTTCCTCTCACCCAGTAAAAAGGTGAATAGAATCAGATATTTTCATCTTACCCAGTAAAAAGGTAATTTGATTGAATTCCTACCCAGTAAATCAGGTAGTTGACCATACTCCTATCCAGTAAATTGATAGTCGAGTCCTTTCATATCTCCTATCCAGTAAATCGATAGTTGAGTCCCTTAATATTCTCTACCCAGTAAATCAGGTAGTTGAGATTTTGTTGCCCAGTAAAAAGGTAATTGAGGTTATCCCTCCGTATTTCACTCCTATCCAGTAAATCGATAGTCGAGTTCTTTTCTACCCAGTAAATCCGGTAGCCGATATTTCTTCTTCTTACCCAGTAAAAAGGTAATAGAAGTTGTTTCTCTTTGATTGAGTTCCTACCCAGTAAATCAGGTAGATGATCATACTCCTATCCAGTAAATCGATAGTCGAGTTCTTTTCTACCCAGTAAATCCGGTAGCCGATATTTCTTCTTCTTACCCAGTAAAAAGGTAATAGAAGTTGTTTCTCTTTGATTGAGTTCCTACCCAGTAAATCAGGTAGATGATCATACTCCTATCCAGTAAATTGATAGTCAAGTCCTTTTATATCTCCTATCCAGTAAATCGATAGTTGAGTCATTTGTTTTCTCCTACCCAGTAAATCAGGTAGTTGAAAGTTTTGCTGCTCAGTAAAAAGTAGTAAAGGCTATTCTTCCGAATTTTGCTCCTATCCAGTAAATTGATAGTCGAGTCTGTTATATTTCTTACCCAGTAAATAGGTAGTTGATGATTTCTTTTCCAACACAGTATTTCTCCATTTTTGGATTCGAATATTTTGTTTGGTTGATATTCTTGGTAGGGTGTTTATTTTTCCCTAGTTGATATTGTTCCCTGTTTATTTCATATCTTTTCCCAAGTGGAATCTGTTATCCAGTGATTTATTTTCCTGGTAACTCTTTGTTTGTTTGTTGTTTCTCCAGCGGGATTTTCTTTTGTGTCCCCAAGTTTTTGCTTTTATCTGGTGGTCATTATTTTCCCCACGGAGATCTTGGGTTTGCATGTCATATTCATATCATTTGTTCTCTTAGGACAAAAATTGGGTATTCTGTATTTAAGTCTCTCCCATCTTGTAGAGACGAAGATGTCAATCTTCATATCTTCGGATTGAAGAAACTTAAATAGGGGCAGCTGTAACACCCTAATTTTTGCCCTAAGATTTGTTTCGCATATCATCTGCATTTTGCATATCAAACAAGATCGCACAGGTTTCGAGTTTCTCCTCAGATGTGGGTCTATGCTTCGCAGGGGATCACCATTATTTTTATTGTTTATATTTGTTTATATTTACTGACTTCTAACCAAAAATACAAAAAAATATGTTGCAGTGTTCTTCTTCTTCTCTGTGTTGCAGGTTTTTCAAAGACAGGGCAGTAATTTGATTCAGATGCGTTTGTTCAATCACAATGCGTTCTCAGATGGATGTTTGACCTAATATTGGTCAAACTATCAAAAGATTGTGTTGACTGTCAGTTGTGTGTGCCAGTAATTCATTTATCAGGCAATGCGTCTTCAAAATACAAGTTGGTTTGTGTAACAATGTTCTGTGCAAAGTTTGGTTCATCAGTTATCAGACGGTGTTCTGTGCGAAGTGTGACTTGAATCTTCAGTGTTTATCAGCTCATCGATTCATCAGTTCATCAGCGATTCATCTGAGGATTTATTTTCCTCAGTATGAATTCGGTTTATCAGATAATAATCAGACAGTTTTCAGTTGGAAAGTTGCAAAGTATTTGGGCTGTGTTCAGAGGTTTGTTGAAATAATTGAGATTTTGTTGTGGGCTTGAAAACCAAATTCCATCCATTACTCATTTTCTTTCCGATTAAACCATTTATCCATTCGTATATTTTTTTTGTATGACCATTTTTTTTACTATCCATTCTTTTCGATTTTTCTTTACCAAATCACATTATCCAAATATTATTCATATGTCCGTTATCCATTTTTTTTATCCGACTAAATCATTTCCATTTATTTTCCTTTTTTTTCCATTATCCTTCCTTTTTTTATATCTTTATTGTTTTTTTTCTAATTTTTTTTCTTATCACCTCCATTTTTTTTTATCAAAATAATAAATATAAAAAAAAATCCAATTAAATCATTTTAATTTCCAAGTTATTTTATTTTCTCCATCATTTTTTTACATTTACAAAATTTAGTATCTTTTTGTTTAAGCCCATTAAGACATTTGCCCATAGCTTCCCCACATCTTGCCCATACAAACTTTGACCCAGCCAACACCCCAAGTAAGTCCCGTACGCTAATTGGCCCACACCAAGGATTCAACAACAAGCCCTCAGCTGCAAGGACCCACAAGCCGAAAGCATCTCACGCACAAGCCAAGCACAAACAGCTTCAACAAATTTTCCAGCCTTAAGCCGCATCCAGCAAGCCTCAAAGCTACGTCACTTCATGCCAGCCTTTGCCCAGCGCGTACGGAAAAAACAACACCAGCTCATTTCCCACGCACATGATTTCTTACTGAAACAATACCCAGCTGACCCCACATCTTGCAAGCCTCACACAATTCCCAATCGTACAGCAACAAAAACAAGTATCAGCCTGCCAAGCAAAAAAACCATCAGGCCCAAGCCAAACCTCATCCTTTCCGCACTTCCTTCAGCCGCCCTTTTCTTGCAAGCTCACAAGCCCCACCTCACATTTCCTGTAAGTCCATTTCCACATGAACACAAACAAAACAATAACAAGCAGGCCCAAACTCATCAGCTGTACCAAATATCACATTCAAAGACAAACAAGCCGAATACGTACAAGCCGTATACACCTCAAGCTGCAACCAACATTAATTCAACTCCAGCCGCACGTGTTATACACATCATCCGCTCACGAGTCATACACCTGAAACGGAAAATAACAAAACGCAAGCTTAATCTACACAAAACGAAAACGCAAAACTCAGCTGAACACGAGAATCTCACCCGCTCTCCAAAACGCACACAAACCTGTACAAAACGGCAATGATTTCTCGACCTCTTCTCCTATAAGAACAACTTCTCATTCACTCAATAATCAAGCTTGAAAAGCCCCTGAATACTCTGAGTAAATTCGAGCAAACTTCGAAACCCTTTCAACCCTCAATTCTCTCCCAAATTACTCTAATCCCTAAACCAAATTGAAAGAGGGAAACCGAAAAAATTGAAAGAGAAGAAGAGAAGGCTTGCGATTGAGAGATAGAGGATTCGGTTTGCTTTTATTTTTGAAGGTGAGGCCGTGAGATTGGTCTGAATTTCCCCTGTTTTTGTTTGTTTGTAAACGCGAAGAAGAAGAAGAAAAGGATCTGTCTCATTTTTCTTTCTTTTCTTCTTTTATGTTAATTTATTTATTTATTTGTGAATTAAAAAAAAAAAAAAGAGAATATGTATTGTGTGGGCTTGGACCAGCATGTGGATCTTCTCTATCCACCCTACCCGCGGGTTGCTCTCTCCCATCACCTTTCTTTTTTTTTCTTAATCTATTTCCTTTTCCTTAAATTAAAGGTTTCTTATAAAACTATTTTGTTAGAATTTTTAAATAATGTTTTAGAAAGATTTTAAGAAATGTTTAGAAACAATTGAGAAAATCATTTTTAAACATTATTTTAGAAAAGTTTTTTTAATGAGATATTTAGAAAAAGAGTTTAAAAAATGATTAAAAAATATTTTGATTTCTTCTTATGGATCTACTTTTGGATCTTTTATTCTTCATCTCCTTTTAATTTTGGTCGATGACAATCTTCCGATTCGGGATTGTTGATTTCCGATTAAGCTTAATCTTCATTATTTCAAATCTATGAATGAATGATCATTTGGATCATTCTTCATACTTTGAGATCGTGATAGGTTGCTAATCGAGAAATTCAACGATAATTTCGATTAAGATTAGACCTTCCTCTTCTTTTAGTGTGGCATGTTTTCGGAGAACGATCCATTATATCGTTTCTCTAACATGTATTAACACGAATATTTTCCACTTTAATTAGTGGTGGCCGGCCTCATTTGTAGGGTAATTACTTCGTAAATTACTCGGCGATTGCTTAACATAGACCTAAAGTTGTCCCAATTCGATTAAAGATCCACTTGGATCCGGTTGCCTCAATTTTATTTTCCTTGTTGTGGTTGTGCTTGATTAAGTTCATCATACCACCTTATATTGTATATAATATAATAATGTGAATATAATTGTTTAAATTTAATCTCTTGCACCTTATCCTTTTATTTTAAATCTCTCGCTCCCTTATCTCCTTATTATATTTTGCCATATTATCTCATATATCATTGTTTATATTCATATTGTGCTTGTTTATATTCATATTGTGCTTGTTTATATTCATATTGTGATTGTTTTTATTTTGTCCATTTGGACATCAAAATACTTAATAAAGGATTAAACTCTTAAAGAAAAAACTTGTGACTTATAATTGTGGACTATGGTTACTATCCCTTGGCTTTTGGAGAATGGACTTAGGCTCCTAGGATTTCCCTTTGCTCAAGTTGGAATGGATTAGAAACCTCGGCCTCAAGTTACTTCATGAACCTTTGAAGATGGAAATCCGAACTTTGAAGATTTGTACATATTGGTTTGGTAACTTCTTTCCTTAGCTTTTAATTCAAGCATTAGGACTAGTCTCTTCATCTCCTCCCCATTCTTTAATTTTCAAAATTTCTTCCTATTTCAAAACCTTCTTGTTTTCTAAACTTCAAACAATTTCATAAACAAACCTTGACTTAGGTCAAGCGACTTTTTTTAATCTTTTCCTTTTATTTTCTTAATCAAATATTAATCCATGTAAATATATCAAGACTATTTTTTCATATACTTTAAAAAACTCCAAATCCACTTAATTGTTTTTTGTGCTTCGTGCACCTTACCTTTTCCACATGTTTAGATATTATTCATCCCTTTTAGCGGAATTATTCGCTAAGGGATGACGACTTATCTCTACATCTTAAAATCAACTCAACCCACTTTTTCTTTCCAAACTTTGTACCACGAACTACGAGGTTTTGATCTCGCATTGCACTTTGTGGGTACGTAGGCATAAGGCTTTAAAACCTTATCAAACACAAAATCATTAAAAAATATTCTTCTCCTCATCTCTTCCATCATTTTAAACAAACCAATTTCAGACCAAAAAGCAATAAGTATTTCAAAGGGCTCCCGTGGAGTACCACGGATGAGTCGGGTGCCTAAAACCTTCCCGGTTCATAACCAATCCCCTTACCCAATCTCTGTTTATTTCTTTTAGCCTTTGCTTTTAGAATCCTAGGTTTTTATTCGTTCTTTTACCTTTTTCCTTTCGGAAATAAAGAAAAGCGCGGTGGCGACTCTGTGTTAATCGAGTTAAGTTAATCAATAACTTACACTCACGATTTTACCGCTACACTACCACATGACCTGTTCTTCCACACTTGAAGCATTTCTTCACTTCATTCTGGCAAGTATTAGCACAATAACATGTGCTCCCACATTTGAAACATTTCACATGATTAAGATTTACCCCTCCCCCACTTGACTTCTTTTCAGCAGCAGCTTTCTATTTACCTTTGTCAGCTAGAGCACTATAAGGAGTTCCCTCAAACCTCTACTTACCCTTTCGTTCATTCATAGCTTTGTAGTGAGGAATCTGAGCTTTGTTGTCATTATCATAAATTCTGCTCCTACTTGCTGTCATACCCCAAATTTGTCCTACCTTTTATTCTATTTTTTCATTTTTTTATTTGTCTAAATATTTATAATGTGAGTAGCCCATTTTAGTGTAATCATTTGATTTTTGGCCATAATTTCCTAATTAAATCCTTGTGAATTTTTTTTTGTTTTTTGTTAGAGGGTTTCCACTTTTCCTTCATTAAATTACTTTTCACAAGTTTGTCAATTAGTAATAGCATGAGGAGAAGCATGTGCCTATTTTTATTTTAGATCGGTGTGTGTTTAATTTATTGATTGAATGAATGATTTGGTTGGTCATACTTGGTCTTGTGTTGAAGTTTAGGATTATCTTTTTTTTGTCTCATCAAAATGCGAAATAATGCTCAAGAAGGGGTTTAAGGGCATTGATCTAGGGAAAGCCCAGTTATCTTTTCCAAGAATAGTTTGGTTGGCACAGTTTTATGAAAAATTTGTTTAAGTTAAATGAACATAAGATTCTAAGGTGGTTTCAGTTTTGTTATTAGCAAAATAAATGGACAGACTTGCAAATTGGTTACAAATCCAAACAAAGTTCAAAAAGGGTAATAAAGAGAAACTATAGGTGAGCTTTTTTTTTTTAAATACAGGGAATCAATTTCAAGCATAGTGCTATTTACGCAAGTGGTGTAACTGATGTACCATTAGTAATCCCATTGTTTTTGAAGCGAAAAAGAGCTTTACAATGTTGTTTGTACATGTGATAAAATACAGAGTCTTTATTGCTACAAGGTTCGAAAATCTATGGATAGCCACAAGATCCTATCGGGAGTAATCAAGTGAGTCTCATCCAAGTCTCAATACCACCTGTTCCAAAGGAAAATCTCTTTATCCTCTTGCCAAGTCAAGTCATACATCAGAATGTTCATAAAATCAGAAATTTAAATTATCAAAATTCAGGCTCGCCAATCAATAAATCTTATGCAGCTAGTCTGTGGCATTCTTGAATTCTACCTATAGACAGACATCATATCAAATGTCACTACAAAGCTTGAAGTATCATCAATAAAGGATTCCATTTATATAAATAATCAAGATATTCTCTGCAGAATTAATCATATCACGCATACAATGGCAAGAGCACCATGTCTAAGAAAAGAAGGATGTTGTACATGAAACACCGAAATTATGACAAAGAAAAAACAAGAGTGCAAGTTGCATGATAAATTTGATTACAATTTGGATTCAATAAAAGTCTTCATGAAGATCGTTGCGGCAAAATAAAGAAACAGTGATTCGCCGCAATGTCATACATATGCAAATTAGAGGATCACAGTGTCGCTCCCGGGATTTTCATCCTAGTACAAACGCGAAAGTGGCGCGGAAAGGTTAGAGTCGCCAGCCAGACATTTTTATCCCGAATGAATGGGAAAGGTAATGTTGCACAAACCTGAGGAAGAAGGAAAGGACAAGGTCCTACGAACCAAAGATCTGAGTTCGGGAGTCGGTTACGAACTGGGAAGGTATTAGCACCCCAGATCGTCCGTCGTACCCGACGGGATCCACGCTTGCTTGTTTTGTTTCAAAGGGTGAGAAGAATAACTGCTGCTGAATAAAACCGCTAACTGGAAATTGGAAATGAGAAAAGGAACTAAAAGAGAATGGAAAGAAAGAATGGGGAAAATGTAGGGAAAATAAAGAATGTGCTCGAACGGGCCCTACCCCGCTGCCTACGTACCTCATCGGGATAATGAGGATCAGAGTCGACGTAGTTCGCCTAACTAGGGGTAGCAAAGGGAAATTGCTTGTGAATTAAAGGCTTGAACTGCCTATGCCATTGCTCAGGTGTTGCAGACTCGGACGACGAGTGCGTAACCGTCTTGCAAAGTGACAAGTAGGAGCAAGTTCGCGGACGGAGCGAAGGAGATGAGAAAAGAATTCCCGAAGGAAAGACGCTTATTATTTGTTTGAGATATTTATGAGGATTTTATGAGTGAAGGTTTGCATAGGCAAGTGTACCTAAGTCTTACTCAATGGGATGTGTACATCTCACATCATCCCGAAATGGAATGCGCAAGAGGCACACCTATCTATGGAGGAAATCCCCAAAGCTAGTCCCACGAGTGAAGGCTCAAGCACACTGGCCTATTACCATTATTAAGTATTTTTTGTGGTTTTTTGGTTAAGAAGTGTTTTTTAGCTTTTCTTTGTGAGGTACTCATGCTAAGACCTATCCACCACGAGTGATGACTCACACCTCGCCCCGAAATGGAGCGCATGTGAGCATCTCATAGCAAAGTCTCATGTCACATGAAAGTACTCAACCTTTATTAAATGAATTAGAATTATGTTTGAAGATGAGAAGAGAGAGCACCAAAGGATCTCAAAGGAAAAATTCTAAAGGGGGACTAAAATAATCCTAAGTATTCACATGCAGGGACATCCTAAAGGTTAGTGAGGTTTCTATCCTAATGAAGGAGGAAGAAGAAGATAGAAGAAGGGATGAGAAAGGCCTAGGCCCAACAAAAGAGAGTTAGTTCACATAAACATAAAAGGAAGAGATAAGAATTAGAGATGTGGAACTCAATTCCCACATCTCACACTTACCATAGCCCCTGCAAGGTTAGCATGCACAAGTGAACAAAAATGAACAAATTAACATAACATCATCTAAAAATCAGAAGTGAAATGAAGTAAACAAATGCTTAATGCTAGTTCAACTCAAAGAAATAAAGATGAGAAGCTTATGACTTAAAAATGAGGCAACATGAATACATATGTAAACAAATGCGCACTTATGAAAGATGTGATACAAAACACACAAAATACAAGCACAAAGTTCAAAACCAGAATCAAAATGACATAAAGAATGGCTTAAGAGTCCAGCAAGATGAAGAGAGAAGTCACATAATACCAAACAATATCAAAATAGAAGCAAATGAACCAAAAGATGGGATTTAAACCCTTAAAGAAACAAATGACTTGAATATGAAGCAAACTCAAAAATTTAGAGGAACCAAGACCTATCCTAGGGCCAGGAAGGTATCCATACCCCAAAGGAACCCCAAACAAGAAGAAGAAGTTGGCACAAGTGCCCTTCTAAGCCTACAAGATATCTAACGAACCAAAAGAAGCAAAATGAGACAAGGTGAGAATAAAAATCCACAAATAAACAACCAGCCATCTAAAAATTCTACAACTGAAACCAAATGATAATGAAACACATTATATCATCTTGCCAAAAGGATTTGCAAAAATTCAGAAAGGAACTAGGTTAAATGGATGTACAAACACAAGCTAGGACAGACAACTTATATCACAAGATACCAGACCAAAACTCCAGAAATAATATCCTAAAACTTCTGAGAAAAATCACATGAAAACTACAGGATCTTAGGAACATAATGAAAAAAGAATGGGATCAAAACTCAAAATATTGAAGTCTATGGAAAATAAACAAGACAGACTGGTCAAGAAAAGAAGCAAATGAAGCTATGTACATTGGTGATTTAATTCGGGCACGCCAATCAATGAAAAAAAAAATGTGACAAACTTTTAGAGACACAAAGTAACATCTATGATTTATTTGGGAATTTTTAGATGAATATTTGTATCTTTAATGAATTTAAATGTAACTGAATTAAAAAGAAATTAAGGTGAAAAGAAAAAATAAAAGAAAGTTGAAAGAGGTGCATGAAGTAGGCCTTTTATGTTGAATTTGGATGGGCCTGGGACGAGTGGGGTGCGGATAGCACCTGGCTTAAGCCCAAAACGCACGCTAGTCCATTGCTTATGGGGGAGGCGCAAACAGCAGGGAAATTCAATTTAGTACATCCTGGGCCCAGCAATGGGGGTGCCATTAACAACTGGCCTTAGGCCCACCCGAAATCTCAAAAATAAACTTCCCAATAATCCTATTATCATTTATTTGTTATTAATGTTTTTTTTATTAAAATGAAAATAAATAAAAAATCATGTGAACATAACATCAATCGGTGCACCTAGGGTTAAGTCACTACCAAACAAAACCTCAACACAGCCTCTCACAACCCAACACGTCATCATCTTCTTCCTCATGCTTATGGGAAGATTCGAAAAAACGCAAGAAACAGAGCAAGATTCAGCATCATCATCAACCATTCATGGCACCATAACTCCCTCACCTCTCAATGAAAATCAAAAATATAAAAACAAAAAATGAAGTATGAAACACAAGGATCATGAATATACCAATAGTTTTCACAAACAAGCATCACACAGAGCAACTCGATCGAAACAAGATCATATCTCAAAACTGATATTCATGATTTTGTGCCATACAAAGCTTCTAAACACTTCACATCATGCATCTTAATCCATAACAACACAAAACAATCTAAAATACAACCAAACCGAAGCAATTATTTGAGAAGCACAAACCTGAACTTGAAGCTTCTTGAAGAATTTGAGAAATCCAGAGATCTCCTTGCTTTCTTGAAGCTTCCTTGGATCTGGTTCAAGCCAGATAAAGGCTGATGGATGAAGATGATGCACACTCAGAGGTGCTGCTGAATCTTCAGCTTGCTCAAAGCTCCAAGATCCTTGCTATGGAGGTGCTGTGAGATTCAATCTGAAGATGCAGATCTTGAGGATGAAGAATGAGATGAGAATTTGATCTGGAAGCTTCTCTTTTCTGTTATTCGGTTAAGCTTTCAATGAGAGAAGAGAGAAAGATTGAAGAATGTGTTGATGTGTGAAAATTAATACTGAGCCTTTCTGAATTCGTGCTTGATGATTAATATAGCTAGGGGTGTGTGATGTAGTGTGAAGGGTGGCTGCACCAATTCTGTTATTTTGCTTCACAAAATGCAGCGTGCCTCCATCCTTTTTTCTCTCTTTCCAGCTTGTTATTTTCGAAAGCCATTCCATGCATGTGGATTAGTTACAAGGATCTAGGTGTATTGGCAGCATGATATTGGTGAATGGTTAGAAGTCATGAAGATTAGATGGTGTTGGTCCACTCACGTGCATGGTGCTGCATGGAACACGTGAACACTTTGGTTTCCCTTGGTGCCGTCTGAATGTTATGGAGAGAACAAGGAAACACGTGATCACCAAGTACATGAGGAAGGCATCAAAGTGACGTGTGGTGGGCATGGGTTGATTAAACCTACTTGCTGATTTTTCTCATTATTTTCGTACAAACCAACACCACATGCCATTATTTTTTGGATTATTTAAATATTTGGTCACAACAACTAATACATGGACTTATTAAAACATTTGTGAACAAAGCAACATGTCACGCCACACATAACCTCAATTAAAAATGAGCCAATCACAAAATGACACATGTCCAACAAAAGAAACCCTAAAAATGCTCCAAACTTCAAAAAATCATAACTTGAATTCTAAAAATGCTATGAAGGTGTTCTACGACTTTTCGGAAAGGGAAAATCGTGTTCTACAACTTTTGTGTTCACCGGAAAATCATTCGGAGCTTTTTCGCACATGAAATAATAGCTTGAAGTTTCAGGACAAATAATTTCCAAAAATTGGACATTTCTAGATATCCAATTTTAGTAACTTTTTTGCATACTCCCGATTTTTGACATTTAAGCTCAACTGAATTATTCTTTGACATGATATGACCTCAAAAATTGATAATCCTGATTAAAAACCCTGAAATCTTCATGTTGACTTTTTTTGACTGCAAAGTTGACTTTCTTGCTTCACCTTCAAGTAACTAGACCAAATCTTGACTTCTTCAATGAATTTTTCCCTCAAACTTCATATATAAGCCATTCAAACCAAATGAGATCCTTTACCCACAAGAAATGGTCAAAATTAAGAGGATAGGAGGATCTGGCCCATAACCCTAATCAGGATTTCCCTCACACAGGAGAAAACTTGTACTCTTGAACTTTTGATGAAATGACTGACTTCCCTAAGGAAATTTCTCACCCCATTTCATCCCTAGGATCCTCTTGTCATATAAGGGACTTTGCCCAGATGAAATGGCCAAAGTCTCAAAGATTTCATGCTTGAAAGTGAAACCCTAATTTGGGATCATGGTGTAGGGGCCTGCCCTAGCTTGGGTTCTCTGATACTCTCCCAACCTCTTGAGTTTTTGTGACTGATCTTGAACTTGTGAATGCCATATAGATTCCTCATGGGACTTGGACAAGTCCACTGGGCCTCTTGTTATTGCTTGTAATACCTCAAATCCACCCACAGATGATCATATACCTAATGTTAGGTCATGAGAATGTTATGCTCCATATTTCCATGATATGATGCTGAGGAAATGATATGAGTATGATGAATATGATATGATATGATGCTTAAAATGAAGAGGGAAAATTTAGGGTGTTACAGCTGCCCCTATTCAATCGTCAGTTGATCTGAAAAGGATGATAGTACGGGCTATCGACCATTCAAGATGAACTGTGATTGAATACCAAGAAGACCTGAAATTTGCACTCTGACGAAGAATGCAACACTGGGAAATAAACCCAACCAGATGACGCTCTGGGGATATGAGGTGGAGAAAAAAGCAGACGAGCTTCTTCCAAGTTGAAACTGATATCTGGAATAATAACATGTTGACAGACGAGTCTTCAAACCATCCTGTGACGCCAGGAACCGGACATACGAGCCCTCAAAACACTGCAATACCCTCATTTGAGACAGACGAGTCTTCAAACAACCCTGTGACGCCAGGAGTTGGACGTACGAGTCCTCAAACAATGCACATAGCATGAGACAGACGAGTCTCCTTCGGATTTACCTGTTACGCCAGGACCGGTAATGCACTTAAGTCTGTGGGATAGACATGCAATCAAGGTAGACGAACCTTCTTCATATATTATCCACGGATATATGGTATAAGACAGACGAGTCTTCTGAGCAAACCTGTTACGCCAGGTGTAGCAACAACAATAATTGGTGCCTGAGACAGACGACTCTCCTTCGGATTTACCTGTTACGCCAGGACCGGTAACCATTTCGACATTTAATTCCCACTGTCAGGATTCGAAACCTCTTCAATACAGACGAGTATTGGATGATCATCAAGATAACACAGACGAGTGTTATAGGTCAATGATACAGACGAGTATCAGACGATGATCTGAGAAACACAGACGAGTGTCTCAGGCAATGATA
Source organism: Lathyrus aphaca (assembly GCA_963966055.1). Lineage (NCBI taxonomy): Eukaryota > Viridiplantae > Streptophyta > Magnoliopsida > Fabales > Fabaceae > Lathyrus > Lathyrus aphaca. The sequence goes on from OZ014524.1 coordinate 389,190,181, forward strand.
CAGACGAGTATCAGCCCCTGGTATAGACGAATACCAGAAATTCAAACACAGACGAGCATTTGAAGTAGTCACAGAAATATCAGGGTAAGCAGCAACTCTTCACATACAGATGTAAGCTAGCACAGACGAGTGCTGAGGATGATATAGACGAGTATCCAAGCAAAGCAGACGAGCTTTAGAACACAGACGACTCCTGGGGAATAAAAGCAGACGAGCTTCAAACAAACACAGACGAGTGCTGGACAGTTACAGACGAGTAACAACAGAGACTATATATCTAGGCACAGACGAGTGCAGCGAAGGATCCAATACCAAACACAGACGAGTGTTGGGAGGTTGCAGACGAGCAACAGCAAATATCATATCAGAACACGGACGAGTGTTGAGGAATTGCGGACGAGCAACAACAACCAAACACAGACGAGTGTTAGAAAATTGTAGACGAACAATATCAAGGTAATCATAAGCCAATGTTGGGGGAAGGCAGACGAGCAATACCACAGAGCCAACACAGACGGGTGTTGAAAGATGCAGACGATCAACAATAAAGCAGTAATACCAACGTTGGGGAGAACTCCGTTTAGGGATAACACAAACGAGTGTTGACAAACGCAGACGAGCGGTAGACAAATGCCTGATTGGCAGCAAGAGATACAACTCTACAGGGGAAGACATGTCAGGAGGTTTGGACACTCAACTCTGACTGAGGTGATGAATATCTGGCTGTATCATCAAATACCTAAAAGTATGGGAACTTGGCTGGGAAATATTTCACGGACGGAGGTGAAAATCAAATATGAACTCTGTGGGGACAGGATCATCTTCGGACTTGGCTGGGGAATCAAAGGCATGGCACCGCTGAGGGAGCAAACTGCTGGGGAGGAATGACACCCCTTATACTACTGAGAATTGCCCCTGTCTGAAGGGAAACTTCTGCTTGGGGATGATACCCACCTTCTGCTACCTTGCTGGGAGAAATTTCAGCTTCCACTTTACTGAGGATGATAGATAATGTCAATGATAAAGCTTCCCGCTGAAGATAAGAGCTCAAGTTGCCACTTGCTGGGATAAGAGATAAATCCTCTCATGTTGGGAATGAGAGATGTAAGGCGTCTCATGCTGGGGATAAGAGACGATGATATCCTTCTGCTCCAGAAGTAACCTTCCATTTATCGCACTACTGGAGAAGGAATTGTCTAATGAGACTTGCTAAGGAATTCTAATCAATGAAGTCCGCCGACAAAACAACTCTTGAAGTACTGTGCCGACAATGGCTTTGCCCCTAGCCCTGGGTTGCTAGGTTGCCGACTAATCATGAGTGAACGATGATTCTTTGCAATTTTCAACTCGCCTCAAATTAAGGTCCATCGGAAGAAAATGTCTCAAGAGGATTTTACAGAAAACTGGCATACGAAATGCCTCAGTGTCTTCAAACTCTTGGAGAGATTTGTCGGATCTCGAAATAACTGCCCCAGACTGCATGGTCTATGAAAGAAATTTGCCTCACGAGGATTAATGAAAAACCTCATATCACCGTGAAATATTATGCCCCAGTATTTTGACCTTTGGATAGGTGCTTTGGATTTACCGTCTTCGGGAGAAAGTACTTCTCATGCTCTTAGGATGGCCTGCCCCGGTACAAGTCTTGAAGTGATCACCCCTGAATGACTGTGTTTTGAAGAAAACACCCATGCCAATTGTTCTTTGAGAGATTGGATCTCGAAGTAATTGCCCCAGTTTGGTTGAAATTTGAATACATGCCTCAGACTAATGGCTCTTTGAGAGATTTGAATCTCGAAGTGATTGCCCCATCTTGGTTGAACTTTGAAGAGATTGCTCGACATTATTTCCCCAGATTAGTTGGCACTTACCACGACTGTTGGGAAAGTCCCTACTCAATGGAGTTTTCTTGAAAAGTGTACCTCGATAGATTGTCCTTCGGAAGTTTCAGACTTCTCAACTTGGCAAGATTAAGCTTCTGGACTAAGATTCCATATGTAAACTTTTATGATGCCAAACAAATGTATGTAAGCAGAAAATGTTTATTTTAAGAATGAAAATTCTAATGCAACACACATGTTAATCTTGAAGTTTTACTGTAAAAAGATGTCGCCAACCTTTGTGAGTGAATCACTGGTTAAATACGACATTGGTTTTTGATGAATGAAAGCACGCACATGCAACACCAACAAAGAACTTTTAGCACAACTCATAGGAGTCAGGAACGCGATCTTGTAGTAGTACGCTCTCAAGATAACCCTGTTTCAGTTAGGACTTTTGAGGGTTGTATCGTGGTCTGGTTCACGGTTATAAAAATAAAGGATATAGGCTCGAAGTTTATTTGTGCCCACCCATCTTCGTGATGTTCTCCATTCCTATGTTCAGCTAGCTTTCACAAGCGCTCACTTCTCAAAAAGGGTTTTGTGATGGTTGAGGAACCAATTACACTAACGGTTTAAGCACCAATCAAGTTGTTGTTTGGAGTCAGTCATCCCTTCGTCTTTCGTGTCTGTATCACACGACTTTGTTCTTGTTCAAGGATCTTTCTTGTGTAATCCTTTTCGTCTTTCGCTTTTGCATTATTTTGCTTATCCCTAACTTTTGCCTGGACTGATTCTTGTGAATCTTTGATTGTAAAGTCCAGCGGGATGCCCAAATTTTTGCCTAAGTCTCTTATTTTCAAGTTTCGACTTAGCGGGCTTTCTCATTCATCATTTTTTCAATTCTTTTTTTTTGAACAAATCGTGTGACACTGTTTGTCTTGATTGCTTTGAAAGGGTTGTGACTGCCTTATTCTCTGGTCAATGATTAATAACCAATGTGGTTTTCGGTCTTTGGACTCTTGATTGGGATAACCATTGTGGTTTCTGGTCTTTGGACCTCTTGATTTGGTACAACGAAAGGTAATGGATCCTCAGATTTGCACTCCTTTTCGAAATTTGAACGATCGGTCCAGCTAGCTGACACCTACCCTGCCCCTGGGTTAAATGCAAGGGTTTTTTCATGCGAAAATAAACTCCTACTTCAAGGCTCAAATGGGTTGGCGAGGGTCTATCTCCCTTATATCTCCGGTGTTTAGGACTTGAAACAATGCATGTACATCGTCAACAGGGTCTTTCTCAAAAGCACACAGTTAGAGATTTTTGCGTTTTCATTTCGTCGTCCTCCCTGATAGAGTTTAATCACAACAGTTGGTATTGCAATGCACATACACAAAATCATGAGTGAATACGAATGGATTACTTCAAGAGAAACATGTGCATTTTATTATGGTTATCATTCAAAAACAAATAAGTTTCATGCATGCATACAAATGTTTAAACAAACAATATAAACTACAAATGAAAATGCAGTAAAGAAGCTGAACATTGCCATCATTGAGGAGACTTGACTCCGTCTGGACTTATTGCTTCTGAAGATGCCCTTGCAAACTAGGATGCCAATTTGATAAGGAGATTTCAATATGTGAGCAGACCTTCTGGCATGATGACCTTTGAGTCGGCCAAATTTTGCATCTTGTACTTGAACACATCACAGTTGTCAATTGTATGCCTAAATGCCCCTGAGTGATACTTGCATCTAGCCTTCACATCATGGTGGTTATTATTGAGGAGGTTTGACTCCGTCTGGCCTTATTGCTCTCGGAGACTTTCAGCAGTCAGTAGTCTGGATGTTTACTCAATCAAATTCGCGACCTTGTTTTTACCTTTGCCTCTGAAAGACTTGCAATCTTCAATTAAAAGGCCAGGTGCCCCAGAATGGTAATCATACTTGGCATTGAAACCCCAAAGGAAGCTTTGTCGGAGATGATCCTGATGCAGTTAGCTCAACCACTCCAAATTTGCGTAAATGAGGAAACTTATTACACGTACGTCATCAGAATATGATCAAACTTCTTCTCAAGTGGTTTTGGCCTTTACCCTTATGCTCTGCCCACTGGACTCTCTTGGGAAGCTGAAATTGGATGCCGACAAATGACGTCTGGAGGGAAGAGGTTGATAAATGAAGTTGATAAATAAAGTTTCTCGGAAAGATCTTGCACGATCTCCTGCCTACGTATCTCCATTGACCAATGGAGAATCAGAGCAGCGTAGTTCCCCTCAATAGGGATGAAAATAGCTTTGTTCAGAATTTCCATAACCAAGCTCATCTGAGTCTTCATCTGGTTGACTTCCTGTTTCAGCAGTTTCTGGTTTTGAAATAAAGCTTATACCTCTGCCCTGAATGGCCTCAGCTGGGTCTTCCTTCGATTACCTCCGCCCGGAGTTACTTCAAATATATACCTTGATGATTGTGATTCAAGTTGTCCATTCTGATGAGAAATCAAGTCAGGAAAAGAATTTGTCTCTGAACACCTGTCAAGAATGCAAGGATGTATGCAAATGCCATGTTCAATTATTTCTGAGGAATCTATCTGCTTTAATTCAAGTTTTGATACAGAAAAATCCAACAACATGATTCAGATATGTGATCCTCGGAAATAACTGAACATGTATGCAGAAATGCTATGATGTCATGTATGCAACAGACGTGTGATCAACAATCTGATGTTGGTGTTGAACAGTGAACCAACTGTCTGTATAGAATCACAATAGCGGCACCATCTCTGTATAGAACCCCATAACTGAGAACCCAATAACTGTAAAACTGGATCACATAATAGCATAGTCACTGATGGTGTTGAAGTTGAACAACGAGCCAAGTGTCTGTGGAGAGTCATAATAACAGTCACAATATCAGGGTCACCATGGTAATCACAGTAACAATCTCTCTAAATAGAAATCCCGGATCTCAGAATCAAAGAACCATAGAACACTGAACAATACTGGCAAAGTGGGTATGTTGAAGTTTAGGGTTCCTGCAAACCTGTAAACCCCTCCCAATCTCACGGGTGTGCTATTCGGGTCAACATCACGGACTCTCAAAGCCGAATAGCAATAATACGTTCACCATTTCCGAGAAATGGCTCATGACCAAATCAGGGAATCGGTTTGGCATTATGTACTACTCAGGGAGGCCTCAGCTGAGTCCAAGGAAACAAGCATCCCTCATTGGTCCCCAGCTTCAAGCATTGAATCGAGAAAAAATAGTACATTCATCCCGAAGGGTACAATACTATCGTCATACGAACAGTTTGCCTTGACTGGATTCCTATGAGAGAACCAGGCCATCCTATGTGAGTTCCCAGTGGACCCTCGGATGCGAGTGGGTTTGCCAACAAATGTGGTCTGCCACTGTCATCACTAGAGAGGGTTGTTTCCACAAAGGTTCTCAATGATTGGTCCCCAGATGCACATAACTATCAAGGTCCTATCCCGAAGTGGAGGAAATCCCCACACAAGATATTTCCAAGACAGTCGCAATCTGGGCGTGAAACACATCGCCACTCATCATGTCACATGCGAGTACAATATGTCCACTCTAATCCTAGGGTGCACTCAAGCCGGGTACTTGTCTTATCTCTCAGAAACAATATCACCCGAACCCACCAAACAGAAAACCAGTCCAGATAGTCCAGTATGATATACATGATGCAGAAAATAAATACTGAAAACTGTAAATAAAGCTGTAAACAAAAGCGGTAAACAAACAACAATATGATATAAAAAGCCACAACAAACAAACATCACCCAAAGAAACAGAAACAAACAAGCGCTAGGATAGACTCACAAGGGAACCAGAGATCATCTGGTGTGCAGTCCCCAGCAGAGTCGCCAGCTGTCGCTCCCGGGATTTTCATCCTAGTACAAACGCGAAAGTGGCGCGGAAAGGTTAGAGTCGCCAGCCAGACATTTTTATCCCGAATGAATGGGAAAGGTAATGTTGCACAAACCTGAGGAAGAAGGAAAGGACAAGGTCCTACGAACCAAAGATCTGAGTTCGGGAGTCGGTTACGAACTGGGAAGGTATTAGCACCCCAGATCGTCCGTCGTACCCGACGGGATCCACGCTTGCTTGTTTTGTTTCAAAGGGTGAGAAGAATAACTGCTGCTGAATAAAACCGCTAACTGGAAATTGGAAATGAGAAAAGGAACTAAAAGAGAATGGAAAGAAAGAATGGGGAAAATGTAGGGAAAATAAAGAATGTGCTCGAACGGGCCCTACCCCGCTGCCTACGTACCTCATCGGGATAATGAGGATCAGAGTCGACGTAGTTCGCCTAACTAGGGGTAGCAAAGGGAAATTGCTTGTGAATTAAAGGCTTGAACTGCCTATGCCATTGCTCAGGTGTTGCAGACTCGGACGACGAGTGCGTAACCGTCTTGCAAAGTGACAAGTAGGAGCAAGTTCGCGGACGGAGCGAAGGAGATGAGAAAAGAATTCCCGAAGGAAAGACGCTTATTATTTGTTTGAGATATTTATGAGGATTTTATGAGTGAAGGTTTGCATAGGCAAGTGTACCTAAGTCTTACTCAATGGGATGTGTACATCTCACATCATCCCGAAATGGAATGCGCAAGAGGCACACCTATCTATGGAGGAAATCCCCAAAGCTAGTCCCACGAGTGAAGGCTCAAGCACACTGGCCTATTACCATTATTAAGTATTTTTTGTGGTTTTTTGGTTAAGAAGTGTTTTTTAGCTTTTCTTTGTGAGGTACTCATGCTAAGACCTATCCACCACGAGTGATGACTCACACCTCGCCCCGAAATGGAGCGCATGTGAGCATCTCATAGCAAAGTCTCATGTCACATGAAAGTACTCAACCTTTATTAAATGAATTAGAATTATGTTTGAAGATGAGAAGAGAGAGCACCAAAGGATCTCAAAGGAAAAATTCTAAAGGGGGACTAAAATAATCCTAAGTATTCACATGCAGGGACATCCTAAAGGTTAGTGAGGTTTCTATCCTAATGAAGGAGGAAGAAGAAGATAGAAGAAGGGATGAGAAAGGCCTAGGCCCAACAAAAGAGAGTTAGTTCACATAAACATAAAAGGAAGAGATAAGAATTAGAGATGTGGAACTCAATTCCCACATCTCACACTTACCATAGCCCCTGCAAGGTTAGCATGCACAAGTGAACAAAAATGAACAAATTAACATAACATCATCTAACAATCAGAAGTGAAATGAAGTAAACAAATGCTTAATGCTAGTTCAACTCAAAGAAATAAAGATGAGAAGCTTATGACTTAAAAATGAGGCAACATGAATACATATGTAAACAAATGCGCACTTATGAAAGATGTGATACAAAACACACAAAATACAAGCACAAAGTTCAAAACCAGAATCAAAATGACATAAAGAATGGCTTAAGAGTCCAGCAAGATGAAGAGAGAAGTCACATAATACCAAACAATATCAAAATAGAAGCAAATGAACCAAAAGATGGGATTTAAACCCTTAAAGAAACAAATGACTTGAATATGAAGCAAACTCAAAAATTTAGAGGAACCAAGACCTATCCTAGGGCCAGGAAGGTATCCATACCCCAAAGGAACCCCAAACAAGAAGAAGAAGTTGGCACAAGTGCCCTTCTAAGCCTACAAGATATCTAACGAACCAAAAGAAGCAAAATGAGACAAGGTGAGAATAAAAATCCACAAATAAACAACCAGCCATCTAAAAATTCTACAACTGAAACCAAATGATCATGAAACACATTATATCATCTTGCCAAAAGGATTTGCAAAAATTCAGAAAGGAACTAGGTTAAATGGATGTACAAACACAAGCTAGGACAGACAACTTATATCACAAGATACCAGACCAAAACTCCAGAAATAATATCCTAAAAATTCTGAGAAAAATCACATGAAAACTACAGGATCTTAGGAACATAATGCAAAAAGAATGGGATCAAAACTCAAAATATTGAAGTCTATGGAAAATAAACAAGACAGACTGGTCAAGAAAAGAAGCAAATGAAGCTATGTACATTGGTGATTTAATTCGGGCACGCCAATCAATGAAAAAAATAAAATAAAAATGTGACAAACTTTTAGAGACACAAAGTAACATCTATGATTTATTTGGGAATTTTTAGATGAATATTTGTATCTTTAATGAATTTAAATGTAACTGAATTAAAAAGAAATTAAGGTGAAAAGAAAAAATAAAAGAAAGTTGAAAGAGGTGCATGAAGTAGGCCTTTTATGTTGAATTTGGATGGGCCTGGGACGAGTGGGGTGCGGATAGCACCTGGCTTAAGCCCAAAACGCACGCTAGTCCATTGCTTATGGGGGAGGCGCAAACAGCAGGGAAATTCAATTTAGTACATCCTGGGCCCAGCAATGGGGGTGCCATTAACAACTGGCCTTAGGCCCACCCGAAATCTCAAAAAAAAACTTCCCAATAATCCTATTATCATTTATTTGTTATTAATGTTTTTTTTATTAAAATGAAAATAAATAAAAAATCATGTGAACATAACATCAATCGGTGCACCTAGGGTTAAGTCACTACCAAACAAAACCTCAACACAGCCTCTCACAACCCAACACGTCATCATCTTCTTCCTCATGCTTATGGGAAGATTCGAAAAAACGCAAGAAACAGAGCAAGATTCAGCATCATCATCAACCATTCATGGCACCATAACTCCCTCACCTCTCAATGAAAATCAAAAATATAAAAACAAAAAATGAAGTATGAAACACAAGGATCATGAATATACCAATAGTTTTCACAAACAAGCATCACACAGAGCAACTCGATCGAAACAAGATCATATCTCAAAACTGATATTCATGATTTTGTGCCATACAAAGCTTCTAAACACTTCACATCATGCATCTTAATCCATAACAACACAAAACAATCTAAAATACAACCAAACCGAAGCAATTATTTGAGAAGCACAAACCTGAACTTGAAGCTTCTTGAAGAATTTGAGAAATCCAGAGATCTCCTTGCTTTCTTGAAGCTTCCTTGGATCTGGTTCAAGCCAGATAAAGGCTGATGGATGAAGATGATGCACACTCAGAGGTGCTGCTGAATCTTCAGCTTGCTCAAAGCTCCAAGATCCTTGCTATGGAGGTGCTGTGAGATTCAATCTGAAGATGCAGATCTTGAGGATGAAGAATGAGATGAGAATTTGATCTGGAAGCTTCTTTTTTCTGTTATTCGGTTAAGCTTTCAATGAGAGAAGAGAGAAAGATTGAAGAATGTGTTGATGTGTGAAAATTAATACTGAGCCTTTCTGAATTCGTGCTTGATGATTAATATAGCTAGGGGTGTGTGATGTAGTGTGAAGGGTGGCTGCACCAATTCTGTTATTTTGCTTCACAAAATGCAGCGTGCCTCCATCCTTTTTTCTCTCTTTCCAGCTTGTTATTTTCGAAAGCCATTCCATGCATGTGGATTAGTTACAAGGATCTAGGTGTATTGGCAGCATGATATTGGTGAATGGTTAGAAGTCATGAAGATTAGATGGTGTTGGTCCACTCACGTGCATGGTGCTGCATGGAACACGTGAACACTTTGGTTTCCCTTGGTGCCGTCTGAATGTTATGGAGAGAACAAGGAAACACTTGATCACCAAGTACATGAGGAAGGCATCAAAGTGACGTGTGGTGGGCATGGGTTGATTAAACCTACTTGCTGATTTTTCTCATTATTTTCGTACAAACCAACACCACATGCCATTATTTTTTGGATTATTTAAATATTTGGTCACAACAACTAATACATGGACTTATTAAAACATTTGTGAACAAAGCAACATGTCACGCCACACATAACCTCAATTAAAAATGAGCCAATCACAAAATGACACATGTCCAACAAAAGAAACCCTAAAAATGCTCCAAACTTCAAAAAATCATAACTTGAATTCTAAAAATGCTATGAAGGTGTTCTACGACTTTTCGGAAAGGGAAAATCGTGTTCTACAACTTTTGTGTTCACCGGAAAATCATTCGGAGCTTTTTCGCACATGAAATAATAGCTTGAAGTTTCAGGACAAATAATTTCCAAAAATTGGACATTTCTAGATATCCAATTTTAGTAACTTTTTTGCATACTCCCGATTTTTGACATTTAAGCTCAACTGAATTATTCTTTGACATGATATGACCTCAAAAATTGATAATCCTGATTAAAAACCCTGAAATCTTCATGTTGACTTTTTTTGACTGCAAAGTTGACTTTCTTGCTTCACCTTCAAGTAACTAGACCAAATCTTGACTTCATCAATGAATTTTTCCCTCAAACTTCATATATAAGCCATTCAAACCAAATGAGATCCTTTGCCCACAAGAAATGGTCAAAATTAAGAGGATAGGAGGATCTGGCCCATAACCCTAATCAGGATTTCCCTCACACAGGAGAAAAGTTGTACTCTTGAACTTTTGATGAAATGACTGACTTCCCTAAGGAAATTTCTCACCCCATTTCATCCCTAGGATCCTCTTGTCATATAAGGGACTTTGCCCAGATGAAATGGCCAAAGTCTCAAAGATTTCATGCTTGAAAGTGAAACCCTAATTTGGGATTATGGTGTAGGGGCCTGCCCTAGCTTGGGTTCTCTGATACTCTCCCAACCTCTTGAGTTTTTGTGACTGATCTTGAACTTGTGAATGCCATATAGATTCCTCATGGGACTTGGACAAGTCCACTGGGCCTCTTGTTATTGCTTGTAATACCTCAAATCCACCCACAGATGATCATATGCCTAATGTTAGGTCATGAGAATGTTATGCTCCATATTTCCATGATATGATGCTGAGGAAATGATATGAGTATGATGAATATGATATGATATGATGCTTAAAATGAAGAGGGAAAATTTAGGGTGTTACAGCTGCCCTTATTCAATCGTCAGTTGATCTGAAAAGGATGATAGTACGGGCTATCGACCATTCAAGATGAACTGTGATTGAATACCAAGAAGACCTGAAATTTGCACTCTGACGAAGAATGCAACACTGGGAAATAAACCCAACCAGATGACGCTCTGGGGATATGAGGTGGAGAAAAAAGCAGACGAGCTTCTTCCAAGTTGAAACTGATATCTGGAATAATAACATGTTGACAGACGAGTCTTCAAACCATCCTGTGACGCCAGGAACCGGACATACGAGCCCTCAAAACACTGCAATACCCTCATTTGAGACAGACGAGTCTTCAAACAACCCTGTGACGCCAGGAGTTGGACGTACGAGTCCTCAAACAATGCACATAGCATGAGACAGACGAGTCTCCTTCGGATTTACCTGTTACGCCAGGACCGGTAATGCACTTAAGTCTGTGGGATAGACATGCAATCAAGGTAGACGAACCTTCTTCATATATTATCCGCGGATATATGGTATAAGACAGACGAGTCTTCTGAGCAAACCTGTTACGCCAGGTGTAGCAACAACAATAATTGGTGCCTGAGACAGACGACTCTCCTTCGGATTTACCTGTTACGCCAGGACCGGTAACCATTTCGACATTTAATTCCCACTGTCAGGATTCGAAACCTCTTCAATACAGACGAGTATTGGATGATCATCAAGATAACACAGACGAGTGTTATAGGTCAATGATACAGACGAGTATCAGACGATGATCTGAGAAACACAGACGAGTGTCTCAGGCAATGATACAGACGAGTATCAGCCCCTGGTATAGACGAATACCAGAAATTCAAACACAGACGAGCATTTGAAGTAGTCACAGAAATATCAGGGTAAGCAGCAACTCTTCACATACAGATGTAAGCTAGCACAGACGAGTGCTGAGGATGATATAGACGAGTATCCAAGCAAAGCAGACGAGCTTTAGAACACAGACGACTCCTGGGGAATAAAAGCAGACGAGCTTCAAACAAACACAGACGAGTGCTGGACAGTTACAGACGAGTAACAACAGAGACTATATATCTAGGCACAGACGAGTGCAGCGAAGGATCCAATACCAAACACAGACGAGTGTTGGGAGGTTGCAGACGAGCAACAGCAAATATCATATCAGAACACGGACGAGTGTTGAGGAATTGCGGACGAGCAACAACAACCAAACACAGACGAGTGTTAGAAAATTGTAGACGAACAATATCAAGGTAATCATAAGCCAATGTTAGGGGAAGGCAGACGAGCAATACCACAGAGCCAACACAGACGGGTGTTGAAAGATGCAGACGATCAACAATAAAGCAGTAATACCAACGTTGGGGAGAACTCCGTTTAGGGATAACACAAACGAGTGTTGACAAACGCAGACGAGCGGTAGACAAATGCCTGATTGGCAGCAAGAGATACAACTCTACAGGGGAAGACATGTCAGGAGGTTTGGACACTCAACTCTGACTGAGGTGATGAATATCTGGCTGTATCATCAAATACCTAAAAGTATGGGAACTTGGCTGGGAAATATTTCACGGACGGAGGTGAAAATCAAATATGAACTCTGTGGGGACAGGATCATCTTCGGACTTGGCTGGGGAATCAAAGGCATGGCACCGCTGAGGGAGCAAACTGCTGGGGAGGAATGACACCCCTTATACTGCTGAGAATTGCCCCTGTCTGAAGGGAAACTTCTGCTTGGGGATGATACCCACCTTCTGCTACCTTGCTGGGAGAAATTTCAGCTTCCACTTTACTGAGGATGATAGATAATGTCAATGATAAAGCTTCCCGCTGAAGATAAGAGCTCAAGTTGCCACTTGCTGGGATAAGAGATAAATCCTCTCATGTTGGGAATGAGAAATGTAAGGCGTCTCATGCTGGGGATAAGAGACGATGATATCCTTCTGCTCCAGAAGTAACCTTCCATTTATCGCACTACTGGAGAAGGAATTGTCTAATGAGACTTGCTAAGGAATTCTAATCAATGAAGTCCGCCGACGAAACAACTCTTGAAGTACTGTGCCGACAATGGCTTTGCCCCTAGCCCTGGGTTGCTAGGTTGCCGACTAATCATGAGTGAACGATGATTCTTTGCAATTTTCAACTCGCCTCAGATTAAGGTCCATCGGAAGAAAATGTCTCAAGAGGATTTTACAGAAAACTGGCATACGAAATGCCTCAGTGTCTTCAAACTCTTGGAGAGATTTGTCGGATCTCGAAATAACTGCCCCAGACTGCATGGTCTATGAAAGAAATTTGCCTCACGAGGATTAATGAAAAACCTCATATCACCGTGAAATATTATGCCCCAGTATTTTGACCTTTGGATAGGTGCTTTGGATTTACCGTCTTCGGGAGAAAGTACTTCTCATGCTCTTAGGATGGCCTGCCCCGATACAAGTCTTGAAGTGATCACCCCTGAATGACTGTGTTTTGAAGAAAACACCCATGCCAATTGTTCTTTGAGAGATTGGATCTCGAAGTAATTGCCCCAGTTTGGTTGAAATTTGAATACATGCCCCAGACTAATGGCTCTTTGAGAGATTTGAATCTCGAAGTGATTGCCCCATCTTGGTTGAACTTTGAAGAGATTGCTCGACATTATTTCCCCAGATTAGTTGGCACTTACCACGACTGTTGGGAAAGTCCCTACTCAATGGAGTTTTCTTGAAAAGTGTACCTCGATAGATTGTCCTTCGGAAGTTTCAGACTTCTCAACTTGGCAAGATTAAGCTTCTGGACTAAGATTCCATATGTAAACTTTTATGATGCCAAACAAATGTATGTAAGCAGAAAATGTTTATTTTAAGAATGAAAATTCTAATGCAACACACATGTTAATCTTGAAGTTTTACTGTAAAAAGATGTCGCCAACCTTTGTGAGTGAATCACTGGTTAAATACGACATTGGTTTTTGATGAATGAAAGCACGCACATGCAACACCAACAAAGAACTTTTAGCACAACTCATAGGAGTCAGGAACGCGATCTTGTAGTAGTACGCTCTCAAGATAACCCTGTTTCAGTTAGGACTTTTGAGGGTTGTATCGTGGTCTGGTTCACGGTTATAAAAATAAAGGATATAGGCTCGAAGTTTATTTGTGCCCACCCATCTTCGTGATGTTCTCCATTCCTATGTTCAGCTAGCTTTCACAAGCGCTCACTTCTCAAAAAGGGTTTTGTGATGGTTGAGGAACCAATTACACTAACGGTTTAAGCACCAATCAAGTTGTTGTTTGGAGTCAGTCATCCCTTCGTCTTTCGTGTCTGTATCACACGACTTTGTTCTTGTTCAAGGATCTTTCTTGTGTAATCCTTTTCGTCTTTCGCTTTTGCATTATTTTGCTTATCCCTAACTTTTGCCTGGACTGATTCTTGTGAATCTTTGATTGTAAAGTCCAGCGGGATGCCCAAATTTTTGCCTAAGTCTCTTATTTTCAAGTTTCGACTTAGCGGGCTTTCTCATTCATCATTTTTTCAATTCTTTTTTTTTTGAACAAATCGTGTGACACTGTTTGTCTTGATTGCTTTGAAAGGGTTGTGACTGCCTTATTCTCTGGTCAATGATTAATAACCAATGTGGTTTTCAGTCTTTGGACTCTTGATTGGGATAACCATTGTGGTTTCTGGTCTTTGGACCTCTTGATTTGGTACAACGAAAGGTAATGGATCCTCAGATTTGCACTCCTTTTCGAAATTTGAACGATCGGTCCAGCTAGCTGACACCTACCCTGCCCCTGGGTTAAATGCAAGGGTTTTTTCATGCGAAAATAAACTCCTACTTCGAGGCTCAAATGGGTTGGCGAGGGTCTATCTCCCTTATATATCCGGTGTTTAGGACTTGAAACAATGCCTGTACATCGTCAACAGGGTCTTTCTCAAAAGCACACAGTTAGAGATTTTTGCGTTTTCATTTCGTCGTCCTCCCTGATAGAGTTTAATCACAACAGTTGGTATTGCAATGCACATACACAAAATCATGAGTGAATACGAATGGATTACTTCAAGAGAAACATGTGCATTTTATTATGGTTATCATTCAAAAACAAATAAGTTTCATGCATGCATACAAATGTTTAAACAAACAATATAAACTACAAATGAAAATGCAGTAAAGAAGCTGAACATTGCCATCATTGAGGAGACTTGACTCCGTCTGGACTTATTGCTTCTGAAGATGCCCTTGCAAACTAGGATGCCAATTTGATAAGGAGATTTCAATATGTGAGCAGACCTTCTGGCATGATGACCTTTGAGTCGGCCAAATTTTGCATCTTGTACTTGAACACATCACAGTTGTCAATTGTATGCCTAAATGCCCCTGAGTGATACTTGCATCTAGCCTTCACATCATGGTGGTTATTATTGAGGAGGTTTGACTCCGTCTGGCCTTATTGCTCTCGGAGACTTTCAGCAGTCAGTAGTCTGGATGTTTACTCAATCAAATTCGCGACCTTGTTTTTACCTTTGCCTCTGAAAGACTTGCAATCTTCAATTAAAAGGCCAGGTGCCCCAGAATGGTAATCATACTTGGCATTGAAACCCCAAAGGAAGCTTTGTCGGAGATGATCCTGATGCAGTTAGCTCAACCACTCCAAATTTGCGTAAATGAGGAAACTTATTGCACGTACGTCATCAGAATATGATCAAACTTCTTCTCAAGTGGTTTTGGCCTTTACCCTTATGCTCTGCCCACTGGACTCTCTTGGGAAGCTGAAATTGGATGCCGACAAATGACGTCTGGAGGGAAGAGGTTGATAAATGAAGTTGATAAATAAAGTTGCTCGGAAAGATCTTGCACGATCTCCTGCCTACGTATCTCCATTGACCAATGGAGAATCAGAGCAGCGTAGTTCCCCTCAATAGGGATGAAAATAGCTTTGTTCAGAATTTCCATAACCAAGCTCATCTGAGTCTTCATCTGGTTGACTTCCTGTTTCAGCAGTTTCTGGTTTTGAAATAAAGCTTATACCTCTGCCCTGAATGGCCTCAGCTGGGTCTTCCTTCGATTACCTCCGCCCGGAGTTACTTCAAATATATACCTTGATGATTGTGATTCAAGTTGTCCATTCTGATGAGAAATCAAGTCAGGAAAAGAATTTGTCTCTGAACACCTGTCAAGAATGCAAGGATGTATGCAAATGCCATGTTCAATTATTTCTGAGGAATCTATCTGCTTTAATTCAAGTTTTGATACAGAAAAATCCAACAACATGATTCAGATATGTGATCCTCGGAAATAACTGAACATGTATGCAGAAATGCTATGATGTCATGTATGCAACAGACGTGTGATCAACAATCTGATGTTGGTGTTGAACAGTGAACCAACTGTCTGTATAGAATCACAATAGCGGCACCATCTCTGTATAGAACCCCATAACTGAGAACCCAATAACTGTAAAACTGGATCACATAATAGCATAGTCACTGATGGTGTTGAAGTTGAACAACGAGCCAAGTGTCTGTGGAGAGTCATAATAACAGTCACAATATCAGGGTCACCATGGTAATCACAGTAACAATCTCTCTAAATAGAAATCCCGGATCTCAGAATCAAAGAACCATAGAACACTGAACAATACTGGCAAAGTGGGTATGTTGAAGTTTAGGGTTCCTGCAAACCTGTAAACCCCTCCCAATCTCACGGGTGTGCTATTCGGGTCAACATCACGGACTCTCAAAGCCGAATAGCAATAATACGTTCACCATTTCCGAGAAATGGCTCATGACCAAATCAGGGAATCGGTTTGGCATTATGTACTACTCAGGGAGGCCTCAGCTGAGTCCAAGGAAACAAGCATCCCTCATTGGTCCCCAGCTTCAAGCATTGAATCGAGAAAAAATAGTACATTCATCCCGAAGGGTACAATACTATCGTCATACGAACAGTTTGCCTTGACTGGATTCCTATGAGAGAACCAGGCCATCCTATGTGAGTTCCCAGTGGACCCTCGGATGCGAGTGGGTTTGCCAACAAATGTGGTCTGCCACTGTCATCACTAGAGAGGGTTGTTTCCACAAAGGTTCTCAATGATCGGTCCCCAGATGCACATAACTATCAAGGTCCTATCCCGAAGTGGAGGAAATCCCCACACAAGATATTTCCAAGACAGTCGCAATCTGGGCGTGAAACACATCGCCACTCATCATGTCACATGCGAGTACAATATGTCCACTCTAATCCTAGGGTGCACTCAAGCCGGGTACTTGGCTTATCTCTCAGAAACAATATCACCCGAACCCACCAAACAGAAAACCAGTCCAGATAGTCCAGTATGATATACATGATGCAGAAAATAAATACTGAAAACTATAAATAAAGCTGTAAACAAAAGCGGTAAACAAACAACAATACGATATAAAAAGCCACAACAAACAAACATCACCCAAAGAAACAGAAACAAACAAGCGCTAGGATAGACTCACAAGGGAACCAGAGATCATCTGGTGTGCAGTCCCCAGCAGAGTCGCCAGCTGTCGCTCCCGGGATTTTCATCCTAGTACAAACGCGAAAGTGGCGCGGAAAGGTTAGAGTCGCCAGCCAGACATTTTTATCCCGAATGAATGGGAAAGGTAATGTTGCACAAACCTGAGGAAGAAGGAAAGGACAAGGTCCTACGAACCAAAGATCTGAGTTCGGGAGTCGGTTACAAACTGGGAAGGTATTAGCACCCCAGATCGTCCGTCGTACCCGACGGGATCCACGCTTGCTTGTTTTGTTTCAAAGGGTGAGAAGAATAACTGCTGCTGAATAAAACCGCTAACTGGAAATTGGAAATGAGAAAAGGAACTAAAAGAGAATGGAAAGAAAGAATGGGGAAAATGTAGGGAAAATAAAGAATGTGCTCGAACGGGCCCTACCCCGCTGCCTACGTACCTCATCGGGATAATGAGGATCAGAGTCGACGTAGTTCGCCTAACTAGGGGTAGCAAAGGGAAATTGCTTGTGAATTAAAGGCTTGAACTGCCTATGCCATTGCTCAGGTGTTGCAGACTCGGACGACGAGTGCGTAACCGTCTTGCAAAGTGACAAGTAGGAGCAAGTTCGCGGACGGAGCGAAGGAGATGAGAAAAGAATTCCTGAAGGAAAGACGCTTATTATTTGTTTGAGATTTTTATGAGGCTTTTATGAGTGAAGGTTTGCATAGGCAAGTGTACCTAAGTCTTACTCAATGGGATGTGTACATCTCACATCATCCCGAAATGGAATGCGCAAGAGGCACACCTATCTATGGAGGAAATCCCCAAAGCTAGTCCCACGAGTGAAGGCTCAAGCACACTGGCCTATTACCATTATTAAGTATTTTTTGTGGTTTTTTGGTTAAGAAGTGTTTTTTAGCTTTTCTTTGTGAGGTACTCATGCTAAGACCTATCCACCACGAGTGATGACTCACACCTCGCCCCGAAATGGAGCGCATGTGAGCATCTCATAGCAAAGTCTCATGTCACATGAAAGTACTCAACCTTTATTAAATGAATTAGAATTATGTTTGAAGATGAGAAGAGAGAGCACCAAAGGATCTCAAAGGAAAAATTATAAAGGGGGACTAAAATAATCCTAAGTATTCACATGCAGGGACATCCTAAAGGTTAGTGAGGTTTCTATCCTAATGAAGGAGGAAGAAGAAGATAGAAGAAGGGATGAGAAAGGCCTAGGCCTAACAAAAGAGAGTTAGTTCACATAAACATAAAAGGAAGAGATAAGAATTAGAGATGTGGAACTCAATTCCCACATCTCACACTTACCATAGCCCCTGCAAGGTTAGCATGCACAAGTGAACAAAACTGAACAAATTAACATAACATCATCTAACAATCAGAAGTGAAATGAAGTAAACAAATGCTTAATGCTAGTTCAACTCAAAGAAATAAAGATGAGAAGCTTATGACTTAAAAATGAGGCAACATGAATACATATGTAAACAAATGCGCACTTATGAAAGATGTGATACAAAACACACAAAATACAAGCACAAAGTTCAAAACCAGAATCAAAATGACATAAAGAATGGCTTAAGAGTCCAGCAAGATGAAGAGAGAAGTCACACAATACCAAACAATATCAAAATAGAAGCAAATGAACCAAAAGATGGGATTTAAACCCTTAAAGAAACAAATGACTTGAATATGAAGCAAACTCAAAAATTTAGAGGAACCAAGACCTATCCTAGGGCCAGGAAGGTATCCATACCCCAAAGGAACCCCAAACAAGAAGAAGAAGTTGGCACAAGTGCCCTTCTAAGCCTACGAGATATCTAACGAACCAAAAGAAGCAAAATGAGACAAGGTGAGAATAAAAATCCACAAATAAACAACCAGCCATCTAAAACTTCTACAACTTAAACCAAATTATCATGAAACACATTATATCATCTTTCCAAAAGGATTTGCAAAAATTCAGAAAGGATCTAGGTTAAATGGATGTACAAACACAAGCTAGGACAGACAACTTATATCACAAGATACCAGACCAAAACTCCAGAAATAATTTCCTAAAAATTCTGAGAAAAATCACATGAAAACAACAGGATCTTAGGAACATAATGCAAAAAGAATGGGATCAAAACTCCAAATATTGAAGTCTATGTAAAATAAACAAGACAGGCTGGTCAAGAAAAGAAGCAAATGAAGCTATGTACATTGGTGATTTAATTCGGGCACGCCAATCAATGAAAAAAATAAAATAAAAATGTGACAAAATTTTAGAGACACAAAGGAACATCTATGATTTATTTGGGAATTTTTAGATGAATATTTGTATCTTTAATGAATTTAAATGTAACTGAATTAAAAAGAAATTAAGGTGAAAAGAAAAAATAAAAGAAAGTTGAAAGAGGTGCATGAAGTAGGCCTTTTATGTTGAATTTGGATGGGCCTGGGACGAGTGGGGTGCGGATAGCACCTGGCTTAAGCCCAAAACGCACGCTAGTCCATGGCTTATGGGGGAGGCGCAAACAGCAGGGAAATTCAATTTAGTACATCCTGGGCCCAGCAATGGGGGTGCCATTAACAACTGGCCTTAGGCCCACCCAAAATCTAAAAAAAAAACTTCCCAATAATCCTATTATCATTTATTTGTTATTAATGTTTTTTTTATTAAAATGAAAATAAATAAAAAAATCATGTGAACATAACATCAATCGGTGCACCTAGGGTTAAGTCACTACCAAACAAAACCTCAACACAGCCTCTCACAACCCAACACGTCATCATCTTCTTCCTCATGCTTATGGGAAGATTCGAAAAAATGCAAGAAACAGAGCAAGATTCAGCATCATCATCAACCATTCATGGCACCATAACTCCCTCACCTCTCAATGAAAATCAAAAATATAAAAACAAAAAATGAAGTATGAAACACAAGGATCATGAATATACCAATAGTTTTCACAAACAAGCATCACACAGAGCAACTCGATCGAAACAAGATCATATCTCAAAACTGATATTCATGATTTTGTGCCATACAAAGCTTCTAAACACTTCACATCATGCATCTTAATCCATAACAACACAAAACAATCTAAAATACAACCAAACCGAAGCAATTATTTGAGAAGCACAAACCTGAACTTGAAGCTTCTTGAAGAATTTGAGAAATCCAAAGATCTCCTTGCTTTCTTGAAGCTTCCTTGGATCTGGTTCAAGCCAGATAAAGGCTGATGGATGAAGATGATGCACACTCAGAGGTGCTGCTGAATCTTCAGCTTGCTCAAAGCTCCAAGATCCTTGCTATGGAGGTGCTGTGAGATTCAATCTGAAGATGCAGATCTTGAGGATGAAGAATGAGATGAGAATTTGATCTGGAAGCTTCTTTTTTCTGTTATTCGGTTAAGCTTTCAATGAGAGAAGAGAGAAAGATTGAAGAATGTGTTGATGTGTGAAAATTAATACTGAGCCTTTCTGAATTCGTGCTTGATGATTAATATAGCTAGGGGTGTGTGATGTAGTGTGAAGGGTGGCTGCACCAATTCTGTTATTTTGCTTCACAAAATGCAGCGTGCCTCAATCCTTTTTTCTCTCTTTCCAGCTTGTTATTTTCGAAATCCATTCCATGCATGTGGATTAGTTACAAGGATCTAGGTGTATTGGCAGCATGATATTGGTGAATGGTTAGAAGTCATGAAGATTAGATGGTGTTGGTCCACACACGTGCATGGTGCTGCATGGAACACGTGAACACTTTGGTTTCCCTTGGTGCCGTCTGAATGTTATGGAGAGAACAAGGAAACACGTGATCACCAAGTACATGAGGAAGGCATCAAAGTGACGTGTGGTGGGCATGGGTTGATTAAACCTACTTGCTGATTTTTCTCATTATTTTCGTACAAACCAACACCACATGCCATTATTTTTTGGATTATTTAAATATTTGGTCACAACAACTAATACATGGACTTATTAAAACATTTGTGAACAAAGCAACATGTCACGCCACACATAACCTCAATTAAAAATGAGCCAATCACAAAATGACACATGTCCAACAAAAGAAACCCTAAAAATGCTCCAAACTTCAAAAAATCATAACTTGAATTCTAAAAATGCTATGAAGGTGTTCTACGACTTTTCGGAAAGGGAAAATCGTGTTCTACAACTTTTGTGTTCACCGGAAAATCATTCGGAGCTTTTTCGCACATGAAATAATAGCTTGAAGTTTCAGGACAAATAATTTCCAAAAATTGGACATTTCTAGATATCCAATTTTAGTAACTTTTTTGCATACTCCCGATTTTTGACATTTAAGCTCAACTGAATTATTCTTTGACATGATATGACCTCAAAAATTGATAATCCTGATTAAAAACCCTGAAATCTTCATGTTGACTTTTTTTGACTGCAAAGTTGACTTTCTTGCTTCACCTTCAAGTAACTAGACCAAATCTTGACTTCTTCAATGAATTTTTCCCTCAAACTTCATATATAAGCCATTCAAACCAAATGAGATCCTTTGCCCACAAGAAATGGTCAAAATTAAGAGGATAGGAGGATCTGGCCCATAACCCTAATCAAGATTTCCCTCACACAGGAGAAAAGTTGTACTCTTGAACTTTTGATGAAATGACTGACTTCCCTAAGGAAATTTCTCACCCCATTTCATCCCTAGGATCCTCTTGTCATATAAGGGACTTTGCCCAGATGAAATGGCCAAAGTCTCAAAGATTTCATGCTTGAAAGTGAAACCCTAATTTGGGATCATGGTGTAGGGGCCTGCCCTAGCTTGGGTTCTCTGATACTCTCCCAACCTCTTGAGTTTTTGTGACTGATCTTGAACTTGTGAATGCCATATAGATTCCTCATGGGACTTGGACAAGTCCACTGGGCCTCTTGTTATTGCTTGTAATACCTCAAATCCACCCACAGATGATCATATGCCTAATGTTAGGTCATGAGAATGTTATGCTCCATATTTCCATGATATGATGCTGAGGAAATGATATGAGTATGATGAATATGATATGATATGATGCTTAAAATGAAGAGGGCAAATTTAGGGTGTTACACACAGGTCAAGTGAAAACACAAACATACTACATTCATAATCTCAATTTGACATTCATCGAGTACAAATGAAGAATTCAAGTCTGAATTCAAATTCAGTTATGACATTAAATTACAAGCTCAAATTCATACCAGATTACAAGTCAGAAGAAAATCTTAAATCTTTGTTTCCTCTGTTCCAAAGTCACATCATGAATTCCCAAGCCAAGGACAACCAAGACCTTCATCACCTTGGTACAACATGCCAATTCATTTGACGGTGTTATCTTCAAAATAACACGTTAAAGTACTTCAATTGAAAGTGCATTGCTGCCAAGGTTTATACCTGCAAAACAACCAAGTAATGTTGTCAAAACAAAATCACAATGCTACGTTGGTCGCAGAACACTTCTCTTTGTATGATCGTCCTATCGGAAGATTTCTTCGTCACTTCAAATTTCATCCTCAAGCATATCTTCTATGAGCACCTTTATCTTCATGCCCTGCAACCAAAAGAGAGAGGTTACATGTTGGGTGATGAAGTACAATGCACACAACCTTTGAAGAAAAAGTTCAGATTCACACAAACAAATGTATATTGATGAGGAGTACATTAAAAGTATAGAACTCATTCAAAAATAAAGAAGGGAACTTATTTAACGAAAAAGCAAGGTAAGTTGAAAAGATGCATACATTAGGACTCACAAATTCAGGTAGCAGTAAAAAAATAAGTTTTGCAGTGAAAATTAAACAAAGTTATCTGGGACCACACTTCATCTAGAAGTTCACTACAGACAAATGATCTTATGAGTCACCAATTGTTGGTCCCCACAGAATTCTACCCGAAGATCCTTTCTAACGGAATGAAAATTCCAGCTCACAATCTCGTGCGTATCAGCAGGATTTCACACGACCTCACATGAATTTCGTCCTCATATATTCTCTTATAAAACACTCAATCATTTTCAAGAGGAAAAGAAAAAACCTAACGGCTACGGCTCAAACGCAGAGAAAGCGAAAAAAATACCTAATGAAACTCTGCTGAAATTGCTCCCTAAAACGCCAACTCATTCGAAGTTCAGAATCCAGAAAACTACTCAGAGTTTTTCACTGAAACTCCGAGATAGAATGAGCTAAACCTAACTCATAGCGCCACAAACAACAACAACTAAGCAACGGTGGAAAAGGCAAGGAGAAGAAGAAGAGTAAACGAAAAGTAAAGGGGAGAAGATGATCACCGCAAGTCTCAAAGCTTCTAAATAGGTATTTTTTCCGATCCATCCTCGGACTTGGGCTTCAACTGTTGCTCTGTGTATCATATAACTGAAGTTTGAGATTCCCCAACTAGGATTAGATTTTGTGCGTTTGTTTGTTTAATACAATGATATTTCCATGACTGAGTTTGGGAGTGGCTTTTTGCTGCTTTCGGTGAGAGACATGAAGAAGAGAGCAAGGGTTTTGTTTTTGTTTTTATGCTTGTTGATCCAATGTCAGAAAAGTTTTGGATACGGATGTTGGTTTAATATGATTTAAGTGGGTGAGTGAATTCTAACCACAAAATGTTTAGATTTTCGATGTACACATGTTGCTTTTCTCATCTTTATAGCTAGTTATGTTGTCAAGTTCCTAGGGCATTATCACGTTGACTGAGGAGGTTATAGGACAAACTTTCATCAGTTTTCCTTGCGGGTCGTCAGTCATTGTTGTTTTTATTGGATCCTAATGACCCGAATCCAGTTGGGTGTGGGCTTGCAGTGATGGACCTGCGCCTCACCATGCAGGAACATCCCATTAACGTTTTTTAATTTCTCTTTATATTTCAACATTTTTTTAAACAATTTTTGTTATTGCATTAAGTTTCTCTAATTGTTTTGGATGAGTTTTTTTTAGGGATACAAATCTTAGGGTTTATAAACCCATACCTTATAATTTAAATCTAGATTTTTTTTCTATTTTGGTTATACTTCTTTTTCATATTTGTGCGCTTGGTTCCTCATGTTTAATATTATGGGCCTATGATAAAAATATGGTTTATTGACATTCCATTTCGCGACGTTGTCTAAACCAATTTGAGGCCGATTTTTATTCATTTATTATTTTATCAATTTATTGATTTATTTATAGTTATTATTTGTTCTATGATATTACCGTCCTATTCGAGACATTCAATTTATCGACGTTGTCCGAATTGATATGAGACCGTTTACTATTTTTCATGGTTTCTAATTAATATTAGATCCATTATTTATCGATTATATTATTCAATCGGCCTATGATAAAAGGTGATATTCAATTTCTAATAAATCGACGTTATCCCTAATTTGATGTCACACCTTTATTCTTCTTATTATTTCACATTGTCCCGATTTATTATTATTTTGGCCCATGATATAATAAACGATTAAATTATTTCCAATATTGTAAAATCGGGAAATTTAATCAATATGAGGCATTTTATTTAATTATTCTATTTCGACAAACAATTTAATTTAGTAATTTATTTTTTATTACCTTATTTCCATTATTCAAGTACTTTATTAAATTCGATTGAATTTAATTATTTATATCTATTGTTTTTATTCCAATTTAATTGTTGCAATTTTAATTTAATTCTTTTTGTTATCGCTTTAATCGGATCGCGAATCAATGTAAGTCGAGCGCATCGAGTCTCGCCATCAACTTTTTTGAACTCGACCTTCAAATATTTTCATAATTAAATAACGGAATAACTGAATTCTGGAGTCTCGCATTCCTCGAATTCTTGAATGAACTCTCCCGAGGCTCGTCCCGCGGGATGCGGTTCATTCGACTTTCCGTAATTAAAACATTTAATATATATATCAAATAATGAAAGAATTGAATTCTGGAGTCTAGCATTCCTCGAATTCTCGAATAAATTTTCCTGAGGCCCGCCCCTCAGGACGCGGTTTATTTACCCTTTCATTCTCAAAAAGCACCTAATTTATCAAACATTCTTCTTTAAAGCGAACTTTGTTTAAACCCTTTCTTTCTCGCAAATAAGCTAGTGATTCTGCCTCCTATCGCGAGAAGATAAGCCAATGCTTAGCAGTTAGAATGCGGTTCAAACAACTGTTCATTAAAAACCAACGAATCTTAGTACCACGAACTACGAGGCTCTGACTTTCCCATTGCACAAGGGAATACGTAGGCACACAGATCTTACTCCCTGCCGAGCACCTTAGGAATAAAATAACCCATTTCTCTTATTAACCCTAAATTAGAATCATTCGCATTTATTATTCGAAGAAAACAGAAAACATAAGTTAACATTTAATCGCAAGTTAAACTAAGAGGTTCCCGTTGAGTACAACGGACGTAAGGGGTGCTAATACCTTCCCCTTATGTAACCGACTCCCGAACGTAGAATTTTGTTTCGATGACCTTGTTCTATCCATTTTTTATTATTATGTTTTATCTATATATTCCTATTCTTTCATTAGAATAAATAGAATTAGGTGGCGACTCTGTTATTTCCATTTGTTCTGCGGTCGGTGCGAGGATCGTATTTTTCGAGGTACGACAGCTGGGACTCTACTGGGGATTTTAGAGAGTCAAACCTAACTTAGTTCACTTTGCGATTAATGTTTACGTTGCTTGTCTGTTTTCTTCGCACTTTTTATGTGTGCTAGTTTATTCGCTCTTCTTATTATTGATCATTATCATACTTGCATGTTGAATCCAGGGGTGACATCTGAGTTTTTGAAAAAGAAGAGGAAACATCTAAGTTAGAATTGGAAGTTATTAGTGTTAGTCTCCGAGGACTCGCTCCTTGTAAGCCTAGCATGAAAGCTCCTCCCGAGAGTAGACCTATTCGTAGATCTCGTCATAACATAGCTAGCCTGTTACATGACTTGATTCGTGAAAGGGTTGTGACTCGGGGAACTTTTAGAACCGGTTCCAATATTGGTAGTTGTGTAGTGTTAGTCTCCGAGGACCCGCTCCTTGTGTTCCTAACATGAGAACTCCACTCAAGGTAGATTTTATCGTTATTATCGTCATAATACAGCTAGCCTGTGGCAGGACGTTAGTTTGAGTAGCGTCTGTGACCTTGAGTATCTTAATCCATCACCGTAGAAACCATCATGTGAGAGGTTTGTATGGGTAAAGAATTTAGAACTATCCTTCTAGTGCCTACCTGTAAAGTTCCTTTTTTATCATAGATATTGGTTACTTTCTCGTTTTGGTGATCAACTTTGGAATTTGATTTATCATCCTTTGAATTACAACTGCTCATTGCATTTTATTTGCATATCATTGCATTCATATTTGCATTCATATTGCATTCATAGTCGCTCATGTTCATTCGTTCTCGTCTTCAGAATTGTTGAGTACCCGTCAAGCTGATTCCTCCACGCAGATACAGAACTAGGGCCCACGAAAGAAGAATAATGGTTGAACAAGAAGAACACAACAAGCGAGTCAGGGAAGATATTGATGACCTGAAGAGCAGTGTGAGCAAGATCATGGAAATGCTCCAAGTCTTGGTTAATAAGGACACTCAAGCTCAGAGGACCGTCACCTCTGAAGTCAGTAGTTTCGTCATTAACGCAGAGTCTTGAAGACCCGCTAGCACATGGCCAGAATTTGGATTGCCACCGGGTTATACTCCTCCATTTGTAACTACTCAGATGACTGGTACATCCACCTTTTTCGAACCTGGAGTGTTCACTGACTCTCAGCCTAATGTGCATACTGTTGCCCAAACTGCTTATGTGAACCCTCCCTTCGTGCATAATCCACCGTCTTCAGTACAAGGAGAGGCTGGAAATATCGAGGATGTTAGGGAATAGTGTATGACTCTGGAGAAAAGGATAAGAGTTGTGGAAGGATTTGATGTCTTCAACGCTGCCGCATCAGACATGTGTTTGGTTTCGAACTTGGTTATGCCAGACAAGTTCAAAATGCCAGTATTTGAAAAATACAAGGGAGACACTTGCCCAAAAAGCCACATGATCATATACTGCCGCAAAATGGCTGCCCATGTTGATAAAGACAAACTGCTCATCCATTGCTTCCAAGATAACTTGAGTGGGGCATCTTTGAAATGGTATATGGGACTCGAGAAAAGTCGTATCCAATGCTGGCAGGATTTGCTTGATGCATTCCTGAGACAATACAAATACAATCTGGACATGGCACCTGACCGCCGTCAGCTTCAAAACATGTCTCAGAAAGAAAAGGAATCATTCAAAAAGTATGCTCAGTGCTGGAGAGAGCTAGCTGCTCAGGTTGAGCCTCCCTTGGCAGAGAAAGAACTGACTAGTCTGTTCATGGACACCCTTCAACCTCTATACTGGGAAAGGATGATAGGTAGTGTATCATCTAGTTTTGCTGACCTAGTCACTATTGGAGAAAGGCTAGAGGAAGGAGTTAGAAAGGGCAAGTTTGGAAGTGATGAAGCTTCTAATGCTGCGAGAAAGTCCTCTGGGAACTTTCAAAAGAAGAAAGAGGGTGATACTCTTGTTTTTAATGCTGAAAGAAGACCCGACTACAGGCAACAACAGTATGGTGAAGCCCAAGTAACCGCAGTTGCTCTTATAGTTAATGCTCCACCAGCTCGAGCTCATCCACAAAGGAATGTTGGTCAGAATCAGACTCGCAATCCCAGGCCCAGGGCTCCTATTGATCATGTTCCCTTGAAGTATGCTGAGATTTTCCCTGCACTGTGCAAGAAAGGTCTTGTCACCACCAGACCTCTCATACCTCCAAATCCTCTTCCACCAGGATTTAGGAGTGACCTCCATTGCCCGTTTCATGAAGGAGCTGCAGGTCATGATATTGAAAATTGTTATACTTTCCAGGCTCGAGTTCAAGACTTGGTCAGAGGAGATGTTCTCACCTTCACACAGAGAAAGACTCCCCAGGTTGAAATAGATCCCATGCCAAAACCAAGTGGCTGAGGATTCGGTCGAAGGATCACAAGTTACTACCTAAAGCCAGTGGATCAGACGAGAAAGCTCATCCTGGGTGCTGATTAGACACTAGGCCTTGTTTCTTTTCAGTTTTAATTTGTATTATGTGTACTTGTTTAAGGATTTTGTTTGTTCTCTAATGTTAATGTTAATGAAATGAGCATCGCATGTTTTTGAATCAATTCATTCACCTTCATATTTGTGCGTATTCATGTTTTTCATTTTCAAAAATTCCAAAAATATATATACCATTGTTTCTTTTATTCATCTATTGTATAAGCAATGATTGGAGGGAGGATGACGAAAAATACCCAAATTGTTGAATGGTATGCTTTCAAAATAAAACCTTGCTGATGATATACAGGCATTATTTCAACTCCCAAACACTGGAGAAATAAAGAAGTTAATCCCTTGTCAACCCTTTGAGCCTAGAAGTTGGAGTTTCTTTCTACACGAAAAAACGTAATCTTATCCCGGGGCAGGGTAGTTCTCAATTAATTCGAATATGCATTCAAATTTAGGAGGATCATTCCTTACACCTTTTAATAAAGGTTTCAAGCCCAATTTCGTCTTCGCACACATCAAACAATTATCGAAGAAGTTGATGGTAGTCATTGTCCAAATAAAAAAAAACCGCTAAGTCAACACCTAAAAGGCGACTTAGGCAAAATAAAAGCATCCCGTTCGACTGAAAACATCAAAGATATAGTCCAGGAAAGAGTTAGGGGTAATAAAAAATCCAAATCAAGAGAGGTCACCAAAATTCCTCAACAAATACAAAGGTGAGTTGACTCAAAGTCCTCATAAAATAAGACAATAAAATGTTGTGAAGATATCAATGACTGCTATCCAATAATCCTTTGGCTTCTGAGCCATCCTCATCAGTGCAATTTCAAATAATCTGAATGCATAGGTTAAGTTAATTGAGCATAGGACAGGAGGTCATCATGGAGAATGGGTTGGGTAAAAATTAAATTTTGAGCCTTATATCCTTTGTTTCATAAACCGTGAACCAGGCCGCATTACAACCCTTTAAAGACCTAATTAAAGTTAGGTTTGTTTTGAAAGCATATCGCAGCAAGATTGCGTAAGCTGACTCCCCAAGAGATTTGCCAATCATTCGCTTTGGTATCATACCTTTTGCAGTATCTTTCAATTTGCATTATCTTTCACTTTGTCTGTTGGAATAAACATTGCATTCTCACCAGTGATTCATTTTCTACACACCAATATCATTCCAATAATGATTTTGATTTCAAAATTTCGCTTGAGCATTGCATTAAAATTAACATTTTCTGAATGAATGTTTTATTTGCAAGTAAGCAATCATCATCAAGGAATTTTAAAGCAGTTGAGAAACTTGATCAGTGATCCTATCAGGGGCATCTCACAATCAAAAATCTTGTTATTCAGAGAATCTTTCAATACTCATGCTGGGGCAAGCATTTCAAGCAACCAGTCAACCGGTCATTCCAGAATCAGTCAACATGGGGCAGTCTACTTTGAAGCAATCCCCATGCAAAGCTTAGTACTCCTTCCCAACAGGATCATCATCCTGATACTTCTAACAAGTATAATAGGAGTTGTGTTCAGGACATCTTTCAAAGGATATAGTTGGCAAAAGTTCCTTGTGTTGTGGAATCAGTTGTTTCAGCCGCACCTCTCTAAAAGAGTCTTATCCAGTTGGTCTTAGCATTTGCATTTCAAGCATTGACCATTTGGATCATACAAATTTCATATCCAACATAGTTCGAAGTTTACTTCATGCTCATTTGCAGTTCCCGAGGTCTTGTCATCTTACCTTATGGTCAAAGTCCAATTTTGTTTGGCACCCTTAAAGTCCAATTTCCATTGGCAACCACCAAAGGTCAAAGTCCAATTCACTTGGCACATACCTAAGCAGTCGTGTCTGTCACTCTGTCTTTCTTCCCATATTATTCCTGGATCCATATTTTTTCACTCCGGTTATCCCCATTGAGAAGTTATTATTACTTTAAAGTTTCTCTCTCCGGTTGGTCCCATTGAGAAATTCTTTATTCCATTTTTTCTCTCCGGTTCTTCCCATTGAGAAATTCATTATTTCTTTCAACTGTCTCTCTCCGGTTCATCCCATTGAGAAGTTTGGCAAATCTTTATTTCAAGTGTCATCTCTCTGGATGCCTCGTTGAAATTTTGATGTTTCCCTTGGCATGCCTTCATAATTTGGTTTCATTCCACATCTAATACTTTTCTAGATGTGTCAGACGTTGATATCCAAGTCCGGTACTGGTGCATCTGTAGCATTGCTAGATGTCATTAATGCCTCTTCCAGGGTTTAACCCCTTTCACTCCAAGTATTCCTGATTATTCCAAGTCGTTCAGACATATTTTCAGAAGTATCTTATTTGCCTCACTGTTTTTGGTGTGTTCATCTTATTCATTCATTTCATCATCCCTGCAGACTTTGCATCTCATATCATATTACATTCAACTACATTAAATCCCTAGCAATTGCATTCATATATGTATTTCATGTTTCAACATTGCATTACATTTCGCATCGGACAAATTTTGGGTCTTCTTATATCTAATTGACTTTTGCCCTAAGAATATTAAGCGCTTTGCGATAGTTCACTTCTTCGGGTTTAAGACAATTAGATAGGGGCATCTGTCATACCCCAAATTTGTCCTACCTTTTATTCTATTTTTTTATTTTTTTTTATTTTTTTTATTTGTCTAAATATTTATAATGTGAGTAGCCCATTTTAGTGTAATCATTTGATTTTTGGCCATAATTTCCTAATTAAATCTTTGTGATTTTTTTTTGTTTTTTGTTAGAGGGTTTCCACTTTTCCTTCATTAAATTACTTTTCACAAGTTTGTCAATTAGTAATAGCATGAGGACAAGCATGTGCCTCTTTTTATTTTAGATTGGTGCGTGTTTAATTTATTGATTGAATGAATGCTTTGGTTGGTCATACTTGGTCTTGTGTTGAAGTTTAGGATTATCGTTTTTTTGTCTCATCAAAATGCGAAATAATGCTCAAGAAGAGGTTTAAGGGCAATGATCTAGGGAAAGCCCAGTTATCTTTTCTAAGAATAGTTTGGTTAGCATAGTTTTAAGAAAAAGTTGTTTAAGTTAAATGAACATAAGATTCTAAGGTGGTTTCAGTTTTGTTATTAGCAAAATAAATGGACAGACTTGCAAATTGGTTACAAATCCAAACAAAGTTCAAAAAGGGTAATAAAGAGAAACTATAGGTGAGCTTTTTTTTTTAAATACAGGGAATCAATTTCAAGCATAGTGTTGTTTACGCAAGTGGTGTAATTGATGTACCATTAGTAATC
Source organism: Lathyrus aphaca (assembly GCA_963966055.1). NCBI lineage: Eukaryota > Viridiplantae > Streptophyta > Magnoliopsida > Fabales > Fabaceae > Lathyrus > Lathyrus aphaca. The sequence continues at coordinate 389,221,704 of OZ014524.1, forward strand.
CCATTGTTTTTGAAGCGAAAAAGAGCTTTACAATGTTGTTTGTACATGTGATATAATACAGAGTCTTTATTGCTGCAAGGTTCGAAAATCTATGGATAGCCACAAGATCCTATCGGGAGTAATCAAGTGAGTCCCATCCAAGTCTCAATACCACTTGTTCCAAAGGAAAATATCTTTATCCTCTTGCCAAGTCAAGTCATACATCAGAATGTTCATAAAATCAGAAATTTAAATTATCAAAATTCAGGCTCGCCAATCAATAAATTTTATGCAGCTAGTATGTGGCATTCTTGAATTCTACCTGTAGACAGACATCATATCAAATGTCACTACAAAGCTTGAAGTATCATCAATAAAGGATTCCATTTATATAAATAATCAAGATATTCTCTGCAGAATTAATCATATCACGCATACAAAGGCAAGAGCACCATGTCTAAGAAAAGCAGGATGTTGTACATGAAACACCGAAATTATGACAAAGAAAAAACAAGAGTGCAAGTTGCATGATAAATTTGATTACAATTTGGATTCAATAAAAGTCTTCATGAAGATTGTTGCGTCAAAATAAAGAAACAGTGATTCGCCGCAATGTCATACATATGCAAATTAGAGGATCACAGGTCAAGAGCAAACACGGAAATACTACATTCATAATCTCAATTTGACATTCATCGAGTTCAAATGAAGAATTCAAGTATGAATTCAAATTCAGTTATGACATTAAATTACAAGCTCAAATTCATACCAGATTACAAGTCAGAAGAAAATCATAAATCTTTGTTTCCTCTGTTCCAAAGTCACATCATGAATTCCCAAGCCAAGGACAACCAAGACCTTCATCACCTTGGTACAGAATGCCAATTCATTTGACGGTGTTATCTTCAAAATAACACGTTAAAGTACTTAAATTAAAGTGCATTGCTGACAAGGTTTATACCTGCAAAAAAACCAAGTAATGTTGTCAAAACAAAATCACACTGCTAAGTTGGTAGCAGAACACTTCTCTTTATATGATCGTCCTATCGGAAGATTTCTTTGTCACTTCAAATTTCATCCTCAAGCATATCTTCTATGAGCACCTTTATCTTCATGCCCCTGCAACCAAAAGAGAGAGGTTACATGTTGGGTGATGAAGTACAATGCACACAACCTTAGAAGAAAAAGTTCAGATTCACACAAACAAATTTATATTGATGAGGAGTACATTAAAAGTATAGAACTCATTCAAAAATACAGAAGGGGACTTATTTAACGAAAAAAGCAAGGCAAGTTGAAAAGATGCATACATTAGGACTCACAAATTCAGGTAGCAGTAAAAAAATCAGTTTTGCAGTGAAAATTAAACAAAGTTATCTGGGACCACACTTCATCTAGAAGGTCACTAATTACAAATGATCTTATGAGTCACCAATTGTTGGTCCCCACAGAATTCTACCAGAAGATCCTTTCCAATTTAATGAAAATTCCAGCTCACAATCTCGCGCGTATCAGCAGGATTTCACACGACCTCACACGAATTTCGTCCTCATATATTCTCTTATAAAACACTCAATCATTTTCAAGAGGAAAAGAAAAAACATAGCGGCTACGGCTCAAACACAGAGAAAGCGAAAAAAATACCTAATGAAACTCTGCTGAAATTGCTCCCTAAAACGCCAATTCATTCGAAGTTTAGAATCCATAAAACTACTCAGAGTTTTTCACTGAAACTCCGAGATATAATGATTTAAACCTAACTCATAGCGCCACAAACAACAACAACGAAGCAACGGTAGAAAAGGCAAGGAGAAGAAGAAGAGTAAACGGAAAGTAAAGGGGAGAAGATGCTCACCGCAGGTCTCAAAGCTTCTAAATCGGTATTTTTTTTCGATCTATCCTCGGACTTGGGCTTCGACTGTTGCTCTGTGTATCTTATAACTGAAGTTTGAGATTGCCCAACTAGGATCAGATTTTGTGCGTTTGTTTGTTTAATACAATGATATTTCAATGACTGATTTTGGGAGTGGCTTTTTTCTGCTTTCGGTGAGAGACATGAAGAAGAGAGCAAATGTTTTGTTTTTGTTTTTATGCTTGTTGATCCAATGTCAGAAAAGTTTTGGATAAGGATGTTGGTTTAATATGATTTAAGTGGGTGAGTGAATTCTAACCACAAAATGTTTAGATTTTCGGTGTACACCTGTTGCTTTTCTCATCTTCATAGCTAGTTATGTTGTCAAGTTCCTAGGGCATTATCACGTTGACCGAGCAGGTTAGAGGACAAACTTTCATCAGTTTTCCTTGCAGGTCGTCAGTCATTGTTGTTTTTACTGGATCCTAATGACCCGAACCCAGTTGGGTGTGGGCTTGCAGTGATGGACCTGCGCCTCACCATGCAGGAACAACCCATTAACGTTTTTTAATTTCTCTTTATATTTCAACATTTTTTTAAAACAATTTTTGTTATTGCATTAAGTTTCTCTAATTGTTTTGGATGAGTTTTTTTTAGGGATACAAATCTTAGGGTTTATAAACCCATACCTTATAATTTAAATCTATATTTTTTTTCTATTTTGGTTATACTTCTTTTTCATATTTGTGCGCTTGGTTCCTCATGTTTAATATTATGGGCCTATGATAAAAATATGGTTTATTGACATTCCATTTTGCGACGTTGTCTAAACCAATTTGAGGCCGATTTTTATTCATTTATTATTTTATCAATTTATTGATTTATTTATAGTTATTATTTGGTCTATGATATTACCGTCATATTCGAGACATTCAATTTATCGACGTTGTCCGAATTGATATGAGACCGTTTACTATATTTCATGGTTTCTAATTAATATTAGATCCATTATTTATCGATTATATTATTCAATCGGACTATGATAAAAGGTGATATTCAATTTCTAATAAATCGACGTTATCCCTAATTTGAGGTCACACCTGTATTCTTCTTATTATTTCACATTGTCCCGATTTATTATTATTTTGGCCAATGATATAATAAACGATTAAATTATTTCCAATATTGTAAAATCGGGAAATTTAATCAACATGAGGCATTTTATTTAATTATTCTATTTCGACAAACAATTTAATTTAGTAATTTATTTTTTATTACCTTATTTCCATTATTCAAGTACTTTATTAAATTCGATTAAATTTAATTATTTATATCTATTGTTTTTATTCCAATTTAATTATTGCAATTTTAATTTAATTCGTTTTGTTATTGCTTTAATCGGATCGCGAATCAATGTAAGTCGAGCGCATCGAGTCTCGCCATCAACTTTTCCGAACTCGACCTTCAAATATTTTCATAATTAAATAACGGAATAACTGAATTCTGGAGTCTCGCATTCCTCGAATTCTTGAATGAACTCTCCCGAGGCTCGCCCCACGGGATGCGGTTCATTCGACTTTCCGTAATTAAAAGATTTAATATACATATCAAATAATGAAAGAATTGAATTCTGGAGTCTAGCATTCCTCGAATTCTCGAATAAATTCTCCTGAGGCCCGCCCCTCAGGATGCGGTTTATTTACCCTTTCATTCTCAAAAAGCACCTAATTTATCAAACATTCTTCTTTAAAGCGAACTTTGTTTAAACCCTTTCTTTCTCGCAAATAAGCTAGCGCTTCCGCCTCCTATCGCGAGAAGATAAGCCAACGCTTAGCAGTTAAAATGCAGTTCAAACAACTGTTCATCAAAAACCAACGAACCTTAGTACCACGAACTACGAGACTCTGACTTTCCCATTGCACAAGGGAATACGTAGGCACACGGATCTTACTCCCTGCCGAGCACCTTAGGAATAAAATTACACATTTCTCTTATTAACCCTAATTTAGAATCATTCGTATTTATTATTCGAAGAAAACAGAAAACATAAGTTAACATTTAATCGCAAGTTAAACTAAGAGGTTCCCGTTGAGTACAACGGACGTAAGGGGTGCTAATACCTTCCCCTTATGTAACCGACTCCCGAACATAGAATTTGGTTTCGATGACCTTGTTCTATCCATTTTTTCTTATTATGTTTTATCTATATCTTCCTATTATTTCATTAGAATAAATAGAATTAGGTGGCGACTCTGTTATTTCCATTTGTTCCGCGGTCGGCATGAGGATCGTATTTTTCGAGGTACGACACTTGCCAACTCTGGATAATTCCTGATCTTCTAGCAAGAAATGCACTGTTTGATCTCAAGACGCAACTCGTTCTCAAACTTTAGACACTTTGAAGTCATAACGTCCTCAGTGTTATAATACGCATAATACTACACTAACTCTTCAAACTTGGCAGCATACTCAGCCACGGTCATGCTACCTTTCTTAAGCTCTAAAAACTCTACCTCACTAGCACTGTGAATGTCCTCTGGAAAATACTTCTCTAGAAACTCACCACGAAGCACAACCCAAGTAGCAGTAGTACCTGCAACTTCCAATCTTTAGCAACAATTGTCCCACCATACTTCAACTTCTCCCTCAAGCATGTGAGTACCAAACCTCGCCTTCTGATCATCATTTCACCCCATGGTTCTGAAGATTTTCTCAACAGCCTTCAGCCATTTCTGTGCAACCTCTGGATCAAGAATACCCTCTTCATAAGTAGGCGGTTTGTTACTTCTGAATTGATCCAGATCACGAAATTCAGCATTCCCAACAGCTGGACCAATGTTCTCAACAACTTACGCCATGGCTTGCATAACAGCAGCAAGAGCAACATCATTCCTTCTTGTCGCATTGATACAACAAACATCTCAGGTTAGAACACAATAACCACTCCTATTCTAAGGACCGACACGACAACAACATATGGTCGGTTGGACCGACCTGCTCGGATACCAATTGTAACACCCCACTTTTCCTAATTTATAAAATAACAGTTCAATACAAAATCAGAGTCTACATGAGTGGAATGCCACATCAACAGAAATAAACAACATAGTCCCTTTATTAAAACAACGGAAAATGTAATTTGTGTAACTTAAGGAAACATGCCAACAATCAACAATATATCCTTAATAACTTTGGTTTATAAAGTTTCCAACAAGGTTTAAAGATACGTAACAAAAATAAACAAAACAACAAAAGTCCCCATCCCGTGTTATGTATCAGAGAAATCCTATGACTCGATCAAGCAACACGAATTCCATGCACACTCAAGAACCTAGGTTATTTGTACTTCCAAAGAAGCACAAACACAACAACAACAAAGGGGCGAGAAACAAATTCAAATATTAACGGTGCAAAAAACATATCAAGGGAAGTTCCTCACATAAATCAACATATACAACAATATCACACCAATAACTATGCAACAACAAAATAACAACAATTATACAATGTGACTCAACAATGACACAATTCATTTGGTACCAATTTTTGTTCATTTTATTGAACACGGATAAATCACATACGCCCATCTGACAATGATTATCCCACCATTATTCACAACGGAGTACGGATGAATCGCATACGCCCATCCGACAATGATTCATCCCAACAATAATACTACAATGTATGCATGACCGTGAATATGCATACAACATGTATAACCACCATAATATACATGTACATGATCCATCCGATCAATATGCAACAATAAGTCCACACAATCACCAATATTATCCTCACGCGACTTAACCGATTAACCATCTAGTTAAATCTACCTATATTCATCATTAATTAAATTATACATACCAATACGGATCTAATTATGTCTTAAGGTCTACGTTAATACCTCAAATCAAGAAAATCGACAACGGATGCAAAATCGGGATAGAAATCGTGAAAACGCATAATTTGCCCTACAGGCTTGGTCATATGCGTATTGGACCAGGCCATACACGTAATTCCTAACCATTAAGCAGCTCATATGCCTATCATCCACCTTCCTTACGCGTATGAGACCCCTTTATGTTGCCTCTTACACACATAGACCTTCAATACGTGTATTGTCTTGGTGCTCTCACGCGTATGCTACTGAAATAGGCAGAGGGCCCTAAAGTTTCAACTTCCATATGTGTATAGGCTTGTCATTATGCGTATTACCCTGATTTCACACCCATCCTTACGCGTATGGGCATGCTTTTATGCGTAACAACAGAGGTTGTCTCATTTTTCATGTTTCCTTAAACACTCTGCATCTGATTCACATGATTCTTGTTCCTACACTTCATACCAGTCCAAAATTTGGTTTCTACATATTTTACCCTCTTCGTTATGTTTTTCTTTCATCTAAATTACTAAATTTAGTTTTATCAATATTCTAGATCTAGTTCGTATCTGTTCTTTTGCAACAACAAACATCTGTACAAAGTATGCATACAACAGAACAACCACAATAATATTTCACCAATAATCAACAAAATCAGATATTCACAATCAACGATTCGCAACAATATTTATACCATCACAGATTCATCAAAAACAACTGAAATTCCTACAAGGGAAGGAACCCCTCACTAACCCATCATATTAAGTCACCTAATGAGAATCCCTTTCTCCCCTCTTACCTCGAATTTGGATGAATTTTCCTGCGAATTTCTTCTATGAAGGATGCCCTAGTTGTTCTTCCTCTTCCTAGCCCTCCTTGGTTCTTTCACAAAAATATGACTAATCTCTTCCTAATTTTGATTAATCCTCTAATATTGATTTTTATTAATTCCTCCTTATTTTAATTAAAACTGAATAATAATAATAATCCTAATATTACTAATATTATTTTCATAATAATAATAATAATACAAATAGTGATTAATTGGTCCTATTATTATTCCCACGCCCTTATTATTAAACGCACCACAATTTTATTCGTCCTACTAGGACACTGCACCAAAACAACAAGACACACGCCTTAAACAAGGCCAACGATGCACCAAAAATTACCAGACGAATAAATATTAAAAATGGGGTGTTACACTTTATGCATATTTTTATTTGTTAAAGAATTATTAGTTGTTTATAATACGAAAACTAGTTTGATTAATTGAAACAATTATATTTTGTTGATCACAATGGATAATTTATGTTGTATAATAAAGATGATATATGGATTAAAGTTGCATTAATATTATTATATGTTGCATGTCTTATGAGCAACTATTTGTTGAAAGTAATACCCTTTTATTCCGAGTTGTTTCGTTTTATTCTGATTTTATATTAAATTATTCGGGGAAATTTAGGGTGTTACAGTTAGCCCCACATCCTTTGTGTACAAGCCTCTTTTTGGGCACTCCTTATTAAGGTTCAATAAAATATAACACTACATCATCATTGATCCAATCCTTTTCACGTTTTTTTCTACCTCACCATTAAATTTGTGTGTAAGAACAAATTGATCTTCATTTACATCCTTCCAAATACCACGATCTTTCTCATCTATGAAGAACTTCATTTTCTCTTTTCACAAACCATACCCTTTTCCATTAAAGAATGAAAGTTTATTTAGTGAATAGCTTAAATTAATTTTTCCTCCTGAGACGATAGTCCGTAATAGGAGTTAGACCCCAACGCCACTTCTTAGACAAGTGACTTCAAGCTCAAGAGAGGGTGTGAATTGTTGTATTTAAAATTCGTAATTAATTTTATATTTTTATAGATTAAGATCGTGTTAATACTTTTAAAATATTATATTGGTTATTCATTAATATGTTGTTTTAATTTATTGGTTAACCGATCGGTTTAATGCTTCAATTGAATGGTTGTCTCATAAAACTTTTTCCAATCAATTGGTACAATTTATCAATCAATTGGTTAGTTCAAAAATTGTTTAGAAAATATTTTAAAAGTAATCATTTGTCTTGACTTTGTTTTGTTTGCCAATCGATTTACACAACTTACAAACCAAATTGTTAGTTTAAAAATAATTTATAAAATGTTTTGACAACTTTTTAATCACTTGTCTTGGCTTTTTAAATAGTTTTCACGATAAAAACATATGAAGTGTGTGTTTTCAAGATAAATACTCAGAATTTATTAAGAATAATGAGCCATGTGTCTCTTTTGAAAAGAATATATATATATATATATATATATGCTTGCTCATTTCTTCAATAGACTTCTTGGACTGCACATTTGTCTTCCTAACATTTTACTTTGTTGTAGACTGACTCCACCAAATGCTAACATTAGTTTACTTGTACTAAGAATCATTCAAACATTGAGAAAAGATCTCTAAAGAAAAAGTGGATATAAAACAAACTAGACAAAAGAAAAAATATTATTTAGCACAGTTTCATGAAAGGAAAATATTGCTATTTTAGATTCCTGTCATATTACATGACAATATAAGAATATGACAATAGAGTTGACTTAGTCATTGTCTGCAAACAGTACTATCTTTATTTTTTATATCAAACAAATGAAATATTGAATAAAACATATATTAATGTCTTATATGGTAAACAGCCATATTCCATTTGACTATTTATTCAAGAAAACTGAGGAACTTTAAAAATATAAAGTGTACTAAAGAGATTGGTGAATAATGTCGAAATAACTATATTACTCTTATATACACTATAAATTGTCAAAACAACATAGTCTAACATGAGACAGATACATCGTCATTAGTAATAATTTGAAAAAAAATGAAATTGTTGAATGTAATTATGTGTGTAAATGTCGGACACCGTTAGAAATTGGAAATCAGACATGTTTTCGACCTTAGGGTTTCTGCTTGTACACCTTTTATTGATAACATAGTGTTAAACTTAGGCACACTTCCTTGGTGCATAACCAAGTCTTGAATTCTTCATATCATACAAAATATGAAAATTTTGCTGTTGATAATTTCCAATTATTGAAAGTGCAGATTTAGGAGTCCCCAAAATAGCCAAACAAACAACATCATCAGACTCAATCTGAATGAAGTAATTCTCAACAGGAAAATCCCAAACAGCATCATCAGAAAACAAGATTCCAAATTCAGGCAATTCCATTTCTTCAATCCCACTAACATTATAACATGGCTTTAAAGGTAAAAAGCTTTCAACAATTTCATAACCCTTAATTTTCTTCATGAATGCTTCCTTAATAATCTCATAAGCTGGTTCAGCAAAATAAGTTAAAGTTGTACCAGAATCGATTATTGTACCACCAACACCTTCTTCTGACAAATTCCAAGTTTCTTCTGATATCTTCAACACCTCACCACCAACCATAACAGATTTTATCTCAACATAGTAAAATGTGTTCTCTTTTCCACCAACAAAAGATGTGAAATTCATATTAGGATTACTAAGAAGCTCTTTGTTTTCACCAAATATCAATTTGCTACTAACACTTGAATTGCTATTTCTCTCCACAAAACAATATGCAAATGAAAATGAATGACCATAGAGATTTCGAAGCTGTGAAGCAAATGATAGTGGTCCTCTTCCTAATCCTAACAATCCAGAAGCGCCGCGAAATAGTCCTCTATTCCAATGACCACAACCAAACATAACATTTTCAACGATTTTGAAATCCGATTTCCCATTCGGTTTTGTGAGATTCACAGTGAATGCTTCAACCGCGAAATCACCTGTTGTATTTGAACTATCACCATACCAATAAAAATACGGACAAGCCTGATTCTCCTCCTCACCTTCCTCACCCTCGCAAGGTTGAGGAGGATCAGACGATGACACAAGTTGACAACGCGAATCATGACAACTTATGTTCTTAAAAGAAAAAGAATCTTTAGGATCATAATATGGTCCATTTTGATCAAAACAAGCATAACAAGGAACACATTGAATCCAATTAAGATCACTACCGGTATCGAGTATCAGAGAAAAATGTTTTGGCGGTGTACCTATGAACACATCAATGAAATACTCACCAGAGCCAAAGCTGACTCCTGACTCCAAGGTTGCAACAAGCTGACCTGAATAGTTTCCGGTGAAATATTCCGGCGGTGCAGCTGGAGAAACCACCTGCTGCGGCTTATAGAACTTATTTGATTCTTTCTTTGTTTTTTGCAGCCTTGAAATAGATTTTTGGTTCTTCTTTTCAATGACCCTTTTATGCAGCGTTTGAATTCTTGTTAAGTCTCTAACTGCAAAATCATTCAATGATTTTTTAGGCTCAACATTGTGATTATGATTCTTGGAAATAGCTTCCAAAGTGAAGAAATGTAACACAATGAAAACTACAATGAGAGAAAGTTTCAAAACCATATTAAATATTAATGATAATTAACAATACCAACTTGAAGAAAGTTGTAAAACTTGAAGTGAAAAGAAAGAAGAAAAATGGGAGAACTTCAAGTAAGGTGACTCATATCAAGAAAAAATGAGAGAAAACAAAACGGTTTCATTTAAAATAATTTTCAAGTTCATCAGTTTCAAGGTGCATGATATGAAAATCAATATTTAATGGGAATATATAATAATTTTTTATTCATCTTAAAGGGTATTTTCCTCTTGGTTTCCTCTTTCATTGGAATGTATGAATCAGACCCATATCACAATTTTTAAGAGTTTGCCGTATAGAAAAATGATAACATATGAAATTAAATTGCTCAGAGGTTTTGAAAACATTCCACAGTGCATGTATACATTGTATAGGAATAAAATAATTTGTTGAGTCACATATTGGACAATAATACACTGCCAATAATAGTTCTAAGTGTGAAAACAATTCATCTTTTCTCTCTTCTGATACTTCTTCTTCCTTTTTTCGTAAATCCTATTTTACTTTCGATTTTGTTCAGTTTCTTCCTTCTTTCTCTTCACTTTCTCCTCTTTCTACTTTTGAACAAGTGATACAGATGTCAAAGTCAACAATAACTTTGTGGGTTATTGTTTTGTTTCAAGCGAGAGGATCTGATTTTTCAAGCGAAGCCTAAATGGCGGCGAATATGGTTTTTAGGTGATTTCACATCAGTATACGATTTCACGATGGTAGATCTGTCGTTAAGGTCCAAACTTTCTGCACATGTTTTGTGTATATATTGATTTGTATTTTATATATGAATATTTTAGGGTTTTTTTCTCCATACATATATGTGCAAATTTTAGGGTTCCATACACCAGAAACGACAATGGTAGAAAATTTGTGCTATATGGAGAGATGATTGTCGACAAAATTAAGGTACTTCTTTTCACTGTTTCCTTGGCCTCTGTTAGTATTTAAAAGTGAATTTTGCTTATTTAAATGAAATGACGTTAAATTAGAGACATTGAGGACATATTCTTGACTAAGGTTATATGTGTTTAATTGATTTTTCGTGTGAGTGAATGATAATGTTATTATAATATGTAGATTCCCAAAGTAATTCTGAGGATGCTCACTATATTATCGTTAAGACAAAGTAATTCTCAAAGTTCTGCTATATTATCGTTAACCCCAGGTAATTCTTCTTTTGTATAGTTTTCTCAAATTGGTTGTTTTGGTTTTTTTGACAGATGATTCCTTGTCTTTAAGAGTTTTGGATAGCATGCGAGGGAGTTGATTGTCTCAGAACTTGCTTTAAAGATTTTGTCTATTTTGGGTGAAGAACAATTTCTACCCGACATGAATAAAGTTTCCTTGAATAATGAGATATCAGCTTTGAACGTAATCTTTCTATTTGTTATTGCTTAATCGAAATGGATAAACAGATAGCTAAAATGTTGGATGAAGAACAAATTTCCTTTGTTCATCCTCTCAAATTAGAAGTTAAGAACACAGGTAAAGATTACAATTAATTTTCTCTAATTAGATTATAAAGTTAATCAAATATGTATATTTTTTTTATAGTAAATCATAATTGAAAAACCTGGGTAATTATAAAGTTAATCAAATATGTATATTTTTTTATAGTAAACCATAATTGAAAAACCTGGGTTCACGGGAAGCACACTTTTGGCAATTGATGGTTACCAAGATTGACAAATAGGGGAAGAGACTTGCTGAAGTGGTTTTCCTCTTTCTTAAGGGCTAAGGCTTGGAAGCTTAGTCATTATTATGCATCATTACTTGCTACTTAAGACACTCAATTGCTATCTCAAATAGATCAGTCTAGCCTTGGCCAAATTCATATTTTGCATATATTTTAATCTTTCTTTATGAATGAAAATTGGTTGAAGATCATAAGATTCTAGGATATCCCTTTTTGAAGCTTTTTGGCCCTTGGATCAAGTGATAGGTGTTGAAATGCATGAATTCAAAGTTGAAGCTTCTTGGTTCTAATCATGAATTTGCAGGTTGGCTCAGCTTTGTAATGATGATTAAGATGTTCTTGACTATCTGATCTTATTCTTGACTCATAAAATCTTAATTTAAAGTTTGTCAAAAATCTGTTTTTGCAAAACAGTTGTGACATGATGTGTTTGGCAAGGGATTTCTTCATGCTCAAGTGAGATATTTTCATACAAATTGGTTCTTTGAATTGTTGGTATGGTTTTTGACAACATTGGTGTTTTCATGAAGATCTGAATCATCTTAGAACATTGTGTAAAAATCCTCCAAGTTTTGATGTTTTGACTGTCTTTTAACTTAGACAGATTTTGTCTAAGTGTTGAAACATTCACCTTTTTTTTAATATATTGATCATCATTCAACTTAAAATCCATGAAGAATTGGAGTTTGATGTAGTTTAACATTTTGTAGTATGTGATGGAATCTTTCATTTGAGCTTTGTTTCACAAAAATTTGATGCTTTGATCACAATTTATGATGCTTGGAAGTAGGGTACATGCACATTTTTTCTCATAACTTCGAAAAATTTCCAAATTTTCTAAGTTAGCCCCTTTTACAAGTTATCTTCAAATTCTTGATTTTTTGTGATAAAATGCATTCATGGACCATATATTCTTGTAATATAGGTCATGGGATCATTTTAGGTCAAAAAGTCAAACTTTGACTTTTTGGTCCAAATGAAAATTACACCAGGTACCCCTGATTTTTGATTTTTTGACTGGTCATCCTCTGAGGTATTTCAAACTTATGAATAGACCCCAAATGTGTATGTGAGCTATTTAAACCATTTCCTATGGTATTGACTCATGTCCTGGTGAAAATTTCAACTTTGGGTTCCTTAATCAGTCAAAACCCTAATTTTGGGATTCTTGATCTCTACATCCTTTGATCTTGATTCATATATGTAGATGATCTATTCGGGTTGTGTTGAGCTCCTTGAATGACATGTGGAGGTCTTGGATCATTTTCCCATGAAAATATTCTTCGGGAGGGCACAGTCGACTGAAAACCCTAATTTGTGACACTAAGGCCTCAAGACTTAGATCACTAAAACTTTTGCAATCTTTGCATGAATATTCACCATTTGAGATTCCTTGGTCCTTTTAGGATGCTTGAAAGGTTAAAAATATTAGGAATTCATGATTGATCTTTTTCCTAAATCCTCTGAGGGACTCAGAAATGCTGATTCACTATGGGGATGTGACCCGGTAAACTTTAACATTGTCCATTGAGCTAATGGCGGTGTGGGTATCTTAGGGTAAAAATTTAAGGTATGAAAGATTCCTCTATCTAATATTCTTGGACCTGAAGATAAGAATGGTGAAAGAATTGGAAGATTTGGGGAATAAGAGGATTAAATATCTAGAATACCCAGAGTTTTGATCCGACGATGTCAGGTTATAGCGTTGTTGTATAGGTTCAAGTTATAAAAAGCTTGAGGACTGACGTCCTGTCCAGGAAAAAAATGGAGAGAAGACTCTTTTGATATGAGACTATGATTATGCAAAATGTGAATGTAACTACAATTATGTATGAATGAATGAATATGTATGCTGACAAAACAGAGACGACACACAGGAATATAAGATACACAGAGAATACTGGACCGATCGGACGATGGAAGTATTACTACAGCATTTAATGAGTTTCTCATTGTGAAGGGGAGCTCATGTTCTTTCTTGGAATTCTAGGGATATGACTCTGCGGGGAAACACAAGTTTGTCCTCTCGAGACTTTCAAGAAGTTTGGTTACTTTTAGGGCAACTGAATGATTTCCTTTTACGTTCACAGACCAAAGGAAATTGCCATTTTTATTTTGAAAGTAAAAGCAAAGTAAATTCATTTTTATCTCAAGAAAAAAACAAATTAATTAAAAAAATGTCACTTTGTAAAGCTGCATAAAATAAGAGTTGCAAACAAATGGGTAAAGGCTCAAATTTTCATATAAAGGGTGGTAATCAACAGAAGGCGTGACTCCACAGAGTTTTACAAAGTAGAAAATGGTAATTTATAGGGAAATTGTTTTGATGATCCAATCCGGTTGGATGCAGTTACTTTCCATGTGTCACTCCCAGGATTTTCATTCTAGTACAAACGCGAAAGTGACGCGGAGAAGGTAGAGTCGCCAGCCAAGAATTTTTACCCCGAATCAATGGGAAAGGTAATGATGCACAAACCTAAGGAAAAAGGAAAGGACAAGGTCCTGCGAACCAGAGAACTGGGTTCGGGAGTCGGTTACGAACTGGGAAGGTATTAGCATCCCAGATCGTCTACCGTACCTGAACCCAGTTCTCTGGTTCGCAAGACCTCGTATTTTCCTTTTTCCTTAGGTTTGTGTAGCATTACCTTTCCCATTCATTCAGGTTAAAAATGTCTGGCTGGCGACTCTACCTTTTCCGCGCCACTTTCGTGTTTGTACTAGGATGAAAATCCCGGGAGAGACAACTGATGACTCTGCTAGGGATAGTGATAATGATACACTAGCTCTGAACTGCCGCTCTTGCAAAAAAAAATTGGACTTTGAGATAGTTGAGGAATGAAGACCTTGCTGGGGAAGGTCTTAAATGGCTTGAACTTGATTGGGAAGTACGCCACCCTTGGAACTCCGTTGGGGAAGTAAAAACTTTCTGACCTGGATGAGGAAAGGGTTTGTTGACACTCTGCTGAGGAAGCAATCTGCTGGGGAATAACTCAGATACAAAGTCCTCTATTTGGGGAAGAGATGCCAATGAGAATTGGACTTTATTTTGAGACTTCACTGGGGAAAACTACAAACAATGTTGTGCAAGAAGGAAAACTATCTGACTTCTCACTATTTTCACCACTGCTAGGGAATAATGAACCTTCTTGCACTCCTAGAGATAAGAAGACTCTGATTGGGGATACTCCTTTGTTGAAGGAAAATTCTATGCTTGGGGAGAACATCATTAGCCTTCTGTCATTCCACTGGGGAAGATTTCAATTTCCAACTCTTTTGGGGATGATGGAGAACATCGATGTGAATGCTTCTTACTGAAGATAAGAGTTTTAGTCGCCTCCCGCTGGGGACAAGAGATATAGAGCATCTCATGTTGGGGATGAGGAAGCATATGTCGTCCCATTCCAGGTATAAGAGATGTCAGACATCTCACGATGGAGATGAGAGATGTAAGGCGTCTCATGCTACTGATACCCTCTATCGAAGAGGTATCAACCCTTTTCTTGTTGCTCTATTGGAGAAAAGATAGTCTGATGAGACTTGCCGAGGAATCATGATCCACAAAGCCTGCTGAGATACAAGCTACTTGATGCCTCATGTTGGCAATGATTTCGCTTCTCTGTGTCTGCATATTAGTGAACACAACTGATAGTTCCTACAAAAGAGAAAATTAGACGAGCCTGCATACTCCAGGTTCATGGTCTGAATTGACCATCCCTGCTACTCAATAATTAAGGTATATGTCAAGTGTTATACTCTTAAGCATGTATTATAAAGCATCAATGTCTTTGCAATTCAATATTTATCACAATTGTTGGACGTTTTTGCAATTAATCAATGATAGATGAAAACAAAAACAAATGAGAGCTAATTGGATGAAAATGCATTTTATTAATTGGAAGAGTGGTCGTGAATAGGCATTATACCAGAAGCAAACCCTAGAAAGAGGAAATTGCACAAAAGGAAAATAAGTTATCCTAATGGCAATGTGAAAATTGGATCTCATCAAGTTCCAACCCGGCTAGGATTCCTATGTCCTCGAGACTTTTCGCATACTTTTATTTTGAGGAAGACGATTGGACTGATGCTTGACCCTCAGACTATCCTTGATTATAGATGACAAATCAAATATCTCATAGACCACAGTTGTTCGTTTCAATCCCTCTTTTGCATGGATCTCCCTTCCGGGTTTTCAATCCATCGGGATACCCTTTTTTGCCTGAGCTATCTAATTTGGCTCTTCAACTCAGCGGGTGTACATTTTTTTTATTTCCCTAACTTTTTCCCGAGCCTTTTATTCTGTTTTTTGCTCGTCGGGATGCCCTTTTTCTGCCTGGACCTTTATTCTATTTTTGTCCAACGGGTCTCTTTTATACGAAGTATTTTTTTAACTGTGTCTGTGTTGACAGGGGAAGAAAAATCCTCTCCATCCATGGTTGTTAACATTAAGGTCCCTCCTGAGAAAACCTTTTTAACCATAAACGGACCTTCATAGTTGGGTGTCCACTTGCCCCTGTGATCTGTTTGAGGAGAAAGGATCATTTTCAGCACTAAGTCTCCGGGTATGTAGCATCAAGGCCGCACCTTCTGGTTGAACGCCCGCTTCATTCTCCATTTATATAGTTGTCCATGGCATACAACTGCTAAACGTTTCTCTTTGATGAGGCTCAACTGATTGAATCTGGACTGGAGCCATTCAGCTTCATCAAGCTTGACATCTATCATTATCCTCAAGGAATGAATCTCAACTTCCATTGGTAGGACTGCCTCCATACCCTACACTAGTGAGAATGGGGTGTTGGTGTAAGCCCTAGAGGCCAATACTTTTTGGTACTTGTATCGGATTATTCGTTTAATAATAAAAGGCATTTCTTTATTATGTTTGACTTTCAGAATAATAAAGTCCCTAGAATAGTTAGTCTGTTTAATGAAATGTTAAGTGTGACTTAATCATGAGATCCCATTAAACATAAAGACATTATTCTTAAAATATCCGTAGTCAAGCTTTATTGCAAAGTGGGATAACATTAAAGCATTGAGACTATTATGAAGATAGACTGATGATCACATCTCATGGATCATGGATAAAGAGTTATCAAGTCTTGACATAGGTATAAATATTAGGAGTAATATTTATACCGGATTGACCCGCTATGAGAATACTACATAGTATGTTATGCAAAGTGTCATAAGTTATTCTCATGGTGATAATGGTGTATTACCACCCTTCGACCTGAAACCACTATGAACCCTAGATGTAGAGTCGGGTGCTTTATTGCTGATCAAACATTATCCGTAACTGGATGATCATAAAGACAGTTGATGGGCACTCCACGAAGCATGCTGAGGGACATGAGTGTCCTAGATGGAATTTGCCAATCCTGCATAACAGGAGAAATGTCTAAGGGCCCAATATTGAACTGGACAAGGATGACACAGTGTATGCCTTGTGTTCAATATAGACATAGGGGCAAAAGGGTAATTGTACAAACATATATTATCACGAAAAAGGTTTTGTCAGATCACATGACATTTTCGTGACTTGGGTAGCAGTGATGTGTTGCTAGATACCGCTCACTGTTTATTATGTTAAATATATAATTTAATATAATTACCAACGTTACGAAATCCTACAGGGTCCCACACATAAGGACAGTTTGATGAGAGATAGAGAAATCAAAGGAACACCGTAAGGTACGGTGCACTTAAGTGAAAATAGAAATTCGGATAATATAATAATAATTATTGTTATTTTATAATGGTTATAAAATAATAATAAAATAAATATATTTATTATAATAATAGTTATTATAATAATATATAATATTATTATGGATCATGTGAATTGGGCTTTTAGCCCGCAGCCCACAAGAGAGTCTATAAAAGGAACCCTTGTGATGAAGCTTTCACTTGATGCAATTTCGTTTTTGATTCTCTTTTCTCACTCAAATAATTCCGTTCGTAAGCAGCTAGCACTGTGACCGGAAGCTGTTCGTGTGGACTGAGTAGAGGCGTTGCACTTCATCAACGCTTGTGATCGCTGCATCAAAGATCTGAATCGCCACAAAGAGGTAACGATTCTATCACTGACCATGCTCATTCGTAAGGATCACTAAAGGAAATTTTTGTTTTCCGCTGCGTTTAGATCGCAATATTTTCCTTCAGTGGTATCAGAGCCACTTACGAAACCATGGATCTGATAGCTGTTAAATTTCCGTCTTTTCTGTATTTGATTCGATTAAAACACAGAATGAATTTAACAATAAACGATTAATTAAATTTGGCATCTTTTGTGTACGATTTGGATGATTGATGTTGATTATGCTTCAGAAACCGACATTAGTATGGTGAAGTTGTGCGATACATTGATCATCCATAGGTTACACAATTAGATCGATCACTTTTATATAAGATATAAGAAATTCTGATGCAAAGATGGTATATGGGATATACTGTTTTGATTTCATCCATTCAATCACATAAGGATTGTAATTCTTTTGAAAGATCATCATTTTCATTCGCTTCGGAATCCGACGTTAGTATGGTGAAGCAATGACATGTTGATCTATCATATTGAGTTATCAATCGAGTTGTGTTTAACGGCATGAAATTGTTGCATTAGGATTAATGGCAGTACAAGTGTTGTATTGCCGCAGACTTTTCCGGTTGGGGTAGTAAATGCACAAAAGTTGTGCAGGAAACGACGTGAAATACAATGAAGCGGAACCCCCGGCTAAGTCTGCAAAGTGTGATCAATCAGCCGAAATTTAATTTAGTTTATTTAATTATCGGAATTTTAAACTAATAATAAAAGTGTGTTTATTATTATTTATTTGTGGTGATCAGTTATGGCCTTAGTTTATCCTTTATTATTGTTTTGGGATTTTTAAATACCGCCTGCGTGTCGTGCCTCTCTCTCAATCTCTTTATGTAACTTCTTTTCTCATCTCACTCCCTCGTATGTAAAACAAGTTTTCTTATATGTAATGTAATATTATGTTATGAAGAAAAAAAGAAGTATTCAATATTAAAGGAGGATAACCTTGGAGATCATGCTTGGAGAAGTTTAGATCGTTATTAGGTTAGCTTAGGTTCTCTCATTGGCTTGAGAGAACAATTGCGTTAGGGGCCATAATTGTATCTTTTTATATGTATGTTGATGCATGTAATTGTATGTTGATGCATGTGAGAGACGTTTTGCATGTTAAGCCGGTGAGATCAAACTAATAACAAATTCCCTCAAAATTAAATATTAAGTTTATGCTTTCCAATTTTTAGCACTCATCAAGACTAGTATCGAGCATTGTAGGTTTCGCCTACGCGAGGTGCATGTTCTATATTAGTAAGGTGTGATGGGATAATTGTAATATCCAATTGCTAAAACAATGGGTCAAACTTAACTAAACAAATTATAATAAGATTATACATGTTTAGAAGCAAGAATTGGGAATGATTCATGTGATGGATCAGAATAAGGAGTTATTCACCCAATTGAAAATATTCGAGAGTTGTATGAGATACAATTGGAAGGAGTTCCTACCTAAATAACTTAGTTTTGTGTAATCAGCCTAACGTTGACTTAAAACAAAGTGAAACATGGATCTCGACCCACTAGAAAGTCTTCCAACGGGATTTTCCGAATCAAATGATGAGGGTCATTTGTTTTGAATAAAATAGTGGGAGCATATTTGATTAAAGGCCTAATTAAATATGTTGTTTTTAATGATACTTATATTTTCATATTTCTCTTGTAGATTACCATGACAACAAACACATCGAACAATATTTTGCGATCCATCCTAGATAAGGAAAAATTGTCTGGGACAAATTTCCTGGATTGGCACCGTAATCTGAGGATTGTCCTCAAGCACGATAAGAAGCTGTATGTCTTGGAGACACCAGTTCCTGAGGAGGAACCTCCTAGTTCTGCACCAAAGGCAGAAAGAGATGCTTATAAGAAGCATTTCGATGATACCAATGAAACCGCTTGCCTCATGCTTGCTACCATGAACTCTGAGTTGCAAAAGCAACACGAGAACATGTCTGCGTTCGATATGATCGGACATCTGAAAATGCTTTATCAAGAGCAAGCAAGAAATGAGAGGTTTCAGGTTTCAAAGTCCCTTTTTAATAGCAAGTTAGCTGAGGGAGCCCCTGTAAGTCCCCATGTACTCAAGATGATTGGGTATGTGGAGAACCGTGACAGATTAGGGTTTCCCCTTGGAAACGAACTTGCGATTGATCTGATCTTGCAATCGTTGCCAGAGAGCTTCAGTCAGTTTGTCCTGAATTTCAATATGAATGACTTGGACAAAAGTCTTCCAGAACTGCTAGGCATGTTGAGAACTGCTGAGCAGAATATGAAGACAAAAGGGAAATCCATTCTGATGGTCAGTAATGGAAAGAAACAGAACAAGAGACCCATCAAACAGGGTGGTAGAGGGAAAGGAAAGGAAGTTGCCAAACCCAAACCCACTCCTCCTGTTTTGAAACCTAGTGGAGGAATAGCAAAGGAGGGCACTTGCTTCCATTGCGGTAAGACCGGACATTGGAAGAGAAATTGCCCAAAGTACCTGGAAGATAAGAATAATGGAGTAGAGACTTCAAATTCAGGTATTTTTGTTATTGAAATTAATTTATCTACTTCTGCATCATGGGTATTAGATACTGGATGCGGTTCTCACATTTGTACTAATGTGCAGGGGCTAAAAAGGAGTAGAGATTTGGCAAAAGGTGAAGTTGACCTACGAGTTGGCAATGGAGCAAAGGTTGCTGCTTTAGCTGTAGGAACTTATGTTTTAACTTTACCTAGTGGTTTAATAATTCAGTTAGAGAACTGTTATTATGTACCTGCAATTAGCAGGAATATTATTTCCGTTTCTTGTTTGGACAAGTTTGGTTTTTCATTCATAATAAAGAACAATTGTTGCTCCATTTATTTGAATGATATATTCTATGCTACTGCAAAAATGAATAATGGACTATATGTCCTTGATCTTGAAATGCCAATTTATAACATTAATACTAAAAGGTTGAAACCTAATGAGTTGAATCCAACTTACCTTTGGCACTGTCGATTAGGCCACATAAATGAGAAACGCATTTCCAAACTCCATAAAGATGGACTCTTGGACTCTTTTGATTATGAATCATATGAGACATGCAGATCTTGTTTAATTGGAAAGATGACAAAGTCCCCATTCACAGGAAAAGGTGAAAGGGCTAATGATCTTTTGGCACTCATACATACTGATGTATGTGGACCACTGAACATACCAGCCAGAGGAGGTTTTCAGTACTTCATCACTTTTACTGATGACTTCAGTAGATACGGATATGTGTATTTAATGAAACACAAATCTGAGTCCTTTGAAAAGTTCAAGGAATTCAAGAATGAAGTACAAAACCAACTAGGTAAGAATATTAAAGTTCTTCGATCAGATCGAGGCGGTGAATATTTAAGCCTAGAATTTGATGACCATCTAAAAGAGTATGGGATTCTATCCCAACTTACTCCTCCTGGAACACCACAATGGAATGGTGTATCTGAGAGAAGAAATCGAACCTTGTTAGACATGGTCCGATCCATGATGAGTCACGCCGATCTTCCAAACTCCTTTTGGGGACATGCATTATTAACAGCAGCTTACACACTTAACCGTGTTCCATCCAAAAGGGTTGATAAGACACCATATGAGATATGGAGTGGTAAGAAACCACATATGTCTTACATGAAGATTTGGGGTTGCGAAGTTTACGTCAAACGACAAATTTCAACCAAGCTTGAGCCCAAATCTGACAAATGCTTATTTGTGGGGTATCCTAAAGAAACAAGAGGATATTACTTCTACAATCCTTCTGAGGGCAAAGTGTTTGTCGCTCGAACTGGAGTCTTTCTGGAAAGGGATTTTATTTCCAAAGGAAACAGTGGGAGGAAAATAGAGCTTGAAGAAATTCAAGAATCACAAAACATTGAAACACTTATGGAGGAACTAGAGCAGGAAACACAAGTAGTTGTGGAAGAGCAACCTGCTCAAGTAGAATAAGACCAGCGTAGGTCAAGCAGGATACGTCACCAACCTGAGAGACATGGATATCTCATAAGTGATCAGGGTGATGTATTACTCATGGATCAAGATGAGCATGTGACCTACAAAGAGGCCATAACTGGTCCTGAGTCTGAGAAGTGGCTAGAAGCCATGAAATCTGAAATGGATTCCATGTACACAAACCAGGTTTGGACCTTGGTAGAACCTCCTATAGGAGTTAACCCTATAGGATGCAAGTGGGTCTTCAAGAAGAAGACTGACATGGATGGTAAGGTACATACCTATAAAGCAAGACTAGTTGCAAAAGGCTATAAACAAATTCATGGGGTTGACTATGATGAAACCTTTTCACCAGTTGCAATGCTTAAATCTGTTCGGATTTTACTTGCCATCGCTGCATATCATGATTATGAAATATGGCAGATGGATGTCAAAACTGCTTTCCTTAATGGGAATCTTCTTGAGGATGTGTACATGACACAACCTGAAGGATTTGACATACCACAAGATGCCCAAAAGATATGCAAGTTACAGCGATCAATCTATGGATTGAAGCAAGCTTCCAGAAGCTGGAATCTTCGTTTTGATGAAACCGTAAAACAATATGGATTCATCAAAAATGAAGATGAACCTTGTGTCTACAAGAAGGTTAGTGGGAGCATGATCGTGTTTCTGGTATTATATGTAGATGACATATTACTCATTGGAAACGATGTCCCTACCTTGCAACAAGTGAAAACTTGGTTAGGGAATTGTTTTTCTATGAAAGACCTAGGTGAAGCAGCCTATATATTAGAAATTAGGATCTATAGAGATAGATCACAAAAACTGCTTGGCCTAAGTCAGAGTACATACATAGATAAAGTGTTGAGACGCTTTAATATGCATGATTCCAAGAAAGGATTCATACCTATGCAACATGGTCTGTGTTTATCAAAAACACAATCCCCTTCAACTAAGGAAGAAAGGGATCGCATGAATAAGATTCCATATGCATCTGCAATAGGATCTATCATGTATGCCATGTTATGTACTCGACCAGATGTCTCGTATGCATTAAGTGCAACAAGTAGGTACCAATCTGATCCCGGTGATGCTCACTGGGTAGCTGTCAAGAATATCCTTAAGTACTTGAGAAGGACTAAGGATTCATTCTTGATATATGGAGGTCAGGAAGAGCTTGATGTAATTGGTTACACTGATGCTAGCTTCCAGACAGATAAGGATGATTTTAGATCACAATCTGGTTATGTGTTCTGTCTCAATGGTGGCGCTGTGAGCTGGAAAAGTTCAAAGCAAGAAACAGTTGCTGATTCTACAACTGAGGCCGAGTATATTGCTGCCTCAAATGCAGCAAAGGAAGCTGTTTGGATCAAGAAGTTCATTAGTGAACTTGGCATAGTCCCTAGCATTGTGGATCCCATTGGTTTATATTGTGATAACAATGGTGCTATCGCACAAGCTAAGGAGCCTAGATCTCACCAACGATCCAAACACATACTTAGGCGTTATCACCTCATTCGAGAGATAATCGATCGGGGAGATGTGAAGATATGCAGAGTACCTACACTTGACAATATCGCTGACCCATTAACAAAGCCTCTTGCGCAACAGAAGCATGATGGTCATACTAGATCTATGGGTATTAAGGGTATGCCTAATTGGCTCTAGTGCTAGTGGGAGATTGTTGGTGTAAGCCCTAGAGGCCAATACTTTTTGGTACTTGTATCGGATTATTCGTTTAATAATAAAAGGCATTTCTTTATTATGTTTGTCTTTCAGAATAATAAAGTCCCTAGAATAGTTAGTCTGTTTAATGAAATGTTAAGTGTGACTTAATCATGAGATCCCATTAAACATAAAGACATTATTCTTAAAATATCCGTAGTCAAGCTTTATTGCAAAGTGGGATAACATTAAAGCATTGAGACTATTATGAAGATAGACTGATGATCACATCTCATGGATCATGGATAAAGAGTTATCAAGTCTTGACATAGGTATAAATATTAGGAGTAATATTTATACCGGATTGACCCGCTATGAGAATACTACATAGTATGTTATGCAAAGTGTCATAAGTTATTCTCATGGTGATAATGGTGTATTACCACCCTTCGACCTGAAACCACTATGGACCCTAGATGTAGAGTCGGGTGCTTTATTGCTGATCAAACATTATCCGTAACTGGATGATCATAAAGACAGTTGATGGGCACTCCACGAAGCATGCTGAGGGACATGAGTGTCCTAGATGGAATTTGCCAATCCTGCATAACAGGAGAAATGTCTAAGGGCCCAATATTGAACTGGACAAGGATGACACAGTGTATGCCTTGTGTTCAATATAGACATAGGGGCAAAAGGATAATTGTACAAACATATATTATCACGAAAAAGGTTTTGTCAGATCACATGACATTTTCGTGACATGGGTAGCAGTGATGTGTTGCTAGATACCGCTCACTGTTTATTATGTTAAATATATAATTTAATATAATTACCAACGTTACGAAATCCTACAGGGTCACACACATAAGGACAGTTTGATGAGAGATAGAGAAATCAAAGGAACACCGTAAGGTACGGTGCACTTAAGTGAAAATAGAAATTCGGATAATATAATAATAATTATTGTTATTTTATAATGGTTATAAAATAATAATAAAATAAATATATTTATTATAATAATAGTTATTATAATAATATATAATATTATTATGGATCATGTGAATTGGGCTTTTAGCCCGCAGCCCACAAGAGAGTCTATAAAAGGAACCCTTGTGATGAAGCTTTCACTTGATGCAATTTCGTTTTTGATTCTCTTTTCTCACTCAAATAATTCCGTTCGTAAGAAGCTAGCACTGTGACCGGAAGCTGTTCGTGTGGACTGAGTAGAGGCGTTGCACTTCATCAACGCTTGTGATCGCTGCATCAAAGATCTGAATCGCCACAAAGAGGTAACGATTCTATCACTGACCATGCTCATTCGTAAGGATCACTAAAGGAAATTTTTGTTTTCTGCACCTTCTGGTTGAACGCCCGCTTCATTCTCCATTTATATAGTTGTCCATGGCATACAACTGCTAAACGTTTCTCTTTGATGAGGCTCAACTGATTGAATCTGGACTGGAGCCATTCAGCTTCATCAAGCTTGACATCTATCATTATCCTCAAGGAATGAATCTCAACTTCCATTGGTAGGACTGCCTCCATACCCTACACTAGTGAGAATGGGGTTGCTCCTGTTGAGGTGTGCACGGATGTTCGATACCCATGCAATGTGAATGGCAACATCTCATACCAATCTTTATATGTCACAACCATATTTTGTACTATTTTCTTAATGTTCTTGTTAGCCGCCTCAACGACACCATTCATCTTCGGGCGGTATGGAAAAGAGTTATGATGTTCAATTTTTAAATCTCGACACATATCTGCCACCATCTTGTTATTGAGATTGGAACCATTATCAATAATGATTCTTTCGGGTATTCCGTATCGACAAATGATATCCCTCTTTATAATCGGGCTATAACCTGCTTGGTAATATTATCATAAGACGCTGCTTCCACCGACTTGGTGAAACAGTCAATGGCAACCAGAATGAAGAGGTGATTGTTAGAAGCGGTAGGCTCAATCTTTCCGATCATATTGATGCCCCACATGGCGAAGGGCCAAGGTGAAGACATGAAACTCAACGGATTGGGAGGCACATGCACCTTATCAGCGTAATTTGACACTTATGGCATTTGCGGGAGTACTTGCAGCAATCGGATTCCATGGTTATCCAATAATACCCCGATCTCAAAAATTTCTTCGCCATGGCATGTCCTCCAGCATGGGTACCGAAGGATCCCTCGTGAACTTCCTAAATTAACATGTTTGCATCGTGTCTATCCACGCATCTGAGCAAGCCCGTGTCGTAGTCCTTTTGTAAAGCACATCACCCTTATTTAAGAAGAACCCGCCTACTAACCTCCTTAAAGTCTTCTTATCTTTGTTGGATGCCCCTGTAGGGTATTCTTGAGATTTCAGGAAACATTTGAAATCGTAGTACCAAGGCTTATCATCATTAACACCATCACCTACAAACACATAAGCAGGCCTTTCGAGACGAAACACCATGATTCTTGGCACATAATTCCATTGTTGAACTTTAATCATAGAGGATAAGGTTGCTAGAGCATCAGCGAATTGATTCTCGTCATGAGGCACATAATGAAGCTTTATCGTAGTGAAGAATGTCAACAACCTCCTAGTGTAGTCCATGTAGGGAATTAAATATGGTTGATGAACAAGCCACCTTCCGTTAACTTGATTTACAACCAAAGCTGAATCACCGAAGATATCGAGGGTCTTAATTCGCAAATCAATTGCCTACTCAATCCCCATTATACAAGCTTCGTATTCTGCCTCATTGTTGGTGCATTCAAATGTCAACCGGGAAGTGAAGGGCATCTGAACTCCTTCCGGTGTGATAATGACAGCACCAACTCCGCTGCCATTCATGTTAATAGCCCCATCGAACATCAAACTTCATTTGGATTCAGGGTCTGGCCCCTCCTCCGGGAGTGATTCTTCATAATCTTTCGATTTGTGGAACATGATGTCTTCATCAGGGAACTCAAATCTCATTGGCTGATAATTATTAATTGGCTGTTGAGCCAGATAATATAATAATACATTTCCATTGATAGATTTATGAGAAGTATATTGGATGTCGTATTCAGTCAAGATCATATGCCAACGAGCTACCCTTCCGGTTAAAGATGGCTTTTCAAAGATGTGCTTGACAGGGTCCATCTTGGATATTAGTAGGGTAGTATGAGTAAACATATATTGTCTTAGTCGGCGAGTAGCCCATGCCAAAGCACATCAAGTTTTCTTGAGAAGTGAGTATCTTGTCTCACAGTCGGTAAATGTTTTGCTAAGGTAGTATATTGCATGCTCTTTTCGACCAGACTCGTCATGTTGATCGAGAACACAACCCATTGATCCTTCAAGTACTGCAATAAGGTACATAATCAAAGGCCTCCCTGGAACCGGAGGTATGAGGATATGAGGTTCTTGTAGATACTCTTTGATTAGGTCGAAAGCCAATTGACAATGATCATTCCATCTGACGGCCTGATTCTTTCTCAAGAGCTTGAATATTGGCTCGCACGTAGCTGTTAGGTGAGATATGAACCGTGCAATGTAGTTCAATCTTCCTAAGAAGCCACACACTTCTTTTTTAGTCTTAGGCTCAGGAATTTCTTGAATTTCTTTCACCTTTGCAGAATCAACCTCAATCCCCTTTTCACTTACAATGAAGCTCAACAGTTTACCGGAACGCACTCTGAAGGTACATTTGTCCGGGTTCAACCTTAGTATGAACTTTCGCAGCCTGTCAAACAGCTTAGCCAAATTGACTAAATGTTCTTCCTCCGTTTGCGACTTTGCAAACATGTCATCCACATAGACCTCGATCTCATGATGAATCATATCATGAGAAGAGAGTCACCATTGCCCATTGGTGAGTCGCTCCACCATTCTTCAAACCAAACGACATCACTTTATAACAAAAAGTTCCCCAAGTGGTGATTAATGTAGTTTTCTCCATATCATCTGGTGACGTTTTGATCTGGTTGTAGCCCGAAAATCCATTCATGAAAGAAAACACCGAAAACTGAGTTGTATTGTCAACCAACACATCGATGTGAAGCAATGGGAAATCGTCCTTGGGACTAGCTCTGTTTAAGTCTCAGTAGTTAACACACATCCGAACTTTGCCATCTTTCTTCGGTACCAGCACGATGTTGGCAACCCATGATGGATAAATCGTAACAGCAAAGAATCCATCATCAAACTATTTTTTAACCTCTTCTTGATCTTTATTGCCATGTCAGACCGAGTTCTTCAATGTTTCTATTTCACCGGTAAGTAGTCTTCTCGGAGTGGCAGCCTGTGTACTACAATATCGGTGTCAAGTCATGGCATATCCTGGTAAGACCAGGCAAATACGTCTACATATTCACAGAGCATGTCAATCAATCGGCCTTTCACGGATTTTTCTAAGGAAGTCCCGATCTTGACTTCTTTCTTAACCTCTTCCGTTCCCAGGTTTACCATCTCATTAAACTCCTCATGCGGCTGAATCACCCTCTCCTTTTGCTTTAACAATCTGGCAAACTCCTCTACCAGTTCAAAATCTTCTTCACCTTCCTCGTTGGCTAGGTAAATCGGATTATCAAAGTCATAGCGAGCCATAGCAAGATTGTCATCGATGAGACCCAATGAGGTACATCTGCATGAATGATGATTCATGCTAGATTTTAGAAAGAGTGGGAGAGACATAAAAAATTTACATTGCCTTTTATTGTAAAAAATAAAATAAAATGAAAGATAGTGAACACCATGAATGAATGCAAAACGTCCATTTTATAAATGATTTGATATTGCAAATTGAAACAATAGAAAGCCATTATAATGAGATGTTATGCATTGGGCAAGACATAGAGCTTTCATACAAGAATAAAATCACAAAACAATTACTATTGGTGTTGGGTAATAGTGAGGATTTATTCGAATGACCAATTATTGAGTTCTACTCCTGGGACACTCGGCTTGATCCACTCGTCTATTTTATAGTCACTATCAATTATGTCTTCTTGAATAGCACAGATACTATCGTGATCCACCCATATGGCACTAGAGAAAGTGATTGGGCCTTTTCGACCTCTGACCTGTTGAACTGACGTTGGTTGACCAGGATTGTAACCAATTTCGAACATGTCTTCCTTCTTGGGGACCTCTATCATCTTGCCCCAACCTTCGTTAACCCCTGATTCCACCACCTTCAGAGCTTGCTTATAGGATTCAATAGATACACCATTCTTCTTCTCTTCTGAAATGGATGTTGATGATGACGTAGCCTCAGTCTTGACCAGTTCAAAAGCCTGGCATGGGGTCTCATATATTTCACCATCCATCTCCATGTATTTTAAGGAAGACAAATGGATAATGAATATGTCCTCGTCCCCACATACCGTGAAAATTTTCCCTTCCTAGACAAACTTTAGTTTCTGATGGAGAGTTGAGGGTATTGCCCCGGCTGCGTGAATCCAAGGACGCCCGTGTAGACAACTATAGATAGTCTGGATGTCCATGACATAAAAGGTCGTGTTGAAAACTTGTGGTCCTACCTTGATTGGTAATTCCACCTCTCCAAAAACGGACCATTTGGAGCCATCAAACGCCCTGACTACCAAGTCACTTAGCTTGAGCACCACTCCGTCATAATCCAGCTTGATCAATGCCTTCTTTGGAAGCACACTTAAAGAGGATCCCGTATCAACAATCACGTGGGAAAGCACCACCCCTTTTCACTCCATTGAAATGTGCAGAGCTCTGTTACGACTGCGGCCCTCAGCAGACAGATCAAGATCTGTGAACCCTAATCCGTGACAGGGGTTCACGCTAGAAACAACTGTTTCAAGTTGGTTCACCGATATTTCTTGTGGTACATAGGCATTATTCAGAATTCTCAGCAACGCCTTATTGTGAGATTCAAAACACATCAATAGCGACAAGATCGAGATCTTGGAAGAAGTCTGTTGCAGATGGTCGACTATCTTGTAGTCGCTTTTCTTGATGATCCTTAAGAACTCATCAGCCCCTTTGTCAAAGGTAATGTCCGAATCAGGAAAAAAACATCACTTGTCATAGTTTGGTTGCCCTTGGCTCTAGCCTGGGCTTCTGTACTATCATTCGGTGGCACCACATTGTTCCTCAATGCTTGAGGCGCGAACAATCTTCCACTCCTCGTAAATCCACCGACTCCCACATTTTTGACCTGGTGTAGAGTTGTGCTGAAAGTGGTTACATCTTGTTTTTGACCATTGTAATAAACCTATGCCCCATAACACCATGGGACAACTCTCTCACTTTGATATGACACAGGCCCAGGAGTGGTGAACGTAATTGGTGTTGCTCTTGCCGGCACTGGAGCCTCGATTGGGGTATAATATATAGTAACCGTAGAAACTTCATCTTCTTTAACAACCCGGTCAAACTGAATACTTTCGTCATCAATCATCCTCTGGATCCCTGATCTCAACCTATTACATCCATCGATAGATTCTTTGCATTCAGGGCAAACCTCCCCACTGTAACCCCCCAAATTTGACCTCTTCTTTTTAGCATCATCATCATATCATAATCATCATAAGAATGTCATATCCTTGGCATCTTTGCATAGAAAATAAAGCATAACTCTCTCATGTTCTAGCATTGGGCATATGACCAACTATTGGTGTATTTGAGGCCTTACAAGCCATATCAAGAGGCCAAGTGGACTTGTCCAAGTCCCATGAAGAGTCTACATGACATTCACAAGCTCAAGATCCTTTATAAAAGCCCAGAAGGTTGGGAGGTCATCAGAGAATCCAAGTTAGGGCAAGCTCCTGTACATTGGTTCCCAAATTAGGGTTTCACTTTCAAGCAGGGATTCTTTGTGACTTTGGCCATTTCATGTGGGCAAAGTCCTTCATATGATAAGAGGTTCCTATGGATGAAATTTGGTGAGAAAATTCCTTGTGGAAGGCAGTTATTTCATCAGTTGCTTGCATAAGAAGAAATTGGTCAAACTGATCATTTGAAAAGTCAACTGTGAGAATTCAAGGGGTCCAATCCCATTTTTCAAGTCAAGGGATGTCCTTAAGGTGTGAGATCAATCTAAGTGTGGAGAGTGATTCATTTGGAAATTGAACATGCACATGGGAAGGCAAGGGCACAAGCATTTCACCACTTCACACCACTCTTGCATTTTTTTCAAAATGATCCTCCCACCCATTCCTCACGTGCATTCTCTCCCATTTATTCAGCATGGATCATTGACATCATATATAAAGCATCTAGGGTTTCATTTGCTCCAGCTCTCTCTCATTTCTCACATCACAACTTTCTTGCACAACTGCAAATCTCATCGAATCTCTCTCTACACATACACATTGCTTCGAAGCTCCAAATCCAGGTGTTTTCAAGCTTCCTCTTGCAAATGCAAGAGGAGATCCAGACAAGCAATTTTACACCCTCAGGAGGGATTTCTTTTGAATTTCAAGCTCTGCAAGCTCGGGTAACTCACCGAATTCGTGGATCTGGATGTATGTTTTTAGGTGTGCTTTGTGATCTATGTGTTGTGCTGGTTACACTGAACTCTTTGGATTTGATTTTGGTTGATTATTGAGTGAAATATGTGGATTCAAAGTTTGATGTATGATTTCGTTTTGCTTCGATCCAGTTTGTATGTTGATCTAATGAGAAATCTAAGTTCATTTTTGAATTCAGCGTGATTGATTTGTTTGATCTGGAGATTATGATGCATTTTTGTGTTCATTTGTTCTTGGCATGAGGTTTCCGGGGCCGGAGCCCTAGCTCCGGTCACCGGATTCTGGAATTTTGTCACCTGAGTTGAAAGGAAGAAGATGACTCCTCCACCTTTGGATCTGTGATCTGGACGCGTCACAACTTGCAAGCGCATTAAAGAATCCACCTCCCTCTCACGTGACTTTATATTTTCACAATAATGCCATATGTTTGTCATCACACCATAACTAATATGCACACACGCGCTGATCTCTTGGATGCTTGACCTGGTTTTAATGTTTGAGTTGATTTGATGCGTTGGTTGGATCCATTGGCTTGTGTATTTTCCTGATTTTCTGAATTTCCGTCATAATATTGTGTACATGCGCTGAATCCACCGGGCCTTAGCTGCTAATCACGCCCCTTGTCTTCCTGGCCATTGTGTTTGAACTATATTCACTTGCTTAATGCACCCTTGGGTCATTTCTTTTATTTTTTATTTCATTTTGATTTTCAGTTTGCTTTTTAATTGATTAAAATAGTTAGGAGTTCATTAAAATTCCAAAATAATTCATGAATGTTATTTTGAGTTTTCTTTAATTTTTGATATTTTTATTTTCCATTTATTCTCATTATCCACGCTGGAATTAATTGTTGCTTTTATTAATTGTTTTTAATTCATTTTTAATACATGCTGACTTGTGAATTTCATATCTTGATCATCCTTGGGAATTTTGAGTTGATTCTTTTTGCACTGGATTCATATTGAGATGTAGTTTGTTGGTGATTTTTATACTGATTTTTAGAAGCTTTCTTGATCATTTTTGGTCTTTAACTTGTGTGTGAAGTCTCATAACCCTAATCCATGTTTAGGCATCCCTTTAACCCACTTTGCCTCTGATTTTGATCTTATCCTTTTGGCATGTTAATATTAGATGTTTGAAGAGCCCTTGTGCCAATTTGTGGAATTTTTGGATAAACTCTTGATTTAATGTGAATTTTCTTGTTTGCCTCTCTCTTTTTGCATCCTTTTTGGTCATATGCTTAGTCTTTAGGCTAGGAGGGTGTCATACCCCAAATTTGTTCTACTCTGTAATTATCGTCAATCACATTTTTATTCAAAAATTAAGATAAGGGTATATGTTTTCAGTTTGTTCAGTCATGATCCTATTGTGTGGTAAGGTCGGTGGAAGCACAATTCTTAAGTTTTTTTATTATTATTATTTTTCTTTCCACTAATTGACATTAGCCTTTCTATTTATTCTCATTATTATTTAGTTTTTTATCATTATTATTATTACTTTGATTATTATTTTCTATTATCTTTACTTTCTACTATTATGATTATTATTATTATTATAATTATTAATATTTCTTTTTGATAAATTTGGCGTGAATATTTTCTTTTCCTACAAATTTGTC
Organism: Lathyrus aphaca; assembly: GCA_963966055.1. Lineage (NCBI taxonomy): Eukaryota > Viridiplantae > Streptophyta > Magnoliopsida > Fabales > Fabaceae > Lathyrus > Lathyrus aphaca. The sequence continues at coordinate 389,254,384 of OZ014524.1, forward strand.
TTATTGATAAATTTGACGCGGATATTTTTCTTTTCCTTCAAACTGTGTTAAGTTTGGCGTGGAACCCTTTTCCTTCAAATTGTGTTAAGTTTGACGTGGAACTCTTTTTCCTTCAAACTATGTTAAGTTTGGCGTGGAACTCTTTTCCTTCAAATTTGTCTTATTGATAAATTTGGCATGGAACTCTTTTCCTTCAAATTTGTCTTATTGATAAATTTGGCGTGGATATTTTCTTTTCCTTAGAACTGTGTTAAGTTTGATGTGGAACTCTTTTCCTTCAAATTTGTCTTATTGATAAATTTGGCGTGGATATTTTCTTTTCCTTCAAACTGTGTTAAGTTTGACGTGTAACTCTTTTCCTTCAAATTTGTCTTATTGATAAATTTGGCGTGGATATTTTCTTTTCCTTCAAACTGTGTGAAGTTTGACGTGGATCCCTTTTTTAACTGTCTCTCTCGTGTTCATCCCATTGTGAAGTTTGGCTTGAGTCTTTACTTCAAGTAGCATCTCTCTGAATGTCTTGTTGAATAGTCTGATCTTTCCCGTGGGGTACCTTCATAATTTGGTCTCATTCTACATCTAGTACTCTTCTAGATGTTTCGGGCGTTGATTTCCAAATTTGGTGTTTGTGCATCCATAGATTTTTCTGGATGTACCTTTCTCAGGGTTTATTCCTCTCATTTCAAGTATTTCTGATTATTCTCTGTTACCCTGACAGATGTTCATAAATATCTTGTCTTTCCTCAACTAGTTTATTACATTTCCGTTTTCGGTATTTTCTCTTCATTCAATCATTTCATCATCCCCACATGCCTTATGTCTCATATTATATCACATTCGTACCTATCATCCCTAGCAATTGGCATCCATACATGCATCTCATGTTTCGCCATAGCATTACTTTTTGCATCGGACAAATTTTGGGTCTTCTTATATCTAATTGACTTTTACCCTAATTTTTTTTTGAAACACTTGGTGGCATTTCATTTCTTTAGGTTCAAGACAATTAGATAGGGGCATCTTGCATACCCCAAATTTGTCCTACTCTATAATTATCTTCAATCACATTTTTATTCATAAATTAAGATAAGGGTATATATTTTCAGTTTGTTCAGTCATGATCCTATTGTGTGGTAAGGTCGGTGGAAGCACAATTCTTAAGTTTTTTTTTATTATTATTTTTCTTTCCACTAATTGACATTAGCCTTTCTATTTATTCTCATTATTATTTAGTTTTTTATCATTATTATTATTACTTTGATTATTATTTTCTATTATCTTTATTTTCTACTATTATGATTATTATTATTATTATAATTATTAATATTTCTTTTGTTATCATTTTCTATAATTGTTACTACTATCCAAATCCATTTAAAAAATTAAAAATAAATAAAAGGGGTGAAAATAAATAAAAAATATATAGAATGAATATAGTTTATCAGTGATGTTCTTTTACACACTAGCCATTTGAGCCATCATTTTCAATGTCAGACCCCAATTTCCTCTCCCCAGTATGTTCCTCATCACGTGACACACACAAGATCACGCCAGCTACATGTTTGATTTTTGTACAACAACAATAGCTGCAAAATAAAAATATCAGCAGGTCTCCGTAATTCTTGATGCATCTCGCACACCCACAATGGCAACGGAACGAACAAATACAATCTACAAAAACGAATATTCTTTCACCAACCTTATCCTCACTCTTTCCCATTTTATCCCTATCAATTCTCTCTATATAATAAGCGCCTGCATCACTCTCTTGCTAAGCTGGAACAACCGAAAAAAATTGTGTAAAAATCATACCTCAAGTTTCATCTTCCATAAATAAACCACAAATAATTCATAAAATCTTCCTTCATACTCCCTTCTTCTTCCTTCAAACCACACAACATGCCATAACAACAGGACGAAACCCTTCAACTTTCCTTTTCGAATCAAAACTAGATCATGAACACAGATCCAAAAATCTGATTCTAAAAATACAATAAATTGCATAAAACTTCAGTCTTCATCATCCCTATTCACATACCTTTTTCCCGTTCCTGCAAACCCACTTCCAAAAAATCAAACAAAACCTCAAATCCAAAACGAATCAAAACCAGAAGCAGAGCCATTGAGAGGTTTGCGAGAATCGTGAAATATCGAAAACGCAGCAGGGTGGTTTGAGCGAACATGAAACCAAAAGAACCGTGAGAGTGGTGAGAGCAAATCCCGCGTGAGAGACAGAGATGGTGAATCGCAAATCTGAAAACCAAATGCGAGTCGTGCCGCTGTTGTTTTTCTGGGGTCGTGAAATCGCCACCATGAAGAAGAAACCGTGAAGCCCTTGCGCAACTGATTAGGACCGAAAAGGATTGAGCAAAAGCCAAACCGAGAGCGTGGAGAGAGATCGATAGTGAGAATCTATTTCTTGGACGTTCCCTTTCCTCTGGTTTTCGTATGTAGCGTGTTTTTTTTTCCCTTTACTTATTTTCACTTTCTTTTTATTTATTTATTTAATAACTTTAATAACTCTGTTTTTTTTTCTTTTTCTATGGTTGACCGTATTTAGGTTATTTATGAAGAGCTTATTTTTCTAATTTCCTATGATTTTGTTCATTAAAGAAAGACCTGTTTGTGTTGGGCTTAAGCTTTGGGTTTTTGTTGCTATCACCACCTATATGCTAGCACTGACATCTCTTTGATTTTAATTTTGTTTTTTTTTCAATTCTTCTTTAAATTTCTATTTTGTTTTCTTACAAATTTTGTATTCTTTTATTATCCTTAATTTGCTTATTGTTTTATACTATGTTTTGACTATATTTTATTTATTTCGGTCTATGATATAACCGCGTTTCCAAGATATTTGGTTTACCGACGTTATCGGAATCCTTATGAGACCATTTTGTTTATATTAAGTATTTTTATATTCATTTTATTATTTTATATTATTTTTTTGGGGCGATGATATAATCACGGTATTGATATTCAATCATTTTTGATTCGACGTTATTGATACCGGTATGAGGCCAACTTTTATTTTTTTTGCTATTATTTAATCGATTATTCCATTATTCGGTTAATGATAAAATGAGATATTCGATATTTAGTCGACGTTATCCATTAAATTGAGACCGATTCCATTTTTTATTCATTATTTTATTATTATTATTTTGGTCAATGAATAAATATTTAAATATTCGATTTTAAATAAATCGATGTTATTTAAATTAAATATGAGGCCAATTTATCATTTATTATTATTTTTATACTTTATCTCACTTTTTATGGCCAATGATATAATAAACGATTAAACTATTTCCGATATTGTAAAGTCGGAAAATTTAATCAATATGAGGCATTTTATTTAATTATTCCATTTTGACAAACAATTTAATTTAGTAATTTATTTTTATTACTTTATTTCCATTATTCAAGTACTTTATTAAATTCGATTTAATTTAATTATTTATATATATTATTCTATCCGATTTAATTGTCGCGATTTAATTTAATTATTTTGTTAATGCTTTAATCGATTCGCAAACCACGTAAGCCGAGCGCATCGAGTCTCACCATCAACTTTTCCGAATTCGACCCTCAAATATTTTCATAATTAAATAACGGAATAACTGAATTCTGGAGTCTCGCATTCCTCGAATTCTTGAATGAACTCTCCCGAGGCTCGCCCCGCGGGATGAGGTTCATTCGACTTTCCGTAATTAAAACCTTTAATATACATATCAAATAATGAAAGAATTGAATTCTGGAGTCTAGCATTTCTCGAATTCTCGAATAAACTCTCCTGAGGCATGCCCCTCAGGACGCAGTTTATTTCCCCTTTCATTCTTGAAAACCCTAACCAGATCAAACATTCTTCTTTAAAACAAACTTTATTTAAACTCTTTCTATCTCGCAAATAAGCTAGCGCTTCAGCCTCCTATCGCGAGCAGACAAGCCAACGCTTAGCAGTTAGAATGCGGTTCAAACAACTGTTCATTAAAACAAACTAACCAATGAACCTTAGTACCATGAACTACGAGGCTCTGACTTTCCCATTGCATAAGGGAATACGTAGGCACACGGATCTTGTTCCCTGCCGAGCACCCTAAGAATAAAACCACCCATTTCTCGTAACCTTAAATTAGAATCATTTACATTTATTTTAGTCGAAGAAAACAGAAAGCATAAGTTAACATTTAATCGCAAGTTAAACTAAGAGGTTCCCGTTGAGTACAACAGACGTAAGGGGTGCTAATACCTTCCCCTTATGTAACCGACTCCCGAACATAGAATTTGGTTTCGATGACCTTGTTCTATAAATTTTTCTTTATTAGGTTTTATCTATATCTTCCTTTTCTTTCATTAAAATAAATAGAATTAGGTGGCGACTCTGTTATATCCATCTGTTCCGCGGTCGGCGCGAGGATCGTATTTTTCGAGGTACGACAGCTGGCGACTCTGCTGGGGACTTCAGAGAGTCAAGCCTAACTTAGTTCACTTTGCGATTAATGTTTACATTGTTTATCTGTTTTCTTCATGCTTTTTATTTATGTTTGTTTATTCGCTCTTCTTATTATGATTATTATCATATTTGCTTGTTGGATCCTGGGATGACATCTGAGTTCTTGAAAAAGAAGAGGAAACATCTAAGTTAGAATTGGAAGTTATTAGTGTTAGTCTCCGAGGACTCGCTCCTTGCAAGCCTATCATGAAAGCTCCCCCCGAAAGTAGACCTATTCGTAGATCTCGTCATAACCCAGCTAGCCTGTTGCATGACTTGATTCGTGAAAGGGCTGTGACTCGGGGAACTCCTAGAACCAGTTTCATTATTGGTAGTTGTGTAATGTTAATCTTCGAGGACCCGCTCCTTGTGTGCTTAACATGAGAACTCCACTCAAGGTAGACCTTATCGTTACTATCATCATAATACAGCTAGCCTGTGGCAGGATGTTATTACGATTAGCGTCCGTGACCTTGAGTATCTTAACCCATTGCCGTAGAAACTATCATGTGAGAGGTTTGTATGGGTAAAAAACTTAGAACTAATCCTTCTAGTACCTACCTGTAAAGTTCCTTTTGTCATAGATTTTGGTTACTCTCTCGTTTTGGTGATTAACTTTAGAATTTGATTTATCATCCTTTGAATTACGACTATTCATTGCATCTTATTGCATTCATATTCTCATCTTGCATACATCATAGTCGCTCATGTTCATTCGTTCTCATCCTCAGAGTTGTTAAGTACCCGTCAAGCTGATTCCTAAGCACAAATTCGGAACTGAAGCCATCATCGGAAAAAGAATGGAAAATCAGGAGCAACATAACAGAAGGGTTAGAGAATACCTCAATGAGTTGAAAGGAAAGGTGAATATACTCATGGAGATGATGCAAACATTATTGGCTAGGGAAGCTCAGTCCCAGAGGATCGTCATACCTCAAATTAATGTTACCCCTACGGGTATTGTTTCCCAAGTTGTTTATGAGAATCCTTACTTTTTGCACCATGATGCTGAGTCTTCTGGAAAGCCCTCTGAAAAGCTTCAAAAGAGGAAGGAGTTTGTGACAAAAGCTGAAGATAGGGCTCCCCCAAAAAGGAGTGCTCGTCAGAGTCAGACTCGTATTCCCAGGCCCAGAACTCCGATTGATCCTATTCCCATGAAATATGCTGAGCTATATCCTTATTTGGTTCTGAAAGGCCTTATTACAACTAGAGCACTTACTCCTCCGAATATTCTTCCAGATGAGTTCAGAACTGATCTTCATTGACCATTCCATGAAGGAGCTGCAGGTCATGATATTGAAAGTTGTTATGCTTTCCAGTCCCGAGTTCAGGATTTGGTCAGAGGAGATGTGATCACCTTCACGCCGAGAGGGATTCCCCATGTTGGAAAAGATCATGTGCCAGAACAAAGTGACTGAAGATTTGGTCGAAAAATCACAAGTTACTTCCTAAAGTCAGTGGGTCAGACGGGAAAGCTCATCCTTGCTACTGATTAGACACTAGGCCTTGTTTCATTTCAGTTTTAATTTCCTTGTTTGTATTATGCGTACTTGTTTAAAGACTTTGTTTGTTCTTTAATGTTAATGTTAATGAAATGAGCATCGCATGTTTTCGAATCAATTCATTCACCTTCATATTTGTGCGTATTCATGCTTTTCATTTTCAAAAAAATTCCGAAAAATATATATACCATTGTTTCTCTTATTTCATCTATTGTATAAGCAACGATTGGAGGGAGGATGACGAAAAATACCCAAACCCTTGAATGGTATGCTTTCAAAATAAAACCTTGCTGATGATATACATGCATTATTTCAACTCCCAAACACTGGAGAAATAAGGAAGTTAATCCATTGCTAACCCCTTTGAGCCTAGAAGTTGGAGTTTCTTTCTACATGAAAAAACCTGTAATATTAACCCGGGGCAGGGTAGTTCTTGATTAATTCGAATATGTATTCAATTTCAGGAAAATCATTCCTTACACCTTTCAATAAGGGTTTCAAGCCCAATTTTGTCTTCGCACACATCAAATAATTATCGAAGAAGTTGATGGCAGTCATTGTCCAAATATTAAAATGACAGAAAAAGCCGCTAAGTCAATACCTAAAAGGCGACTTAGGAAAAATAAAAGCATCCCGGTGGACTGAAAACTTCAAAGACACAGTCCAGGAAAACGTTTTGGATAATACACGAATCAAATCGAAAGAGGTCACCAAAATTCCTCAATAAAAACAAAGAGGAGTTGACCCAAAGTCCTCATAAAATAAGACAACAAAATGTTGTGAATAAGCAATGACTGCTATCCAATAATCCTTTGGTTGTCTGAGCCATCATCGTCAGTACAACTACAAATAACCTGAATGCATAAATTAAGTTAATTGAGCCTAGGACTGGAGATCATCATGGAGAATGGGTTGGCTAAAAATTAAATTTTGAGCCTTATATCCTTTGTTTCATAAACCGTGAACCAAGCCGCGTTTTAACCCTTTTAAAGACCTAATTGAAGCTAGGTTTGTTTTGAAAAGCATATCGTAACAAGGTTGTGTAACCTGACTCCCCATGAGATTTGCCAATCATTCGCTTTGGTATCTTACCTTTTGTATTGTCTTTTAATTTGCATTATCTTTCACTTTGTGTGTCTGAATAAACATTGCATTCTTACAAGTAAGTCATTTGCTTTACTCCAAATATCATTCCAATAATGATTGTGATTTCAAAAATTTCATGAACATTGCATTAAAATTAACATTTTTTGAATGAATATTTTATTTGCAAGTAAGTACTCATCATCAAGGAATTTTGAAACAGTTGAGAAACTTGATCAGTGGTCCTGTCAGGGGCATATCACAATCAAAGATTTTGTTATTCAAAGAAAGTTTTCTTTCTGGACTCGGGTTGGGGCAAAAATTTCAAGCAACCAGTCAAACAGTCACTTCAGAATCATTTAGTATGGGGCAGTCTATTTCGAAGAAATTCCCAAGCAAGCTTATCATTCCTTCCCAACAGGATCAACAGCATTGATACTTCTAACAAGTGTGATAGAAGTTGGGTCCAGGATATCTTTCAAGGGGCATAGTTGGCAAAGTTCATTGTGTTGTGGAATCAGCGGCTTCAGCCGCACCTCTCCAAAAGAGTCTTATCCTGTGGTCTTAACATTTGCATTGCAAGCATTGACCATTTGCACCATACAATTTCATATCAAGCATAGCACGAAGTTTACTTCATGCTCATATGCATTTCCCGAGGTCTTGTTATCTTACCTTGTGGTCAAAGTCCAATTTCGTTTGGCATCCTTAAAGTCCAATTTCTATTGGCAACCACCAAAAATCAAAGTCCAACTCACTTGGCACCTATCAAAGCAGTCGTGTTTGTCACCCTGTCTTTCGTGTTTATTTTCTTTTCCTTCAAACTGTGTTAAGTTTGGCGTGAAAACTTTTTCCTTCAAACTGTGTTAAGTTTAGCGTGGAACCCTTTCCTTCAAACTGTGTTAAGTTTGGCGTGGAACTCTTTTCCTTCAAACTGTGTTAAGTTTGGCGTGGAACTCTTTTCCTTCAAACTGTGCTAAGTTTGGCGTGGAACCCTTTTCCTTCAAACTGTTTTAAGTTTGGCGTGGAACCCTTTTCCTTCAAACTGTGTTAAGTTTGGCGTGGAACCCTTTTCCTTCAAACTATGTTAAGTTTGGCGTGGAACTCTTTTCCTTCAAACTGTGTTAAGTTTGGCGTGGAACACTTTTCCTTCAAACTGTGCTAAGTTTGGCGTGGAACCCTTTTCCTTCAAACTGTGTTAAGTTTGGCGTGGAACCCTTTTCCTTCAAACTGTGCTAAATTTGGCGCGGAACCATTTTCCTTCAAACTGTGTTAAGTTTGACGTGGAACTCTTTTTCCTTCAAACTGTGTTAAGTTTGGCGTGGAACTCTTTTCCTTCAAATTTGTCTTATTGATAAATTTGGCGTGGATATTTTCTTTTCCTTCAAATTTGTCTTATTGATAAATTTGACGCGGATATTTTTCTTTTCCTTCAAACTGTGTTAAGTTTGGCGTGGAACCCTTTTCCTTCAAATTGTGTTAAGTTTGACGTGAAACTCTTTTTCCTTCAAACTGTGTTAAGTTTGGCGTGGAACTCTTTTCCTTCAAATTTGTCTTATTGATAAATTTGTCGTGGAACTCTTTTCCTTCAAATTTGTCTTATTGATAAATTTGGCGTGGATATTTTCTTTTCCTTCAAACTGTGTAAAGTTTGACGTGGAACTCTTTTCCATCAAATTTGTCTTATTGATAAATTTGGCGTGGATATTTTCTTTTCCTTCAAACTGTGTTAAGTTTGATGTCGAACTCTTTTCCTTCAAATTTGTCTTATTGATAAATTTGGCGTGGATATTTTCTTTTCCTTCTAACTGTGTGAAGTTTGACGTGGATCCCTTTTTTAACTGTCTCTCTCTGGTTCATCCCATTGAGAAGTTTGGCTTGAGTCTTTACTTCAAGTAGCATCTCTCTGAATGTATTGTTGAATAGTCTGATCTTTCCCGTGGGGTACCTTCATAATTTGGTCTCATTCCACATCTAGTACTCTTCTAGATGTTTCGGGCGTTGATTTCCAAATTTGGTGTTTGTGCATCCATAGATTTTTCTGGATGTACCTTTCTCAGGGTTTATTCCTCTCATTTCAAGTATTTCTGATTATTCTCTGTTACCCGGACAGATGTTCATAAATATCTTGTCTTTCCTCAACCAGTTTATTACATTACCGTTTTCGGTATTTTCTCTTCATTCAATCATTTCATCATCCCCACATGCCTTATGTCTCATATTATATCACATTCGTACCTATCATCCCTAGCAATTGGCATCCATACATGCATCTCATGTTTCGCCATAGCATTACTTTTTGCATCGGACAAATTTTGGGTCTTCTTATATCTAATTGACTTTTACCCTAAATTTTTTTTGAAACGCTTGGTGGCATTTCATTTCTTTAGGTTCAAGACAATTAGATAGGGGCATCTGTCATACCCCAAATTTGTCATACTCTATAATTATCTTCAATCACATTTTTATTCACAAATTAAGATAAGGGTATATATTTTCAGTTTGTTCAGTCATGATCCTATTGTGTGGTAAGGTCGGTGGAAGCACAATTCTTAAGTTTTTTTTTATTATTATTTTTCTTTCCACTAATTGACATTAGCCTTTCTATTTATTCTCATTATTATTTAGTTTTTTTATCATTATTATTATTATTACTTTGATTATTATTTTCTATTATATTTATTTTCTACTATTATGATTATTATTATTATTATTATAATTATTAATATTTCTTTTGTTATCATTTTCTATAATTGTTACTACTATCCAAATCCATTTAAAAAATTAAAAAAAAAAATAAAAGGGTTGAAAATAAATAAAAAATATATAGAATGGATATAGTTTATCAGTGATGTTCTTTTACACACTAGCCATTTGAGCCATCATTTTCAATATAGGACCCCGATTTCCTCTCCCCAGTATGTTCCTCATCACGTGACACACACAAGATCACGCCAGCTACATGTTTGATTTTTGTACAACAACAATAGCTGCAAAATAAAAATATCTGCAGGTCTCCGTAATTCTTGATGCATCTCGCACACCCACAATGGCAACGAAACGAACAAACACAATCTACAAAAACGAATATTCTTTCACCAACCTTATCCTCACTCTTTCCCATTTTATCCCTATCAATTCTCTCTATATAATAAGCGCCTGCATCACTCTCTTGCTAAGCTGGAACAGCCGAAAAAAATTGTGTAAAAATCATACCTCAAGTTTCATCTTCCATAAATAAACCACAAATAATTCATAAAATCTTCCTTCATACTCCCTTCTTCTTTCTTCAAACCATACAACATGCCATAACAACAGGACGAAACCCTTCAACTTTCCTTTTCGAATCAAAACTAGATCATGAACACAGTTCCAAAAATCTGATTCTAAAAATACAATAAATTGCATAAAACTTCAGTCTTCATCATCCCTATTCACATACCTTTTTCCCGTTCCTGCAAACCCACTTCCACAAAACCAAACAAAACCTCAAACCCAAAACGAATCAAAACCAGAAGCAGATCCATTGAGAGGTTTGCGATAATCGTGAAATATCGAAAACGCAGCAGGGTGGTTTGAGCGAACATGAAACCAAAAGAACCGTGAGAGTGGTGAGAGCAAATCCCGCGTGAGAGACAGAGATGGTGAATCGCGAATCTGAAAACCAAATGCGAGTCGTGCCGCTGTTGTTTTTCCGGGATCGTGAAATCGCCACCATGAAGAAGAAACCGTGAAACCCTTGCGCCGCCAATTAGGACCGAAAAAGATTGAGCAAAAGCCAGACCGAGAGCGTGGAGAAAGATCGATAGTGAGAATCTATTTCTTGGACGTTCCCTTTCCTCTGGTTTTCGTATGTAGCGTGTTTGTTTTTTTTCCCTTTACTGATTTTCACTTTCTTTTTATTTATTTATTTAATAACTTTAATAACTCTGATTTTTTTTCTTTTTCTATGGTTGACCGTGTTTAGGTTATTTATGAAGAGCTTATTTTTCTAATTTCCTATGATTTTGTTCATTAAAGAAAGACCTGTTTGTGTTGGGCTTAAGCTTTGGGTTTTGGTTGCTATCACCACCTATATGCTAGCATTGACCTCTCTTTGATTTTAATATTGTTTTTTTTCAATTCTTCTTTAAATTTCTATTTTGTTTTCTTACAAATTTTGTATTCTTTTATTATCCTTAATTTGCTTATTGTATTATACTATGTTTTGACTATATTTTATTTATTTCGGTCTATGATATAACCGCGTTTCCAAGATATTCGGTTTACCGACGTTATCGGAATCGTTATGAGACCATTTTGTTTATATTAAGTATTTTTATATTCATTTTATTATTTTATATTATTTTTTTTGGGCCGATGATATAATCACGGTATTGATATTCAATCATTTTTTATTCGACGTTATTGATACCGGTATGAGGCCAACTTTTATTTTTTTTGCTATTATTTAATCGATTATTCCATTATTCAGTTAATGATAAAATGAGATATTCGATATTTAGTCGACGTTATCCATTAAATTGAGACCGATTCCATTTTTTATTCATTATTTTATTATTATTATTTTGGTCAATGAATAAATATTTAAATATTCGATTTTAAATAAATCGACGTTATTTAAATTAAATATGAGGCCAATTTATCATTTATTATTATTTTTATACTTTATCTCACTTTTTATGGCCAATGATATAATAAACGATTAAATTATTTCCGATATTGTAAAGTCGGAAAATTTAATCAATATGAGGCATTTTATTTAATTATTCCATTTTGACAAACAATTTAATTTAGTAATTTATTTTTATTACTTTATTTCCATTATTCAAGTACTTTATTAAATTCGATTTAATTTAATTATTTATATATATTATTCTATTCCGATTTAATTGTCGCGATTTAATTTAATTCTTTTGTTAATGCTTTAATCGATTCGCAAACCACGTAAACCAAGCGCATCGAGTCTCGCCATCAACTTTTCCGAATTCGACCTTCAAATATTTTTATAATTAAATAACGGAATAACTGAATTCTGGAGTCTCGCATTCCTCGAATTCTTGAATGAACTCTCCCGAGGCTCGCCCCGCGGGATGCGGTTCATTCGACTTTCCGTAATTAAAACCTTTAATATACATATCAAATAATGAAAGAATTGAATTTTGGAGTCTAGCATTCCTCGAATTCTCGAATAAACTCTCCTGAGGCCCGCCCCTCAGGACGCAGTTTATTTCCCCTTTCATTCTTGAAAACCCTAACCAGATCAAACATTCTTCTTTAAAACAAACTTTATTTAAACTCTTTTTATCTCGCAAACAAGCTAGCGCTTCAGCCTCCTATCGCGAGCAGACAAGCCAACGCTTAGCAGTTAGAATGCGGTTCAAACAACTATTCATTAAAACAAACTAACCAATGAACCTTAGTACCACGAACTACGAGGCTCTGACTTTCCCATTGCACAAGGGAATACGCCGGCACACAGATCTTGTTCCCTGCCGAGCACCCTAGGAATAAAACCACCCATTTCTCGTAACCTTAAATTAGAATCATTTACATTTATTTTAGTCGAAGAAAACAGAAAGCATAAGTTAACATTTAATCGCAAGTTAAACTAAGAGGTTCCTGTTGAGTACAACGGACGTAAGGGGTGCTAATACCTTCCCCTTATGTAACCGACTCCCGAACGTAGAATTTGGTTTCGATGACCTTGTTCTATCCATTTTTCTTTATTAGGTTTTATCTATATCTTCCTTTTCTTTCATTAGAATAAATAGAATTAGGTGGCGACTCTGTTATATCCATCTGTTCCGCGGTTGGCGCGAGGATCGTATTTTTCGAGGTACGACAGAGGACACTTGTGCCAACTCCCTTAGGTCGTTTAGAGCTCTTTTAGGATGAGGATATCTCCCTGGTCTTTGATTGATGTTTATGCTTTGAGGAGGTTTGTGTTACTTGTCTTTGAAGCTTATACATTTATGTACATGATCACTTCACTTCTTATGCTTACATGTTTCTCATGTTGACAATGATTAAGCTTGTATGCTTCTTTTCTTGATCTCTTGTGTTGCTTAGGCACATTCTTGGCATGTTAGGGTTCTGGTCTTGAAGTGTATGATGTTTGTTTACTTTGTATGCTTTATGCTATCTCATAAGTGTTTTGTTTTGTCATGGTGGTTGGTAATGCTTTATGTTGAGTTGTTTGATCCACTTCTCATCCTATGTTGTGTGCTGGATCTTGGCACTTGAGAATGAAGTTTCAATTCTGGTTGTGATGTCTTGGCTTGATCTTTTGTTCATTGGTATCTCATTTGGTCTTACTTGTTTTTGTCATGTTACTTGTTTATGCTTATAACCATTTCAAGGGCCTTGGTAAGTGAGAGGTGTGGATGGGATTCCCACATCTCCAACTCTTTTCCCTTCTTCTTTCAATATTCTTTCTCATTTGTATGCTTTATGCCATCACCTGCTTATCTTCTTCCCTTCCCCCTTTAGGGAATAACTTACCTTCTCTAAGGGAAGTAAGTTGGTGCTCTTCTTCTCCTTTCTTTTTCTAGTTCTTCTTCTTCTTTTTCCTTCTTCTTTCCTTATCTCCTTCTTCTTTAGGATAGTTGAAGCCTCACTAACCTTAGGACCACCTTTGCATTATAACTTTAGGATTAGACTTTTCCCCATTAGATTTTACCTTTAAGATCTTTTTGTTTCCTCTCTTCTCATCTCAAAAACAAAAATTACAAAAAAACACTTAATAAATTCAATGAGTTAGTGAGCTTAGGCCCTAATCTCTGGAACCAAGTTTTGGGATCTTCTCCTTACTTGTGTGTTTTTGTTCTATTATTCCATCTTAGAATGTAGTAGCAAGTCCACATTCCATGGAAAAGAGCTTGAGTTCACTTCCTTGTGCCACACCAATAAAAGCTTCTAAAAAACACTGGACAAACAATAAGCGTCTCTCCTTCGGGAATTCTTTTCTCATCTCCTTCGCTTTGTCCGTGAACTTGCTCCTACTTGTCACTTTGCAAGATGGTAACACACTCGTCGTCCGAGCCTGCAACACTTGAGCATTGACATAGGCAGTTCAAGCCTTAATCCACAAGCAATCTTTTCCACCCCTAGTTAGGGGAACTACGGCGACTCTGATCCTCATTGTCCGGATGAGTATTTCAATCCACCGAGACTGTTTTTTTTTTCGTTTTTAGCATAAGTATTTCTTGACTGCATCAACATTTGTACGATAAGTAAAATCCTCACCGTCCATTTTTGTGAGTATCAGAACACTGATTGAAAAGGCTTTCTTGACCACATAGGGGCCATCGTAATTCGGAGTCCATTTGCCCCGAGAATCGGGGAGAAAATATTGGATTTTCTTGAGCACAATTTTTCCTTCTTTAAAGACATAAGGTTCGTTGTTGGTATAACTGACCATGATATAAGGCAATCATTCTTTTTTCTTCTATCAGATTGAGCTCGTCGAATCTGCTTTGGTACCACTTAGCTTCTGTGAGTTTGGCCCCCATCAATATCCTTAATGATGGGATTTCAACTTCTATGGGGAGCATTGCTTCCATGCCATATACTAGTGAGAAAGGGGTTTCCCCTATTGAAGTGCGAACAGAGGTTAAATATCCATGAAGCGCATAAGGGAGTATTTCATGCAAGTCCTTATATGTCACGACCATCTTCTGGACAATGTTTTTGATATTTTTGTTGGCGGCTTCCATTGTGCCATTCATATTCGGTCGATAAGGAGAAGAGTTATGGTGTTTGATCTTGAACTCTGCATATAATTTCTTCATTATTTTGTTGTTCAAGTTGGACTCATTGTCAGTATGAGTTGGATCTATGTCGTTACCAGGTTGTTATGGTCCTGAAATCATCATACTTAACAGTATATACTTGCGCTTCATGAACAACCAAGGAGATAGGTTGTAAATAGTGAGAAGAACAGGCCACGAAGTATGACTAATGCTCAGAATACCAAAGGGGTTCATTCCATCAGTGGCAAGCCCAAGCCTAAGGTTTCTTGGCTCGACTCCGAAATCTAGAAACAACGAATCGATTTTCTTCCATTGCAATGAACCAACTACATGGGGAATGTTTCCATCACGAGTCCTTTCATCTGCATGTCATCTAAGATTCTTTGCATCATTCGAATTAGAAAAAATTCTTTTTAATCGTGAAATTATTGTCAAGTACCATAACACTTAATTAGGAGAATGCTTCCTACTAACAATCTCATAGTTATAGTCATTACCATTGTTGGCCTTTTGCTTGTAACACGACAAACCATATTTTGGACATTGATACAAGTCTTCATACTTTTCCGGTATAATATGAAATCATTACGGCAAGCATGTATTTTGATATACTTCATACCTACTGGACACAATATCTTCTTGGCCTCATAGCAATGATCCGACAATTTGTTATCTTCTGGTAACATTTGATGTAGCAATTCAAGTAATTCTATGAAACTTTTATCCGACCATCCATTTTTTGCCTTCAGATTAAACAAGTTTAACACCATCGCCAATATTGTAAAATCCATGCATCCCATATATAAAGGAGTGTCTTTATCACATAACATATCCTCTAGTTGATCTTTTATATATTCATCTTCATCCACTCTTTGACTTTGTGACCCCCGACTTTCCTCTTTATCCACCTCACCATGCTACACTCATATTATATAATTTTGACATATACCATCACAACAAAGGTGATGGTATATTTCTTTCTTTGAAGCCTTTTTTATATCCGCGCAAACAACACAAGGAAAATTAAAGATACCATTATTGTCGGGAAGATGCTTATCAGCGTATTCAAGGAATTAATGAAATTCATTCTCATAAATTGGACCTAATCTATTGGCTTTCATCCAACTATGATCCATTACAACTTCTGAAATTTATACATGTATAATAATGTGAATGGCACACCAAAATCTAATCCAAAAACTTAAGCATGTGCATATACAATATGAATAAAGAAAAAAGGAATGAAGATGAACTCTCATACTAAACGTAAATCATATGAAATATGTACTCTCATACTGACTTGAGCATATACAATATGAACAAAGAAAACATGAATGAAGATATTGAAGATAACCGTACTTCGAAGCTATAATCAAATGAACGTAAGAAATAAAGATGTTGAAGAGTACCATACTTCAAAGCTGAAGAATCAATTGAACAAAGACATTGAATATTTGAGCATGTACAACATAAACCAAGAAAAAAGGAATAAAGATGTTGAAGAGTACCGTACTTCGAAGCTAAAGAATCAAATGAACAAAGAGGATGGAGATTTGAGCTCTAAATGAATAGATATGAAGAGGGTCAAGATTACACCACCGTTGTCGTTTCTGGCTCGCTTGTTCGATTAGGGCGCTTATGAAAGAAATACAAAATAAGTTTTGTTTTAATTTATGAAGCTTTTAATATGATCGCGACTTTCTGAGTCTAACAGTTACTAACTACAAGTGCACAGTCTATCGCGTAGTAATAAAAAATATCGATCCCACAGAAACTCGATAATCAACCTAGTGTTGTCGGGTGTTATTATGTTTAGCTAAGGCGAGCGATGTTTTTGGTTTTAAAGGATTAAGAATTAATTAAATTAAATTAATGATATAAATTATCGGTACGTAATTGATTTCTCCTTCGTGAATTCAATAGAGGGTTGGCTTGTTAAGGTTTATTAAGTTATCTCTCCGTAGAAACCCTCGGTTTAATAGTCTTCGACTCACACTCTCGTGGTCATGCCTAATACTATACTCCTAAGTTCAATTGAGCGCTCTCGCTGTGTCAATTCAAGTTAGAAATACTTTTTGGAAACCTAAAGGTTCTAATTGGTTTTAAAGCGCTTCCTCTTTGTTTAAAACTAATGCTTGATTTCAGCTATCTGGTTATGATCTCACACTCCCGTAGTCTTAATCCTAATCTTTTGTACTCTCTTACTCTCGTAACGAAAGTTAATTAAAACAAGAAATTGAAACCAGTTTATAACTTAAATTAAGGTTTTAGCCTAATTCTATCGAATTCGTTCCAGTTTAAGCAATTACATACCGATTAACGGTTTAAGCAGACATATTAAATAAAGAAAGGTAGAAGGAGAAGAAATACATGATATAAACAAATGCAGTAATAAATAAATAAATAAGCATTAAAATCAGAAACCTGGTTGCAATGTTCTTGATCATCTAAACTTCGAAATTTGAAACGAATATAATAATGTAGTGGCTAGAAACAATAAAAATAGTGATGGTTTCCTAATGGCGGAAACTATCACTAAGGTTTGGTAAAGGAAAATAAAACAAATGCAATACTGAAAAATAAAGGTGAACTTCGACGGAATAAAAATGGTAGAAATTGTGCATGAAAACGAAGCTCTCAGTTGCAAATGGTAGAGAACTCTATTTATAAGCAGTGTGGTAGGGTTTGTTGAGAAAAAGTAGGCTTGGACTCCGATTGGGATTGAGACTGAGTTTCATAGACTGAGTGGACTAGGGTGAGGAAACTTCTCTGCTTGAACAAAGAAATCTCGTTTAATTTTTTACTTCTGTTTCGTCTGTTACGGATTTTACGTTTCTGCATAATTAAGTTGAGACGAACGTCTGATAATTGATACGTGCAACTTTGGCAATGAGACAATCAACTCAACTCCAAGTTGAGCGTCTGAACTTGAGACGGTTGTCTGGTGGTGGAGACGATCGTTTGACAGTTAAAATGCAGAAATGCATTTTTTTATACTGTTTTCCTTCTGTTTTGCCATGGTTTCTTGTTCTTAAAGCTTCCTTTTGCATTTTTTCCTCCAAATGACATGTCTAATCAAATGTCTGCAAAACAAACACAATTTACGCGTAATATTGTCCAAAACAGATAAATAAATGTATTAAATAATCGGAAATCACATTAAATAATCGATATGAATTCGAGTTATCAAATTTCCCCAGACTTGAATCTTTGCTTATCCTTAAGCAAACAATCAAACATGGTTTTAAATAGAATACCTCTACATGTATACACGAAACATAACACCTATCCGTACATGGTTGTGCGACTTTATGTTAAAATAATCGATATTAACTCGAACACTAAAAATACACTAATGACACTAAAAACAAATAATGTTCTTAAACCCCCTATACAAACCAATATGAATCATGTTTTTATAACTTAGCCTGATGCTCTTGTATCTATTTCACCCGGTTTCATTCCGATGCAATCACATTAAGCCCTTTACCTTTGCACGCACATAGTGAAATAGTCTGTTAGTGAATTTGATCCTTCTTTTCAAACGGGGTCTGGTAAACAAGTGCAGTAACCCTTTATCAAACTGAGTGTAAGTCGTGGGGGATCAAATAGAAATTCGACCTACCGAGTTCAGAACCAGATTCCTCTGAAACAACTGACCTTAGTCTTTTTTCTTTTCCTTTTGTGCAGCTTAATTGTTTTACCAATGGCTTGCATAATCTTAATATTTTTCTTTTTCTTCCTTTTTTGGAATTTTTTTGCGATCAATCACTTATTTGCATCGGCTTTCCACGTAGCTTGTACTTCAGATGGTGATGACTGCTAATATAAACTACTTCGGGGATAATTTAGACTTAAAGCTTAGACTTTGGTATAATAGGTATCCAAATCGATATCGCTTCTAAGGGTTCAAGGTGTCAAGACTGTATAAATTTTGTTAAGTCTTTCTCAGTTTCTCTAACAGTGCCAATTAACCTATATACTTGAAGGGTATGTTAAACGAAAACATTGTAAAGGAAATACAAAAAAATCGGTAATTCTAAAAAATACTGGAGAGAATTTGAAACTAAATACTTCAATTCATTTAATTAGGTTTCGTACAATGAAATGGGAAATCTAATACCTTCTCCCACACTATCTCAGACATTGTCTTCAATGTTGTAAGATATAGGTACACTTCTAAATATAACAATAAAAACATAACAAAGACTAAAAACTAATAACTAAAAAGAAACTACTCATGCAGTGGTGGTGGTCTTTGGCCTATGCCTCTGGCTCTGCCTCTCATGGCTCTCTGTCCGTGGATCGCTACATAATTCGGTATACCCTCAAGGTGGATATAGTTATGCAATGTCTGAACTTGACTTGTTAGACCTCCCAAAGCCTCAGTGTTGGCAGCTATTAGCTTCCTGTGCTCTGTCGGATTCAGCTCCATCCTTTGTGACATATCCTCGTATTGCTTCTGTTGCATCTCCTGGTTTTGCATGATAGCTTCCATAATGCCATCCATAGACACGGGTTGTTGATTCCTTCTCCGGCGTCTAGTGGAGGTACTGGTGCTATAAAAATAAGCGGCTCTTTGCTCAGCTCTTTCCTCATCATCCAAAACTTGTTGGACTTCATCGACTCTGGCGTCTTGTTGAGCTTCCTATTCAGCTGCACCTAGTGAAGGAGCACGGAGATCGAAATTCCAGTTGGCTCGGACTCTCACGTCTATCCTGGTATGACAGGGAAGGATGATGCTTCAGATGATCTTCCTGTTGACAACCAGGTTGTATCTATTATCTTTCATTGCCTTGATCAAGTGACCGAACTTGCAAAATTCCATGTCAAGATATAGGGCGGGTGCTCCATACAGCTGGTTCATGTTTTCCTTTAAACCCAACTTAAGCGTAATATCGGTAATCATACGGCTAAAATAGAAGGGTGATTTCCCTCTATTACAAATATACTTGATGTTGTCGAAGATGAAGGTGACGAGGTTTACTCGCATATCGAAGAAGGCACAGTAAATCAAGAACAACTCCCTTTTAGTTACTTTATGGTTGTTGGCCCTCCCGAAGATGACACTGGATACAACCCTCAGAAAGTATCAGATGGTTGGGTTTTGAATGTGAGTTGCGTACAACTTCTCCCATCCATTCTCTCTCTCATGACAATTCCTCCCACAGATCAAAAGCGCTGATCTGCCAGTCTCCTCTTTTTGGAATGGTTAAGTGAACTCCTTCACCTTGCGGGAACCCAAACCACTCGCTAAATTGCTCTTGAGTGACGGATAATTCCCTTGCGAACATACGGAAGGTAATATTCCCCACCAGGAACTTTGTTTCACTTCTAGGCATGTGGTACCCAAAAGAGCTTAAGAACTCCAGCACAAGCGTGGCGTAGGTAGGCCGGTTGCTTCTGCAAAGCGCCATGAGATTAGTCCTTTCCATCATGTAGTTAATGTTTTCGAGGATACCCAAACGAGTTAGGAACTCCTCATAGGTGTAACAAGTGACGTTGACTTGCCTCTCACGAAACTCCTGAAAGTGTGCCCGTTGGAGAATTTCGGCATCTCCTTCTCTTGAAATGAGGGTTGTTGGTCTTGGCTCGACCATTTTAGAAAGGTGTAGAAAAATAAAGATGAAAATGGTAAGAAAAGTTTGAATGAATTTTGTGAAAGGGGTGGAATGGTGTGGAAAGAAAAATGTTGCTGCTAACAAAAATAGAGAAACATAGTAGGATAACTGAGAATTGTTTTTGCAGGAAATGGTTTGTGTGAGAATGAAGTAGGAATGGGCCATATAAATAGGGAAAAAATCATAGTCATTGGGAGTGGGGTTGCAATGGTCCTGATGACTGTTGCAATCAGGATGTTGTGAGGATTGGGCTTTAAGACGCTCGTCTAGCCTATGTGACGATCGTCACAAGCCTGAGACGGTCGTCTCAAAGCTTAGACGGTCGTCTGGCTTGAAAATTATAATATTCCTAATAAAAGCATTCCTACTCATTCTATTTCATACTGAATCATACATAGTGCATCTGTAACTTATTTCATGAAACTAGTATATGTAACAGGTAACAGAGTAAAACAAATAACATACATGCTTTTTATATCAGTACTGAAAATAATCTTTTTTCTAGCAGTAGATAAATAATATGGTTCAGCATTATATCAAACTAGCAGTGTATCAAAATTCATCCAACTGATATAACAAAACACACATAACACATGAACTTTTTATTACTAGGTTTAGAATATTTCTCAACTTTAATAGCAATCAAAATTTAAAGCATTAACATATCAAGAATAAAACAAAAGTATTTTATTAAAACTTAGAAAAACACAAGAGTAATAATTCAAAATAAGCTGAAAATTAAAAATTGAATTAAAATAAAAAATTTACTAAATTTAGGATGCTAAAATTGCAATAAAAATTCTGATTAAAGTGTTGTTGAAAATCAGCCACGATTTTTGCGGATCAAATCTACTGCATCCCTCAAATATTCAAACTGATCCATTGACATATATCTTAAAATGATAATATCGACGCGCAAGTCACGAATTTCATATTGCATGGTTTGAATATCAGTTTGTTGACTTTCTAAAGTAAGTTCAGGATTTATTGGAATTGGTGTATATGTCTTAGCAGGCTTAAGTTCTTCTTCCAATTTAGGTTTCGCTTCTTCTTCAATCATATCCTTCGGATCATAATTATTTGAAGGATTCTTAGGATCTATATCAGCTTCAGACCAAGCATCACCTGGTTTATAAATTGGTTCATCCAAATCAAATAGCCAGTTTTCCTTCTTATGTACACTTGTGCGCTCATGGTCAGGTAATACTAAATGTGGCATAACTTTGCCATTGATTAGGAGCGTGAAATGGCCAGGTCCGCGATCATATAACATTGATCTCTCAAAACAGAAGGTTATATTCATAGGCCTAAACTCTCGAAGTGGGGTAATCTTAGCAAGACGGGGTCTAAATCTCATTGTTTTAGCAATCTTAGTGACTAATCCACATATCATAATTTGACGGTGATCACTCTGAATAATTTTGCAAAAGTTGGCAAACATAAAGGTGATTGCATTGACTTCCCTGGAAGTGAAAGCACAATACATGATAAAAAATTCATCTTGTGAAACGGTGTTATCACTTTCAGCTTTTCCGAACAGTGTGTAAGCTAGGATCATATGAAAATACCTAATAACTGAGTTATGTATTTCAATGGACAACCTAGGGTATTAGTCATGATCAGGTCGACCTGAGATACTACTCCAAAAATTATCTAACTCACCATATGCAAAACAAATTTAATGTGCTTCTGAGAAAACAGTAGGGCCATCTGGGAAACCTAAAAGGTTAGCCATATCATGGATGTTAAACTCATAGGGTTATCCAAATAGTCTAAATGTTATCTTCCCTCTGGCTAAGCCTTTTCTGCAGTTAGCGAGGTAAACCAATGAACTCAGAAATTCTAAAGTTAGCTCATAGTAGGTTATATGTTTCCTGAGCGTAAATTTGTGCCAACCTAGCTGGCTAAACATGTAATCAATGCTAGCACATATGCCTAAAGCTTTCATGGTAGGTCCATGGGAAAATTTTGTCAAGGACATAGGTCGTAGGGCTAAAGCTTCATAATGGCACCTCTGGACGCCATCTCTAAATTCCATATTCAGCTTGGAAGTCATGATCAAAGTCAGTGAAAAACAGAGAAAGATGAGTATAAGGTAGAAAACTTTAAAATCCTGGAATCACACAATAAAACAAATCACACAAAAATCAGTGAATTTAAAACATCGAAAAATCAAAATTTTGAAAAACTAAATAAAATGAAAATTTAAAGTACGAATGTAAAAATTTAAAATGCGGGTTGCCTCCCACTAAGCGCTTCATTTAATGTCGGGGCTCGACACAACTTTAAGGGAAACTAATCTAAGGTTTTCGATGGCAATTCTGCCAATTTCAAACCTATTGAATATCATTTGTCCTCTACGCAATTGTAATGTTTAAGGCGTTGGCCATTTACTATAAACGGTGCACTAGACCTACCCTTAATTTCAATATCACCACTACTTAAAACTTTGTTATTACGAAAGGTAACAACCTAAGTCTAGAATTGAATAACAGAATGACATCTCCCACACTGAATTTTTCCTAGAAATTCGCTTGTCATGCCATTTCTTGGTTCTCTCCTTATAAATGCGGGCATTCTTGTAAGAGTCTAGTCTTAGTTCCTCCAATTCATGTAAGTCTAGAATGCGTTTCTCACTTGCGTTAATGTAGTTAAAGTTAAGGGTTTTAATCTCCCAATAGGCTTTATGCTCTGATTCTACCAGCAAGTGGCAAGATTTTACGTAGACTAATTTGAACGGTATGGTTCCGATGGGTGTCTTAAAATCTATTCTATAGGCCCATAATGCTTTAGGTAATTTGATAGACCAAACTTTCCTTGATGTAGCTACAGTTTTTTCTAGAAGTTGTTTTATTTCCCTATTTGAAACTTCTACTTGTCCACTAGTTTGTGGATGGTAAAGTGTAGCTATTCGGTGTCTTGCTCCATATTTTAATAAGATTTTATCAAATATTCTAGATTTGAAATGAGAGCCTCTGTCACCTATGACGAGTCTCGGTACACCGAATCTTGGGAAAATGATGTTCTCAAAGAGCTTTATGACTACTTGAGTGTCATTTGTTGGGGAAGATATAGCTTCTATCCATTTTGAAACATAACCGAAAGCTACGAGTATGAATTTATTTCCAAAAGAAGATAGGAATGGTCCCATAAAATCAATTCCCTAAACATCGAAATCTTCTACTTAAAAAATGCCTTTTTGGGGCATCTCATCGGGCCTCAAGATGTGACTAGTGTGTTGGCATCGATCGCAATTCATAATGGCGAGGTGAACATCTTTCCAAAGAGTGGGACAAAATTGGCCTAATTGAAGGATCTTCGCACAAGTCTTAGAAGTACTTGCATGTCCACCGTAAGGAGCAGAGTGACAATGGGAAATTATGTTTTCTATTTCTTCATCTGGGAAGCATCGACGGTAAATACTACCGGATCCCTACTTGAAAAGCAATTGTTCATCCTAGTAATACTGTTTTAAATCATGGAAGAATTTCTTCTTTTGTTGATAAGTAAGATCTAGTGGAAGTACTCCGGAAGCTAAATAGTTGACTATGTCAGCATACGATGGCAAAGTGGTCTGCGCATAAACTTCTTCCATTGTTTCTTCTTTGTTCTGTTCGTCTAGAGAAGATATCTCGTGTTCTAATTTGGCTATAAGACGTTCATCAGGGAAATCATCATTTATTGGTATTGGGTCAGGTTTAATTCCTTCCATACGTGATAAGTGGTCTGCTACTACGTTTTCAATTCCTTTCTTATCCTTGATTTCTATGTCAAATTCTTGTAGTAATAAGATCCATCTTAGTAATCTGGGTTTTGCATCCTTTTTACTTAGAAGGTATCTGATGGCTGCGTGATCGGTATAAATGATGATTTTGGTTCCTACTAGGTAAGAACGAAATTTATCAAGCGTGAATACTACGGCTAAGAATTATTTTTCTGTTGTGGCGTAATTCATTTGAGAAGGGTCTAATGTTCTACTTGCATAATATATTTCATGGAGTTTCTTATCTTTTCTTTGGCCTAAGATTGTGCCTACATCGTAATCACTTGCATCACACATAATCTCGAACGGTAGCGTCCAATCTGGTGGTTGCATGATGGATGCACTAATAAGAGTTGTTTTAAGTGTTTCAAAAGCTTTTAAATAGTCTTCGTCAAAGATAAACTCAACGTCTTTCATTAATAAACCTATCAACGACTTAGTGATTTTAGAGAAGTCCTTAATGAATCGTCGGTAAAAACCAGTGTGTCCTAGGAAACTTCTTATATCATTCACGATTTTTGGCGGTTGAAGGTCTTTTATCACTTCTATCTTTGCTTTATCTACCTCGATGTCTCTGTTGGATATCACATGTCCTAAAACAATTCCTTGTCTGCCCATAAAGTGTCACGTTTCCTAATTTAGTACAAGGTTTACTTTTACGCATCTTTCTAGTACTATTTCTAGGTTAGATAAACATCCTTCAAAACTTTGTGCGCATACGGAAAAATCATCCATCAACACTTCCATTATGTCATCTATAAAATCCGCAAAGATTGCCATCATACATATTTGAAATGTCGCTGGGGCGTTACATAAACCAAATGACATACGTCGATAAGCAAATGTTCCGTAGGGACAGGTGAATGTTGTCTTTTCTTGGTCATCAGGGTGAATAGGTATTTGGAAAAATCCTGAGTAACCATCTAGGTTGCAAAAATAAGAATGTTTGGCTAATCTTTCAAACATTTGATCGATGAAGGGCAAAGGAAAATGATCTTTCCGGGTAGCTTTGTTTATTATTTAGTTATCGATACACATTCTACTCCCGATTACTACTCTTTGTGTTATAGACTTGCCTTTGGTGTTCTTAGTGACTGTAATGCCTCGCTTCTTTGGTATGACATGCACTGGGCTGACCTACTGACTGTCGGATATTGGATATATAATCCCGACGTCTAACAACTTCTTTACTTCATCCTTGACTATAGTACTTAGAATCGGATTAATCCTTCTCTGGGGTTCTCTAGAGGTTTTACAATCTTCCTCTAGCATAATGTGGTGCATACATATCGAAGGGCTTATTCCTTTTAGATCAGATATGTTATAACCTAACGCAGCTGGGTATTTTCTTAGGACATCTAAGTGTTTTTTTTTGTTTCGAGTTGTCCTAAGTCTGCGTTTATTATAACTGGTCTTTTAAGTT
This sequence comes from Lathyrus aphaca, assembly GCA_963966055.1. Taxonomy (NCBI): domain Eukaryota; kingdom Viridiplantae; phylum Streptophyta; class Magnoliopsida; order Fabales; family Fabaceae; genus Lathyrus; species Lathyrus aphaca. The sequence goes on from OZ014524.1 coordinate 389,280,022, forward strand.
CCGAATCGAGAAATTCATATCTAAGATTGTTATGCAATGTTTTGAGTTCAAGATCGGGTTTCTTTGGGCATGGCATATGGTCTGATGTAAGAGCTAGGAATTCATTTAGGCTTTCGTCTTGATAAGGTTCTTTCCAATTATCGTCTTTGAATATTAAAGGAGATGGGATCTTCATTATGTTAGAATAGGTAATCCCTTCTTTTCCATTTCTCGTAAGCATTCGTCAATGACATCAATGAAATAACAGGCATCGTCTATGGATGGAGCTTGGAGAAATTGGGTTAGAATAAATTCGACTTTTTCTTCTCCTAGTCAAAATGTCAGTCTGCCTTTCTTTACATCTATAATTGCTCCGGCCGTGGCTAAGAATGATCTTCCTAGTATGATAGGGGTCGTAGCATCTTCTTTTATGTCCATGATTATGGAATAAGTTGGGATGTAGAACTAGCCTATTCGTACAAGAACGTTTTCTAAAATACCAAACGGGAATTTGACTGAGCGATCGGCTAGGTGAACTGACATCTTGGTCGTTCTAAGTTGTCCCATATCAAGTTTCTTACAAATTGATAATGGCATAACGCTTATACTGGCTCCTAGGTCGCATAGAGCTTTGTCTATGATGAACTTGCCTATTACATAAGGAATAGAGAAACTTCCTGGATCCTTCAGTTTAGGTGGCATATTATTTTGAATAATAGCATTACACTCATCAGTAAGTGTAACTGTTCCGTTTTCTTCGATTTTCTTCTTGTTGGATAAAATCTCCTTTAGAAATTTAGCATACGAAGGCATCTGAGTAATAGCTTATGTAAAGGGTATGGTAATGTTTAATTTTTTTAGAAGCTCTACGAATTTCTTGAATTGTCCCATTATTTTAGAATTTGTTAACCGTTGGGGGTACGGATTTGGTGGTTTATATGGTGGCAGAGGTACATAAGGTTTTGGCTTTTCCTCAGTCTCATGTTCGTTGGTTTCCTTTTCCCGTGGTCTATCGTTTTTCTCAGTTGATTTATCAGGTTGTTGATACATGACTGGATTTTTGGTTCTAGAATCAATAGGTCCGTCCAATTCTTTTCCACTCCTTAGTATAACTGCATTTGCATGACCCTTAGGATTTGGTTGCGGTTGTCTAGGAAAAGTTCCAGCTGGAGCAGCAGTGGATGCCTGTTGTTGAGCTACTTGAGAAATTTGGGTTTCTAACATCTTATTATGATTAGCTAAAGCATCTACCTTTGTCACCAATTTCTTTATATGCTCACTAGTATAGATGTTCTGATTTAGGAAATCCTTGTTCGCTTGAGCTTGGGTAGAAATGAAGTTTTCCATCATCAGTTCGAGGTTTGATTTTCTAGGAACATTTGGATTGGGTGCAAAGCTTTCTGATATCCTTGTGATGCAGTTGGTGTTTGATTTGGCGCATACAAGGTGTTGTTATTCTTGTAAAAGAAATTGGGTTGATTCTTCCATCCTGGGTTATAAGTATTAAAATATGGGTTTCCTTGAGCATAGTTCACCTGATCTGTGGTTAATCTGACAAGAATTTGACATTCAGGCGATGTGTGTCCTGGGTTCCCAGAAATTTCGCAATTTGGAGTTATGGCAACCACGGTGGCTAGTGGTGTTATGGTCAAGCTATCGATTTTCTGAACTATGGCATCCATCTTTGCATTTACGTGATTGAAACTGTTCACTTCATACATTCCTCCCTTAGTATGGTTCTTCTCTACATGTGTTCTTTCTCCTTCCCATTGGCAATGGTTCTGAGCCATGTTTTCAATGAGGTTATAAGCTTCTTTATAATGGTTATCCATAAGGGAGCCTCCCGCGACAACGTCTATCGTCATCCTAGTGTTGTATAGAAGTCCATTATAGAAAGTTATGATGGTTACCCAATTTTCAAACCCATGGTATGGACATAATCTTAACATGTCCTTGTATCTTTCCCACGCTTCATAAAGTGATTCGGCATCTTTCTTCCAAAATCCGTTAATTTGAGCTCTCAACATAGTTGTTTTGCTTGGGGGGAAATAACGAGATAAGAAAACTTTCTTCAGTTCTGCCCATGTTGTGATAGAGTTGGATGGTAACGATTGTAACCAGGCCCAAGCTCTATCTCTTAAAGAGAACGGAAAAGTTTTAGTCTAATTGCATCTTGGGTTACACCATTTGATTTCAAAGTATTTGCGTATTGTACGAATCTCGTCAGTGTTCATTTGGACCGTCTGTCGGATTTCTAGAAAACTGGTTATGTTGTACAACTTACTACAGATAAGGTTTGATTTCAAAATCGTGTCGGGTTATGGCTGGTGCGATTATACTGTTGTGTGGTTCTTGTTGGCTTGGAGTCGCATAGGACTTGAGTGAACGAGGTGGTCCTCCGTTTTCTTCGGCCATGATTGGTTCTTCAACTGGTTCTGTATAATAATTTCAGGAATAAGGGTTTCATTGCGTTTGGTTCCACATATCGAACTTAAGAAACGCTCTACTTCGTTGATCAGGGGTTCTAAGTCTTCACCTCGGGAGCGAGTACTGGGCATACAATCGACAAAGGAAAAGTATTTTTTTGCCTTAGCCTAGACTGCGCAACAACTTAATGCACTATTGACTAAATCTAAGTCCCCGACAATGGTGCCAAAAACTTGATCGCAACTTTCTGAGTCTAACGCTTACTAACTGCAAGTGCAATGTCTATCGCGTAGCAATAAAAGATATCGATCCCATAAAGACTCGATAATTAACCTAGTGTTGTCGATGTTGTTATGATAATCAACTTGTTTGGTTTTAAAGGATTAAGAATTAATTAAATTAAATTAATGATATAAATTATCGGTACATAATTGATTTCTCCTTCGCGAATTCAATAGAGGGTTGACTTGTTAAGGTTTATTAAGTTATCTCTCCGTAGAAACTTTCGATTTAAAAGTATTCGACTCACAGTCTCGTGGTCTTGCCTAATACTATACTCCTAAGTTCAATTGAGCGCTCTCGCTGTGTCAATTCAAGTTAGAAATACTTTTTGGAAACTTAAAGGTTCTAATTGGTTTTAAAGCGCTTCCGTTGTGTTTAAAACTAATGCTCGATTTCAGCTATCTGATTATGATCTCACACTCCTGTGGTCTTAATCCTAATCTTTTGTACTCTCTTACTCTCATAACAAAAGTTAATTAAAATAAGAAATCAAAACCAGTTTATAACTTAAATTAAGGTTTTAGCCTAATTCTATCAAATTCGTTCCAGTTTACACAATTACATACCGATTAACGGTTTAAGCAGACATATTAAATAATGAAAGGTAGAAGGAGAAGAAATACATGATATAAACAAATGCAGTAATAAATAAATAAATAAGCATTAAAATCAGAAACCTGGTTGCAATGTTCTTGATCAACTAAACTTCGAAACTTGAAACGAATACAATAATGTAGTGGCTAGAAACAATAAAAATGGTGATGGTTTCCTAATGGCGGAAACTATCACTAAGGTTTGGTAAAGGAAAATAAAACAAATGCAATACTGAAAAATAAAGATGAACTTCGACGAAATAAAAATGGAAGAAATTGGACATGAAAACAAAGCTCTCCATTGCAAATGGTAGAGAACTCTATTTATAAGCATCATGGTAGGGTTTGTTGAGAAAAAGTAGGCTTGGACTCCGATTAGGATTAAGACTGAGTTGCATAGACTGAGTGGACTAGGGTGAGGAAACTTCTCTGTGTGAACGAAGAAATCTCGTTTAATTTTTTACTTCTGTTTCGTCTGTTACAGATTTTACATTTATGCATAATTAAGTTGAGACGAACGTCTGATAATTGAGACAGGCAACTTTGGCAATGAGACAATCAAATCAACTCCAAGTTGAGCGTCTAAACTTGAGACGGTTGTCTGGTGGTTGAGATGATCGTTTGACAGTTAAAATGCAGAAATGCATTTTTTTATATTGTTTTCCTTCTGTTTTGCCATGGTTTCTTGTTCTTAAAGCTTCCTTTTTCATTTTTTCCTCCAAATTACATGTATGATCAAATGTCTGCAAAACAAACACAATTTACGTGTAATATCGTCCAAAACAGATAAATAAACATATTAAGTAATAGAAAATCGCTTTAAATAATCGATAAGAATTCGAGTTATCATAATCTCGGCTGGAGAAACCAACTGTAGTGGAATTTTAATCATATAACAACAGTTGTTTAATTTAACCATTGTAAAATCATTTTCAATTTATTTTTTAAATAATGGACTAAAGTGACACACGCTAAATGTACTCTACAAAATGGAAAAAATGTAGTTACATGAAATCGAAGCTTGCTACATTTAATTTTTTTCTACGATGGTAACTTACAACCGTCATTAAATGTCTATCTATACATCCAACTAATGATTAGGTGCGAAAATTTTAACCTATTACAACGGTGTAAATGGAGATGTTGCAAGTCTGGCTTTGTTATTTCCGCGTTTTGTAGTAGTGTTTGTTCTAAGTCAAAAAATATTTCCATTAGTCTTAATTAAATTGATTACACATATTTTTAAGACTAGGAAAATTAATATATATATATATATATATATATATATATATATATATATGAAATTTAAAATAATACAAAATGAAAAGAACACAATAATAAAAAATAAAATTATGCCTGACTATCAGGATGAAAATAGTAATTAGTCTGTACAAAGTACTCCTCATTGTCATACCCCAAAATTTACCCTCATGTTTTTAACCTAGCTGGTTTTTGTTTAGCATTCATTTGCATCACACTAGGTCATAATCATTTATGCATTACATTGAGCTTCTAAGGTATGGGATCAAGATGGTTTTATGGTTCAAAATTACTTTTATTTCAAGCTTTGCTTAGCAGTAAGTATTAGAGGCTCCGATATTTATTTTGCCTAATGATTCAGTACCAGACATTATGTTCACTATAACGGGTTATTTTGAGTGCAAAAGAGGGTTTACATTTTATTTCAAGTATTATTCAGTTGCAATATCAGGTAATGTGTTTTAGAAGTAAAAATGATGCTCATAACGGGTGGTATCAATGGATTTTCCAAGTTTCCCTCCAAAAGGTGTAAAACTCAAAATTTGAATATGGCAATCGATTAACACATATTGGTTAATCAATTACCTTGTGCGCATATTTCCAAAGATATTTGAATTCCAACACTTTAGCAATTGTGTGTTATTTCAATTCATTTTTTGATTTGAGGGAAGGATCTAGAATCATTTCCAAACCATTTCCCAAAGCTAATTCCAAATCAAATTCAAGAGCTAATTACAACCCATACTCTAAGCCTCATTTTCATTCCAATCCTAAGTTATATTTAAAGGATTTCATTCCAAACCTAATAATTCTACAGTCTTACAGTTTCATTTCCCTCTCAATTCTCAAGTTTCTCTTTCACTTTTCTCTCATTTCAAAACCCTCACCCTAAAGTTCCACCATTAAATTTTAACAAGTTTCTCATTGAAACTTGTTTATCTTGGAGCTTAACCTTCATCAATTAATCAATTCTTGGAGAGTTTATGCAGTAACTACTGTTTTTTATTCTTGATTAAGCTTTTGAGAAGTGATTCTTGAAGGAGGTTGAAGAAAGTTCATCACATTGCATTGTTCATCCATTTTCTTGTGAAGAACTAATTGGATCTCTAGTTTTCTAGATTTTATTCATCAATTATAGTTAATTACCACTCACCAAAGAAAATCTCAGCTTTGTACATTGGTTATTCCTAGATCGACTTCTTGATTTAGCTTATTTTGCATTTTCATGATGTAGATCTTGTGATTTTGGAGTTATTTGATCCATTGATTGTTTGATTTATGATCTTGATATTTGATGAATTCAATCGGTGTTTGATTGATGTTATTTGATATAATTTTCATGCACAATTGATTAATAGAACATGTGAATTATTGGAGAAATAAGCTGCTACAGAAAAGTGATTTTTCAAACAGATTTGCTGGTTTTTGATCAGTTGTAATTGATTAACACTATCAGGGTAATCGATTACCACTGCTTTTGAACATGTTTTATTTTGCTGTTTTTAGGGGTGTAATCGATTACCAGCAGTAGGGTAATTGATTACATATGATGCTGAATGTGTTTTTCTTGCTTTTTTGGGTTCCTTTTCATCTCTAATCATCATGGATTGATATAATATTATTTTGTGGATTATTTTGCGGTTGACTGACATCACTTTGTAGTACGTATGAGTTTTCTCGACACACGATTTGTTAATTTATTGAAACATGACATAATTGTTTGTGTGCATTCTTGATGCATTGTCCATGTTTCTTGCACATTTGAACCTTGTTGTTTCTTGTTTGTGATTGATCAAGGTGATGTTTCACGTTGCTTTCATTCTTTATATATGTTTGCATGATCATACATATTTACCAGAATATTGACACATAATCATGCTTGAATGTTTAATGGTTGATACATATCCATGGTTCATTTTTTGTGCATTCTTAATGCTTAATTGTTGTTGTTTGATCATAACTTATGACATATCCATGTTGTTACATGTTCACTCATTTGTGTGTTAAATCTTTATGATGCATAATTATGTGTTGAATTGAATGAGAATGAATATTCATGTTTTTTTATTCAATGATTGTTGCAAGTTCGTGTGGATTGATTACTCTTGTAATGAATGTTTAATGTTTAGTTTGATCCCTTGATGCATGTGTGTGTGTTCATTTCTTAATGATTTTTTCAAGCATGTTATTTTGTCCTGATGCATACATTGTTGTCCCGAACCAAGTGAGCTCTGATATGTTACCTTGCCTTGTTTGATGCATTTTACACCTGTTGGTATGCTAAAATAGTAGTTTTTATATGGTGTTTTGGTTTGTTGTTGGATTCTATTGTTGTTCAGGGTGGAGTGTTATTGTTGTTTCTGTTTTGTTTTATTTTATTAGTTTTGCTTCTCTTTTTGATGAATGAAGAGTCACTAAGTTTATCCTTGTAGCTGATATCACGACATCATTCTTTTCTTATGGTTGACGAAGAGTCACTCATTTTTGCCTTGTAACTGAGATCACAACATCATCTGTTTCTTTTTTCTCTTTGTGTCCATTGAAGAGTCACTCAGTTTGGATTTCCCATCTGAGATCACGACATCATCTTGTTTCGTGTGATCGTGTTTCATTTTCATGTTCCCTTAGGATCCCCTAGTACAACTTAATTTTTGATTAAGCTTGGAGTAGGATAGACTTTAGGTTTCATTTGCATGTTCCCGTAGGCAACTTCGAAGGGACTATGATCTTTTAATCTTGAAGGGACTATGATGATATTTGTTTGAAGGGACATTTCTTTAAGACACCCCCACGTTCGAGGGACTTGACCATATTAAGGCAACTAAGAGGGGAAACCCTAGGAAGTGCTGATGGCGATCGTAGAACGATCGACTTACGTGTGTGAATATTGTTTTCAGATATTTATCTTATTATTAATTATCTAAGTTCGAATTGATTTTCAATTAAGTCTTTCCACGCCCTATATTACTAACCACATAGTAAATAATAAAAATAAAAGGCAAAAATTAAAAGCAAAAATTTAAACTCCTACACTATTACATGGCTTTGGGGCAATTACATAATAATTAGGCGAAAAAATAAAAATAAGCTATTACAGATGCGAAACAGATACATAATAAGGCATATAATGAATAACATAAAAATAAATGAAAAAAAATAGAAAATAGGTTTGCAAATTAGGTTATAGAAAAAAAATTAGGGTTAGGGTTTGAGAAAAATTTGAAGATTTAATAAATAATTTTAGAGAAAAAATTTAGGGTAAAAATTAGGGCTAAATTTTTAGGTTCGAAATTTAAGGTTTGAGGTAAGAAACTCAGGGTTTATGAAAAATAGGGTTAAGGTTAAGGTTTATATGAAGAATTAGGGTCCATAAATTTTTTTAGGGTTTTTTAGAGAAAAAAATTATGGTTTATAGCAAAAAAATTTAAAGGTTTGATTAATTATAAAATAAAATATTTTTTTACAAACCTATAAAAAATAATTTTTTTATTAAAATAAACTAAAATAATAATAAGTTAGGAAATTTAAAGAAAAGTTAATAAAAAAAATTAAGGGTTAATTATGGTTTAAAAAGATAATTAAGTTTTTAATTAAGGAAATTAAAGGAATTAAAGGAAATTAAGGAAATTAAAGAGAAACCCACGTTTCTTGAACCCACGCCCTCAGACTCCCAATCTTAGGTCTTTGCCACTGGGCCAAGTGTGCCTTTTGGTTATAAACCTGGAAAAATATATTATATAATAAACTTGGAAAAATAAATGAGTTAGAAAAAAAACGTTGTAGTCTGGGATCAAGCCCATGCCCGCTCATTCATAAGCGTCTCCTTCAACCAACTAAGCTATGCATATCTACGCGTTAAATTACTAAAACAAAATTATAATTAAATAAAACAATTATTTAAATCTGAAAAACACGTCAAGATCTTCATCTTCTTCCTCTAGACCTGTAATTTTTTTATTTTTAAGTATGAATACCCTTACCTTGTGCAGAAAATCATCCTTAGCTCTGGTGGTTATGTTGGGTATTTATAAGGATGTAATTTAGGGTAGAAAGAATGGGCCTTGGGTGCATGGATTGAAGTTACTTGTGAATGAAGAAACAATTTACAATAATAGTGAAAAAAATCAAATTAAATCATGCCCTTTGAGTTTACACGAATTTGGAAGGGTTAAATCACTTTAATAATCATATATTTGATCTCAAAATAAATTTCAAACCAAATATTTGATTTTATATAATTTATTTTAATTAAAAATGATTTTAAATGATTAAAATATAAAATAAATAATAAAAATCAGAAAATATGGTCATTGGGTCGTGGATGGGCTTATAATTGAGTTTGAATTGGAGTATTCTGGGCCCATTTGACAAAATCTTGAGTTTAGACCCTTTTTGCTTCATAAACCTCTTGAAAATTTCCCAACTTTGACAATGCATAACTTCTTCAATTTTGACCCCATGAAGGTGTTCTTAGACTTTTTAGAAATCTTAGAGTGTCCTCTAATCAATCCTTTTGGTACCATGTCCATATCATTTACCATTTTCAAATTACGAGCTTTGGAAAAAGTTGACTTTTTGTTGACTTTCAAAATGACTTATAATGCCTTAGCTCATACCTTCCAAATGAAGTATTTTTAGGCCTGGCTTGTGAGACATAAAGTTGTAGAGAACTGAATTTCCTTCAAGATGAGCTTTGAATGGGAAATTTTTGATAAATTATGTGAAAGTTATGGCTGGTCAATGTTCAATTGACTTTTCCTATGAAAACCCTAATTTAGAAACTCTTGATTCTTGATGATTCTGAGGTTACCTTGATGAATCATGATCAACCATTGATCAAATAATGAATTTAACCTTATAATATTGATGTTGACCAAAAATATTGAAGTTTGACTTTGAGTTGACCATAGTTGACCTCAGTTGACTTTTTGACTAAGTTAATTGATTTTTGGGTATCTGAGCATCTGATTGGCCAAACTTGTTGAGAAAGCTTTGAAACATGACATGAGGATTATTTAAGGTATGTGAGATGTTATGAAGTCCAATTGAGGCCTTGGAAGTCCACTTTTCTTGGGGAAACTCAAAACCCTAGTTCAAAGATCCATTGTTCAGGAGGAAGCTTTGTCTGGTGGAACCTTCAATCCTTTTGACCAATTGAGAATCTTGTGACTATTAAGAGACCTCTTGAAACACATGGCCTTGAATGTGGGAGGGAAAATTTTGGGGTACAATAGCTGCCCCTGTTCAATTTTCTGAAACCTGAGGAGTTAGATTGGCATGTACGCTATTCGTGACTTGAAGGTTGAAAGGGATTGAACACTAAAGCCCAAAAATTTGCACTCGCCGGTGCGCAAAATAATGTTGTTGGTTGGTTGTATTGCTTGAATGGGCTTAAAGATGCCATTCAGAATAAAAATGTTCTTCAGATATACTTCTTGGAGGATAAAGTAGTCCAAAATGTAGATTGATGTAATCTTGGGGGATGTAGCAGCCCAAGAGGTTGTTTGGTGTGGTCCTGGAGGATAGAGCAGTCCAAGATGTTGTTATGTGTGATCATGGAGGATAGAGAATTCCAAGATGTTATCCTGGGGGTTTATAGCAGCCTGAGATATTGTATGAGATAACCCTTGTGGGATAAATAGCCCAAGATGGATATAGGTGTAATCTCAGGAGATGTAGCAGCCTAAGATATTGATTTTCGTGGCCATGGGGGATATAGCAGCCCAAGACGTTGATGGATGTAATCTTGAGGGATGTAGCAGCCCAAGATATTGGTTTTCATGGCCCTGGGAGATATAGCACCCCAAGACGTTGATGGATGTAATCTTGACGGGTGTACCAGTCCAAGAGATTGTTTGGTGTGGGCCTGGAGGATAAAGCAGTCCAAGATGTTGTTATGTGTAATCATATACGATAGAGAAATCCAAGATATTATCCTGGGGGTTTATAGCAGCCCGAGATATTGTTTGAGATAACCCTTGGGGGGATATAGCAGCCCAAGATGGATATAGATGTAATCTCCGGAGATGTAGAATCCTAAGATATTGGTTTTCGTGGCCTTGAGGGGGATATAGCGGCCTAAGATGTTGCTGAATGTAATCTTGAGGGATGTAGCAGCCCAAGATATTGGTATATGTATTCCTGGAGGATAGAGAAATCCAAGATTTTGGTATATGTATTCCTGGAGGATAGAGCAATCCAAGATTTTTTCATATCTATTCATGAAGGATAAAGTAGTCTAAGATATTGTTTGAAGTAACCCTTAGGGGGATATAACAACCCAAGAATAAGTTGTTGATGACGTTTGTCTGCTGGGGAATTAACCTGAAAAATAAGGTTAGTTCTATGTAAGTGTCATGGTGTATATAACATTTTGCAAGATGTTATTCTTATCATAAATGAGAATGTTGTATGCGTATGATATGATGCAAATGACGTATGTATGAATTATGTAATTGAAGCGCCTAAGTAGTTTCGTATAACAACTACTGGCTGGGGAAAATAAATCCCAATTTGTTGCTGAAGAATATGAAGACTTCGTTCCCGTCTTGGTTTGGAATATCGTACTTAGAACCTCCCATTTTTGTTCGTCGTACTTCATATTGAAGGATTAAATTCCTGAATACCCTGACTGAGGATAAAAGAGATGGACATTCCCCTGGGAGACTTATCCGACTAAGTGTCAATTCTTCGGAGGATATCTACTTGAAGATTTCATAGAGTTGGAAGTACAAGAGGCTACTTGGAACGTTTCGTTAGAATATATCCGTGGAGATTACTGTGTGGGGATGGATCTGTGAAGATTCATTGGATATGAACTTTGCTGGGGATTCCTACCTCCGAGAGTCCTTAGTAAATGCTATTATTATTTTTTATGCAGTTTTGGTAAAAATCAATCATATTTGAAAGCATATATTCATTCAGAGTAACTAATGGATTCAGAACATCTGATATTCTCGACTTCCCCGAGTAATTTTTTAGGATTTATCACGACTAAATCCGAAGACATGATACTGGCATCATCTGATACTATTGGTACAGACAATCAATTTCCACAACGACTTCTGCTGAAACCCAGTATCAGGGCAATGTAATGAGAGAAATGTGCTTTCGGACTGCGGTGGATTGTGTACGCCTTGAGTAATGGTTAACGTTCTTGCAACTGAATTTGATTTGATTAGATTTGAAAAGAGAGCGTTGCTCCTAGCTGAGGATGATTTGTCCCAGAATGGCAGTATTTTAAAAGCTACCTCAAGAAAAACAAGCAAAGTGCCCCATAATGATATGCCCCTGACATCGTGAACTCGGTGATGTTACCTTTGGTAATTCAGACAGATGAGGAGACCTGCCCCTGGCTACTTAAGCATAGTTGAATCTTGACCTGGTTGCCCCAAATGAATTGGAAAATAATATCGCATGCCCCTTTGATTGGAAGATAGTGACCATGCCCCCTTGTATACATTGGCTTTGATCTAGGAAGCAACTTTGTCTGTCGGGAGGACTTTGGTTTATTGAGTATTCATCATGTAAGCTTTTCTGCTATCAAACACTTAGTTATATACAAACAATGATATTCAAAATGCAACGCTTATGTCTGTCTTGAAGTTTTGAAAAATAATTATTTTAGCAAAACAATGTTTGTAAAAACTGTGATATTAACTTGAGATTTATAATAAGCCCTAAAGGAGTCAGGATACCTTTTTGTAGCAGTATGCTTTCGAACTAACCATGCTTCAGTTAGGACTTTTAAGGGTTGTAACGTGGCCTGGTTCACGGTTTAAGAAATAAAGGATAAAGGCTAAAATTTATTTGTACCCAAACCATTCTTCGTGAAGTTCTTCGGTCCTATGTTCGGTTATCTAAAGAGTTTGGAATTGTAACATTGACAGAAGTTTATTTGAAAAGCTAGTCATATTTTTGTTTGTTGAGGATTTGTAGTGACCTCTTTTTCATTTGACTTTTTTATCCCTTCCTTTTTCCTGAACTGTTTGTTTCAAGATTACATTCAACGGAATGTCTCAATTTTTATTAAGTCCCCTTCATAGGTTTTGACTTAGTTAGCTTTTCTTTTGCTAGATATTGACTGTCAGACTTAATGATTACATGGAACCTTCATTAGTTATGTACAAAAGGACAACTGGCATAATTGAGTTAACCGAAGAACTACCCTGCCCAAGGTTATGATTAAGGGTTTTAATTTGAGTGAGAAGGAAAACTCATACTTCATAGACTCAAAAGGGTTGAATAGGGATTAACTTCCTTATATCCACTGTTTAGGAATTTAAACAATGCATGTACATCGTCAGCATAGTCTGTTCAAAAGCATATTGTATGGAATTATGGTATCCTCTTCGTCATCATCCCTCTAAAGGCTTACAGCTTTATCAAGAGTTAAATATCACAAAATAGAAGTAAGAAGCATAATTTTAAATATAGTGAAACAAATGGATTAATTCAAGACAAACATACACAATGCATTAATGTGAAAAAAAAGTTTAACATAATAGTAAATGCTTGGACAAACCAATGAAATTACAAATGAGTAAATCAAATGATGTCCCATCCAGTTGGCTGAATGTCTTCCATTGCAATCTATGAACTTTCAGGAGCAGTATAATTTAGCATGAAATCAAATATGCCACTTGGCTGTCCTAAGTATCCCAAACTTCAACAGGGATAGGTGGGCTTTCTTTCTTTCTACCTCGGGAAATTTGTCTTGCAGCTTCGATGTTTGATAGGCGATAGGAGAATTCAATCTGATCTTCTGGCGTAACACCAAGGATTCCTTCATCAATCAGGTCTTGAATCTTATTCCTTAATGCCCAATAGTTATCAGTGTCATGTCCAGGACAGTTGGAGTGATACACACACCTTGCATTGGGATTATAGCGAGGGGAGGAAGTATTGGGATTTCGAGGAGAATATTTCAAGGAAATTAGCTTCATCTCCAACAAGCATTGCAAAGTTTGCAACATTGGTGTGTCGAATTTGATGACCTACCTTCTACATTCCTTGTGTTAAGGTGGATTAAAATTACAAGATCTTCTTTCTTCAATTGAAGAACTATCAGTAGTATCCTGTCTCTTTCCTTATCTTATCCTTATCTTCCTTTCAACCAAGTCAACTTGTTTCATCGAAGGTTGACTGATGATTATATTCCCGACTCCATTACCTTGAAGTTTATTGACAAAGATTCTCAGCTCTTTTTGCCCATTGGCTAAGCTCTGGATAAGAGCCACCTGGCCATTCATCTGGATTCTCATCTCTGCCATCTCAGCTTGTAGTTGTTCCAACTGATCATCCTCGCTATCTTTAGGATTCTACTTTTTCATGTCCTTAGAGAGGAGTGCTTTAAACTCTTCTTGCCCCCTGGACAAATTCAGGATCACTTCTTGAAACTGAGCATTCTTAGCTTGGAGATCTTTGACAGATTGTTCGAGAGCCATTTCTGCTGAAATAAACAGCAAGAAGATGAGAAACCTGCTGTGAAAACTTGTCATGCGATGATATGGTATGTAAATGCATATGCAATGTTTTCAAGGACCACGGGATTTAAATTTGTTAATACAAACAAGAACAACACTCTTATTAGTAGGCTTGAAATAATATTTCCCCTTGGGCTTACAAAATAAACAAAATTTATAAAGAAGATAAAACATCTGAGAATTAAGTCTCCCATGGACGCTTCCTCTTAGTGTTGAGATATGTGTTAATATTCCGCTCCTCGTGAAGTTGCTTTGTTAGCTCCAACACTCTTTCTTGGCTAATCCTAAATTGAGCTTCAAAGTTATCCCTTTGCTCCAATAGTTGGATCCAGGACTTCTGCAGCTCTTCTAAATCAGTGGGCATATCTAGATGAAGGATGGTATAAGGAACATATCCTTCAGCAATAGGCTCCATAGTAACCGGTAGAACAACATGATATGGAATCATAAGAGTCTGAGCACGAGACCGGACCCATCTGAGGTAAGGTTTCATAGGAATGGAGTATTTTGGTTCCAGAGTTTTACTATCAACCTTGTTCACTTTACTCCAAGCTCGTATAAACCTTTGACAGTAACCTTGAAGATCGTTGTCGTAATCAAACACAATACCTTGAATAATCATGTCATGAGGACCATTACTCTGAGCATAACCAAACAGACGTAGAGCTAAAGAAGGGTTGTAAGTAATGCCCCCTCTTATGCCAAGGAGTGACACATTAGAGAACTCCCCACAACGGTCAATGATGGTGAGATTTTCCATAGATCGGGAACACCAGTGAATATCTGAATGAGAGAGTTACTCGCAACTTCGTAGTACGAGTGTGAAGAGAGTGTAAGATATCTCTAAGTAATGTATGCACTGGATTGTGAGTCATAAATATGTTGATGGCGTGTACATCTATGAACTGGTCTGGATTAGGGAATAGTACCAACCCATAAATCAACAAAGCTAAGATCTCCTCAAAAGCATCGTAAATTATAACATCCAAGAACACTTGAGCTTTCTCTATTAATACTCTGGCAAAGATACCCTTAACTTCACTTCTTGTTTCTTGGACAATGTCTAATTTCTTCAAATATAGAGCTGCAACAATGACTTCAGGTTTAGGATCTTTCTCTAAGCATGTGAAGGGTTTCTGATCAAGGATAGGTACCCCAAGTAACTTGGATAATTCTTCCATTGTGGGCACTAGCTGATAATCGGGAAATGTGAAGCAATGATGTTTAGGATCAAAAAACTGGAATAAGACACTCATCATATCTTCATCAAACCCTGATGTAACCAAGTCAAGTAGATAACTTTTGTACCCCAAAATTTTCCCTCCCACAATCAAGGAAATGTCTCTCAAGATTTCTCAATGATCATAAGGTTCTCAAGGTCCCCAATTGGTCAAAAGGATTGAAGGTTTCATCTGACAAAGCCTCCTCCTGAACAATACATCCAGAACTAGGGTTTTGAATTTCACCAAGCTAAATGGACTTCCAAGGCCTCAAGTGAGCTTCATAACATCCTACATGCCTTAAATAATCCCCATGTCAAGTTTCAGAGCTTTCCCAATAAGTTTGACCAGTCAAAGGCTCAGATATCCAAAAATCAATTAACTTGGTAGAAAGGTCAATTGAGGTCAACTTAAAGTAAAACTTCAAGATTATTTTTCAAGATCAATATTATGAGGTAAAATTCATCATTTGATCAAGGGTTGACCATGATTCATCAAGGAAATCTTAGATCATCAAGAATCAAGAAGTTTCTAAATTAGGGTTTGGATTTAAAAGATCCGTCTTGGTAGGTCGATTGCGAGGCATAAAGCGATCGCGAAAGGTGAATGCAAAATGGAGGTTAAGGGTTAAATGGTTACGCGAAAATGATTCCTAATACTAAGCTAAGGTGGAGCCATTGAAGCTCGAATTAAACCGAAAGCGTCGAAATTTAGCTCTTTAACCATCTTAGAATCGATTCAAATTTAGAATCATTCTATGAGAAGTCGAGCGTTACTTTATAATCAAATAATTATTTAAATAAAAGAAATATGATAAAAATAAATAATTGGTCTCATATTGACTTAAACAACGTCGATTTATTGAAATCAAATATTTAAGTCGTTTGTTATATCATCGACCATAAAAATAAAATAAAGTCGAAATAATAATAAAATAATAGTTTGGCCTCATATTTAATTTAAATAACGTCGATTTATTCAAAATCGAATCTTTAAATATTTATTCATCGGCCGGAATAAAATAAATAGAAATAATAAGGAAAATAAACGTGTGGCCTCAAATTAGGGGATAACGTCGATTTATCAGAAATCGAATATCATCATTTATCATTGGCCAATTAAATGATAAAGTCGATAAATAATGGATCTAAATTAATTAGAAACCATAAGAAATAATAGAAAACGATCTCATATCGATTCGGACAACGTCAATAAATTGAATGTCCCAAATCGGATACTAATATCATAGACCAAATAAAAATGCGAAATAAATCGATAAATTGATAAATCAATAGAAAATACAAAAATGGCCTCAAATCGGTTTAGATAACGTCACTTAATGGAATATCGATAAACCGTATTTTTTATCATAGGCCCTAATAATAAAATATAATAGTGAATAAAATAATAACATCGGTCTCAATTTAATGGATAACGTCGATTAAATAATCGAATATCTCATTTTATCATTAACCGAAAAAATCGAATAATCAATTAAATAATAGCGAAAAAATAAATATAGCCTCATAACAACTTTGATAACGTCGATTTAAAATTGAATATCGAAAAGTTATAGTTATATCATTGGCCAAAATAATAAGTGAGTAATTCGATAAATCGATGAACAATGGGAAGAAATAAAAGATGGCCTCTAAATATGATTAGGGAATAACAACCAAAGATAAAGACAGAAAATAAAATGAGGAATCTAAACAAAAAAATAGAATAAAAAAAGAAAGTAAACAAAATAGAGAAACAGGTGTGAGCTAGCGCTGGTTAGTGTGTTATCAGCAGGATTAACAATGGCTACAAGGCCCAACCCTCATCTCAACATATAACAACTAAAATAATAACTAAACAAAATAAAAATAATAAAAATAAATAAATAAAAGGATATATCGCATTCCTCAACACTCAGAATAAAGAAAACCACCTTTTTCACAAAAAGCTCAGAAACGCAAACAGAGTTTCTTCAACGCAACCGAAAAACCAAGACGCCTACCCACAAACCCCGGCGATGGTTCAGTTCCGATTTCACACGGCAGTCTAAGGATCTCGCGCGGCGGCCCTCTCGCTTATGGATCCCTCGGTTTCTCACTCGTCACTCCCAGTTTCTCCCACTACTCTCACTCGCGGCGGCGAAGTTGGCCCAAGGTTATTCGGTGGTAGGCGGTGAACGGAGGCCTGATTCCCAGTTCATTCACATAATCTCTCTCACTCTGAATTCAATTTCTGCTTTTCGTTGATTTGATGTGCAATCAAAATTTGGTGAGCTTATTCGAATTTAGGTTTTTTTTGGAAAAGATTGTGTTTTAGGGTTTTGCTCCGATGTTTTTTTTCTCTCAATGATTGAATGATCGCATTTATAGGAGAAAGGATTGAGCTTGGATGAGCCGTGATTCCGTTAGAAAGGATCTTTGGGCGATTTTGTGAAGATTGTGTGGGGACCTCTGCCAAGGGTGAGCTGGATTTATTTTGTCTACAATGTGATTCTATAAGGGAGGTGGTCCCCTGCTGATGAAATCTAATAGGAGTAAAAACTTGAAATTACTGCTTTGTGTAAACTGTAAATTCACTTGATGTTGACTCACTTATTTTATCACTACTGAGACTTCTAACTTTGTTTACTACTGTGAAACCTGAAACCGTGCCTCTACTTGTGTTTCATATTACCTTTTTTTTGTATCTTTTGCTGAATGATTTCTTACAACACTTTGCTTGTTTATGCTCATCTAAGAAAGTTTTGAAGCAGCTGAGTTTGTCAGCCTTGATGCCTTGCCATGAATTCTTTGTGACAATGATCTGTCTGATTTAATCTTTGGCTTATATTGTATTAATTCGGAGAAAAATGTCCATTGCAGGTGCTATTAGGACTAGCAGGACGATGGAATTTGATGTACCTGTTATGATGGGTTTAGTTCAGCTGATTACGGACTTCCTGTGAGCTGGAAATTGAAGCCCGGAGTACCTATTATGCTGTTGGTTACGGAGCGGGTGCGTGTTGCGTATCCGTTACGAGAAGGACTCAGAAATGGGGAGGTTGCTTGGTTCATTGTTAAAGATAGTAACAAGAGGGATACTAGATTCTTCAACGAATTTCTCTAGAGCTTCAACATTGAAATCCTTGGAGTCAACAAATAGCTCGTCAAAATGGCTTAAACAACCTAACTACAGGGCCAAACACATATGAATCTCCCCTTGGGAGGTATTTGACATCCAAGGTGTGAGCAATGTCATAGTCTTGCATTCATAAGCTTCATCTGATATGATAATGGCATGACGTTTTTTTTTTACTTGTATACTAACGGTCCGTTCTTGTCTTACGTTTTGGCCACAAAATAAAGTGTATTTCTTGAATCTTAAATGCCTCTTATTGATGTCTTGCAGATTTTGAAAAGCTGGATGAGGAAATTGATGAGAGACTTAATATGAAGAAGTTGGTGAGGGAACTGTCATGAAGGTATTGTTTTCTTTTGTTTACTGATGACAAGTCTCATGCCATTGGAATTAGGAGTCTACAAGTAAGAGAAACGGAGCTCAATAGAACACTAGCATGATATTAGTGATAGCGGTAGCTTTGGAAGGTAGCTTGGAGAAGGATCATTCTGAATAGTATAGGCTTGTACTACTCTGTTTCTTTCACATCTCATACCTGCAAATGTTTGGATGTGGAATTTGTATGGCTGGTCTGTCATGAGGTAACCGCAAGTTTCGTTGATGTCAATGGTTGGATGCCTCGCATTTTAGATTGTAATTTGGTGCTCTTGTTGTTATTCGTTGCTGTATTTGATAGTTATACTTTCTCTTGTGAGGAAATAAGAATCTAAACACAACAAGCTTTTTTCTGTTTCCTTTTGTGATCCTTGCTGAAATTAATGGTTGAAGACATCATGGCAGGTGAAGAAAATGCCGGCCATACATATGCGCCACTGAATTTGGCAGAAGATTCATACCTTCAGAGCTTATTGGTGCCTTACTGGAGCTGGGATTGGAATGTTGCAGAGAAGTATGCAACCACTTTCAAGATGGACGGAACCAATAATTTGATCGTTCGATTGCGTCATAATGTCGTTAGGACTGGTTTGCGCAACATCAGTATATCATATTCTCGCATCTCGCTGGCTGATGTAGCTCAGAAGTTGAGGTTGAGCTCTGCAGATCCTATTGCTGATGCAGAAAGCATTATATCAAAGGCTATCCGTGATGGAGCAATTGATGCAACATTGGATCAAATGATATTAGTTTAAACTCTAATTTTTTTGCAATATTTTCCTATATTATTTCTCATTCTGATCTTGTTGTGATACTTGAATAAATTTGAACTTTAGGCCTTGTTATCGCAGGTGAGTTTAAAACTAATAATAACTTAAATATTCAAATGGAGATTTTAATCTAAATTTCAACCCTAGTCAATGACACTCCTGCTTTTAAATCAACCTTCAGTTTTGCCAAGACAAGGTCACTAAGAACAAATAATCCAATGCATGGCAATGACCCTTTCAAGATGTAACTCGTGAAATCCATAGCCATTAGGTGTTAAAAACAATTGGAACAACCTATAATCTGAAACAAATTCAACCACGGTTTGAAAATAATTTCAACTCATAGCTTCATAAAACAAATCCCAACACGACTTGACAAGTCTCACCCATGTCTTGCACTTGAAAGCTTTTAATTATGGCCTAAAACTTGGACAATTTTAATCATGGATTTTTGAAACAAGGTTTGGCTTAAAATCAATGCCTTAAAGTAATTATATTCATGGCTTAAATAGAATTCCCATCATGGCATCACATAGGAGTATTGATTATAACAACTTCAAATGAATCCAAAACGACTAGCCTTTTGTCATAAAAAAAGTTCAACTTTTAAATCCAACTCAAAAACCAAAATATGATCTAATTGATGTTTTCCAAACACTTGAACCCTCGAATTTTGAATCAACATGACAAAACCCTTTATTATGGACCAGATGAGCAAAAGAAGTATCTTTAAATCAGAAGACCGTGACTTGAGCATTGTCCAAAACTCTAGTTCGCCTTGTAACACCCCAAAATTTGCCCTCTAAATTACTACTTTGATTGGCTTGAGGGTCGCATTCATATGCATTCTTCTATTAGGTCGTAGCATTCAAAATCGTGCATTTCATTGGACTATCAAGATAATGGGATCCAGAGGTTATTGGAATCAAGATTTGTTATATGTTGTGAGTTTCTTGAAGCAGGGATTTAAATTCGTCGAGGAAATATCTCTTTGCAAGATTCATCCAGATACAAGGCCTTCCTCCAGCAAGGTTTATCAAGTTGATATCTTCGTCAATACACGCTCCAGGTATTCCTCTTCTACATTGGGCATTATTCTTCATTGCAAGTTCATCGCTGTCAATGTACATCTCAAGACGGATTATGGTTTCGCATTCATGGGTGATTTTATGGAAAGATCTTCAGTTAAAGTGGATGATTGGAGTTTCACGCCAAGAATATGTGTCATGGTTTCCTTATGCTTTCATTTGTTGGTCGTTGGCTATACCAGTTAGTAGAGTGTTAAGGGACCGAAATTTAAGATTCATTGAGTATACAAGTTCATCTATCATTTCCATATTCAAGTTATTTTGATCATTTGCTATCCATTTTCTTATCCATTGAATATCTGTTAACCACTTCATTACCCGGTTAAGCCATTGTTTTATCCACTCTCATGTCCATTCTCCGTCTTTTTTATCCGATCAACTCAAATATATTTCTATCATTTTTGTTATGAGTCATTTTCTTTTTTTCCCAAATTACCAAAATCTTTTCTATTTTTGTATTAAACTCATAAACTTTTTTTAAATAAAGCCCATAACTCCAAATCATTTTCTACAAACCTTTTACCCATTATTCACTCTCAAGATTCAATTACTTCATAAATCATTTCCAAAATCTAAAATCCATTTTTCTTGTCCATATTTCCATTCTAATCACTTCAAGTATCTATATTTTAATTCAATTATAAACTGTTGATGCAACGTCATAGTTATTAAATTCAAAGTCCAGAACTAATTTGCAAGAATAAAAATAGAATCAATTTAATCTACAGCAAAATTATACCATTGAAACACTCAGAAACAACTTGTCAATGAAGAGTTAAGTTACATATTAGGAAAATCCATTACAATGGAAAGTTAGCAGTGAATTAAAACCAGTTACAAGAAACTCGAAAAGGATTCGGTTACAACAAATCAATAAATCTCACAACAGATAACAGAAAATCAACCCTGACTATTCAAGCTAATTCCTAACAGAAAAAACTAACAGAAACTTCTAGCTGAGTCTAGAAGCTTTTAACCGAAACTTCCGGAAGCTTCTTAGGGATTGGTATATAGATTCGGGTCCATTCATTACCGTTTTTTTCTTCGGCTTGAAGGCTGAGCTTTCCTCTTCCCGGATTTCATATCCTTCATTCGTCCCTCATCTTCTTTTTCAATCATCACCATCTCCATAGCCTATTGAATCGTCAGTCTCCAATCTAAGCTTCAAATTTGTGAAATACATCAACTTCAGAGTGGTGTTATCTTCAGTAATCTACAAATCAAATATCAAGAATCAACCACAAATATAAAAGAAATGAGAGAGGCGCAAGAAGAAGAGGAAATGCTCACGATCCACCGATTCACCAAGAATGAAATAAATCCAGAAACAATCATCACCTTCATGGCACAATTCCATCTTCATCTCCATTAGTCAAGCTTCATCATTAACTCTCTGCATCAACATGTCATAATCCTGCATTGGCAAAAACAGAATCACAACAATATGTAGCAGAAGAAATCGCAAAAGGTAAGAGAAAGAGCTCGAAAGTGTTCATACCGAGTGAATCAGGGTTGCATCTCATCATCGTTCATCTGCATCGCATTATCATAGCGTTGTCGAAGAGAACCTGTATCAACCTGCAAGTTTACCAATAATCACAGTTTAAAGATTCGCAGGGTGCAAGTATATTGAGTCATACACAAGAAATATGAGAGGAAGGCATATCAGAATTTCGACACGCAAAAACCAAGATTGAAGGGACGGTAGTAAGATATCATAGAAAAGGAACAAGAAAGCAGTAACAGTGATTTTCATGGTAATACCTCAATCTCAATCTTCAATCCTTCAATCTTCAATCTGTAAATCGAATCCTCGATTATCATCTCAATTCATTTGGAACCCTCCTTACCAACCTGCTGTGGTTCGTTGTATCTGTGTCCTCACTCATCATTCGTCTTCAACCTACGATTCAAGAACCACAACAACACAAGATTAACAATCACAACTGATATCATCTCAACAATTTCATCACAACATTAAAGAGTCAGGAAAAAACCAACCTGCACACTGTGAAACGGATTGACAGAAAGGCAGCCGAACATACCTGAGCAATTTTTCTCCAATTTTTCATCAAGCCTTATCGATAAACTTCCATCTCCATCGAATCCTCACAACTTTCTTCAATACGGGTTCAATGCCTTCTTTTCAATCTCCCTACATCAAAATAAAAAAAAAAGCAAAGCAAGAACTATCAGTGACAGCAGCTTGAGAGTGATATGAAGAATCACTGACACACCTTCAGGCAGTACCTGCATCAAGGATACAGGATATTCCTCGAGTCATTCATTATCATGCCCATCATCTTCGTAGCCTTGTCTTCAATTTGAGGCTTCGATCACCATCGTTAGATCTTCGATCCTTCCGCAACACATCGATAAACCTGCGAAGAAAAGCCAGTGAGCAATTATCGGACACTTGGTCCCAGTAGTCAAATACCTGCAGAGAAAAGAGCAGTGCATTCACGAGTCAGAGGTAAAGCTGAACGCCACCGAGTGAGCTTCAATCTCAAGGATTCGACGTTGTAACGGGCCGAAAACGAAGAGTGATGTATCTCCCCCATGGACGTCGCCTCCGTTTCGAAAGCCGCTTGTGAAGTTCTGAGAGCAAGAGCACTCCAGATCGAGGTAAGTTCCTCTGGATTTTCGTCGCCGGTTAGTTAATTTGTTCCAGTTTCGTGTTTAATTAGGACGAGGTTAGAATTGTGAAGGGAGACGGTGACCGCAGGAGGAAGGTGCGGGTGACGGTGATGTAGCGCCGCCGGAGTTTATTAGGTTGTTTTGTTGAAGGTGAGAAAGAAGGGAGAAGACGAGTGAGAGATAGGAGAGTGGTTAGGGTTTCACGGCGGCGGCAATGAGGATTAGGTTAGAAGGAGATGACGGAAGGGTATGGTGGCTCAGGCTAGCGGCGGCGGGATTTAGGAAATAGGGTTTGTGTTTTGGAGAAGGAGATGAAGAGAAGATGAGAGAGGAGATCGAAAAAAGGGGGGGCTAGGTTTGTCTTCAATAAAGTTTGACTGATGATTATGTTAGTTTTTATTTTAATTAATTAATTATTAGTATAAGAGGAATATTAATTGGAATTAAGAGGAATATTAAGGTCATTAAGAGGATTAACTCTGTTTTAATTATTTTAATTTTCATTAAAAAAGGGAGTTATGGCAGAGTCAACAAAGTTGACCGAATTTTCAGGCTAAACACCCTCAAAAGCTCATGCGAATTGGGCCTAACAAAATACTATTCCCACCCCCATTTGGGCCCAACTCTCATTTCTAACTTAAGTAAACTTCTATTTCTCCCCCTTTCTATTCTTCTTTTCTATTTAATTTCTATTTTATACCTTTCAGCTTTAATTCCATAAAAAATATGAAAATGAATATTAAAATTCTACAAAAATTATATTAGAATATTAAGACATTTTAGAAACACTCCCAATTTTCACTTTCTGAATTTAGTTATTTTTCGATTTAATTTCGAATTTTAATTTAATTGATTTGGTATTGAATTCTCATGTAGACACATAAAATTGTACAATTTATTTAGGTCACTTCCCATGATATTTTTTGCCCATTCTTTTTGCTATGGTTAAAAGACAAGTTAAAGTACCTAGGACATTTTTTGGTGAATTTTTAGGACATTTTTTCTATTGTTTTGGTAGTATAATTTGTGTAATTTTGTGATTAAACTTTAGTTAGGTTTAAGTGGTTATTTGCCTTAGTTAGAATGAGAATTTTTTAGAGATTTTTTAATATAATAATATAATCAGGTTGAAGACCTTAGGAGATTAATTTCATATTTTTCTCATGACTTTTAATATTTTTGCCATTTTAATTCATTCCTTCACGTTATGCATATTCATAATTCATATCATTCACTAACTATTTGCTTTTTCTTTGTGTGCAAGGTGTTTTGCAAGGTTTGGCTTATGGACTTGGATATTTTATGCTTCAATTGTGTTTTATACTTTGTGTATTTTGCGATTGTAATAGCTTAGAATTTGTATGCTTTTGTAATTTCCTTAATTAGGATTAGAAAAGATAAAAACAAATCGTTAGAAAACCAAATCTTCAAAAACAAATAAAGTATTCGATCCAACATCGAGTATACTATCAAATAAATAAATAAAGTTCATATTATCTTAAGATTCCACGATTACCATTCGTTCCATTCCACTCAACCAATATCAAACCTTGTATGTTTCATACCATAAGTCGTGTGTCTTAGCACCACGCAACCGACCTACACACCTCATTGTTTCATCCCGTTTACATTTCATATGCGTTTATACCTACCATGACCTAGGAGAACCCTATTGCTAACTTCTTTTACTTGCATGTTTTATATTTCTTATATTTCTTAGGTAGATTCGATTGCAAACCTCACTAACCATAGGTTATCCATGAATTTAAACTGACTTAGGATAAGTCTAGTTTCCCTTAGAATGTTTACCTTTTATAACTTGAGTCTCTTCTCATCCCCAAATAAAATCAAAAAAACAATTAATAAAGGAAAAGGTGTACAATGCGCCACGAGCCTTAAGCTACACGGGAAATGATTAGTGGAGGTCTCCTTCACTCTTCTAGGATGCTTTACAAACGTTCCATTGGGGGCGATCTTGGAAAGTATTCGCTCCTGTGTCATAGTCTTTAGTGTTGTACATTCAACAAACGCAAATTCAAAACATTTCTTATAAAAAACAACAAACCAAGAAGTTACGTCTTCTTTTCTCATCTCATACTCTTTGCGGACGAACATGACTTGTCTCGACAGTTCAAACAGCGATACGGTAAACACCCTCGTGTCAGAGCCGGTAACACCTGAGCTAGAGCTATGGCAATGTCATCCTAAAAACGCCAAACGAGTGTAAGCCTTAGTTAGACGAACTACGGCGTCTCTGATCCTCATTTATCCCGATGAGGTACGTAGGCAGTGGGGTAGGGCCCATTCGAGCACAATCTTTCTTTTTCCCTACATTTTCCCATTTTATTCCCATTTGTTAATTCCATTTCTTTTTCTCATTTCATTTCCATGCCAGATAGCTATTCTTTCAGTTAAACAGCATATTATTTCTCACCCTTTGAAAACAGTCTTATAAGCGTGGATCCCGTCGGGTACGGCGGACGGATTGGGGTGCTAATACCTTCTCAATTCGTAACCGACTCCCGTATCCAGATCTTTGGTTCGCAAGGCCTCGTCCTTCCTTTCTTCCTTAGGTTTGTGCAACATTACCTTTCCCATTCCTTTGGGATAAAAATGTCTGGCTGGCGACTCTACCTTTTCCGCGCCACTTTCGCGTTTGTACTAGGATGAAAATCCCGGGAGCGACAGCTGGCGACTCTGCTGGGGACTTTTAGAAATTCTAATCTCCCCTTTGAGAGTCAATCCTAGCGCTTGTCTGTTGCTGTTTTCTTTGGGTGCTTATTCATTTGCTGTTATTGTTTTAGTTTAGCTTTACTGTTTTGTTTACAGTTTATCGCTTTCCTTTACAGCTTTATTTACAGCTTTCTGCGCTTTATTTTACTGTCGCATATACTGGCATATACTGTACTGGCTGTTCTGGTTTTCCTTGGTGGGATGGGATTATTGTGAGATAAGCCAAATACCCGGCTTGAGTATACACATAGGATTTAGAGTGGGAAGTCGTGTGGCTTGCGTGGTCTTGAGCACGTGTAGTTTTCACGAGTCCCACACCCAGATCAGGCTCTCTTGGGATATGTTCTATACTGCCTAGGCAGACCATAGAATGTTCCCACCTGAGCTACTAACACTGGGAACCGATCTTCGAGGACCTTAGTGGAAACAACCCTCTCCAGTGGTGACAGTGGCAGACCACATTTTGTGGCAAACCCATTCGCACCCGAGGGCCCACTAGGAAATCGCATAGGATGACCTTGTTCTCTCGTAGGAACCTGGTTAAAGCAACTGGTCGTATGACGGTAGTATTGTACCCTTCGGGATGAATGTACTATTGTTTCTCGACTTTAGTGCTTGAAGCTGGGAACTTATGAGGGATGCTTGTTTTTCCGGAATTCAGCTGAGGCCTCCCTGAGTAGTACATAATGCCAAACCGATTCCCTGATTTGGTCATGAGCCATTTCTCGGAAATGGTGAACGTATTATTGCTATTCGGCTTTGAGAGTCCGTGATGTTGACCCGTAGTAGCAACACCCGTGAGATTGGGAGGGGTTTACAGGTTTGCAGGAACCCTAAAACTTCCAACATACCCGCTTTTGCCAGTGTTACTCAATGATATGATCCGGTCCTATATGATACTTGGTTGAGAATTCTGGAACTTCTGCACAGAGATACTGATATCATGATCTTCACCAACACTTGGTTATCTGATCCACGCCAGCGTCGGACCGCTGACCACATGCCCGTTGCATACATGACATCATGGCATTTTAGCATACATGTTCAGTTACTTCTAAGGATCCCATATCTGGATTATGTCGGATTTTCTTCTGCATTAAAACTTGGATCAAAACAGATGGATTCCCTGGAAATAACCGAACATGGCATTTGCATACATCCTTGCATTTTTTTTTTTTTTTTTTTTTTTTTTTTTTTTTTTTTTTTTTTTTACAGGTGTTCAGAGACAAATTCTTATCCTGACCTGGTTTCTCTCCAGAATGGTCAATTTGAATCACGACTGTCAAGGTTTAGATATGGAACAACTCCGAGCGGAGGTGACTGAGATGAAGGCCCAACTGGGGCATGTTGTAGCGGACATTCGAGCGTTGTCCCAGGATCAGAAGTTGTTGAGAGAAGAATTCAACTTGATGAAGACTCAGATAAAGCTGCTTACAGGAATCATGAATACTATGTCAAAAAAGGAAAACAGTTGTGTGTCTACTTTTCAAACAGAAGGTCATGTTTCTCCCATCTCTTTGGGATGTCCAATAAATCAGGGTTCTTTAGATGGGTTTCCTCTACAGTTCGAATCTCTTCACCAGCAATCGTCACTCGTCAGTCAGGAAGGGCATCAGATAGGAACCAACTCCACATGTGAACTGAATGATCCTACACCAATCGTTACCAAAGAAGTGAATACTTTCTTTCCTTATCAGGGATCCTCCTCAGATGCTACGCCTTGGTTTCCAGGAGAAATATTTCAATCGATTTCATCTATAACTCCTCCATTGCTAGCAACCCGTCATCAACAGGTTCAAGAAAGGATTATTGATCTGATACCCGTGTCTTATGCTGAATTATGTCCACAACTGTCCGAAATGGGATTGATTGAGTGTCACAACATAACTCCTCCTTCAGCATGCAAGAATACAAAAGAAGTGGTCAACTTTCCTTCTTCTAGAATCATTGCTCTGCCTAAGTCTTCAAAGGGGCTGCCTCAACAATCTTCATTCACTCCTCGGTCAAGTACGAGTAAGAAAGTACGAGGACATGTCAGGCGTCCCACGCAGTGTCAACAACGAAGTTTTCAATCACGACCACAGGGTCAGCAACAACAGGTACAGAGACTGTTTCAGGAAAGAACAAGAGCGAGGAACCGCAGACTTGATCCTATCCCATGTCCATATGTTGTATTGCTTCCAGAACTTCTGAAGTTGAACTTGGTCGAGCTTCGTACCATGAGAGCTCCTTCTGCTGATAATCTACCACCAAATTTCGAACCACAC
Organism: Lathyrus aphaca; assembly: GCA_963966055.1. NCBI lineage: Eukaryota > Viridiplantae > Streptophyta > Magnoliopsida > Fabales > Fabaceae > Lathyrus > Lathyrus aphaca. Next base: position 389,308,255 of record OZ014524.1, read on the forward strand.
TCCAAGTGCGAATTCCATTCAGGTGCCCAGGGGCACGGTATTGAGAAATGTTGGGCTTTTCAGAACAAGGTGCAAAACCTAATTGAGTCCAAGACAATCAATTTTTCTCCTCATCCAAAGGTACTCCAGAGTCTGATGCCTAATCACAACGGAACCAGTGTCACGGTTATTCTACCCAAGGTCCATGTTAAGCTCAAGTCTTCGAGTTAATCACCCAGGATGCTAGGGTATTCATGAAGCAAATAAAGCCAGCAGTATTCAAATACTCCCAGTGATGGCATTTAAGTGTTTGCCTTTCTTCATTGTTCATTTTCATCCCTATTGAGGGGAACTACGTCGCTCTGATTCTTCATTGGTCATCAGTCAATGGAGATACGTAGGCAGAAGATCGTCAGGTCTTTCCGAGCAAACTTATGGGGGAACTTTACTCCCCAGTTTCACTCTTTCCTTCAGATGTCTCGCGTCAGAGTCAGGATAGCTAGAAGAGGAAGTATTACTGCCATGGTTGGGCATGCAACTGCAAATTGAAGATTACAAGTCTGTGAAATGAGCTTTTTGATCGTTGAAAGTATCCAAGACTGACAGGTCCAGACGGAGCCAAGCCTCCTCAACTACGGCAATATTCAGTTTCTTTACTGCATTTCCATTTGTAGTTTCTTTTATATGCTAAACATTTGTCTACATGTATGAATTTTGTTTGCTTTGAATGTTAGCAATAATAAAACTCACATGCTTTTCTTGAAGTAAATTCATTTGCATTCCCTTATAATTTTGCGTATGTACATCGCAATACCAATTGTCATGCTTAAATTCTGTGAGGGAGGATGACGAAACAAAAACGCAATATCTCTGAATTGTGTGCTCTTGAGTAAGGCCCTGTTGACGATGTACAGGCATTGTTTCAAATCCTAAACACTGGAGATATAAGGAAGATAAACCCTTGCTAACCCCTTCGAGCCTTGAAGTAGGAGTTTCTTTTCATATAAAAAACCCTCACATGTAACCAAGGGGCAGGGTAGACGTCAGCTAGTCAGACCAAGCGTTCAGACTTTCATAAAGGAGTGTATTTGAAGATCCATTGCATTCTACTATGCTAATCAAGAGGTCCAAAGGCCAAAAAACCACAATGGTTATCCAAGTCAAAAGGTCCAAAGATTGAAAACCATAATGGTTGTCTTTCGTCGACCCAAAGAATGAGGCAGTCACAACCCTCGCGAAGCAATCAAGACAAACAGTGTCACACGACTTATTCAAAAAAAAAAAAACGAGAGAGAAAAGAAAAGGCCCGCTAAGTCGAAACTTGAAAACAAGCGACTTAGGCAAAAGTTAGGGCATCCCGCTGGACTTCATAATCAAAGATTCACAAGAATTCGTCCAGGCAAAAGTTAGGGATAAGCAAAATAACGCAAAAGCGAAAGACAAAAAGGATTACACAAGAAAGATCCTCAAATAAGAACAAAGTCGTGTGACACAGACACGAAAGATAGAGGAGTGACTGACTCTCAACAATAACCTGATTGGTGCTTGAACTAACAGTAACAATGGTTCCTCAATCAACACGAAACCCTTAGGAAAGTTGAATGCTTGTGAAAACTAGCTGAACATAGGAATGGAGAACATCACGAAGAGCGGGTGGGCACAAATAAACTTCGAGCCTATATCCTTTGTTTCTATAACCGTGAACCAGGCCACGATACAACCCTTAAAAGTCCTAACTGAAACAGGGTTAATTTGAGTGCATACTACCACGAGACCGCGTTCCTGACTCCTATGAGTTATGCTAAAAGACATTTGTTGGTATTGCATGTACATACTTTCATTCAAATAAAGGTCGTATCTTAACCAGTGATTCGCTCACGAAGGTTAACGATCCATTTTCAAAACTTCAAGATTAACATGTTTGTTGAATTAGGATTTTCATTCTAAGAATAAACATTTTCTCACTTGCATACATTTGTTGAGCATCATAATTGGTTCACATGCGGAAATTCAATCCAGAAGCTCAAGCTTGCCAGGTTGAGAAGTCTAAAACTTCTGAAAGACTGTCACGTCGAGGTTCACTTTTCCGAATAAAGCTTCATTGAGCAGGGACTTTCCCAATTAGTCATGGTAAGAGCCAGCCAATCCGGGGCAGTCACGTCGAGCAATCTCTTCAAAATCAGAGTACCCGGCCAATCCGGGGCAGTCACGTCGAGCAATCTCTTCAAAATTAGAGTATTGAGCCAATCCGGGGCAGTTACGTGGAGCAATCTCTTCAAATGTCAGTCAAACTGGGGCAATCACCTCGAGATTCAAATCTCTCCAAGAGCGAAGATTAGTCAGTCAAGAGCAAAACTATTCAAGTACTCATACTGGGGCAGGCTACCCTAATAGTACGAGAGTTCATTCTTTCCTGAAGACAGATGATTGGAAGCATTTACCCGGAGTTTAGAATACTGTGGTTACTTGTCAAGTCAACTATCTCGTTCAGCACTTCTGACAGATACAAACTCATCCGCATTGGCAATGGTTACCTCCCCAGCAAGGTTATTACATTGATTCATGCAGTTGTTACAATACCTAAGAGTTTAAAGACGCCAAGTCTTTTTGTAAAATCCTCTTGAGGTAAAATCCATACGGAAGCAGCTGATCCCCAGCCCGGGACAATTCGAAATCTTTCCTCCTTAGCAGGACGTGTCTCGGTGTTGTCATCTCCAACAGGCAAATGGAAGTTGTCCTCACTAAAGTCAGCACTTTTTCTTTCAGTTGGTTTCCTTGATCTTGATTCCTCATCAGATCTAAGGCAATTCCTATTCCCCTAGAAGATTTCAGATGAATCGTTCTCCTCCCCAGCAGGTCCATAAGAGTGGGTATTCCTCAATAGTCAAGGTATCCCCAGGCACGGCCCTCAAATCTAAAAGTCCAATTTATTTTTGGCAAAGGTGATAATTCGGGATAGATGAATTATTCACGCTCCTCTCCGACAGAAATGTCATCCCCACAGGGCTACTTGATATCGAATTCGCGATCATTGTGTTTCCCCACAGAGTCAACAGAGACTTATCACTTCCGCGTCAGGAATTTCCTTCACATTCACCAGTTCATTAACAATACTCAAAACACAATATCCCCAGTGTCATGGGGCAGCATACCATGCAATTCAACATATGCAAAGTCCAGCCGCAGACTGGCCAAAGTCCATCTTCGGGTGGCAAGTTTCAAAGTCCAGCCGCAGACTGGCCAAAGTCCATCTTCGGGTGGCAAGTTTCAAAGTCCAGCCGCAGACTGGCCAAAGTCCATCTTCGGGTGGCAAATTTCAAAGTCCAGCCGCAGACTGGCCAAAGTCCATCTTCGGGTGGCAAGCTTCAAAAGTCCACCCGCAGTGTGGCAAATCTCAAAAGTCCCCCGTAGTGGGCAAAAGTCTCCCGTAGTGAGCAAAAGTCTCCCGTAGTGAGCAAAAGTCCAGCCGCAGACTGGCCAAAGTCCATCTTCGGGTGGCAAGTTTCAAAGTCTCCCGTAGTGAGCAAAAGTCTCCCGTAGTGAGCAGAAGTCCAGCCGCAGACTGGCCAAAGTCCATCTTCGGGTGGCAAGTTTCAAAAGTCTCCCGTAGTGAGCAAAAGTCTCCCGTAGTGAGCAAAAGTCCAGCCGCAGACTGGCCAAAGTCCATCTTCGGGTGGCAAGTTTCAAAAGTCTCCCATAGTGAGCAAAAGTCTCCCGTAGTGAGCAAAAGTCCACCCGCAGTGTGGCAAATCTCTAAAGTCCCCCGCAGTGGGCAAAAGTCTCCCGTAGTGAGCAAAAGTCCAACCGCAGATTGGCGAAAGTCCATCCACAGGGTGGCATCATATCACAAGTCCACCCACAGGGTGGCACCATATCAAAGTCCACCCACAGCGTGACAATTTCCAAAGACCACCCGCAGTGTGGCAAAGTATTTTGAAGACCAACCGCAGATTGGCGAAAGTCCATTCACAGGGTGGCACCATATCACAAGTCCACCCACAGTGTGGCAAGTCAGTAGCCATCTGGCATTACTCCAAAAGGCATCCCCGTTTACTATTCTTCACATCATAATTATATCCAAGCAGAGTTCGTTCGGTTGAGGTTATTTCCCTGTTCTTCTGCCATAGAGTGCAAATTTTCTGGTTGTTTCTAGTATTCAATCCCTGCATACTTCAAATGTCTGAAAGCAACTGCTGTCATCCATTCACGTCTACAGTGATTGAATAGGGGCAGCTGTAACACCCCAAAATTTGCCCTCTAAATTACTACTTTGATTGGCTTGAGGGTCGCATTCATATGCATTCTTCTATTAGGTCGTAGCATTCAAAATCGTGCATTTCATTGGACTATCAAGATAATGGGATCCAGAGGTTATTGGAATCAAGATTTGTTATATGTTGTGAGTTTCTTGAAGCAGGGATTTAAATTCGTCGAGGAAATATCTCTTTGCAAGATTCATCCAGATACAAGGCCTTCCTCCAGCAAGGTTTATCAAGTTGATATCTTCGTCAATACACGCTCCAGGTATTCCTCTTCTACATTGGGCATTATTCTTCATTGCAAGTTCATCGCTGTCAATGTACATCTCAAGACGGATTATGGTTTCGCATTCATGGGTGATTTTATGGAAAGATCTTCAGTTAAAGTGGATGATTGGAGTTTCACGCCAAGAATATGTGTCATGGTTTCCTTATGCTTTCATTTGTTGGTCGTTGGCTATACCAGTTAGTAGAGTGTTAAGGGACCGAAATTTAAGATTCATTGAGTATACAAGTTCATCTATCATTTCCATATTCAAGTTATTTTGATCATTTGCTATCCATTTTCTTATCCATTGAATATCTGTTAACCACTTCATTACCCGGTTAAGCCATTGTTTTATCCACTCTCATGTCCATTCTCCGTCTTTTTTATCCGATCAACTCAAATATATTTCTATCATTTTTGTTATGAGTCATTTTCTTTTTTTCCCAAATTACCAAAATCTTTTCTATTTTTGTATTAAACTCATAAACTTTTTTTAAATAAAGCCCATAACTCCAAATCATTTTCTACAAACCTTTTACCCATTATTCACTCTCAAGATTCAATTACTTCATAAATCATTTCCAAAATCTAAAATCCATTTTTCTTGTCCATATTTCCATTCTAATCACTTCAAGTATCTATATTTTAATTCAATTATAAACTGTTGATGCAACGTCATAGTTATTAAATTCAAAGTCCAGAACTAATTTGCAAGAATAAAAATAGAATCAATTTAATCTACAGCAAAATTATACCATTGAAACACTCAGAAACAACTTGTCAATGAAGAGTTAAGTTACATATTAGGAAAATCCATTACAATGGAAAGTTAGCAGTGAATTAAAACCAGTTACAAGAAACTCGAAAAGGATTCGGTTACAACAAATCAATAAATCTCACAACAGATAACAGAAAATCAACCCTGACTATTCAAGCTAATTCCTAACAGAAAAAACTAACAGAAACTTCTAGCTGAGTCTAGAAGCTTTTAACCGAAACTTCCGGAAGCTTCTTAGGGATTGGTATATAGATTCGGGTCCATTCATTACCGTTTTTTTCTTCGGCTTGAAGGCTGAGCTTTCCTCTTCCCGGATTTCATATCCTTCATTCGTCCCTCATCTTCTTTTTCAATCATCACCATCTCCATAGCCTATTGAATCGTCAGTCTCCAATCTAAGCTTCAAATTTGTGAAATACATCAACTTCAGAGTGGTGTTATCTTCAGTAATCTACAAATCAAATATCAAGAATCAACCACAAATATAAAAGAAATGAGAGAGGCGCAAGAAGAAGAGGAAATGCTCACGATCCACCGATTCACCAAGAATGAAATAAATCCAGAAACAATCATCACCTTCATGGCACAATTCCATCTTCATCTCCATTAGTCAAGCTTCATCATTAACTCTCTGCATCAACATGTCATAATCCTGCATTGGCAAAAACAGAATCACAACAATATGTAGCAGAAGAAATCGCAAAAGGTAAGAGAAAGAGCTCGAAAGTGTTCATACCGAGTGAATCAGGGTTGCATCTCATCATCGTTCATCTGCATCGCATTATCATAGCGTTGTCGAAGAGAACCTGTATCAACCTGCAAGTTTACCAATAATCACAGTTTAAAGATTCGCAGGGTGCAAGTATATTGAGTCATACACAAGAAATATGAGAGGAAGGCATATCAGAATTTCGACACGCAAAAACCAAGATTGAAGGGACGGTAGTAAGATATCATAGAAAAGGAACAAGAAAGCAGTAACAGTGATTTTCATGGTAATACCTCAATCTCAATCTTCAATCCTTCAATCTTCAATCTGTAAATCGAATCCTCGATTATCATCTCAATTCATTTGGAACCCTCCTTACCAACCTGCTGTGGTTCGTTGTATCTGTGTCCTCACTCATCATTCGTCTTCAACCTACGATTCAAGAACCACAACAACACAAGATTAACAATCACAACTGATATCATCTCAACAATTTCATCACAACATTAAAGAGTCAGGAAAAAACCGACCTGCACACTGTGAAACGGATTGACAGAAAGGCAGCCGAACATACCTGAGCAATTTTTCTCCAATTTTTCATCAAGCCTTATCGATAAACTTCCATCTCCATCGAATCCTCACAACTTTCTTCAATACGGGTTCAATGCCTTCTTTTCAATCTCCCTACATCAAAATAAAAAAAAAAGCAAAGCAAGAACTATCAGTGACAGCAGCTTGAGAGTGATATGAAGAATCACTGACACACCTTCAGGCAGTACCTGCATCAAGGATACAGGATATTCCTCGAGTCATTCATTATCATGCCCATCATCTTCGTAGCCTTGTCTTCAATTTGAGGCTTCGATCACCATCGTTAGATCTTCGATCCTTCCGCAACACATCGATAAACCTGCGAAGAAAAGCCAGTGAGCAATTATCGGACACTTGGTCCCAGTAGTCAAATACCTGCAGAGAAAAGAGCAGTGCATTCACGAGTCAGAGGTAAAGCTGAACGCCACCGAGTGAGCTTCAATCTCAAGGATTCGACGTTGTAACGGGCCGAAAACGAAGAGTGATGTATCTCCCCCATGGACGTCGCCTCCGTTTCGAAAGCCGCTTGTGAAGTTCTGAGAGCAAGAGCACTCCAGATCGAGGTAAGTTCCTCTGGATTTTCGTCGCCGGTTAGTTAATTTGTTCCAGTTTCGTGTTTAATTAGGACGAGGTTAGAATTGTGAAGGGAGACGGTGACCGCAGGAGGAAGGTGCGGGTGACGGTGATGTAGCGCCGCCGGAGTTTATTAGGTTGTTTTGTTGAAGGTGAGAAAGAAGGGAGAAGACGAGTGAGAGATAGGAGAGTGGTTAGGGTTTCACGGCGGCGGCAATGAGGATTAGGTTAGAAGGAGATGACGGAAGGGTATGGCGGCTCAGGCTAGCGGCGGCGGGATTTAGGAAATAGGGTTTGTGTTTTGGAGAAGGAGATGAAGAGAAGATGAGAGAGGAGATCGAAAAAAGGGGGGGCTAGGTTTGTCTTCAATAAAGTTTGACTGATGATTATGTTAGTTTTTATTTTAATTAATTAATTATTAGTATAAGAGGAATATTAATTGGAATTAAGAGGAATATTAAGGTCATTAAGAGGATTAACTCTGTTTTAATTATTTTAATTTTCATTAAAAAAGGGAGTTATGGCAGAGTCAACAAAGTTGACCGAATTTTCAGGCTAAACACCCTCAAAAGCTCATGCGAATTGGGCCTAACAAAATACTATTCCCACCCCCATTTGGGCCCAACTCTCATTTCTAACTTAAGTAAACTTCTATTTCTCCCCCTTTCTATTCTTCTTTTCTATTTAATTTCTATTTTATACCTTTCAGCTTTAATTCCATAAAAAATATGAAAATGAATATTAAAATTCTACAAAAATTATATTAGAATATTAAGACATTTTAGAAACACTCCCAATTTTCACTTTCTGAATTTAGTTATTTTTCGATTTAATTTCGAATTTTAATTTAATTGATTTGGTATTGAATTCTCATGTAGACACATAAAATTGTACAATTTATTTAGGTCACTTCCCATGATATTTTTTGCCCATTCTTTTTGCTATGGTTAAAAGACAAGTTAAAGTACCTAGGACATTTTTTGGTGAATTTTTAGGACATTTTTTCTATTGTTTTGGTAGTATAATTTGTGTAATTTTGTGATTAAACTTTAGTTAGGTTTAAGTGGTTATTTGCCTTAGTTAGAATGAGAATTTTTTAGAGATTTTTTAATATAATAATATAATCAGGTTGAAGACCTTAGGAGATTAATTTCATATTTTTCTCATGACTTTTAATATTTTTGCCATTTTAATTCATTCCTTCACGTTATGCATATTCATAATTCATATCATTCACTAACTATTTGCTTTTTCTTTGTGTGCAAGGTGTTTTGCAAGGTTTGGCTTATGGACTTGGATATTTTATGCTTCAATTGTGTTTTATACTTTGTGTATTTTGCGATTGTAATAGCTTAGAATTTGTATGCTTTTGTAATTTCCTTAATTAGGATTAGAAAAGATAAAAACAAATCGTTAGAAAACCAAATCTTCAAAAACAAATAAAGTATTCGATCCAACATCGAGTATACTATCAAATAAATAAATAAAGTTCATATTATCTTAAGATTCCACGATTACCATTCGTTCCATTCCACTCAACCAATATCAAACCTTGTATGTTTCATACCATAAGTCGTGTGTCTTAGCACCACGCAACCGACCTACACACCTCATTGTTTCATCCCGTTTACATTTCATATGCGTTTATACCTACCATGACCTAGGAGAACCCTATTGCTAACTTCTTTTACTTGCATGTTTTATATTTCTTATATTTCTTAGGTAGATTCGATTGCAAACCTCACTAACCATAGGTTATCCATGAATTTAAACTGACTTAGGATAAGTCTAGTTTCCCTTAGAATGTTTACCTTTTATAACTTGAGTCTCTTCTCATCCCCAAATAAAATCAAAAAAACAATTAATAAAGGAAAAGGTGTACAATGCGCCACGAGCCTTAAGCTACACGGGAAATGATTAGTGGAGGTCTCCTTCACTCTTCTAGGATGCTTTACAAACGTTCCATTGGGGGCGATCTTGGAAAGTATTCGCTCCTGTGTCATAGTCTTTAGTGTTGTACATTCAACAAACGCAAATTCAAAACATTTCTTATAAAAAACAACAAACCAAGAAGTTACGTCTTCTTTTCTCATCTCATACTCTTTGCGGACGAACATGACTTGTCTCGACAGTTCAAACAGCGATACGGTAAACACCCTCGTGTCAGAGCCGGTAACACCTGAGCTAGAGCTATGGCAATGTCATCCTAAAAACGCCAAACGAGTGTAAGCCTTAGTTAGACGAACTACGGCGTCTCTGATCCTCATTTATCCCGATGAGGTACGTAGGCAGTGGGGTAGGGCCCATTCGAGCACAATCTTTCTTTTTCCCTACATTTTCCCATTTTATTCCCATTTGTTAATTCCATTTCTTTTTCTCATTTCATTTCCATGCCAGATAGCTATTCTTTCAGTTAAACAGCATATTATTTCTCACCCTTTGAAAACAGTCTTATAAGCGTGGATCCCGTCGGGTACGGCGGACGGATTGGGGTGCTAATACCTTCTCAATTCGTAACCGACTCCCGTATCCAGATCTTTGGTTCGCAAGGCCTCGTCCTTCCTTTCTTCCTTAGGTTTGTGCAACATTACCTTTCCCATTCCTTTGGGATAAAAATGTCTGGCTGGCGACTCTACCTTTTCCGCGCCACTTTCGCGTTTGTACTAGGATGAAAATCCCGGGAGCGACACGCCTCTGTAAGAAAATGAACCTTGGAAACATCTGTTTAGACAACAAGAAAAGCAAAAGTAACATATTTTTTAATTTTGAATACTGGTTATTAATTAAAACATGAAATGAAAATCAATATATAAGTAGGACAAATTTGGGGTATGACAGATGCCTCTATCTTATTGTCTTGCACCTGAAGAAGTTGAATTGCCATGAGGCTTTCAATTTCAGGGTGAAAGATAATTAGATATAAGAATACCCAAGATTTATCTAATGCACAATGCAGTGTAATACTGAAATATGATATGCTCGTATGTATGCAAATGCTGAGGACCTTAAGGGTATGAATGCAATAATGGTATAAGACACAATGTATGTGGGAATGATGAAATGATTGGATAAGAAGAAAACAATGAAAATGAAAAGGTAAGAAACTGGTTAGGACATAAGATATTTCTGAAACTCTGTCTGGGTTACAGAGAATAGTCAGAAATACTTGAAGTGAGAGAAATAAACCCTGAGAAAAGTAATAAAGACATCCAGAAAAATCTATGGATGCACAAATACCAATTTTGGAAATCAACGCCCGTAACATCTAGAAAAGTACTAGATGTGGAATGAAACCCAAATTACGAAGGTACACCAAGGGAGACATCAAACTCTTCAACTAGAAAATTAAAAGAGATGTCACTTGAAATAGGGATCCACGTCAAACTTAACATAGTTTGAAGGAAAAGAAAATATCCACGCCAAATTTTCTTAACAAGACAAATTTGAAGGAAAAGAGTTCCACGCCAAATTTTCTAACAAGACAAATTTGAAGGAAAAGAAAATATCCACGCCAAATTTTCTTAATGAGACAAATTTGAAGGAAAAAGGTTCCACGCCAAACTTAACACAGTTTGAAGGAAAAGAAAATATCCACGCCAAATTTTCTTAATAAGACAAATTTGAAGGAAAAAGGTTCCATGCCAAACTTAACACAGTTTGAAGAAAAAGGGGTCCACGCCAAACTTGACACAGTTTGAAGGAAAAGGGTTCCACACCAAACTTGACACAGTTTGAAGGAAAAGGGTTCCACGCCAAACTTGACACAGTTTGAAGGAAAAGGGTTCCACGCCAAACTTGACACAGTTTGAAGGAAAAGAGTTCCACGCCAAACTTAACACAGTTTGAAGGAAAAGGGTTCCACGCCAAACTTGACACAGCTTGAAGGAAAAGAGTTCCACGCCAAACTTAACACAGTTTGAAGGAAAAAAGTTGCACGCCAAATTTTCTAACAAGACAAATTTGAAGGAAAAGAAAATATCCACGCCAAATTTTCTTAATAAGACAAATTTGAAGGAAAAAGGTTTCATGCCAAACTTAACACAGTTTGAAGGAAAAGGGTTCCACGCCAAACTTAACACGGTTTGAAGGAAAAAAGGTTCCACGCCAAACTTGACACAGTTTGAAGGAAAAAGGGTTCCACGCCAAACTTGACACAGTTTGAAGGAAAAGAAAATATCCACGCCAAATTTATCAATAAGACAAATTTGAAGGAAAAAAGGAAATAAACACGAAAGACAGGGTGACAGACACGACTGCTTTGATAGGTGCCAAGTGAGTTGGATTTTGACTTTTGGTGATTGCCAATGGAAATTGGACTTTAAGGGTGCCAAACAAAATTGGACTATGACCACAAGGTAAGATGACAAGACCTCGGGAAATGCATATGAGCACCAAGTAAACTTAGAGCTATGCTTGATATGAAATTGTATGATGTAAATGGTCAATGCTTGCGATGCAAATGCTAAGACCAACTGGATTAGATTCTTTCGAGAGGTGCGGCTGAAACAGCTGATTCCACAACATAGTGAACCTTGCCAACTATGCCCTTTGGAAGATATCCTGAACACAACTTCTATCACACTCGTTAGAAGTATCAAAATGTTGATCCTTTTGGGAAGGAGTGATAATCTTTGCTTGGGGGTCGCTCGAAGTAGACTGCCCCATGTTGGATGATTCTGAAGTGGCTGCTTGACTAGTCGCTTGAAATATTTGCCCCAGCACTAGTCTTGGAAGAAGATTCTTTCTGAATAACAAGATCTTTGGCTGTAAAGTGCCCCTGATAGGATCATGGGCCAAGTTTCTCAACAATTTAGAACTCCTTGATGATGAGTGTTCACTTGCAAATAAAATATTTATTCAAAAAATGTTAATTTTAATGCAATGCTCAAGCACAAATTTTTGGAATAAAAATCATTATTGGAATGATATTGGTGTAAAGCAAATGAAATATTGGCAAGAATGCACTGTTTATTAAGTCATGCAAAGTGCAAAGATAATGCAAATTGCAAAATATGCAAAAGGTATGATACCAAAGCAAACGATTGGCAAATCTCTTGGGGAGTCAGCTTACGCAACCTTGCTGCGATATGCTTTCAAAACAAACCTAGCTTCAATTAGGTTTTTAAGGGGTTGTAACGTGGTCTGGTTCACGGTTTATGAAACAAAAGGATATAAGGCTCAAAATTTAGTTTTCACCCAACCCATTCTCCATGATGATCTTCAGTCCTACGCTCAATTAATTCAACCTATACATTCAGATTATTTGGATTTGTATTGACAATGATGGCTTAAGAGCCAAAGGATCACTGGATAGCAGTCATTGCTTATTCACAACATTTGTTGGTTTATTTGATGAGGATTTTGGATCAGCTCATCTTTGTATTTGTTGAGGAATTTTGGTGACCTCTTTTGATTTGAATTATCCCTAATTTTTGCCTGGATTGTATCTTTGACATTTTTAGTCCAGCGGGATGCTTTTATTTTGCCTAAGTCGCCTTTTAGGTACTGACTTAGCGGCTTTTTCATTTTTGATTTGGACAATGACTGCCGTCAATTTCTTCGACAATTATGCGAAGGAAAACTTGGGCTTGAAACCCTTATTAAAAGGAGTAAGGAACGATTCTCCTGAAATTGAATGCATATTTGAGTTAATTGAGAACTACCCTGCCCCGGGTTAAAATTATGGGTTTTTTCGTGTAGAAAGAAACTCCAACTTCAAGGCTCAAAAGGGTTGACAAGGGATTAACTTCCTTATTTCTCCAGTGTTTGGGAATTGAAACAATGCCTGTATATCATCAGCAAAGTTTTACTTCGAAAGCATATCATTCAACAGTTTGGGTATTTTTCGTCATCCTCCCTCCAATCATTGCTTATACAACAGATGAATAAAAGAAACAATGGTATATATATTTTTGAATTTTTCGAAAGGAAAAGCATGAATATGCACAAATATGAAAGTAAATGAAATGATTCAAAATATGCGGTGCTCATTTCATTAACATTAACATTAAAGAACAAACAAAGTCTTTAAACAAGTATACAGAACAAACAAGGGAATTAAAAATGGAAAGAAACAAAGGCCTAATGTCTAATCAGTAGCAAGGATAAGCTTTCCCGTCTGACCCACTGGCTTTAGGTAGTAACTTGTGATTCTTCAACCAAATCTTCAACCACTTTGTTTTGGCATGTGATCTATTTCAACCTTGGGAACCTTTCTTGGTGTGAAGGTGAGCAAGTCTCCCCTAACCAAATCTTGAACTCGAGCTTGGAAAGCAAAACAGTTCTCAATATCATGACCTGCAACTCCTCCATGGAATGGGCAATGGAGGTCACTCCTAAATCCTGGTGGAAGAGGATTTGGAGGGTTGAGAGGTCTAGTGGTGACAAGACCTTTCTGGCACAGTGCAGGGAAAATCTCAGCATACTTCATGGGAATAGGATCAATAGGAGCCCTGGGCCTTGGATTGCGAGTCTGATTCTGACCAACATTCCTTTGTGGATGAGCTAGAGCTGGTGGAGAATTAACCATAGGAGCAACCGTGGCTACTTGGGCTTCACCATATTGTTGCTGCTAGGGTCTTCTTTCAGTGTTGACAACATGTGTATCACCCTATTTCTTCTTTTGAAAATTCCCAGAGGACTTTCTCGCAGCATTGGAAGCTTCGGCACTTCCAAACTTGCCTTTTCTAATTCCTTCCTCTAGCCTTTCTCCAATAGTGACTAGGTCAGCAAAACTAGATGACACACTGCCAATCATCCTTTCCCAATAAAGAGGTTGAAGAGTGTCCATGAACAGACCATTCAGTTCTTTCTCCGCCAAGGGAGGCTCAACTTGAGCAGCTATTTCTCTCCAACGCTGATCGTACTCTTTGAATGATTCTTTTTCTTTCTGAGACATGTTTTGAAGCTGACGGCGGTCAGGTGCCATGTCCAGATTGTATTTGTATTGTTTTAGGAATGCATCAAGCAAATCCTGCCAGCATTGGATGCGACTTTTCTCGAGTCCCATATACCATTTCAAAGATGCCCCACTCAAACTATCTTGGAAGCAATGGATGAGTAGTTTGTCTTTATCAGCATGGGCGGCCATTTTGCGGCAATACATGATCATGTGGCTTTTTGGGCAAGTGTCTCCCTTGTATTTTTCAAACACTGGCATTTTGAATTTGTCTGGCATAACCAAGTTTGAAACTAAACACATGTCTGATGCGGCAGCGTTGAAGACATCAAATCCTTCCACAGCTCTTATCCTCTTTTCCAAAGTCATACATTGTTCCCTGACATCCTCGATATTTCCAGCCTCTCCTTGTACTGAAGAGGGTGGATTATGCACGAAAGGAGGATTCACATAGGCAATTTGGGCAACAGTATGCACATTAGGTTGAGAGTCAGTGAACACTCCAAGTTCGAAAAAAGTGGATGTACCAGTCATCTGAGTAGTCACAAATGGCGGAGTATAACCCGGTGGCAATCCAAATTCTGGCCATGTGATAGTGGGTCTTGAAGACTCTGCGTTAATGACGAAACTACTGTCTTCAGAGGTGACGGTCTTCTGAGCTGGAGTGTCCTTAGTAGCCAAGATTTGGAGCATATCCATAATCTTGCTCACACTGCTCTTCAGGTCATCGATGTCTTCCCTGACTCGCTTGTTGTGTTCTTCTTGTTCGGGCATTCTTCTTCTTTTGTGGGCCCTAGTTCTGTATCTGCGTGGAGGAATCAGCTTGACGGGTACTCAACAACTATGAAGACGAGAATGAATGAACATGAGCGACTATGAATGCAAAATGAATGCAAATATGAATGCAATTATAACTTTTTCCATAGCTCATAATTTGAAAATGGTAAAGGATATGGACATGGGACCAAAACGGTTGGTTAGATGACACTCTAAGCTTTCTAAAAAGTCCAAGATCACCTTCATAACATTAAATTTGAGGAAGTTGTGCTTTGTCAATGTTGGTAGATATTTAAGGGGTGTATGAAGCAAAAAAGGCCATAACTTCATTCTTTTCCAAATGGGCCCAGGAAATTGCAACCCAAACTCAAAGATAAAGTCATGCACGACCCAATGACCATTTATACTGATTTTTATAATTTATTTTATATTATTTTGGATTTTATTTATTAAAATTCAAATTTAATATAAATAAAATATGAAAAATCCAATAATGGATAAAATCTTTGTTCTAGAATGATATATAGCACATTTAAAGATGATTGAAGCCATCCAATTTCGTGCAAGCCTTTTATGGTAATGAGTGTCGCTCCCGATAAATGGGGAATAGGCCCATATAAAGGTACAGACGCGAACGGTCGGCGAGAGGGACAATGAGAACACACAGCAGTGAACTCACTGGAGATGAATAGAGTCGCCAGCTAGGCATTTTTATCCCGGAGGAAAGGCAATGCTGCATAGACCTAGAAAGATATGGATAAGACGGTTGCGAACCAGAGAGACTGAGAAAGGGGGTTGGTTACAACCTGGGAAGGTATTAGCACCCAGATTGTCCGCCGTACTCGACGGGATCCACGCTTAAAAGATTTGTGTTTTAAAGGGGTAGTGTCAGTGCAATCTGTGTATAAATGAGCTGGAAAAAGATGTACAGGTGTCAGTGTGGAGGAAGTGAAGTGTGATATATACAGTGTCAGTGTAAGAACAAGGATATGATGCTCAAGATTATGAGGCTGGAAGAATAAAGCTAGAAGGAGGGGGAATATACAGAGACTTTTGTTCGATAACCGTTAAGTTATGCCTACGTATCCTCTCGTGCAATGAGGAAGTCAGAACACCGTAGTTCGACCCAAAGAGACTGAAAGATGAATTGACTGATGAACTGCTTACTTGTCTATGCTCAAGTGTATGACCTGTCTGGCTCAGGTGCAAACTGTCTTGCATTAGACGGAAGAAGCAAGTTCTCGCTTATGAGTGAATGAGATGAGAAAAGAATCCCGGAGGGGACGATTATTGTTTGTTTTTGAGTTTTCAATCTTTTATTGCTTTTGAAAGTTTGTCATAAGTTAATGAGCTTAAGCCTAAACCAATGGATTTAGTAAACTCATCACATCTTCCCTCTGATTAGGGGTAATGAGAATACCTTAAATGTGAAGTCAGTATCTCACACTTAATCGCCTTTGATGCAGGATTAAGATCATTAACCTACTTGTGATTATTTAGATGTTTTTGGTGTTTGTGTTTAGTGTTGAGTAATGAGGTTAAGCCATAATCAGGGATTAAACAGACTCATTACACCATCCTAATAGAAGGATAATAGATGAGAATGTTTAAGCTGAGGAAAGCTCCTCAACTTAATCCATGATTAGGGATTAAACTCATGACAAAACAAGCCTTTGATTAAGTGGATTTTATTGAATGATATGATGATGAAGTGATTTTTATGGTTTGTAAGACAACTTGAGGGGGACTTGTCCATTAACACTAGGGTTAGTCCTTCTTAACCAATTAAGGAAGAATTAGAACCCTAATGCAAGGCCCAAGCTACAAGTGTGATGTCTTGATGGTTATTAGGTGGATTAATTAAGAGATTTAAACACATTAAGGGTTTAACACTTAGGATTAAAGTTATACACTCCATCCTAATAGAAGGATGCAGGCATAAACTTAATCACAAAGCCTTAAAGCCTTTATGGTTTAGTCCTTGGTTATGAGGTGAGAAGAGAAGACTCAAAGAGACACAAAGGTAGAATCTAAATGGGGACTAATCAAACCCTAATTATTGTCATGCTTGGTTGTTCCTATGGTTTGTGATGTTTGCAAGAGAAGTCTTCAAGGGAACCACCAGGAAGCAGATGAAAGGATCGGGAGAATCAAAGTAACTTGCTTCATTCAAGAAGTCAAGTCACTTGAGGAAAGAAAGTAAAGAAGAAGAAGAATGAGCAAGCTCAATCTCAAACACAAAGCAAAATGCAGCAAGGATGCATAAAAGAGATGAAGAGAAGTTATGAGAAGTGAAGGCAAATTCACCTCTCAAAGTCACTTACCACCTGAAAAGTTAGAAAAGAAATGCAATGCAATGCAAAATGGGATGAAATGACATGAGTCAAACCAAAACCAGAAGCATATTCATGATGTTAATGATGCTATGAGATGCTACAAACATGAGACAACAAATGGAGATGATCAAACAAGCTCATGGATGCAAATGGAGCAAGTTAAAACACATGAACATTCATGAAAAGTTATGAAATGCATATGGCATACAACATGACAAATGCAAGATGCAATGATCAAACATTCTTTCAATATGTCTTAAGATGTATCATGAATCACATGGAGGCATAAAATGTCATGGCAAGTCAAGGTATGAATGCAAATGCAAGATGGATGCATATGGAAGCCCAAATTAGGGTTTATGAACAATACATCAAACAAAAACCAAAATCAGAAGAAAACAACATTATACAAAATTGAAAATGCACTCAAAGGATCCCTAATCCTATACTAACCCACTGCCCAAAGGAGAAGCTCCAACTCCTAACCAAGTTCAAGTTATGATTTTCCTAAGTTTTCTAGGGTTTTAGGGTTCCTTAACAAGAAAATTACCAAACAAAAGGAAAATGAAAGATCAAATCATGGCCATTTAATCTCATAAACTACATGCTAAACACAATGCAATGCAAAAAGAATCAAGGTCCAACTCTTTAGGGTCAGGCAGAAATGGTTTTTGGAAGTTTGGATCAAAATAATGCATCAAAATGGTTTTAATTCCATGAAAAATTCTCAAAATGCATCAAGATCAAAAAAGAAATTTGGTTTGAGGGTTGGACAATGTTTCTAAATGTTTTTAAAGGTTTCATGAATTTTTTGGTGATTTTTAAATACCTAAAAGTATTTTTAATTAATTAATTCTCATTAATTAATTAAAAAGAAACTTTTAAATATTTAAAAATAATTTTTTAATGCTAAAAATAAAAATAAAAATATTTTTGTGTTCTGAAATTTAATAATAACTTGTACAAAAAATTTCAGATTTTTTAATGCATTTTTGCTATTTTAAATAAATTATGGAAAACAAATGAAATAATATGAAAATAAAATGAATTTTAAACTGAAAAATAGAAAGTAATCAGATCCAACGCGTGAGATTCAAACTGGCAAGGGCGGGAGTTGACTGCGCGCGGGTTTGGACGGCTCACATTCAAACTGACTTAATTACACTTAACCCTAATTAATCAAACCCTAATTACTTTCAGATGACCGGAACAGTGGTTCCGGTCATCTTCTCCGGCGAATCAAAATGCTAAATCCTTCTACACGTTACGAAAATGAAAACTAACTATCCAGAAATCATCCCCACCTTAAAACGATTCAAACCCCTCACTCAAACATCATTTATCATTCATAATCAGAGAGAATCGAATCAAAATAGTTTCTAGGGCAAAAATTTCAGAACACGATTAAACTCTCATCTCTCCACCATTTTCAAAACTAATGACATCAGAGTGATCAGGAGAACATATAGAATCTATTTAGAACTTAAAAAAGGATTTCTGGAAAAAATGTTCTTGAGCTACCTGAGTTTTGAAGCTTTCAGTTCACAGCTTTCTGGGTGCTTTCCTTTGTGCTATCCACTCCTCTTGTGCTCCTGATGAACCCTTGATGCTTAGAAAAGATTTATGTTGGCTGGTGTGGAAGTTTGAACAAGTTCTGTTCAGTGAGGTGAAGGAATCGTGTTTCTGATTCTTTGAGTTCTGGGTTGCTTTGAAGGGTGCTTTGTGATCAGTGAGGTATGGTGAGATGATTGGTGGAGTTTGTTTGTAGGTTTGTGGCTTGTATGCTGAGTTTCGAAGGGTTTTGCTCTTGAGAGTGAAAATGGAGAAGTAGTGTTCTTGCTGGTTTCAGGCTCTTGTGTTATGTTGTTTGGCTTGCATTTTCTTTGTATAAACAAATGCCATTGGTCAGAGGATGTGACTTGTGCTTTTGTGATAGGTGTGGTAGCTTTTGCCAAAATGTCAACTTTTGTGTAAGAAGGGCATGGGCAACTTCTAGCCAAGTACAAAGGGTTTGTCTGGCGCAGCATGGCATGAGGGAAAGGCTAGTGTGATTCAGCAGGCTAGGCAGCAAGTGGATGAAGTGTGATCATTGGTTTTGCAACTTGCTTGCTTTTGCTTTCCATGAAAATATCTTGCCTCACAAGCCATGAAACATGAGAAACTCTTGGTCCATTCTGATTTTTAGGTCACATGTGATGTTTGTGTATTGGTTTGATATCAACTAGAAGTCACAAATGCCTTTGGTACAAGATTTTGCAAATTTCTCATTTGATGCATAACTTGAAAATTAGTGATTTTTGCCAACTTTAACACACCATAACTTTTGATCCAAAATGAATTAGGTCATGTTCTTGTACTTTTTGAAAAGGGAAAGATCTAATCTACAACTTTCATGACCAAAGTTTTTCCATTTGAAGCATTTTTGGATCAAAAAGTAAGGTTTGAAAAGTGGCATAAAATGACATATTCTTCAAAAGTCAAACTTGCCCTAAAAAGTCAACTTTGCAAAAACTTGTAATTCTTGAATTTTGTGAACTTCTAACTTCTTCCATGATCAAATAAAGATCATATACACTCAAAATGATGAAGATCACCCCTTGGTTGGGTCATTGGGGGCCTCAGATGTCCTGATTTTGCACTGACTTGTCTGAAAAGTCAACCCTTGATCAGATGACTTCCCCATGGAATTTCTTCATGAAAATTGATATGCATACCCCCTATGCCATATGGAGACCAATAGAAACAAGAATGACCAAAAAATTTGGAGTTATGGCCTCTGAAACCAAAACCCTAATTTTAGGTCATCTGTGCAGTCTAGCTTGGCCCTGCTTCCATACCAATCCCAGTTCTTGTGATTTTTTGGCATTCTTGACTTTGAGAGGATATAATATGATACTTGAACACTCATGGACCCCTTTGAAGTTATTGATGACCTTTGGAGTAGCTCAAGAAGCCCTTGGATTGCTCAGATCACAAACCCTAGATGCAGATGACTTTGAATCTATGCAGTGAATCAAAATTGTGGTATGAGATGGTATGATTGAGTTTATGCATATGAAATGATCACAAGCCATAGTGAATGGGTGAGGGAAAATTTGGGGTGTTTACAGCTGCCCCTATTCAAACATGAGTTAGCTGTGCAGGATGTAAGCAACGGCTTAACAGGCAAACAGGATAACTTGTGGTTGAATACCAAAGACAGTCCAAAATTTGCACTCACAGAATGAAGAAGAAAAGGGATATAGATTGTAAAAGAAAATAAAGTATATTGTAAAGTGTGGGCGACGGAGGACGACCGTCGAGCAGAGGACGACTGCTGGGTAAAGGGCAATGACGGGGACAGCCGACATGCTGGGAAAAGTGCGGGAAATAAAGCAATGACGGGGACGGCCGACATGCTGGGGATAAAAGGTAAAGCCAAGACGGGGACGGCCGACTAGCTGGGAAAAATAAGATATTATGATGGGGACGACCATCAAGTAAAGCTGTAAGATTCTCTGGGGGTTAATGAAAAATGATGGGGACGGCCATCGGGTTCATAAAGTAAAGTAACCGACGATGGGGACGGCCATCGGGCTAAAAAGGAAAGGGGACCACGACGGGGACGGCCATCGGGTTAAAGAATAAATGAAATAAACAGATGATGAGGTACGGTCATCAAAGGTGAAGGACGATCACCTAGCAGGGGACGGCTGCTCTGTTAGGGTTAAGATGAAGGACGGTCATCTTAGGTGGAGGACGACCACCTGGCAGGGTACGGCTGCCGAAAATCTCGCGACATAGGACGAATGCCGGATAAAAGGTCAACGATGGGGACGGCCATCGGATGAGCATGATGGAGGACGACCATCAAGAGGTGGAGGACGACCACCTAGCAGGGGACGGCTGCTCTCAGGGTTTATCATGACATAGGACGAATGTCAGATAACCAAAATCAACAATGGGGACGGCCATTGGATAAAATGATGAAGGACGATCATCGGGAGGTGGAGGACGACCACCTAGCAGGGGACGGCTGCTAAAATATCAACGATGGGGACGGCCATCGGATGAGCATGATGGAGGACGACCATCAAGAGGTGGAGGACGACCACCTAGCAGGGTACGGCTGCTCTTAGGGTTTATCATGACATAGGACGAATGTCAGATAAGAAGAGAATTGTTTTACTGGGGAATAGTAAACACGGACGAGTGTTTACATCCAAGAAATATAAGTGTTTGGTATTGTGTATAGATTAAAGATGCGGATGAGCATCCTTAAGACTATGATACGGACAAGTATCAAGTAGAAACAAATACCGACACGTGTTCCGAGATGATGATACGGACGAGTATCAACTGGTTAACAAGGAACACGAACGAGTGTTGAATCTGAAAGAACTGTTCTGGGGAATAGTAGATACAGACGAGCATCTATATTCAAGAAGACATAGTGTATGGATTAAAGATGCGGACGAGCATCCTTAGGACTATGATACGGACGAGTATCAAGTAGAAACAAACGCTCGACGCATGTTCTGAGATGATGGTATGGACGAGTACCAACTGGTTAACAAAGAACACGGACTAGTGTTGAATCTGCGGGGATATAAATGATGTATACAAGATACGGACGAGTATCTGCATAAGTGAAATGAGAGTGAAAAGTATGAGTGATATATAGATGAGTGTTCAATCTGCTGGGGAGACTGACACAGGCGAGTGTCAAAAAGAGAAGAGTATAGTATGAATAAGTATCTATAAAGTGTTTATGTTACTGTGCTGGGAAAATGACATGGACGGATGTCAAGGAAGTGTATATATAAGTATCTGTGAGTGCAAAGAGAGTGTCTTTGGCTTTCTGCTGGGGATGTGACACGGACGGGTGTCAAGGGGAGTATATAATGGTGTTCGTGAATGTGAGGCAACTGCTTTTGCTGGGGACTCTGGGGAGTATCTTGTATATTGCTGATGGGTTGTTAATATTCACAGGTGTTTGATTCAAAACATGGCTTATGATTATGCTATATGTTTGATTTTTGCCGTAATGCTCCGTTCTTGAGACGAAATGCTACGCTTTGTTTGGTGAATATGATGCGAATGCTATGATCGTGCAAAAGATACCGATCCGGGATTCGGGTCCCGTTGTTAGGAAGATCTCTGGTCGATCTGTCTGAAGTGATCATCCCAGCTGGGGATGAGATCATTGGTAGATCTGATGAGATGATTCTGCTTGGGGATATAGGTCACTGGTGGACATATCCTTGTAATGAGGGACCCAGCTGGGGTTTGTAGAAGCTTTCTCCACTCTGTTGTGACCTCTTCATGCGTTGCTCTTCTGAATAGAGGCTGAGACTTTGTGGGGAGATGGTTCCCTGGCTTTGTATTCTGTTGAGGAAGAATGATTGGCACCTCGGTTGGGAGGAGTGACAAGTGGCAACTCAGCTGGGGGAAGTTATCGGTGGCAACTCAGCTGGGGAGAAAGCACCTCAGGTGCTAAGAATGAGGGTTGATTTGTCAGTTTGCCGGGATGAAGCTTTCATGCCCCGAGTTGCGTTTTGGATACCTGCAATCCTGCAAAGATAGAGAAACGCACAAGTAATCCCGAGGCATCCCTTACCGGATTCCGTCATAGGAGCTTAGACACTTCTGAGAGTAAGTATATTCCCTGCAAGCATGTGTTCTTATTTTTGAAGAAAAACATCTGTACTTATGCAATCAGTTTTTTAGAGACATCAGACATTCTTTGCAAATAAAAATGTACAAGACGAAACATGACTGAAAAATCTGATTTTATTAATTCAAATGCCCTGAATTGGCGAGATACAGTCAAAGAAACAAATCTCCTGAAATGAGGAGATTGTTATAAATTGAGAAACAAAATGCTGGCGATGTTGACGACGCTTTCAAAGGAGCTTCCTCTTTCGCTATGACTCGTATGACTTTTGACGTTCTTCTCGTCTTGCTTTCTGAAGAAGGCTGATTCTGACCGAAGCTTGATCCTTTCGAGGTTTGCCAAGTTGTAAGTAATACAGACGAATTCAGAATGCAGTTGTTCGCTTATTCCCTTATTTTGCATGGATCTCCCTTTCGGGTTTTCAATCCATCGGGATACCCATTTTTGCCTGAGTTGTCCAATGCGGCTTTTCAACTCAGCGGGTGTACAATCTTTTTTTTGTTTATTTTCCCTTATTTTTGCCCAAGTCTCTTATTCTGTTTTTGACTTGCCGGGGTGCCCTGTTTTTGCCTGGACTTACATTCTGTTTTTATGTCCAGCGGGTCATTTTATGCGAAGTATTTTTTAACTGCATCTGAATTCACAGGGGACGGGAAGTCTTCACCATCCATGGTGCTAAGCATCAGTGCTCCACCAGAGAAAACTTTCTTGACTACAAATGGTACTTCATAATTTGGAGTCCATTTGCCCCTGTGGTCTGTATGATGGGGGAGGATTCTTTTCAGCACAAGACCCCCTACTTGGTACTCTCGGTGCCTGACTTTCTGATCGAAGGCTCTCTTCATTCTTTTCTGATACAACTGCCCATGACAGATTGCAGCCAATCTTTTCTCTTCAATCAGACTCAGTTGTTCGTATCGGGACCGGACCCATTCTGCTTCGTTCAGCTTAACATCCATCAACACCCTCAGAGAGGGTAGTTCAACTTCAACCGGTAGGACTGCCTCCATACCATACACAAGCTGATACGGTGTTGCCCCAGTGGATGTCCTGATTGACGTGCGGTACCCATGCAAAGCAAATGGTAGCATCTCATGCCAGTCTTTGTAAGTGACTACCATCTTTTGCACAATCTTCTTGATATTCTTATTAGCTGCCTCAACAGCGCCGTTCATCTTTGGCCTGTAAGGAGAAGAATTGTGGTGTTGGATCTTGAAGTCCCGGCATAGCTCAGCCATCATTTTGTTGTTCAAGTTGGAACCATTATCAGTAATGATTCGCTCGGGAACTCCATATCGACAGATGATATCCCTTTTCAGAAATCTGGCTACCACTTGCCTTGTAACATTTGCATACGAGGCTGCTTCGACCCACTTGGTGAAATAGTCAATGGCGACCAGGATGAATCTGTGGCCATTCGAAGTAGTTGGCTCAATCTTGCCGATCATATCAATGCCCCACATGGCAAAGGGCCAGGGTGAAGACATTATATTCAAAGGATTGGGAGGCACATGCACCTTATCCGCATAGATCTGACATTTATGGCATTTTCTGGCGTAGGCACAACAGTCTGCATCCATTGTGATCCAATAATAACCTGATCTTAGCAGTTTCTTAGCCATGGCATGCCCTCCAGCATGGGTACCAAAGGATCCCTCATGCACTTCATGCATCAGCAAGTTTTCTTCTGTTCTGTCGACGCATCTGAGTAGTACCATATCAAAGTTTCTCTTGTACAAAGAACCATCAGTGTTCAGGAAGAAACTACCAGCAAGCCTTCTTAATGTCTTCTTATCATTGGAAGATGCCCCAGGTGGGTATGTTTGATCCTCCAAGAAGCATTTAATGTCATGGAACCAAGGCTTATCATCTTTGATAGTATCTGCTGCGAATACATAAGCTGGTTTGTCAAGTCTGGACACTGAAATCTGCGGTACAAAGTTGGCAGCTTGAACTTTGATCATGGATGAAATGGTAGCCAAAGCATCTGCAAACTGATTCTCGTCCCGAGGGATATACTCAAGCTTGACTGTTGTGAAGAAAGTCAATAACCTCCTTGTATAATCCCTGTAAGGTATCAGATGTTCCTGGTGAGTGTACCATTTTCCGTTGGTTTGATTAACTACCAGAGCCGAATCTCCGAATACAGTCAATGTTTTGATCCTGAGGTCAATGGCTTCCTCAAGACCCATAATGCAAGCTTCGTATTCAGCTTCGTTGTTAGTGCAGTTGAAGGTGAGTTTTGCCGAGAAAGGCATGTGGACTCCTTTAGGTCTAATGAGTACTGCACCAACACCACGACCATTCATGTTAACAGCCCCATCAAACATCATAGTCCATTCTTCTTCCGGGTCGGGCCCTTCAGTATGAACAGGCTCTTCGTGATCTTTTGCTTTTATGAACATGATGTCTTCATCAGGGAAGTCAAATCTCATAGGCTGGTAGTCATCAATAGGTTGCTCAGCAAGATATTCAGATAGTACACTGCCCTTGATGGCTTTCTGAGAGGTGTACTGGATGTCATATTCCGTGAGGATCATTTTCCATCTTGCAACCCGTCCGGTAAGAGCTGGCTTCTCAAAAATGTACTTAGCTGGATCCATCTTTGAGATCAACAAAGTAGTGTGGGTCAACATATACTGTCTCAGTCGGCGAGCAGCCCACGCTAAAGCACAACAAGTTTTCTCGAGCAGTGAATAACGTTGTTCACAGTCGGTAAACGTTTTGCTCAGGTAGTATATTGCATACTCTTTTCGACCAGACTCGTCATGCTGGCCCAACACACACCCCATTGACTCTTCTAATACTGTCAAGTACATTATCAGAGGTCTTCCTTCAACTGGAGGCATAAGGATGGGAGGCTCTTGCAAGTATTCCTTAATCTTGTCAAAAGCCCTCTGGCAGTCTTCGTTCCACCTGACCGTCTGTTCTTTTCTTAACAGCTTGAACAAGGGTTCACAGGTTGCAGTGAGGTGAGATATGAACCGTGAAATGTAGTTCAATCTACCTAGAAACCCTCGAACTTCTTTCTCAGTTTTCGGTGCAGGCATCTCTTGAATAGCTTTGACTTTATCAGGGTCCACTTCAATTCCTTTCTCGCTTACAATAAAGCCCAGCAGTTTACCAGATCGCACCCCGAATGTGCACTTGTTGGGTTTCAGCTTCAATTGGTACTTCCTCAGACGCTTGAATAGCTTTAGCAGATTCACCAGGTGATCTTCCTCTGTAAGGGACTTGGCAATCATGTCATCCACATAACACTCGATTTCCTTATGGATCATATCGTGGAATAACGTTACCATAGCCCGTTGATATGTTGCACCAGCATTCTTCAGTCCGAATGGCATCACCTTGTAACAGAACGTGCCCCAGGGTGTGATGAATGTTGTCTTCTCCATGTCTTCAGGTGACATCTTGATCTGATTATATCCTGGAAATCCGTCCATGAAGGAGAATACCGAGAACTGAGCCGTGTTATCAACCAATACATCAATGTGAGGTAATGGGAAGTCATCTTTCGGGCTGGCTCTGTTCAGATCCCGGTAGTCAACACACATCCTTACTTTGCCGTCTTTCTTAGGCACAGGTACTATATTAGCAACCCACGGTGGATAGCTAGTTACAACAAGGAACCCGGCGTCCCACTGTTTTTGTACCTCTTCTTTGATTTTCATTGCCATGTCTGGGCGAGTACGGCGCAGCTTCTGTTTGACCGGTGGGCATTCTTCTCTTAAAGGCAGCTTGTGCATGACGATATCGGTGTCCAACCCTGGCATATCCTGATAAGACCAAGCAAACACATCCACATATTCTTGAAGCAGATCAATCAGTTGCCTCTTCACTGAGTCTTGCAGGCAGGCCCCGATTTTAACCTCTTTCACGTCTTCATCTGTACCAAGATTAATCGTTTCCACCTCCTCCTGATGAGGAGTGATAAACTTCTCCTCTTGTCTCAACAATCTGGCTAGCTCTTCAGGAAGCTCGTAATCTTCTTCAACCCCTTCATCAGCTTGATTGATTGGATTGTCAAAGTCATACGAAGTCATAGCCGTGCTGTTGTCGGTGCTGTCTGGAAGGCACTCTCTGCAAGGGTTCAGTTTGTTCATTTTAGTGATTGATTTTAATCTTGTTTAGAAAAGTGAAATAAAAGTTGTCATTTTGAAAATATTGCCATTTTATTTTTTGTACAAAAAGAAAAATGGAAAAACAGTGAGCGGAAAAGAAAAAGACTCATTTGCAAAAAGATGTCTGATATTTCATTGATTAATCTTGTTGCACAAAAAGTACAGATGGCCCGATTACAAAATGAGCCTTGTCATCTTGGGCAAGATGCAAGACTTTGATGCATGCTATAAAAACACAGGAAATAATAATTACTCTGTATGAGTAACTCTTATAATTTCCTGGGAAGACCAGTTTGAGATACTGCTCCCCGGGATCTTTGGACGAATCCAGCTTTCCAGGTTGCGTTCTTCTTCCAACTCGTCTTCCAAGTTGTTGACAGCATCAGGGGTGAGCATCCCCCCACTAACAAAGTTGGGCTTCTCGGCAGCCTCTGCTTGATCTTCTTGAGTTGGTTTGTAACCCAACCAAAATCTATCTTCTTTCTTCTCAACAGGCAACAGTTTTCCCCAGCCTTGAGCGTTTCCTTCTTCCACCACCTTCCGGGCCTGTTGGTAGGATGTCATAGAGGTCCCCAGTATAGCAGAGGTTTCATTAACATTCAGGGCCTCAAACCCTTGACTCATCGTCTCGTGGATCTCCCCATCCATCTCAATGTATTTATAAGTAGCCAGATGGCTAACAAATATATCCTCCTCTCCACAGATAGTAACGACTTGACCTTCCCACTCAAATTTTAACTTCTGGTGAAGGGTAGACGTTACTGCGCCAGCGGCATGAATCCATGGTCTACCCAACAAACAGCTGTAGGCAGGCTGAATGTCCATCACGTAGAAGATCGTTTTAAAAGTTTGTGGGCCAATCGTTACAGGCAGCTCAATTTCCCCCAGAACTGATCTCTTAGAGCCGTCAAAAGCTCTCACTACCAAGTTACTGGGTCGTAATGCCAATCCTTCATACTCCAGCTTCACAAGAGCCTTTTTGGGCAAGACATTGAGGGATGACCCTGTGTCTACCAGCACATGGGAAAGAACTGCTCCTTTACATTCCATGGTAATGTGCAAGGCTTTGTTATGATTGCGGCCTTCCGAAGTCAAATCAGTGTTGGTGAATCCTAATCCATTGCTAGCATTAACATTTCCAACCACAGCTTCCAACTGATTGACGGTGATCTCTTCCGGCACATAAGCTGCGTGCAAGACTTTGAGTAGTGCGTTCCGATGAGCTTCGGAGCACATAAGCAATGATAGAATAGAGATCTTGGAAGGCGTCTGGTGAAGCTGGTCCACTATTTTGTAATCACTTTTCTTGATGATTCTCATGAATTCATCAACCTCTTGATCAAAAGGTGTTTTCAAAGCTTCTTTAACAACCTGCTCTTCTTGCACCGTGCTCTTCCCTTTTGCCTTGGCAGCAGCTTCTGCTTCGGCAGTGGGTCTTTGAATTTGCGGGGCGAAGAGACGTCCGCTTCGAGTGAAGCCTCCGCCTCCTCCCGCATTGTCTATTTGTGGTGCAGAAGTTGATGATTCAAAAGTGATTTTCTGTCCTTCGCAGTATAAATCAGAGCCGTAATGCCAAGGGATGGCATTACTGCTTTCATAAGGTACTGGCCCAGGCACTGTGACAGTGACTGGACTGATGGCAGCTGCGGAAGGAACCGTGATGGTCTGTGGATCATAATATATTGTGACTGGTGCTCTGGTGGGAGTAGCACTTTGCGAGTTGTAGGCGGAATCATTTTCAGGATCATAATAAATCGTAACTGTGGAGACATCTTCATGGTTTGCTGCTGATGTTGTAGGAGACATTGTTGGAAGGATGGGTGTTGTTGTTGTAGGAGACTCAAAATGAAGTGGTGCTGAAGTTGTAGAAGGAATGTTGGTTGATATCTGGTCAGTTGAGATGACGGATGAAAAATTTGTTGATGAAGCTGAAGAGTTGTCCGGAACAATGGTTGTTGCAGTTGTAGGAGGTTCTGGAGCTGTTGTTAATGAGATTGCTGGATTGGTAGGAATTGATGTTGTAATCTGAAGCAGGCCACTCTGAATGAGACCATCTATGCCATCTCTCAGGTTATCACAACCATTCACTGAAATGTTGCAGTAAGCACACCTTAGCTCACATCCTGGGAACATTTGACATTCGAGGAGCTGAGCTTTGATTTCTACCAAAGGTGTCCGAATCTGACCCACACTGGTTATCAAGTAAGACGGCTTGTCTTCTTCAATAGCATTGATTCGGGGACCACCATGGTGTGGCATAGGGTTCTTGTTGACATTTGGTGGTGGTGCAAAGTTTAAAGCCTTGGAATCCACTAGATCCTGCACTTTCATGTGCAAAGCTCTGCACTTTTCTGTACTATGACCAGGTGCATTTGAGTGAAAGGCACATCTGGCGCTGGCGTCGTAATTCCTGGGCAGACTGTTGGGATCTGGAGGTGCCAACGTCCTTAGCTCAACTAGGTTGAGTTTCAAGAGTTGTGGCAGTAATGTGGCATAGGGCATAGGGATCGGATCGATCACCCTATTGGCCTGAGATGGCCTCTGTTGGAATGGTCTCTGCTGATTGTTGTTGTTGGTGTTGCTGTTGTTGTAATTTCTCGGAGGATACTGAGTTTGTTGCTGGTACTGAGGTTGTTGCTGATAATTTTGTTGCGGTGGTTGATAAGCTGGTTGTGGATGAGCTGGAGCGGGAATGGTGACTGCTGCCATAGACCTATGAACATATTGGGGTCTGCCCCTGTTGGCATGGACAACATTGGTCTCACCAGTTCTTCTTGGGCCTGCAAAAGGCTTTCTTGCATTACTGGATGAGCTTGCACCGTTGTCTGAGATCTTACCCATTTTCAATAGGCTTTCAATTCTCTCCCCGGCTATGACTACATCTGCAAAGCTGGTAGATGAGAAGGCAACTAGCCTGTCAATGTAAGTCCCCTGGAGGGTGTTCATAAACATATCAGCCATCTCCCTCTCTGACATAGGTGGCTGGACAGCAGCAGCAAGCTGTCTCCATCTTTGAGCGTACTCACGGAAGCTTTCCCTGGATGACTGAGACATCCCCATCAGGAGGGTCCTGTTGGGGGCCATATCCAGGTTGTACTGATACTGTCTGATAAAGGCCTCTGCCAGGTCCTTCCAGCATCTAATAGTTGCTCTTGTCAGGTGGGAGTACCATTCCCTTGAAGCTCCAGTCAAGCTATCCTCAAAATAAAACATCCATAGCTTCTCGTCCATGGTATAGGCCTTCAGCCTCCCGAGAAAAGATTGTAGATGGGTCCGGGGACAGGAAGTCCCATTATACTTCTCAAAGCATGGTGGTTTAAATTTGTGGGGAATCCTGACCCCGTCTACCAAGCCCATATCCATAACATCAAAACCCAAAGAATTTTGAGATTCTAAGGATCTTAATTTCTCAGCTATCTCATCCAGCCTTCTGTCATAGGCTTCCTCCCCAGCTCCCATCACTGTGAACTGATCCTCCTGGGGGTCTTCTTGCAGTACCCTCCCTGCTGTGGCAGTTCCTTGTATATTGACAGGGATGTTGATCTCTGGATGCTGGTGGGGTCCAAAGACTGGGGGATTGACATGAGGTTGGACTCTTTCATTGTTGCTTGTCCCAGCAGTCCCTGGCTGATGGTCTTCCTGGTTTCTCCCTTCTACCAGTGCTCTTAACCTCTCCTGACTTTGAGCCATATTGTTCATTACCTCCATAAACTGTGTCATTTGAGTCCTCATTTCCAACCTCTCGTTGGTCATTTGATTCCTGACCTCTGTAAGGTCCTGCTGCATTTGATCCATCTGTATGCCCGGAAGATTGTTGCGGGTGGGGTATCTGTGTGGACGGTTGAGTGGAAACCCTCGACGTCGAGCAATAATTCCTGAGATCACAACAGAGTTAGTAACAATAAAGCAAAACCTACAAAACAAAACAAAAGGTTAGTATGCAATGCAGCGTGTCTATTTGTTTCCAAGGTATCCGGCTTGGTACTTGGCTTTGACCTTTCCAGACCCCTTGAAGAAGATGCTTGTGATGTTGCTTGAAGAATTCAGATGAAACAAACCAACACTTATATTACAAAAAGGTAAATGATACATAATTTGTTTCTTTTACAATACAAGCCCTCTGAGGGGTCAAAAATACATCATGAAGAAAAGTACATAAAAATGAAAACAACAACAAGCAAAAAGTCAAACACCAAGGCCAAATTCATCCTCCTGAACTTCCTTGAGAAGTGCTTCAGTCACAGGATCAGCTGGACGCTTTGTAAGATTCTTGATAAGGAGATTCCTTGTGGCAACAGCTGCAGTTAGCTTCTAGTGTTGACTCTGGTCCTTTGACCTCTTCACTCCAGCTCTGATCTTCAGCTCTGAGACCTCCCTCTGGGCTGCTGCCAAGGCTTCCTGTTGTTCTTTTGCACTAGCTTCCATCTGCTCCATCTTATCCTGAGTTCTTTTGTCCTCCTGAGTACGGGCTTCGGTGATCCTGACCCACCTAGCCTGACTCTCCTTCAGATATAGATCAGTCCTGGCCTTCTAGAACTGAGCTTCCTTGCAAGCATTCTTCAAGATCTGTTCTCCAGCCCTAGACTTCTTAATGTACTCCTCAGACTTCTCTATTCTAGCCAGGTGCTCCACTTTCAACTTTTCCAGCCTCTCAATATCCAATCTACCATCACTCCTCTCCCAGAGGGTCTTCTATAGAGCTTGAGTCAGCTTCTCATTTCTCTCTTTCAATTTTTCAAACTCCTCTAAGCTGACAGTTGCTGGAGGTGGTGCTGTGGAGGGTCCAGGCATATCTTCAATAGTGAAGGGCATTCCAGAAATTTGAGCCCTGGCATGTGACCACTCATAGTACTGGGCAGAGGCTACATTATTGCATCTTCCAAGAATAGTTACCCCCTTAGTCTGCACATTGTCCCAGGCCCAGGATGCCTGCCTGACAATAGCCAGATTAGGCTTGATTTCAACATAAAGGGTCTCAGTCAGATCTTGTGCTCTAGGAGGATGGACTAATGCATAGCCCAGTTGTCTTTTGAACAGCAGAGGGTTATAATTGATGCAACCCTTTACTCCAATCAGGGGCACATTGGGAAATTGCCCACAACTTGTAATGATGTCTCTGCCCTTAGTACTCTGAGTACACCATCTGATATCATCTGAGGTTAGGGCAACAAGCCTCCTAGCCCAGTTCTTTTGTTGGTGAGGGTTCAAGAATGCATCAGTCTTTGGCAAATGCTTGAGCAGCCAAGTATGGAACAAAGGTGCACAACATCTCACTAATCTCCCCCTTTGCTTTTCATTCCTTTGATGAACTGAGTAGTAAAGATCTCCCAGTAAGGTGGGCACTGGGTTTCTCAGGATGAAAAGATGGACTACATTCTTGCTGACAAATCTAGGCTCATCTGCAAAAAGTATGACCCCATATATGCTAAGGGCCAACAGAGCACAGACTGCCTTCCACTCCCCTAGGGAGGCCTTCAAACTAGCCTGAGAAGTCAAGAAATCCAGATAAAAACCAGAGATTCCAGCTTTAGATGTCAAATTCTGCCCAATCAAAACTGGTTCCAGATGTAATGCTTTTGCTATCTCCTCATTACTTGGGAAAGCCATCTCAGGGTTGAAAGGGATTCCACCCCTGATGGGCACACCAACCAATGATGAATACTCCTCCAGCAAAGGTCCCAACTGGAAATTCTGAAAGGTGAAGCACCTCAGAGGGGGATCATAGAACTGCAGGCAAGTATGTATCAGGCTCCTCTGTGAAGGGTCCAAATCCAATACCATGTCAAGGATTCCTCCATAATGTTCTCTGAAATATGGTATATGGTCTGGAGTAATCAGGGTCTGAATCCTCCTGATGCTGGCTAGCTCAGGCTCAAAGAAGTGATAGGAGATGTTACTCTTCTTAGGTGCCATGTTGCTGAGGAATGGGTGCTAATGGTGATGACTGAGAATAACACTGAAGCTGGGCCACTGATAGGCTGAGACTGAGGGTGCAAGTGACTGAAGCAAGTGACTGATTGCTGAAGCAAGTGCTGATGAAGATAGGTCTAAGCTGAAGAAGGGGTCAAAACCAAGCCAAAATGATAGGATGGATACCCTGAAAAACAAATAAACACATGTCAAAATGATGCAATGAGGATGTATGCAAATGATATGCAAGGGTTTGTGACTGAGCTGGATCTGATTAACTGCCTTGATGTAGGTCCATGTATGTTCAAGAAATCCAGATGGAGGTCTATAAGTCCAGTAACCAAGGTGAGGGACTCAAATAAAGAGTCACATGTCCAGGGTTTAGAATCACAAGAACTGTCCCAACATGGAGTACTCTTAATCAAACAAAGTAACAAGGTATGCTGAGGTCAAGGGTACCTGCAAACCTGTAAACAGCCCAACCCTCTCACAGGTGATGTTCTAAAACAAAGATCCTCAGACTTGGATCAGTTATGAGAAGTGTAAACACTTCTAACCCGGAGGTACAGTGTTTACAATAACCATAAAAGTTCCTCCTCTAATTCACCTCAGTTTCTGAAGGTCGATACTAAAGGTCATCCAGACTTAGCAGGCTTCCCAGATAGCCCTAGTATTGCAGGAAATCTGCAACACAGAGTTCTCAAGAAGAAACCCATATCTGAACCGTGTTTCATATTCCCGCACCAGACCGAGATGGAATGGGAAAGAATATGAACCACTCTAGCCTAGGTGTCACTCAGGTCCCAGGTATAGGACCTTATCTCTCAATAGAACACCCACCCACCAAAGCAAACAAACAGATCCAGCCAGCAGCACAGTATGACAATATGATATAATGCAAAGCTATAAAGAAAGCAGTAAAACAACTGTACATAAAGCAAAACATAAATACAAATATACAAACACGGATAGCACATAACACCCCAGTAAACACAAATCAATCAAGCGCTAGGAGGAACCCACAAAAAGAACCAGAAGCCCTGGTTGCAGTATAAGGTTCCCCAGCAGAGTCGCCAAGCTGTCGCTCCCGATAAATGGGGAATAGGCCCATATAAAGGTACATACACGAACGGTCGGCGAGAGGGACAATGAGAACACACAGCAGTGAACTCACTGGAGATGAATAGAGTCGCCAGCTAGGCATTTTTATCCCGGAGGAAAGGCAATGCTGCATAGACCTAGAAAGATATGGATAAGACGGTTGCGAACCAGAGAGACTGAGAAAGGGGGTTGGTTACAACCTGGGAAGGTATTAGCACCCAGATTGTCCGCCGTACTCGACGGGATCCACGCTTAAAAGATTTGTGTTTTAAAGGGGTAGTGTCAGTGCAATCTGTGTATAAATGAGCTGGAAAAAGATGTACAGGTGTCAGTGTGGAGGAAGTGAAG
This sequence comes from Lathyrus aphaca, assembly GCA_963966055.1. NCBI lineage: Eukaryota > Viridiplantae > Streptophyta > Magnoliopsida > Fabales > Fabaceae > Lathyrus > Lathyrus aphaca. The sequence goes on from OZ014524.1 coordinate 389,342,562, forward strand.
TGTGATATATACAGTGTCAGTGTAAGAACAAGGATATGATGCTCAAGATTATGAGGCTGGAAGAATAAAGCTAGAAGGAGGGGGAATATACAGAGACTTTTGTTCGATAACCGTTAAGTTATGCCTACGTATCGTCTCGTGCAATGAGGAAGTCAGAACACCGTAGTTCGACCCAAAGAGACTGAAAGATGAATTGACAGATGAACTGCTTACTTGTCTATGCTCAAGTGTATGACCTGTCTGGCTCAGGTGCAAACTGTCTTGCATTATACGGAAGAAGCAAGTTCTCGCTTATGAGTGAATGAGATGAGAAAAGAATCCCGAAGGGGACGATTATTGTTTGTTTTTGAGTTTTCAATCTTTTATTGCTTTTGAAAGTTTTTCATAAGTTAATGAGCTTAAGCCTAAACCAATGGATTTAATAAACTCATCACATCTTCCCTCTGATTAGGGGTAATGAGAATACCTTAAATGTGAAGTCAGTATCTCACACTTAATCGCCTTTGATGCAGGATTAAGATCATTAACCTACTTGTGATTATTTAGATGTTTTTGGTGTTTGTGTTTAGTGTTGAGTAATGAGGTTAAGCCATAGTCAGGGATTAAACAGACTCTTTACACCATCCTAATAGAAGGATAATAGATGAGAATGTTTAAGCTGAGGAAAGCTCCTCAACTTAATCCATGATTAGGGATTAAACTCATGACAAAACAAGCCTTTGATTAAGTGGATTTTATTGAATGATATGATGATGAAGTGATTTTTATGGTTTGTAAGACAACTTGAGGGGGACTTGTCCATTAACACTAGGGTTAGTCCTTCTTAACCAATTAAGGAAGAATTAGAACCCTAATGCAAGGCCCAAGCTACAAGTGTGATGTCTTGATGGTTATTAGGTGGATTAATTAAGAGATTTAAACACATTAAGGGTTTAACACTTAGGATTAAAGTTATACACTCCATCCTAATAGAAGGATGCAGGCATAAACTTAATCACAAAGCCTTAAAGCCTTTATGGTTTAGTCCTTGGTTATGAGGTGAGAAGAGAAGACTCAAAGAGACACAAAGGTAGAATCTAAATGGGGACTAATCAAACCCTAATTATTGTCATGCTTGGTTGTTCCTAAGGTTTGTGATGTTTGCAAGAGAAGTCTTCAAGGGAACCACCAGGAAGCAGATGAAAGGATCGGGAGAAGCAAAGTAACTTGCTTCATTCAAGAAGTCAAGTCACTTGAGGAAAGAAAGTAAAGAAGAAGAAGAATGAGCAAGCTCAATCTCAAACACAAAGCAAAATGCAGCAAGGATGCATAAAAGAGATGAAGAGAAGTTATGAGAAGTGAAGGCAAATTCACCTCTCAAAGTCACTTACCACCTGAAAAGTTAGAAAAGAAATGCAATGCAATGCAAAATGGGATGAAATGACATGAGTCAAACCAAAACCAGAAGCATATTCATGATGTTAATGATGCTATGAGATGCTACAAACATGAGACAACAAATGGAGATGATCAAACAAGCTCATGGATGCAAATGGAGCAAGTTAAAACACATGAACATTCATGAAAAGTTATGAAATGCATATGGCATACAACATGACAAATGCAAGATGCAATGATCAAACATGCTTTCAATATGTCTTAAGATGTATCATGAATCACATGGAGGCATAAAATGTCATGGCAAGTCAAGGTATGAATGCAAATGCAAGATGGATGCATATGGAAGCCCAAATTAGGGTTTATGAACAATACATCAAACAAAAACCAAAATCAGAAGCAAACAACATTATAAAAAATTGAAAATTCACTCAAAGGATCCCTAATCCTATACTAACCCACTTCCCAATGGAGAAGCTCCAACTCCTAACCAAGTTCAAGTTATGATTTTCCTAAGTTTTCTAGGGTTTTAGGGTTCCTTAACAAGAAAATTACCAAACAAAAGGAAAATGAAAGATCAAATCATGGCCATTTAATCTCATAAACTACATGCTAAACACAATGCAATGCAAAAAGAATCAAGGTCCAACTCTTTAGGGTCAGGCAGAAATGGTTTTTGGAAGTTTGGATCAAAATAATGCATCAAAATGGTTTTAATTCCATGAAAAATTCTCAAAATGCATCAAGATCAAAAAAGAAATTTGGTTTGAGGGTTGGACAATGTTTCTAAATGTTTTTAAAGGTTTCATGAATTTTTTGGTGATTTTTAAATACCTAAAAGTATTTTTAATTAATTAATTCTCATTAATTAATTAAAAAGAAACTTTTAAATATTTAAAAATAATTTTTTAATGCTAAAAATAAAAATAAAAATATTTTTGTGTTCTGAAATTTAATAATAACTTGTACAAAAAATTTCAGATTTTTTAATGCATTTTTGCTATTTTAAATAAATTATGGAAAACAAATGAAATAATATGAAAATAAAATGAATTTTAAACTGAAAAATAGAAAGTAATCAGATCCAACGCGTGAGATTCAAACTGGCAAGGGCGGGAGTTGACTGCGCGCGGGTTTGGACGGCTCACATTCAAACTGACTTAATTACACTTAACCCTAATTAATCAAACCCTAATTACTTTCAGATGACCGGAACAGTGGTTCCGGTCATCTTCTCCGGCGAATCAAAATGCTAAATCCTTCTACACGTTACGAAAATGAAAACTAACTATCCAGAAATCATCCCCACCTTAAAACGATTCAAACCCCTCACTCAAACATCATTTATCATTCATAATCAGAGAGAATCGAATCAAAATAGTTTCTAGGGCAAAAATTTCAGAACACGATTAAACTCTCATCTCTCCACCATTTTCAAAACTAATGACATCAGAGTGATCAGGAGAACATATAGAATCTATTTAGAACTTAAAAAAGGATTTCTGGAAAAAATGTTCTTGAGCTACCTGAGTTTTGAAGCTTTCAGTTCACAGCTTTCTGGGTGCTTTCCTTTGTGCTATCCACTCCTCTTGTGCTCCTGATGAACCCTTGATGCTTAGAAAAGATTTATGTTGGCTGGTGTGGAAGTTTGAACAAGTTCTGTTCAGTGAGGTGAAGGAATCGTGTTTCTGATTCTTTGAGTTCTGGGTTGCTTTGAAGGGTGCTTTGTGATCAGTGAGGTATGGTGAGATGATTGGTGGAGTTTGTTTGTAGGTTTGTGGCTTGTATGCTGAGTTTCGAAGGGTTTTGCTCTTGAGAGTGAAAATGGAGAAGTAGTGTTCTTGCTGGTTTCAGGCTCTTGTGTTATGTTGTTTGGCTTGCATTTTCTTTGTATAAACAAATGCCATTGGTCAGAGGATGTGACTTGTGCTTTTGTGATAGGTGTGGTAGCTTTTGCCAAAATGTCAACTTTTGTGTAAGAAGGGCATGGGCAACTTCTAGCCAAGTACAAAGGGTTTGTCTGGCGCAGCATGGCATGAGGGAAAGGCTAGTGTGATTCAGCAGGCTAGGCAGCAAGTGGATGAAGTGTGATCATTGGTTTTGCAACTTGCTTGCTTTTGCTTTCCATGAAAATATCTTGCCTCACAAGCCATGAAACATGAGAAACTCTTGGTCCATTCTGATTTTTAGGTCACATGTGATGTTTGTGTATTGGTTTGATATCAACTAGAAGTCACAAATGCCTTTGGTACAAGATTTTGCAAATTTCTCATTTGATGCATAACTTGAAAATTAGTGATTTTTGCCAACTTTAACACACCATAACTTTTGATCCAAAATGAATTAGGTCATGTTCTTGTACTTTTTGAAAAGGGAAAGATCTAATCTACAACTTTCATGACCAAAGTTTTTCCATTTGAAGCATTTTTGGATCAAAAAGTAAGGTTTGAAAAGTGGCATAAAATGACATATTCTTCAAAAGTCAAACTTGCCCTAAAAAGTCAACTTTGCAAAAACTTGTAATTCTTGAATTTTGTGAACTTCTAACTTCTTCCATGATCAAATAAAGATCATATACACTCAAAATGATGAAGATCACCCCTTGGTTGGGTCATTGGGGGCCTCAGATGTCCTGATTTTGCACTGACTTGTCTGAAAAGTCAACCCTTGATCAGATGACTTCCCCATGGAATTTCTTCATGAAAATTGATATGCATACCCCCTATGCCATATGGAGACCAATAGAAACAAGAATGACCAAAAAATTTGGAGTTATGGCCTCTGAAACCAAAACCCTAATTTTAGGTCATCTGTGCAGTCTAGCTTGGCCCTGCTTCCATACCAATCCCAGTTCTTGTGATTTTTTGGCATTCTTGACTTTGAGAGGATATAATATGATACTTGAACACTCATGGACCCCTTTGAAGTGATTGATGACCTTTGGAGTAGCTCAAGAAGCCCTTGGATTGCTCAAATCACAAACCCTAGATGCAGATGACTTTGAATCTATGTAGTGAATCAAAATTGTGGTATGAGATGGTATGATTGAGTTTATGCATATGAAATGATCACAAGCCATAGTGAATGGGTGAGGGCAAATTTGGGGTGTTTACAATGAGATATTTGTTTTTTTGACAGAAATAGAAGTGAGATTTCTTCATGATCAAGTAACATCAAATTGTACCCAAAAGCCCAAATTTTTCTAACCTAATCATTCACCACATATATACAAACATAAACAACAACAAGGGGACGGATTCATAGGCCAATACACAACATTCAAACTTCCAAAATTTCACAAAAAAACCAAATTCGGTTTTGCCAATTCAGGTAGTTTTAAGAGTTTTGAAAGGTTGCACCTTCCTTAAGTTTCTCTGATCATATCCTCATCATCATCCATATCATGCTCTATGACCATAACCGATATCATTTACCTTTGATTTTATTTTTTCCGATTCCCATATGATTACTTGTTATAAACTAAAATTGATGATTGATTTATGTTTATTACATGGCAAGGATGATTTCTGGATAATTTTTTAGCAGGTTCGTTGCAAGATGATGAATCCACCATGATTAGGGTTTCGACCAAGGTTTTGGGGTTTTATGATTTAAGCCGTTTGATAGGTTTTTAACAACATGATTTAATCGTACGAAGCATGGGTATTTGGTTTATACAATTTTTGTGGATTAATTTGATATATGCAGGGATAACAATGAACATAGGTTTTGCTATGAAAATAAACGTAACAAAAATCGCAGGAAATTTTGCAGCTAACTGTGCAGGCCTGGAGGTAGAAGATGAGTTTTTGGCGCGGACGAATTTTTTCAAATTTGGATATGGTTTATAACGTTTTTGTTTCCATATGTAACAACGCGTGCTGCATGGATCAGTTGGTGGAAGTGTTGGTCTTGTAAGCTACATAGCCTAGGTTCGATCCCTAGGTTCTTTCTTTTTGATAACATTTATTTTCATTTTTCAGGTTTAATATTTTTTGATTTTTGCCCATGAAATCATCAGTTGGCACGCGCAGCCCCTCTGGTCAGCATATAGGACTGGTAATGGGGAGGTCCTGGGTTCAAATCCAGGCCTCCCCCTTTAATTTTAATAGCCTTTTCCTTTTCTTCTTTTATTTCTTTTTTTTAAACTTATTATTTAACTATTATATTATTTATTTTATTAACTAATTAATTAATTTAATTATATCATTTTTTAGAAAAATCTATTAATAACATTTTTTTAATTATTACTTTTAAAATTTAGTTTGTATATAATTATTAACCTATTTTAATTAATTAATAATAAATAGTAATTAAGTTTTTTTAATAAATGAAAATTTTCTTTAAAACCCTAATTTCCTTTAATTAATCCTAATTTTAAATTTTAACCCTAATTTCAAAAAAAACTTAATTTATTTATTTTTGCTTTATTTAATTATTTAGAATAATGTTCTTTATTTATTTTTATTTTTTTTCTTATTTTAATTATTAGAAAAAATGTATAGGTCATTATTTTATATAATTTATTTTTCCCGCATGATTATTATGTAACTGCCCGGAAGCCGTGTAATAGCGTAGGTTTTTTTTTTATGTTTTCCGCATTTTATTTATTTATTTACTTTATGGTTAGTAACTAGGGAGTGAAAAGAAATATATGATTACAAAAGGACATAGAAAATTAAATAAACAAGATATATATCTGAAAACAATCAATCACACACATAAGTCGATCGCTCTATGATCGCCGTCTGCACCTCCTAGGGTTACCCTTCTCAGTTGCCTTAAAAAGATATATGGTCAAGTCCTTCGAAAATGGGGATGTTTTAAGCAAATGACCCTACAAATATCAATCATCTAGTCCTTCCCCGGTTTAAAAGATCAAGTCCCTACGATGTTGCCTATGATGATGATATTGTCCCTTCGATTAAAGATGATTGTCCCTCCCAATTGCTAAAGACACCCTTTAAGTTGCCTTCATTGACCATACGATGACCCTACGCCTGTCCCTTAATAAAATCCAAGATAATGACTAGCTGCTTCTTAATAGTAGGGACAGTCTTACCTTTGAAAGAACATACAAGAACATGAAAGACTTAGTCTAAGGTAAGAACTCAAAGTTAATGGCTCACACCCTTTAAAATACTTTTTTACATCTCACAATTTTTCAAACATTTTCAAAACAAGGCTTTGTATACTTGCATACGAGGATCATTACAAAGTACATAGAAAATTTTCTAATCACACACTTCACACTTTGAAAACAATTAAGTGAGCTAAGTAACTAAGAGCCCATGGATAACCATGGATATAAAGGGTGCTAACACCTTCCCTTTATATAACCTACCCTCCGAACCCAAGTCTTTTAAAAATAGGTCTTTCCTGTTCTTTTATGTCCTTTCCATATGGATAAAATAAAAGTCGGTGGCGACTTTTTCTATCCGCAACATGACTAAAAGTCAGTTCTCCCACCGTGTTACAGAACTGGCGACTCTGCTGGGGAGTACTTAGTAAAAGAGGGGTTACCTTAGGAATTAGGATCACTTAATGTTTGACTTTCTTGCTTTATATTTATTTATTGGGCTTATGTGTGAAAGATCCTAACCCGGATCTAGTGTACCCTAGGTAAATGGCAATAGACCAAGGAAATTGTACGACGTATACCGATATGGTTGATCTGGTGGCCATAGTTAGTGTGACTTCTTGGTTGGTTCTTATGTTCCTTAAGTAAGTTGAGGATAATACGGGGCTTCCATGCGTTGCCATTAACGCTAAATACCCTTTAGAACCTTAATTGACTCATCTTGGCCTTTAGAAAGTAGTGAGATAGCCGACTTTGGAGAAGTCTAAAGTTGGTTGATACTCGATGCTATGCTCATTGAGATTCTAATCTTGAAGGGTTTTGGTTGGCAAGTCAATTACATACTAAACAACAACCCTTGATAAGGATCAGTGATATTGAGATCCCTTAAAACCCAGTTACTTTTATAGGATATGATGAACTAACTAAACTTCAGGGGGAGGGTAATTTCCTTTAAACCTCATGCAAGCCTTTAAACCTAGGACTATTGTGTGACTTTCTTGTGTGTGTCACATGTTTGTGATTGAACATAACATCATGACATCATAAGTGTAAACACCCCAAATTTGCCCTCTCTTTTTTCTCACACCTTGGCTTGTGATCCTTCATATTACATTGCATAAGCATACCATCTCACACTGCATAGTTATTTCACTACATAAGTTGCATAACTAGGGTTTGTGATCAAATGAATCTTAGAAGTGGTTTGAGCTATCTCAGAGGCCATGAAGAATTTCAAGAGGTTCCATGAGTGTTCTATGATCATATTATACCTCCAAGTTTGCTTTAAAGTCACAAAATCTTAGAGGATTGCACAGCTACCCAGGCAGGCTTAGGGTTTCCTACACAGATGACCAGAAATTAGGGTTTTGGGTTTGAGGCCCTTACACTTAATTGTTTTGGCCATTCTTGATTCTATTGGTCTAAATATGTTATAAGGAGCATGTGTATCAAATTTGAAGCAAAAATGCATTGTGGAAGTCATCTGATCAAATGGTAACTTGTTGTGCAAGAAAAGTCAGAATCAGGGCATCTGAGGCCTCCATCAAGGGTACCAAACGATCATCTTCATCAATTTGAGGTCCTATGATCTTTATTTGATCTTGGGAATGGTTTGAAGTTCACAAGATTGGAGAATTTTGAGCCATTTGCAAAGTTTCCATTTTCAGACATGACTTGTAATGTAAACTTTCCATTTTGGGAAAGATTTTCAACCTCCTCTTTTTTGATCAAAAAGGCTTCAAATGAAATTTTTTCAGACATGAAAGTTGTAGATTGGATCTTCCCCTTTTCAAAAAGTATAAGAACACCTCTTGATTCATCCTAGAACTCAAGTTATGATGGTACCTCCTGTCCTCGTACCCATTTGCAATCTTTTCTAGGAAGATTGAAAGCATATACCATGGATGAGAAACTGTGGATGTTTTACTTTGAAGACAGTTTAACCGAGGCATCCAGAGAGTGGTATTCACACCTATCAAGGGCCACTGTTAGAAATTAGAAAGACTTAGCTGAAGCCTTTGTGTGCCAACATCAATACAACTTGGATATGGCTCCTAATAGGACCCTCTTGATGGGTATGTGTCAGTCCTCGAAGGAAGTTTCCGCGAATATGCTCAAAGGTGGAGACAACTCGCTGCTGCTGTCCAGCCACCTATGTCTGAAAGAGAAATGGCTGATATGTTTATGAATACCTTGCAAGGGACCTACATTGATAGGGGAGACTAATGCAGTGCATGTTAGTAGAGGTAGACCCCATTACTTGCAAAGATCAGTGGCTGTAGTTACCATCCCTACTCCAGCACCTCAGCAACAACAATATCCTCAACAACAACACAGATCTTATAATAATAACAACCAACAACAACATCCTTTCCAACAAAGGCCTTCTCAGATTAATAGGGTGATCGATCCCATCCCGATGCCCTATGCAGTCTTACTCCCGCAACTATTGAAGCTTAACCTGACTGAACTGAGGACTTTGGCTCCACCAGATCCTCTAAATCTTCCAAGGAATTATGATATCAATGCCAGATGTGCTTTTCACTCCAATGCGCCTGGTCATTCAACAGAGAAGTGTAGGGCCCTGCACATGAAAGTCCAAGATTTGATTGACTCCAAAGCTTTGAATTTTGCACCTCCACCAAATGTCACAAGGAATCCAATACCAAATCATGGTGAGCCAAAAATCAATGCCATTGAGGAGGACCAAACAACAATTCTAATTGATGACATTGCAAGTATTCAAACACCACTGGCCGAAGTAAAAGCTCAACTATTGAAGTGCCAAGTGTTTTCGGGTTGTGAGGCCCGTTGTGAAGCTTGCAAAGTTTCTACCAATGGTTATGCAAATCTAAAGAATGGTATTAGCAGTCTTATCAGAGAAGGCATCCTGCAAATCACATCAACAGTTCCATCTTCCACAAAGGCAACAAAAATCTCTCCTACAGCACCAACAAACATTATCTCAACAGAATCTTCTACAACTCCACCGACGACATCTCAACGACTACAACAACAACCAACACCACCGACGTGATCTCAATGGTTACCATCTATTATGATCCAGCAACCATCCATGTTCCGAATTCTCTCAACAACAACTTTCAGCAACACCCTCATCAACATCAACAACTTCCTACACCTGCACCATCTACAATCAGACCTCCTGTCACCATCTACTATGATCCATAGACAATCATGACTCCTTCTTCTGCTGCAATTAGTTCGGTAACCATCACGGTGCCTGGGCCAATTCCCTATGACAACAACAGTGTCGTGCCTTGGCACTACGGCTCAGATCTTTACCGCCACGGAAGGAAACCTTGACTCTTCAAATTCTACACCACAAATTGACAATGTCGGGGGAGGCGGAGGCTTCACTCGGAGTGGACGTCTCTTTGCTTCACAATTTCCAAGAATTAATGCTAAAGCAGAAACTGCTGCCAAAGAAAAAGGCAAAAGTGTGGTGCCAGAAGAACCAGCTGCAAAAGAAACTCAGAAGATGTCCTTTGATCAGGATGTGGACGAGTTCATGAGCATTATCAAGAAAAGTGATTACAAAGTTGTGGATCTGCTCCACCAAACACCCTCCAAGATCTCTATTCTATCTCTGCTCATGTGTTCCGAGGCTCACCAGAATGCACTACTCAAGGTCTTGCACGCAACTTATGTTCCAGAAGAAATCACGGTTAATCAGTTAGAAACGGTGGTCGCAAATGTCAATACTAGTCATGGACTAGGTTTCACCAATGCTGACTTGACTACGGAGGGGCGCAACCACAACAAGGCTTTGCATATCACTTTGGAATGTAAAGGTGTTGTACTTTCTCATGTCCTTGTTGATACCGGATCATCACTCAATGTGTTGCCAAAGAAAGCTTTAGTCAAGCTGGAGTATGATGGTCTTGCACTTCGTCCGAGCAACCTAGTTGTCAGAGCTTTTGATGGCTCTAAGAGATCGGTTCTCTAAGAGATTGAGTTGCCCGTGGTAATTGGCCCACAAGTTTTCAAAACTACCTTCTATGTGATGGACATACAGCCTGCCTACAGCTGTTTGTTGGGTCGACCCTGGATCCACGTCGCCGACGCAGTAACGTCTACCCTTCACCAGAAGTTAAAATATGAGTGGGAAGGACAAATTATCACCATCTGTGGAGAAGAAGACATCTTTGTCAGTCACCTGGCTACATACAAGTACATAGAAATGGATGGGGAGATCCATGAAACCATGAGTCAGGGTTTTGAAGCCTTGAACGTCAACGAAGCTACAACTGAGGTGTTTGCTGCATCCCAAGAGGAAAGGATGGGCACCTCAATTGCTTCCTACAAACAAGCTCGGAAGGTTGTGGAAGAAGGGAATGCCCAAGGCTGGGGCAAGCTGCTGAAGGTTCAGATGAAAGAAGACAAATTTAGTTTGGGTTACAGACCATCCCGACAAGTTCCATAGGAGGTTGCTGAAGCTCCCAAGTTCATCAGTGGGGGAATGATGACCCCAGATGCTATCAACACTTTGGAAGACGAGGCTGAGAGCGACTGCAACCTGGAAAGCTGGATCCGTCCAAGAGTCCCGGGCCAACAAGTCCTCAACTGGTCTTCCCAGGAAATTATAAGGGTTACTGCTGCAGAGTAATTATTATTTCCTGTTTTAAGCATGCATCAAAGTCACGCATCTTGCCCAAGATGTCGGGACTCATTTTGTAATAGGGCCATATGTATTTGTGCAAATTGAATATTAATGAACAATGGACATCTTTTTGAAAACAATCTTTTTTGCTCACTGTCTTTTCATTTTTGTTATTTTCACACAAAACAATAAATGACAATGTTTTTCTCAATAATAACTTCATTCACTTTTTCTAAATAAGATAAAATCAATCACTAAAATGAACCAAATCTCAACCCTTGCAGAGATAGCCCTCCAGATTGCACCAACAACGACACTGCTATGACCTCGTATGACTTCGACAATCCGATTAATCAAGCAGATGAAGGGGTTGAAGAAGACTATGATTTTTACCTGAAGAGTTAGCCAGGTTATTGAGACAAGAGGAAAAGGTGATTGCTCCTCATCAGGAGAAGTTTGAGACTATTAATCTTGGTACCGAGGAAGTTGTGAAAGAAGTAAAGATTGGGGCCAGTCTGCAAGCTCCGGTAAAAGAATAACTTATCAGTATGCTGCAAGAGTATGTCGATGTCTTCGCTTGGTCTTATCAAGATATGTCGGGTTTGGATACAGATATTGTCATTTACAAGCTGACATTGAAAGAGGATTGTCGGCCAGTTAAACAGAAGTTGCGCCGTACTCGCCCAGGCATGGCCATGAAAATCAAAGAAGAAGTACAAAAGCAGTGGGACGCCGGTTTTCTTGTTGTAACTAGTTACCCGCCTTGGGTTGCTAACATTGTACTCGTACCCAAGAAGGATGGCAAAGTGCATATGTGTGTTGATTACCGGGATCTGAACAGAGCAATCCCGAAAGATGACTTCCCATTACCTCACATTGATGTATTGGTGGATAACACGACTCAATTCTCGGTATTTTCTTTTATGGATGGATTTTCTGGATACAATCAGATCAAGATGTCACCTGAAGACCACCTTCATCACACCTTGGGGAACGTTCTACTACAAAGTAATGCCGTTTGGTCTGAAGAACGCCGGTGCAAAATATCAACGGGCTATGGTAACATTATTCCACGATATGATCCATAAAGAAATCGAGTGCTACGTGGATGAATTATTGTCAAGTCCCTCACAGAAGAAGACCATTTGGTAAACCTGTTGAAATTTTTCAAGCATCTGAGGAAGTATTAGTTAAGGTTGAACTCCAACAAATGCATATTCGGGGTACGTTCTGGTAAGCTGTTGGGTTTTATTGTAAGCGGAAAAGGAATTAAGGTTGATCCCGACAAAGTCAAAGAAATTCAGGAAATGCCTGCACCTAAGACTGAGAAAGAAGTTCGAGAGTTCTTAGGTAGATTGAACTACATTTCAAGGTTCATATCTCATCTCACTGCAACCTGCGAGCCCTTGTTCAAACTGCTAAGAAAGGAATAAACAGTCAGGTGGAACGATGATTGTCAAAGAGCTTTTGACAAGATCAAAGAGTATTTGCAAGAACCTCCAATTCTCACGCCTCCAGTTGAAGGAAGGCCTCTAATAATGTACCTGACAGTATTAGATGAATCAATGTGGTGTGTGTTGGGCCAGCATGACGAGTCTGGTCGAAAAGAGTATGCAATATACTACCTAAGCAAAACGTTTACCGACTATAAACAACGTTATTCACTGCTCGAGAAAACTTGTTATGCTTTAGCGTGGGCTGCTCGCCGACTAAGACAATATATGTTGACTCATACTACCTTGTTGATCTCAAAGATGGACCCCGTCAAGTACATATTTTAGAAGCTAGCACTTACCGGAAGGGTTGCAAGGTGGAAAATGATTCTAACAGAATATGATATTTAGTACACCTCTCAGAAAGCCATCAAGGGCAGTGTGTTGTCTGACTATCCGGCTGAGCAACCCATTGATGACTACCAGCCTATGAGATTTGATTTCCCTGATGAAGACATCATGTTCTTAAACTCAAAAGATTGTGAAGAGCCTATTCACATTGAAGGTCCTGATCCAGAAGAAGCATGGACTATGATGTTCGATGGGGCAGTTAATTGTAATGGTCGTGGAGTTGGTGCAATGCTTATTACACCCAAAGGAGTCCATCTGCCTTTCTCAGCAAGGCTCACCTTTTCCTGCACTAACAACGAAGCAGAGTACGAAGCTTGCATCATGGGTCTTGAGGAAGCCATTGACCTCAGGATCAAAACCTTGAATGTATTCGGAGATTCAGCTTTGGTGATCAACCAAACTAATGTCAAGTGGTATACTCATCAAGAGCATCTGGTTCCCTACCATGACTATACGAGGAGATTGTTGACTTTCTTCACAACAGTCAAGCTTGAATACATCCCTCGAGATGAGAATCAATTTGTAGACGCCTTGACCACTATTTCATCTATGACCAAAGTACAGACTGCTAACTATGTACCTCGGATTTTAGTATCCAGACTAGACCGACCGGCGTATGTATTCTCTGTAGACACTGTCATTGACAACAAACCTTGGTTCCACGACATCAAATGCTTCTTGCAGACTCAGACATACCCACCTGGGGCATCATCTAATGATAAGAAGACATTGATAAGGCTAGCCGGCAGTTTCTTCCTCAATACTGATGGCTCCTTATACAAGCGGAACTTCGACATGATCTTGCTCAGATGTGTTGACAAGAAGGAAGCGGACCTACTAATGCACGAAGTACATGAAGGTTCTTTTGGTACCCATGCCGGAGGACATACAATGGCAAATAAATTGTTAAGATCAGGTTACTACTGGATCACAATGGATGCAAAATGTTGCACCTATACTAAAAAGTGCCATAAATGCCAGATCTACGCAGACAAAGTGCATGTGCCTCCCAATTCTTTGAATATATTGTCTTCACCCTGGTCCTTCGCCATGTGGGGCATTGATATGATTGGAAAGATCGAGCTAACTGCTTCAAATGGTCATAGATTCATCCTGGTAGCCATTGATTACTTCACCAAATGGGTTGAAGCAACTTAGTATGCAAATGTCACCAAGCAAGTGGTAGCCCGATTTCTGAAAAGAGATATTATTTGTCGATATGGAGTTCCCGAGCAAATCATTACTGATAATGGTTCAAACCTTAACAACAAAATAATGACAGAACTATGTCGGGATTTCAAGATTCAACATCACAACTCTTCTCCTTACAGGCCAAAGATGAATGGTGATGTTGAGGCGGCTAACAAGAATATTAAGAAGATTGTGCAGAAGATGGTAGTCACATACAGAGACTGACATGAAATGTTGCCATTCGCCTTGCATGGTGTCGCTCCCACCAAATGAAGCCGGGTCAAATGGGGTACAGACGCGAACGGTCGGCGAAAAGAGATGCGAGAACACACAGGAGTGAACTCACAGGGAATGAATAGAGTCGCCAGCTAGGCATTTTTATCCCGGAGGAAAGGTAATGCTGCATAGACCTAGAAAAAGACATGGATAAGACGGTTGCGAACCAGAGAGACTGAGAAAGGGGGTTGGTTACAACCTGGGAAGGTATTAGCACCCAGATTGTCCGTCGTACTCGACGGGATCCACGCGTAAAAGATTTGTGTTTTAAAGGGGTAGTGTCAGTGCAATTTGTGTATAAAGAGCTGGAAAAGGATGTACAGGTGTCAGTGTATAGTGTATAAGTGATATGAAGTATGAAAGTGTCAGTGTAAGAACAAGAGTTAAATGCTCAGGAGTATGAGGCTAAAAGAATAAAGCTGGGAAGAGGGGGAATATACAGAGACTTTTGTTCGATAACTGTTAAGTTATGCCTACGTATCCTCTCGTGCAATGAGGAAGTCAGAACACCGTAGTTCGACCCAAAGAGACTGAAAGATGAATTGACTGATGAACTGCTTGCTTATCTGTGCTCAAGTGTATGACCTGTCTGGCTCAGGTGCTAACTGTCTTGCATTAGACGGAAGAAGCAAGTTCTCGTTTATGAGTGAATAAGATGAGAAAAGAATCCCGGAGGAGACGATTATTGTTTGTTTTTGTGTTTTCAGTCTTTTATTGCTTTTGGAAATTTGTCATAAGTTAATGAGCTTAGGCCTAAACCAATGGATTTAGTAAACTCATCACATCTTCCCTCTGATTAGGGGTAATGAGAATACCTTAAGTGTGAAGTCAGCTTCTCACACTTAATCACCTTTGATGTAGGATTAAGATCATTAACTTACTTGTGATTATTTAGATGTTTTTGTTGTTTTTGTTCAGTGTTAAGTAATGAGGTTAAGCCATAATCAAGGATTAAACAGACTCATTACACCATCCTAATAGAAGGATAATAGATGAGAATGTTTAAGCTGAGGAAAGCTCCTCAACTTAATCCATGATTAGGGATTAAACCCATGACAAAACAAGCCTTTTGTTAAGTGGATTTTATTTAATGACATGATGATGAAGTGAGTTTTATGATTTGTAAGACAACTTGAGGGGGACTTGTCCATTAACACTAGGGTTAGTCCTTCTTAACCAATTAAGGAAGAATTAGAACCCTAATGCAAGGCCCAAGTTACAAGCTTGATGTCTTGATGATTATTATGTGAATTGATTAAAGGGGTTAAACACATTAAGGGTTTAACACTTAGGATTAAAGTTATACACTCCATCCTAATAGAAGGATGTAGGCATAAGCTTAATCACAAAGCCTTAAAGCCTTTAGGGTTTAGTCCTTGATTATGAGGTGAGAAGAGAAGACTCAATGAGACACAAAGGTAAAACTAAGTGGGGGACTAATCAAAACCCTAATTATTATCATGCTTGGTTGTTCCTAAGGTTTGTGAAGTTTACAAGAGAAGTCTTCAATGGAACCACCAGGAAGCAGATGAAAGGAGCAAAGAGAGAGCAAAGCAACTTGCTTCATTCAAGAAGTCAAGTCACTTGAGGAAAGAAAGTAAGAAGAAAAAGAAATGAGCAAGCTCAATCTCAAACTCATATAAAAATGCAGCATGGATGCAAGAGAGAGAGATGAGAAGAAAGTATGGGAAGTGAAGGCAAATCCACTTCCCAAAGTTACTTACCACCTGAAAAGTTAGAAAAGTGATGCAATGCAATGCCAAATGAAATGGAATGTCATGATGAGAGACAAAACCAGAAGCATGTATGGGATGATAATGATGCTATGAGATGATGCAAACATGGGATAAGGCATGGTGATAATCATATAAGCTCATGGATGCAAATGAAGAAAGCTAAGACACATGAACATATATGAAAAGTTATGAGATGCATATGGCATACAACATGGCAAATGCAAGATGCAATGATCAAACATGCTTTCAATATGTCTTAAGATGTCAAGTGAATCAAATGGATGCATAAAATGCTATGGCAAGTCATGTTGTGCAAGCAAATGCAAGATGGATGCATATGGAAGCCCAAATTAGGGTTTATGATCAAAGCATCAAACACAAACCAAAATCAGAAGCAAACATCAATATAAAAATTTGAAATTGCACTCAAAGGATCCCTAATCCTATACTAACTCACTGCCCAAAGGAGAAGCTTCAACTCTTAACCAAATTCAAGTTATGATTTTCCTAAGTTTTCTAGGGTTTTAGGGTTCCTTAACAAGAAAATTACCAAAACAAATTGAAAATGAAAGATCAAATCATGGCCATTTAACCTCACAAACTTCATGCTAAACACAATGCAATGCAAAAAGAATCAAAGTCCAACTCTCATTGGTTAGGCAGAAATGATTTTTGGAAGTTTGGATCCAAATAATGCATTAAAATGATTTTAATTCCATTAAAAATTCTCAAAATGCATCAAGATCAAAAAAGAAATTTGGTTTGAGGGTTGGACAATGTTTCTAAATGTTTTTAAAGGTTTCATGAATTTTTTGGTGATTTTTTAAATACCTAAAAGTATTTTTAATTAATTAATTCTCATTAATTAATAAAAAATAAACTTTTAAATATTTAAAAATACTTTTTAAATGCAAAAAAATAAAAATAAAAATATTTTTGTGTTCTGAAATTAAATAATAATCTGTATAAAAAATTTCATATTTTTTTGAATAAATTTTACTATTTTAAATAAAATGGAGAAAACAAAAGAAATAAAATGAAATAAAATTGATTTAATTGAAAAGTAAACCAATCCAACGCATGAGATTCAAAGCTGGGGGGCAGAGGTTGACTTGGCGCGTGAATCAAGGGTCAGGATGGACTTTGGCTTAAATCAGGTTTTATGAATTAATTAAATGGATTAATTAGGTTAATGGTGATTAGGGAAAAATGGACACATCTGGACCACACATACACGCGCCAAGTCAAGCAAGTCAACAGATCCAACGCACTGAATTCAAACATCACTTAATTACAGGATTAGGGTTAACAACATTCAGGTGACCGGAGGGAAGCTCCGGTCATCTTCTCCGGCGGGTTGAAAACCGTAGATCATGATTCAGGCCACCATTCATCAAATTAAAAGCAGGGAAATGTTCCTCTACCCAAACCCCATTCAAATCACCTCTCAAACTAAATTTATCATGCACAAACAGAGAGAATCGAAGCCAACAAGATTCACAGGCAAAATTTCAGAGCCTTGGTAAATCCTCATTTCTCACTCATTTTCAATTCTAAGCACATCCCCATGATCAGCAAGACATACACAATCAAATTATAACATAAAATGCAAGCTCTGAGAGAAAAAGTTCATGGCCATACCTGAGGTGGAAGCTTCTGGTTCTGGGCTTTCTGGGCTGTTCTTTGGTGCAAACTCACTCCAATGATCCCCCTTGTGCTAATGGTAAGCTTAGATGGAGTTTAAACAGGCCACTTTGAGAGGTCCAGTTCTGGTGTATCAGAAAATGAGGTCTGTGTGTATGATGTTTCAAGCTCTACCAATGGTTGATCCTGGTTCCTTTTAGTGTGTTTGATTTGTTGGTGAAGAGAAATTGGATGTTTGATGGCTGGAAAATGAGATTCGAAGAAGGGAAGCTCTTTGACAGTTTTTGTGAGGATTGTGTTCTGGCTTGCTTCCAGGGCCAATGTTGTGCTATAACACTCCCAAGATATGTGAATAGCCTGTGGAGCAGGTCAGTAGGGGTGGCTGCTTACTGTTCCATGAGTATGGGAGTTTTGGCCAAAAAGTCAATGTGATTGGTACTTGCAGCATGGGCTATGGCAGCAGCTGTATGAGGTCATGTCTTGCTTCAGCTTGGGTTGAGGATGACCCTTAGATTGCTTGTGAGTGACTGCAACATGTGTATCATGAGCTATGCTAACTTTTACAACTTGCCCACTTGTGGTTTCTTGTGATTTTGTGCCATGTACTTGAGACACTTCTTGCTGAATTTTGTAGCATGGAACTTCTTTTAGTCATGGAAATGTATAGAAATCATTTAGTGATCACATAACTCATGGGAAGATGATTTTGCCAAGAATCCCTCTTTGCACTCTTATGGAAAATGCCTTATGGAAATGTGAAATTCAAAGCAAATGAATGGGAATCCCCTTGGGCCAATTCTGTTTTTAGGTTATGTATGATCATGTGATGAAGTTTTTAAGTCATTTTGAAGTCAATAGAGTGCTTGGTACATGAATTTGCAAGTTTTCCATTTGGTGCATAACTTGAAATTTAGTGATTTTTGCCAACTTTGATGCACCATAACTTTTGATCCAAAATGAATTAGGTCATGTTCTTGTACTTTTTGAAAAGGGAAAGATCTATTCTACAACTTTCATGACCAAAGTTTTTCCATTTGAAGCATTTTTGGATCAAAAAGTAAGGATTGAAAAGTTGCCTAAAATGGCAAATTCCTTAAAAGTCAAACTTGCCCCAAAAAGTCAACTTTGCAAAAACTTGTAATTATTGAATTTTGTGAACTTCCAACTTCTTCCATGATCAAATAAAGGTCATATATACTCAAAATGATGAAGATCACCCCTTGGTTGGGTCATTGGGGGCCTCAGATGCCCTGATTTTGCACTGACTTGTCCAGAAAGTCAACTCTTGATCAGATGACTTCCCCATGGAATTTCTTCATGAAAATTGATATGCATACTCCCTATACCATATAGAGACCAATAGAAACAAGAATGACCAAAAAGATTGAAGTTATGGCCTCTGAAACCAAAACCCTAATTTTAGGTTATCTGTGCAGTCAAACCTGGCTCTGCTTCCATACCATTCTCAGTTCTTGTGATCCTTTGACATTCTTGACTTTGAGAGGATGTAATATGATACTTGAACACACATGGACCCCTTTGAAGTGATTGATGGCCTTTGGAGTGGCTCAAGAAGCTCTTGGATTGCTCAGATCACAAACCCTAGGTGCAGATGACTTAGAATCTATGCAGTGAATCAAAAATGTAATATGAGATGCTATGATTGAACTTATGCATATGAAGAGATCACAAGCCATGGTGTGAATGGGTGAGGGCAAATTTGGGGTGTTTACAGCTGCCCCTATTCAAACATGAGTTAACTGTGTAGGATGTAAGCGACGGCTTATCAGGCAAACAAGATAACTTGTGGTTGAATACCAAAGACAGTCCAAAATTTGCACTCACAGAATGAAGAAGAAAAGGGATATAGATTGTAAAAGAAAATAAAGTATATTGTAAAGTATGGGCGACGGAGGACGACCGTCGAGCAGAGGACGACTGCTGGGTAAAGAGCAATGACGGGGACGGCCGACATGCTGGAGAAAAGTGTGTGAAGTAAAGCGATGACGGGGACGGCCGACATGCTGGGGATAAAAGGGTTATGATGGGAACGGCCATCAAGCAAAGCTGTAAAATTCTCTGGGGATTAATGAAAAATGATGGGGACGGCCATCAAGTTCATAAAGCAAAGTAACCAACGATGGGGACGACCATCGGGCTAAAAAGAAAAGGGACCACGACGGGGACGGCCATCGGGTTAAAGAATAAATGAAATAAACAGATGATGAGGTACGGTCATCAAAGGTGAAGAACGATCACCTAGCAGGGGACGGCTGCTCTGTTGGAGATAAGATGAGGGACGGTCATCTAAGGTGGAGGACGACCACCTGGCAGGGTACGGCTGCCAAAAATATCGCGACATAGGACGAATGCCGGATAAAAGGTCAACGATGGGGACGGCCATCGGACGAGCATGATGGAGGACGACCATCAAGAGGTGGAGGACGACCACCTAGCAGGGGACGGCTGCTCTCAAGGTTTATCATGACGTAGGACGAACGCCAGACAACCAAAATCAACAATGGGGACGGCCATTGGATAAAATGATGAAGGACGATCATCAAAAAGGTGAAGGACGATCACCTAGAAGGGGACGGCTGCTAAAATATCACGACATAGGACGAATGTCGGATAAAAGGTCAACGATGGGGACGGCCATCGGATGAGCATGATGGAGGACGACCATCAAGAAGTGGAGGACGACCACCTAGCAGGGGACGGCTGCTCTCAAGGTTTATCATGACATAGGACGAACGTCAGATAAAAAAGAAATTCTTTACTGGGGGAAAAAGTAAACACGGACGAGTGTTTATATCCAAGAGATAAAAGGTATAAGTGTTTGGTATGTGTATAGATTAAAGATGCGGACGAGCATCCTTAAGACTATGATACGGACGAGTATCAGGTAGAGACAAATACCGACACGTGTTCAGAGATGATGATACGGACGAGTATCAACTGGTTAACAAGGAACACGGACGAGTGTCGAATCTGAGAGGATATAAGTGGTGTATACAAGATACGGACGAGTATCTGTATAAGTATGAGTAGTAAGTATGAGTGATGTATAGATGAGTGTTCAACCTGCTGGGGAGAGCGACACGGATGAGTGTCGAAAGGAGAAGAGTATAATATAAACAAGTATCTGATATACAAAGTGTTTACATCACCGTGCTGGGAAAATGACATGGACGGATGTCAAGGAAATGTATATATAAGTATACGTGAGTGCAAAGAGGATGTCTTTTGGCTTTCTGCTGGGAATATGACACGGACGGGTGCCACAAGGAGTATATACTGGTGTTTGTGAATGTGAGGCAAACTACTTTTGCTGGGGAATCTGGGGGGTATTCTGTATATTGTTGATGGATTGTCATTATTCACAAGTGTTTGATTCAGACCATGACTTATGATTATGCTACATGTTTGATTTTTGCCGTAATGCTCCGTATTAAACGGAATGCTACGCTTTCTGGGGTGAATATGATGCAAATGCCATGATTATGCAAAAGATACCAATCCGGGATTCGGATCCCGTTGCTGCGAAGTCCTCTGGCCGATCTGTTTGAAGTGAACATCCCAGCTGGGGGTGAGATCATTGGTAGATATGATGAGATGTATCTGCTTGGGGAAATGGGTCAATGATAGACCTATTCCAGTAAATGAGGGACCCAGCTGGGGTTTGTAGAAGCTTTCGTCACTCTGCTGTGATTCCTTCATGCGTTGCTCTTCTAAATAGAGGCTGGAACTCTGTGGGGAAGCAGTTCCCTGGCTTTCGTACTCGGCTGAGGAAGAATGATCGGCAACTCGGTTGGGAGAAGTAACAAGTGGCAACTCAGCTGGGGGGAAAACACCTTGAGTGCTAGGACTGAGTGTTGATTGGCCAGCTTGCTGGGATGAAGCCTTTCATGCCTTATGTTGTGCTTTGAATACCTGTAATCCTGCAAAGACAGGAGACGCACCAGTAATCCCGAGGTATCCCTTACCGGATTCCGTCATAGGAGTTAGATACTTCTGAGAGTAAGTATATTCCCTGTAAGCACGTATTTTCTATTTTTTAAAGATAAGCATCTGTATTTATGCAATCATTTTTTTTCTTAAGACATCAGACATTCTTTGCAAATAAAAATGAAGTGTACGAGGTGAAACTTGACTGAAAATCTGTTTTATTAATTCATATGCCCTGAATTGGCAAGATACAGTCAAAGAAACATATCTCCTGAAATGAGGAGATTGTTACAAATTGAGAAACAAAATGCTGGCAATGTTGACGACGCTTTAAGGAGCTTCCCCTTTTGCTATGACTCGTATGACTTTTGACGTTCTTCTCGTCTTGCTCTCTGAAGAAGGCTGATTCTGACAGAAGCTTGATCCTTCCGAGGTTTACCAAGTTGTAGGTGATACAGATGAATTCAGAATGCAGTTGTTCGCTTATTCCCTTATTTTGCATGGATCGCCCTTTCGGGTTTTCAATCCATCGGGATACCCATTTTTGCCTGAGCTGTCCAATGCGGCTTTTCAACTCAGCGGGTGTACATTTTTTATTTATTTCCCTTATTCTTGCCCAAGTCTTTTTATTCTGTTTTTGACTTGCCGGGATGCCCTATTTTTGCCTGGACTTACATTCTGTTTTTATGTCCAGCGGGTCATTTTTATGCGAAGTATTTTTTAACTGCATCTGAATTCACAGGGGACGGGAAATCTTCACCATCCATGGTGCTGAGCATGAGTGCTCCACCAGAGAAAACTTTCTTTACCACGAATGGTCCTTCATAGTTCGGAGTCCATTTGCCCCTGTGGTCTGTATGAGGAGGGAGGATTCTTTTCAGCACAAGGTCTCCTACTTGGTACTCTCGGTGCCTGACTTTCTGATCGAAGGCTTTCTTCATTCGTTTCTGATACAACTGCCCATGACAGATTGCAGCCAATCTTTTCTCTTCAATCAGACTCAGTTGCTCGTATCGGGATCGGACCCTCTCTGCTTCGTTCAGCTTAACATCCATCAGTACTCGCAAGGAGGGTAATTCAACATCAACAGGTAGGACTGCCTCCATACCATACACAAGCTGATACGGTGTTGCCCCAGTGGATGTTCTGATTGACGTGCGGTACCCATGCAAGGCAAATGGTAGCATCTCATGCCAGTCTTTGTACGTAACTACCATCTTCTGCACAATCTTCTTGATATTCTTATTAGCTGCCTCGACAGCGCCATTCATCTTTGGCCTGTAAGGAGAAGAATTGTGGTGTTGGATCTTGAAGTCCCGGCATAATTCTGCCATCATTTTGTTGTTCAAGTTGGAACCATTATCAGTAATGATTCGCTCGGGAACTCCGTATCGACAGATGATATCTCTCTTCAGAAATCTGGCTACCACTTGTCTTGTAACATTGGCATAAGAAGCTGCTTCAACCCACTTGGTAAAATAGTCAATGGCTACCAGGATGAATCTGTGACCATTTGAAGCAGTCGGCTCGATCTTGCCAATCATATCAATGCCCCACATAGCAAAGGGCCAGGGTGAGGACATCACGTTCAAAGGATTGGGAGGCACATGCACCTTATCCGCATAGATCTGGCATTTATGGCACTTTCTGGCATAAGCACAACAGTCGGTATCCATTGTGATCCAGTAATAACCTGATCTTAGCAATTTCTTGGCCATGGCATGCCCTCCTGGATGGGTACCAAAGGATCCTTCGTGCACCTCGTGCATTAACAAGTCCGCTTCTATTCTATCAACGCATCTGAGGAGTACCATATCAAAGTTCCTCTTGTACAGGGAACCATCAGTGTTTAGAAAGAAACTACCAGCAAGCCTTTCTCAAAGTCTTCTTATCATTGGAAGATGCCCCAGATGGGTATGTTTGATCCTCTAAGAAGCACTTAATGTCATGGAACCAAGGCTTATCATCTTTGACAATATCTGCTGCAAATACATATGCTGGTCTGTCCAGTCTGGACACTGAAATCTGCGGTACAAAGTTGGCAGCTTGAACTTTGATCATTGACGAAATGGTAGCCAGAGCATCTGCAAACTGATTCTCATCTCGAGGGATATACTCAAGCTTGACCGTTGTGAAGAAAGTCAATAACCTTCTTGTATAATCCCTGTAAGGTATCAGATGATCCTGGTGGGTGTACCATTTGCCGTTGGTTTGATTAACTACCAGAGCTGAATCTCCGAATACAGTCAACGTCTTGATCCTGAGGTCAATGGATTCCTCAAGACCCATAATGCAAGCTTCGTATTCAGCTTCGTTGTTGGTGCAGTTGAAAGTGAGTTTTGCCGAGAAAGGCATGTGAACTCCTTTAGGTGTAATGAGCACTGCACCAACACCACGACCATTCATATTAACAGCCCCATCAAACATCATAGTCCATTCTTCTTCCGGGTCAGGCCCTTCAGTGTGAACAGGCTCTTCATGATCTTTTGATTTTATGAACATGATGTCTTCATCAGGGAAGTCAAATCTCATAGGCTGGTAATCATCAATAGGTTACTCAGCAAGATATTCAGACAATACACTGCCCTTGATGGCTTTCTGAGATGTGTACTGAATGTCATACTCCGTGAGAATCATTTGCCATCTTGCAACCCGTCCGGTAAGAGTTGGCTTCTCGAAAATGTACTTAACTAGATCCATTTTGGAGATCAATAAAGTAGTGTGGGTCAACATATACTGTCTCAGTCGGCGAGCAGCCCACGCTAAAGCACAGCAAGTTTTCTCGAGCAGTGAATAACGTTGTTCACAGTCGGTAAACTTTTTGCTCAGGTAGTAAATTGCATACTCTTTTCGACCAGACTCGTCATGCTGGCCCAGCACACACCCCATCGACTCTTCTAATACTGTCAGGTACATTATCAGAGGTCTTCCTTCAACTGGAGGCATAAGGATTGGAGGCTCTTGCAGGTATTCTTTGATCTTGTCAAACGCCCTCTGGCAGTCTTCATTCCACCTGACCGTTTGTTCTTTTCTTAACAGTTTGAACAAGGGTTCACAGGTTGCAGTAAGGTGAGATATGAACCGCGAAATGTAGTTCAATCGTCCTAAGAACCCTCGAACTTCTTTTTCAGACTTCGGTGCTGGCATTTCTTGAATGGCTTTGACTTTATCAGGGTCCACTTCAATCCCTTTCTCGCTTACGATAAAGCCCAGCAGCTTACCAGATCGCACCCCGAATGTGCATTTGTTGGGGTTCAGCTTCAGTTGGTACTTTCTCAGACGCTTGAATAGCTTCAGCAGATTTACCAGGTGGTCTTCCTCTGTAAGGGACTTGGCAATCATGTCATCTACATAACACTCGATTTATTTATGGATCATATCGTGGAATAATGTTACCATAGCCCGTTGATACGTTGCACCAACATTCTTTAATCCGAATGGCATCACCTTGTAACAGAACGTGCCCCAGGGTGTGATGAAGGTTGTCTTCTCCATGTCTTCAGGTGACATCTTGATCTGGTTGTATCCTGAAAATCCGTCCATGAAGGAGAATACCGAGAACTGAGCCGTATTATCAACCAATACATCAATGTGAGGTAATGGGAAATCATCTTTCGGGCTGGCTCTGTTCAGATCCCGGTAGTCAACACACATCCTTACCTTGCCATCTTTCTTTGGAACAGGCACAATGTTAGAAACCCACGGCGGATAGCTAGTTACAGCAAGGAATCCGGCGTCCCACTGCTTTTGCACCTCCTCTTTGATCTTCATTGCCATGTCCGGGCGAGTACGGCGCAGTTTCTGTTTAACCGGCGGGCAGTCTTCTCTTAAAGGCAGCTTATGCATAACAATATCGGTATCCAACCCTGGCATATCTTGATAAGACCAAGCGAACACATCCACATATTCCTGAAGCAGGTCAATCAGTTGTTTCTTCACTGAGTCTTGTAAGCAGGCCCCGATTTTAACTTCTTTCACGTCTTCATCTGTACCAAGATTAATCGTTTCGACCTCCTCCCGATGAGGAGTGATAACCTTCTCCTCTTGTCTTAACAATCTGGCTAGCTCTTCAGGAAGCTCGTAATCTTCTTCAACCCCTTCATCAGCTCGATTGATCGGATTGTCATAGTCATACGAAGTCATAGTCGTGCTGTTGTCGGTGCTGTCTGGAAGGTACTCTCTGCAAGGGTTCAGTTTGTTCATTTTAGTGATTGATTTTAATCTTGTTTAGAAAAGTGAAATAAAGTTGTCATTTTGAAAACATTGCCATTTATTTTTTGTACAAAAAGAAAAATGGAAAAACAGTGAGCAGAAAAGAAAAAGACTCATTTGCAAAAGATGTCTGATATTTCATTGATTAATCTTGTTGCACAAAAATTACAGATGGCCCGATTACAAAATGAGTCTTGTCATCTTGGGCAAGATGCAAGACTTGATGCATGCTTAAAATATACAGGAAATAATAATTACTCTGCAGGAGTAACTCTTATAATTTCCTGGGAAGACCAGTTTGAGATACTGCTCCCCGGGATCTTTGGACGAATCCAGCTTTCCAGGTTGCGTTCATCTTCCGACTCATCTTCCAAGTTGTTGACAGCATCGGGGGTGAGCATCCCCCCACTAACAAAGTTGGGCTTCTTAGCATCCTCTGCTTGATCTTGTTGAGTTGGTTTGTAACCCAACCCAAATCTATCTTCTTTCTTCTCCACAGGCAATAGTTTGCCCCAGCCTTGAACGTTTCCTTCTTCCACCACCTTCCGGGCCTGCTGGTAGGATGTCATGGAAGTCCCAAATACAGCAGAAGTTTCGTTAATATTCAGGGCCTCGAACCCTTGACTCATCGTCTCGTGGATCTCCCCATCCATCTCAATGTATTTATAAGTAGCCAGATGGCTAACAAAAATATCCTCTTCTCCACAAATAGTAACGACTTGGCCTTCCCACTCAAATTTTAACTTCTGGTGAAGGGTAGACGTTACTGCGCCGGCGGCGTGAATCCATGGTCTACCCAACAAACAACTGTAGGCAGGTTGAATGTCCATCACGTAGAAGGTCGTTTTGAAAGTCTGTGGGCCAATCGTTACAGGCAACTCAATTTCTCCCAGAACTGATCTCTTAGAGCCGTCAAAGGCTCTCACTACTAAGTTACTGGGACGTAATGCCAATCCTTCATATTCCAGCTTCACAAGGGCCTTTTTAGGTAAGACATTGAGGGATGATCCTGTGTCTACCAGTACATGTGAGAGAACTGCACCCTTACACTCCATGGTAATGTGCAAAGCCTTGTTATGATTGCGGCCTTCCGTAGTCAAATCAGTGTTGGTGAATCCTAGTCCATTACTAGCATTAACATTTCCAACCACAGCTTCCAACTGATTGACGGTGATCTCTTCCGGCACATAAGCTGCGTGCAAGACTTTGAGTAGTGCGTTCCGATGAGCCTCGGAGCACATAAGCAATGATAGAATAGAGATCTTGGAAGGCGTCTGGTGAAGCTGGTCCACTATTTTGTAATCACTTTTCTTGATGATTCTCATGAACTCATCAACTTCTTGATCAAAAGGTGTTTTCAAAGCTTCTCTAACAACCTGCTCTTCTTGCACCATGCTCTTCCCTTTTGCCTTGGCAGCAGCTTCTGCTTCGGCGGTGGGTCTTTGAATTTGCGGGGCGAAGAGACGTTCGCTTCGAGTGAAGCCTCCGCCTCCCCCCACATTGTCTATTTGTGGTGAAGAAGTTGATGATTCAAAAGTGATTTTCTGTTCTTCGCAGTATAAATCAGAGCCGTAATGCCAAGGGATGGCATTACTGCTTTCATAAGGTACTGGTCCAGGCACTGTGACAGTGACTGGACTGATGGCAGCTGCGGAAGGAACCGTGATAGTCTGTGGATCATAATATATTGTGACTGGTGCTCTGGTAGGAGTGGCGCTTTGTGAGTTGTAGGCAGAATCATTGGCAGGATCATAATAAATTGTAACTGTTGAAACACTTGCATTGTTTGTTGCTGATGTTGTAGGAGGCATTGCTGGAAGAATGGGTGTTGTTGTTGTAGGAGTTTCCAAATGAAGGGGTGCTGAAGTCGTAGAAGGTACATTTGCTGATATCTGGTCGGTTGAAATGACAGATGAGGCATTTGTTGATGAAACTGAAAAGTTGCTTGGAACAATGGTTGTTGCAGTTGTAGGAGGTTCTGGAGCTGTTGTAAATGAGATTGCTGGATTGGTAGGAATTGATGTTGTAATTTGAAGCAAGCCACTCTGGATGAGGCCATCTATGCCATCTCTCAGGTTTCACAACCATTCACTGAAATGTTTCAATAAGCACACCCTAACTCACATCCTGGGAACATTTGACATTCAAGGAGTTGAGCTTTAATCTCCACCAAGGGTGTCCGAATCTGACCCAC
The DNA here is from genome assembly GCA_963966055.1 of Lathyrus aphaca. Classification (NCBI taxonomy): domain Eukaryota; kingdom Viridiplantae; phylum Streptophyta; class Magnoliopsida; order Fabales; family Fabaceae; genus Lathyrus; species Lathyrus aphaca. Next base: position 389,370,688 of record OZ014524.1, read on the forward strand.
ACTGGTTATCAAGTAAGACGGCTTGTCTTCTTCAATAGCATTGATTCGGGGACCACCATGGTGTGGCATAGGGTTCTTGTTGACATTTGGTGGTGGTGCAAAGTTTAAAGCCTTGGAATCCACTAGATCCTGCACTTTCATGTGCAAAGCTCTTCACTTTTCCGTACTATGACCAGGTGCATTTGAGTGAAAGGCACATCTGGCGCTGGCGTCGTAATTTCTGGGCAGACTGTTAGGATCCGGAGGTGCCAATGTCCTTATCTCAACCAGGTTGAGTTTCAGGAGTTGTGGCAGTAAAGTGGCATAGGGCATAGGGATCGGATCGATCACCCTATTGGCCTGAGAGGGCCTCTGTTGGTATGGTCTCTGCTGATTGTTGTTGTTGGTGTTGCTGTTGTTGTAATTTCTTTGAGGAGGATACTGAGTTTGTTGCTGAGGTTGATAAACTGGTTGAGGATGACTTGGAGCGGGAATGGTGACTGCTGCCACAGACCTATGAACATATTGGGGTCTGCCCCTGCCGGTATGGATAGCGTTGATTTCACCAGTTCTTCTTGGGCCTACAAAAGGCTTTCTTGGGTTACTGGATGAGCTGGCGCCGTTGTCAGAAATCTTACCCATCTTTAATAGGCTTTCAATTCTCTCTCCAGCTATAACAACATCTGCAAAGCTGGTGGAGGAGAAGGCAGCTAGCCTATCAATGTAAGTCCCCTGGAGGGTGTTCATAAACATATCAGCCATCTCCCTCTCTGACATGGGTGGCTGGACAGCAGCAGCAAGCTGTCTCCACCTTTGAGCGTATTCACGGAAGCTTTCCCTGGATGACTGAGACATCCCCATCAGGAGGGTCCTGTTGGGAGCCATATCTAAATTGTACTGATACTGTCTGATAAAGGCCTCTGCCAGGTCCTTCCAGCATCTAATGGTTGCTCTTGTCAAGTGGGAGTACCATTCCCTCGATGCTCCAGTTAAGCTATCCTCAAAATAAAACATCCATAGCTTTTCGTCCATGGTATAGGCCTTCAGTCTCCCCAAAAAGGATTGTAAATGGGTCCGGGGACAGGAACTCCCGTTATACTTCTCAAAGCATGGTGGTTTAAATTTGTGGGGGATCCTGACCCCGTCCACTAGACCCATGTCCATAACATCAAATCCCAAAGAATTCTGGGACTCCAAAGATCTTAGTTTCTCAGCAATCTCTTCTAGCCTTCTGTCATAGGCTTCCTCCCCAGCTCCCATTACTGTGAACTGATCTTCCTGGGGGTCTTCTTGCAGTACTCTACCTGCTGTGGCAGTCCCTTGCACATTGACAGGGATGTTGATCTCTGGATGCTGGTGGGGTCCAAAGACTGGGGGATTGACATGAGGTTGGACTCTTTCATTATTGCTTGTCCCAGCAGTCCCTGGATGATGGTCTTCCTGGTTCCTCCCCTCTACTAGTGCTCTCAATCTCTCCTGGCTTTGAGCCATATTGTTCATCACCTCCATAAATTGTGTCATCTGATTCCTCATTTCCAACCTCTCGTTGGTCATTTGATTCCTGACCTCTGTAAGGTCCTGTTGCATTTGATCCATCTGTATGCCCGGAAGATTGTTGCGGGTGGGGTATCTGTGTGGACGGTTGAGTGGAAACCCTCGACGTCGAGCAATAGTTCCTGAGTTCACAACAGAGTTAGTAACAATAAAACAAAAACCTACAAAACAAAACAAAAGGGTTAGTATGCAATGCAGTATGTCTATTTGTATCCAAGGTATCCGGCTTGGCACTTGGTTTTGACCTTTCCAGACCCTTGAGGAAGATGCTTTTGATGTTGTTTGAAGGATTCAGATAAAACAAACCAACACATATATTACAAAAAGCAAATGATACATAGTTTGTTTTTTCCTTACAATACATGCCCTCTGAGGGGTCAAAAATACAATATAAAGAGAAGTACAGTGAAAAGAAAGCAACAACAGGCAAAAAGTCAAACACCAAGACCAAACTCATCCTCCTGAACTTCCTTGAGAAGTGCTTCAGTCACAGGATCAGCTGGACGCTCTGTAAGATTCCTGATGAGGAGATTCCTTGTAGCCACAGCTGCAGTTAGCTTCTTGTGTTGATTTTGGTCCTTTGACCTCTTTACACCAGCTCTGATCTTCAACTCTGAGATCTCCCTCTGGGCTGCTGCCAGGGCTTCCTGTTGTTCTTTTGCACTAGCTTCCAGTTGCTCAATCTTATCCTGAGTCCTTTTATCCTCCTGAGTACGGGCTTCGGTGATCCTGACCCACCTAGCCTGACTCTCCTTCAGATACAAATCAGTCCTAGCCCTCTGGAATTGGGCCTCTTTGCAGGCATTCTTCAAGATCTGCTCTCCAGCCCTAGACTTCTTAATGTAATCCTCAGACTTCTCAATTTTGGCCAGATGCTCCACCCTTAGCTTTTCTAGCCTCTCAATATCCAACCTACCATCACTCCTCTCCCAGAGGGTCTTCTGTAAAGCCTGAGTCAACTTCTCATTTCTCTCTTTCAAATTCTCAAACTCTTCTAAACTGACAGTTGCTGGAGGTGGTGCTGTGGAAGGTCCAGGCATATCTTCAATAGTGAAAGGCATTCCAGAAATTTGAGCCCTGGCATGAGACCACTCATAGTACTGGGCTAAGGCTACATTGTTGCATCTCCCAAGAATGGTTACCCCCTTAGTCTGCACATTGTCCCAGGCCCAGGATGCTTGCCTGACAATAGCCAGATTAGGCTTGATTTCACAATAGAGGGTCTCAGTCAGATCCTGTGCTCTGGGAGGGTGGACTAATGCATAGCCCAGTTGTCTTTCGAATAGCAGAGGGTTGTAATTGATGCAACCCTTCACTCCAATCAGAGGCACATTGGGAAATTGCCCACAACTTGTAATGATGTCTCTGCCCTTGGTGCTCTGAGTGCACCACCTGATGTCATCTGAGGTTAGAGCAACAAGCCTCCTAGCCCAGTTCTTCTGCTGGTGAGGGTTCAAGAATGCATCAGTCTTTGGCAAATGCTTGAGCAGCCAAGTATGGAACAAAGGAGCACAGCATCTCACTAATCTTCCCCTTTGCTTTTCATTCCTTTGATGAACAGAGTAGTAAAGATCTCCCAGTAAGGTGGGCACTGGGTTTCTCAGGATGAAAAGATGGATTGTATTCTTGCTAACAAATCTAGGCTCATCTGCAAAAAGTATGACCCCATATATGCCAAGGGCCAACAGAGCACAGACTGCCTTCCACTCCCCCAAGGAGGCCTTCAGAGTAGCCTGAGAGATCAAGAAATCCAGATGAAAACCAGAGACTCCAGCTTTAGCTGTCAAATTCTGCCCAATCAGAACTGGCTCCAGATGTAATGCTTTTGCTATCTCCTCATTACTTGGGAAAGCCATCTCAGGGTTGAAGGGGATTCCACCCCTGATAGGTACACCAACCAATGATGAATATTCCTCCAACAAGGGTCCCAACTGAAAATTCTGGAAGGTGAAGCACCTCAGAGGGGGATCATAGAACTGCAAGCAAGTATGAATCAAGCTTCTCTGTGAAGGGTCCAAATCCATAACCACATCAAGGATTCCTCCATAATGTTCTCTAAAAAGTGGTATATGGTCTGGAGTAATCAGGGTCTGAATCTTCCTGATGCTAGCCAACTCAGGCTCAAAGAAATGATAGGAGATGTTACTCTTCTTAGGTGCCATATTGTTGAAGAAGAGTTGAGTCAGATGCTGAGAATAACACTGAAGATAGGCCTCTGGCAGGCTAAGACTGGTGATGCAGGTGACTGAAGCAGGTAGCTGATAGCTGGAGTAAGCACTGATGAAGACAGGTCTAAGCTGAAGAAGGGGTCAAAACCAAGCCAAAATGATAGGATGGATACCCTGAAAAACAAATAAACACATGTTAAAATGATGCAATGAGGATGTATGCAAATGATATGCAAAGGTTTGTGACTGAGCTGGATCTGATTAACTGCTCTGACATAAGTCCATATATGTTCAAGAAATCCAGATGGAGGTTCATAAGTCCAGTAACCAGGGTGGGGGACTCAAATAAAGAGTCACATGTCCAGGGTTAGAAATCACAAGAACTGTTCCAACATGGAGTACTCTTAATCAAAACAAAGTAACAGGGTATGATGAGGTCAAGGGTACCTGCAAACCTGTAAACAACCCAACCCCCTCACAGGTGATGTTCTAAAACAAGGATCCTCAGACTTGGATCAGTTATGAGAAGTGTAACCACTTCTAACCCGGAGGTACAGTGTTTACAATAGCCATAAAAGATCCTCCTCTAATTCACCTCAGTTTCTGAAGGTCAATACTAAAGGTCATCCAGACTTAGCAGGCTTCCCAGATAGCCCTAGAACTATAGGAAATCTGTAGCACAGAGTTCTCAAGAAGAAACCCATATCTGAACCGTGTTTCATATTCCCGCACCAGACCGAAATGGAATGGGAAAGAACATGAACCACTCTAGCCTAGGTGTCACTCAGGTCCCAGGTATAGGACCTCAACTCTCAGTAGAACCCCACCCACCAAAGCAACAACACAGATCTAGCCAGCACAGTAAGACAGTATGATATATGTAAAGCTATAAAGAAAGCAATAAAAATAACTGTACATAAAGCAATAAACAAAATAAATATACAAACACAAATAACACATAACACCCCAGTAAACACAAATCAATCAAGCTCTAGGAGAAACCCACAAAAAGAACCAGAAGCCCTGGTTACAATATAAGGATTCCCCAGCAGAGTCGCCAAGCTGTCGCTCCCACCAAATGAAGCCGGGTCAAATGGGGTAAAGACGCGAACGGTCGGCGAAAAGAGATGCGAGAACACACAGGAGTGAACTCACAGGGAATGAATAGAGTCGCCAGCTAGGCATTTTTATCCCGGAGGAAAGGTAATGCTGCATAGACCTAGAAAAAGACATGGATAAGACGGTTGCGAACCAGAGAGACTGAGAAAGGGGGTTGGTTACAACCTGGGAAGGTATTAGCACCCAGATTGTCCGTCGTACTCGACGGGATCCACGCTTAAAAGATTTGTGTTTTAAAGGGGTAGTGTCAGTGCAATTTGTGTATAAAGAGCTGGAAAAGGATGTACAGGTGTCAGTGTATAGTGTATAAGTGATATGAAGTATGAAAGTGTCAGTGTAAGAACAAGAGTGAAATGCTCAGGAGTATGAGGCTAAAAGAATAAAGCTGGGAAGAGGGGGAATATACAGAGACTTTTGTTCGATAACTGTTAAGTTATGCCTACGTATCCTCTCGTGCAATGAGGAAATCAGAACACCGTAGTTCGACCCAAAGAGACTGAAAGATGAATTGACTGATGAACTGCTTGCTTATCTGTGCTCAAGTGTATGACCTGTCTGGCTCAGGTGCTAACTGTCTTGCATTAGACGGAAGAAGCAAGTTCTCGTTTATGAGTGAATGAGATGAGAAACGAATCCCGGAGGAGACGATTATTGTTTGTTTTTGTGTTTTCAGTCTTTTATTGCTTTTGGAAATTTGTCATAAGTTAATGAGCTTAGGCCTAAACCAATGGATTTAGTAAACTCATCACATCTTCCCTCTGATTAGGGGTAATGAGAATACCTTAAGTGTGAAGTCAACTTCTCACACTTAATCACCTTTGATGTAGGATTAAGATCATTAACCTACTTGTGATTATTTAGATGTTTTTGTTGTTTTTGTTCAGTGTTAAGTAATGAGGTTAAGCCATAATCAAGGATTAAACAGACTCATTACACCATCCTAATAGAAGGATAATAGATGAGAATGTTTAAGCTGAGGAAAGCTCCTCAACTTAATCCATGATTAGGGATTAAACCCATGACAAAACAAGCCTTTTGTTAAGTGGATTTTATTTAATGACATGATGATGAAGTGAGTTTTATGATTTGTAAGACAACTTGAGGGGGACTTGTCCATTAACACTAGGGTTAGTCCTTCTTAACCAATTAAGGAAGAATTAGAACCCTAATGCAAGGCCCAAGTTACAAGCTTGATGTCTTGATGATTATTATGTGAATTGATTAAAGGGGTTAAATACATTAAGGGTTTAACACTTAGGATTAAAGTTATACACTCCATCCTAATAGAAGGATGTAGGCATAAGCTTAATCACAAAGCCTTAAAGCCTTTAGGGTTTAGTCCTTGATTATGAGGTGAGAAGAGAAGACTCAATGAGACACAAAGGTAAAACTAAGTGGGGGACTAATCAAAACCATAATTATTATCATGCTTGGTTGTTCCTAAGGTTTGTGAAGTTTACAAGAGAAGTCTTCAATGGAACCACCAGGAAGCAGATGAAAGGAGCAAAGAGAGAGCAAAGCAACTTGCTTCATTCAAGAAGTCAAGTCACTTGAGGAAAGAAAGTAAGAAGAAAAAGAAATGAGCAAGCTCAATCTCAAACTCATATAAAAATGCAGCATGGATGCAAGAGAGAGAGATGAGAAGAAAGTATGGGAAGTGAAGGCAAATCCACTTCCCAAAGTTACTTACCACCTGAAAAGTTAGAAAAGAGATGCAATGCAATGCCAAATGAAATGGAATGTCATGATGAGAGACAAAACCAGAAGCATGTATGGGATGATAATGATGCTATGAGATGATGCAAACATGGGATAAGGCATGGTGATGATCATATAAGCTCATGGATGCAAATGAAGCAAGCTAAGACACATGAACATATATGAAAAGTTATGAGATGCATATGGCATACAACATGGCAAATGCAATATGCAATGATCAAACATGCTTTCAATATGTCTTAAGATGTCAAGTGAATCAAATGGATGCATAAAATGCTATGGCAAGTCATGTTGTGCAAGCAAATGCAAGATGGATGCATATGGAAGCCCAAATTAGGGTTTATGATCAAAGCATCAAACACAAACCAAAATCAGAAGCAAACATCAATATAAAAATTTGAAATTGCACTCAAAGGATCCCTAATCCTATACTAACTCACTGCCCAAAGGAGAAGCTTCAACTCTTAACCAAATTCAAGTTATGATTTTCCTAAGTTTTCTAGGGTTTTAGGGTTCCTTAACAAGAAAATTACCAAAACAAATTGAAAATGAAAGATCAAATCATGGCCATTTAACCTCACAAACTTCATGCTAAACACAATGCAATGCAAAAAGAATCAAAGTCCAACTCTCATTGGTTAGGCAGAAATGATTTTTGGAAGTTTGGATCCAAATAATGCATTAAAATGATTTTAATTCCATTAAAAATTCTCAAAATGCATCAAGATCAAAAAATAAATTTGGTTTGAGGGTTGGACAATGTTTCTAAATGTTTTTAAAGGTTTCATGAATTTTTTGGTGATTTTTTAAATACCTAAAAGTATTTTTAATTAATTAATTCTCATTAATTAATAAAAAATAAACTTTTAAATATTTAAAAATACTTTTTAAATGCAAAAAAATAAAAATAAAAATATTTTTGTGTTCTGAAATTAAATAATAATCTGTATAAAAAATTTCAGATTTTTTTTAATAAATTTTACTATTTTAAATAAAATGGAGAAAACAAAAGAAATAAAATGAAATAAAATTGATTTAATTGAAAAGTAAACCAATCCAACGCATGAGATTCAAAGCTGGGGGGCAGAGGTTGACTTGGCACGTGAATCAAGGGTCAGGATGGACTCTGGCTTAAATCAGGTTTTATGAATTAATTAAATGGATTAATTAGGTTAATGGTGATTAGGGCAAAATGGACACATCTGAACCACACATACACGCGCCAAGTCAAGCAAGTCAACAGATCCAACGCACTGAATTCAAACATCACTTAATTACAGGATTAGGGTTAACAACATTCAGGTGACCGGAGGGAAGCTCCGGTCATCTTCTCCGGCGGGTTGAAAACCCTAGATCATGATTCAGGCCACCATTCATCAAATTAAAAGCAGGGAAATGTTCCTCTACCCAAACCCCATTCAAATCACCTCTCAAACTAAATTTATCATGCACAAACAGAGAGAATCGAAGCCAACAAGATTCACAGGCAAAATTTCAGAGCCTTGGTAAATCCTCATTTCTCACTCATTTTCAATTCTAAGCACATCCCCATGATCAGCAAGACATACACAATCAAATTATAACATAAAATGCAAGCTCTGAGAGAAAAAGTTCATGGCCATACCTGAGGTGGAAGCTTCTGGTTCTGGGCTTTCTGGGCTGTTCTTTGGTGCAAACTCACTCCAATGATCCCCCTTGTGCTAATGGTAAGCTTAGATGGAGTTTAAACAGGCCACTTTGAGAGGTCCAGTTCTGGTGTATCAGAAAATGAGGTCTGTGTGTATGATGTTTCAAGCTCTACCAATGGTTGATCCTGGTTCCTTTTAGTGTGTTTGATTTGTTGGTGAAGAGAAATTGGATGTTTGATGGCTGGAAAATGAGATTCGAAGAAGGGAAGCTCTTTGACAGTTTTTGTGAGGACTGTGTTCTGGCTTGCTTCCAGGGCCAATGTTGTGCTATAACACTCCCAAGATATGTGAATAGCCTGTGGAGCAGGTCAGTAGGGGTGGCTGCTTACTGTTCCATGAGTATGGGAGTTTTGGCCAAAAAGTCAATGTGATTGGTACTTGCAGCATGGGCTATGGCAGCAGCTGTTTGAGGTCATGTCTTGCTTCAGCTTGGGTTGAGGATGACCCTTAGATTGCTTGTGAGTGACTGCAACATGTGGATCATGAGCTATGCTAACTTTTGCAACTTGACCACTTGTGGTTTCTTGTGATTTTGTGCCATGTACTTGAGACACTTCTTGCTGAATTTTGTAGCATGGAACTTCTTTTAGTCATGGCAATGTATAGAAATCATTTAGTGATCACATAACTCATGGGAAGATGATTTTGCCAAGAATCCCTCTTTGCACTCTTATGGAAAATGCCTTATGGAAATGTGAAATTCAAAGCAAATGAATGGGAATCCCCTTGGGCCAATTCTGTTTTTAGGTTATGTATGATCATGTGATGAAGTTTTGAAGTCATTTTGAAGTCAATAGAGTGCTTGGTACATGAATTTGCAAGTTTTCCATTTGGTGCATAACTTGAAATTTAGTGATTTTTGCCAACTTTGATGCACCATAACTTTTGATCCAAAATGAATTAGGTCATGTTCTTGTACTTTTTGAAAAGGGAAAGATCTATTCTACAACTTTCATGACCAAAGTTTTTCCATTTGAAGCATTTTTGGATCAAAAAGTAAGGATTGAAAAGTTGCCTAAAATGGCAAATTCCTTAAAAGTCAAACTTGCCCCAAAAAGTCAACTTTGCAAAAACTTGTAATTCTTGAATTTTGTGAACTTCCAACTTCTTCCATGATCAAATAAAGGTCATATATACTCAAAATGATGAAGATCACCCCTTGGTTGGGTCATTGGGGGCCTTAGATGCCCTGATTTTGCACTGACTTGTCCAGAAAGTCAACTCTTGATCAGATGACTTCCCCATGGAATTTCTTCATGAAAATTGATATGCATACTCCGTATACCATATAGAGACCAATAGAAACAAGAATGACCAAAAATATTGAAGTTATGGCCTCTGAAACCAAAACCCTAATTTTAGGTTATCTGTGCAGTCAAACCTGGCTCTGCTTCCATACCATTCTCAGTTCTTGTGATCCTTTGACATTCTTGACTTTGAGAGGATGTAATATGATACTTGAACACACATGGACCCCTTTGAAGTGATTGATGGCCTTTGGAGTGGCTCAAGAAGCTCTTGGATTGCTCATATCACAAACCCTAGGTGCAGATGACTTAGAATCTATGCAGTGAATCAAAAATGTAATATGAGATGCTATGATTGAACTTATGCATATGAAGAGATCACAAGCCATGGTGTGAATGGGTGAGGGCAAATTTGGGGTGTTTACACATGGGTACCGAACTTCCATCAGAACATCTACCGGGGCAACACCTTATCAGCTTGTGTATGGTATGGAAGCAGTCCTACCTGTTGAAGTTGAACTACCCTCCTTGCAGGTAATGATGGATGTAAAACTGGACAAAGCAGAATGGGTCCGATATCATTATAGCCAACTGAGCCTGATTGAAGAAAAGAGATTAGAAGCTATTTGTCATGGTCAGTTATATCAGAAACGGATGAAGAAAGCCTTCGATCAAAACGTCAAACCTCGGGAATATCAAGTGGGATAGCTTGTACTGAAAAGGATTCTTCCTCCTCATACAGACCATAGGGGAAAGTGGACACCAAACTATGAAGGTCCCTATGTGATAACTAAAGTCTTCTCGGGCGGAGCACTGATGCTTGCAACCATGGATGGTGAAGACTTCCCGTCTACTGTGAATTCATATGCAGTTTAAAAATACTTCACATAAATGACCTGATAGTAATAAAAACAGAATGTAAGTCCAGGAAAAAATAGGGCATCCCGACGAGTCAAAAACAGAATAAATGACTTGGGCAAAAATAAGGGAAAAATTAAAAAAAATGTACACCCGCTGAGTTGAAAAGCCACATCGGACAGCTCAGGCAAAAAAGGGAATCCCGGTGGATTGAAAACCCGAAAGGGAGATCCACGGAAAATCAGGGAATACGCGAACAACTGCATTCTTAATTCGTCTGTATCACTCACATAACATGGCAAGCTTCGAAAGAACAAAGCGTCGGTCAGAATCAACTTTCTTCAGAAAGCAAGATAAGAAGAGCGTTCAGGTCATACAGGTCATAGCAAAGGAATCTCATTGGAGCGTCAACTTCAACATTTCCGAATAGGACTTTTATTTTCTCAATTTTGCAACAACCTCCTCATTTCAGGGATTAGCTTTCTCACTGTACTCGCCTATTCAGGGCACACAAATTAATAAAGTCAAATATTCATTCACACTTTGTTTTGTACCTTTTTGTTTTGTTTGTAAAATGTCCAAAGTTCACATGAAAACATATAAGCCATTTTGAATAAATGCTTGCAGGAACTATGTGCTCTTAAGCGAACCTAACTCCTAAGACGGAATCCGGTTGAGGATACCTCAGGGCACTTGTGCGTTTCCTTTATTTGACAGGTTGCAGGTGCTCAAGGCGGGCAACCTTTCACAGCATGAGGCATATCATGCACTATATCCCCAGCCAAGCTGGCGGTCACATCATCAGAAGGACTACTTGACAAAAGTATTCCCCCACGGAGCTTTTTATCCCCTCAGCGTGTCCCCCACAAAGCTGATCCTCCGACAAATTACTTCCCAAAAGTTCTCTCCTCCCCAAGCAGGATCTCCAAAGCAATGCCTAAATCATTTTCCCTAGCGAGTTTCCAGATCTTCTCATCCCCAGCATTGGATCCCCATAGAGTTCTTCCCCCAGAGTTCTCCAGAAAGATCGTGCAGTGATCCTTTCTCCCCACATATCGCCCAGTGATCCATTCTGATACTCGTTCGTATCCTACTTATTGTAGCGGTAAAATCGTGAGTGTAAGCTATTACTAAAAAGGATTCTTCCTCCTCAGTATGATCAGCTCAAGGTCGGAAAATAATGCCACGTACGATTACTCGTCATGACATTGATAGTCCAAGAGAGCCTAACCGAGTGGAGATTATCAAATTGATATTGCTTTGGACTACTCCATCACATATCGCTTCGAATATCATCGTCCTATCATAAGTATCAACTCAGATCCGGGTTAGAATCTATCTCACACAGAGGATCACCAAAACTAAAACGGAACAAACAAATAACAAACAAGTCAAACCAAAGCAATAAATAAATCAAAGTAGGCTAAATCCGCTTAGAGATTAGTCCCCAGCAGAGTCGCCACTTTTCTGTAGCGGTAAAATCGTGAGTGTAAGCTATTGATTAACTTAACTCGATTAACACAGAGTCGCCACCGCGCTTTTCTTTATTTCCGAATGGAAAAAGGTAAAAGAACGAATAAAAACCTAGGATTCTAAAAGCAAAAGCTAAAAGAAATAAACAGAGATTGGGTAAGGGGATTGGTTATGAACCGGGAAGGTTTTAGGAACCCGACTCATCCGTGGTACTCCACGGGAGCCCTTTGAAATACTTATTGCTTTTTGGCCTGAAATTGGTTTGTTTAAAATGATGGAAGAGATGAGGAGAAGAATATTTTTTAAGGATTTTGTGTTTGATAAGGTTTTAAAGCCTTATGCCTACGTACCCACAAAGTGCAATGCGAGATCAAAACCTCGTAGTTCGTGGTACAAAGTTTGAAAAGAATAAGTGGGTTGAATTGATTTTAAGATGTAAAGATAAGTCGTCATCCCTTAGCGAATAATTCCGCTAGAAGGGATGAATCATATCTAAACATGGGAAAAAAGAAAAAAAGGGTGCACAAGGCACAAAAGCAATTGAATGGGTTTGTATTTTTTAAAGTATGTACAAAATGGTTTTGATATATTTACATGAATTAATATTTGATTAAGAAAATAAAAGGAAAAGATTAAAAATCGCTTGACCTAAGTCAAGGTTTGTTTATGAAAGTGTTTGGAGTTTAGAAAACAAGAAGGTTTTGAAATAGAAAGAAGTTTTGAAAATTAAAGAATGGGGAGGAGATGAAGAGACTAGTCCTAATGCTTGAATTAAAAGATAAAGAAAGAAGTTACCAAACTATAATATGCACAATTCTTCAAAGGTCAGAATTTCCTCTTCAAAAGCTAGTGACATAATCTTGAGGCCGAGGTTTCTAACCCATTCCAACTTGAGCAAAGGGAGATCCTAGAAGTCTAAGTCCATTCTCCAAAAGCAAAGGGATAGTAACCATAAGTCCAATGTTAGAAGTCACAAGTTTTTTAAGAGTTTAATCCTTTATTAAGTATTTTGATGTCCAAATGGACAAAATAAAAACAAGCACAATATGAATATCAACAAACACAATATGAATATAAACAATGATATATGATATAATATGGCAAAATATAATAAGGAGATAAGGGAGCAAGAGATTTAAAATAAAAGGATAAGGTGCAAGAGATTAAATTTAAACAATTATATTCACATTATTATAATATTTACAATATAAGGTGGTATGATGAACTTAATCAAGCACAACCACAACAATGAATAATAAAATTGAGGCAACCGGATCCAAGTGGATCTTTAATCGAATCGGGACTAATATAGGTCTATGTTAAGCAATCGCCGAGTAATTTACGAAGTAATTACCCTACAAATGAGGCCGGCCACCACTAATTAAAGTGGAAAATATTCGTGTTAATACATGTTAGAGAAACGATATAATGAATCGTTCTCCGAAAACATGCCACACTAAAAGAAAAAGGAAGGTCTAATCTTAATCGGGATTATCGTTGAATTTCATCGAAAAGCAACCTATCATGATCTCAAAGTATGGAGAATGATCCAAATGATCATTCATCCATAGATTTGAAATAATGAAGGTTAAACTAATTCGGAAATCAACAATCCCGAATCGGAAGATTGTCATCGACCAAAAGAAAATAAAAAGATGAAGCAAAGATGGATCTAAAAAGAAAATAGATCCATGAAAGAAATCCAAATATTTTTAAATTCTTCTTTAAAAGATTATTTCTAAGCATCTCACTAAAAATTCTTTTCTAAAAGATAAAGTTTAAAATGATTTTTTTTTTAAATTGTTTCTAAATATTTCTTAACATCTTTCTGAAACATTATTTAAAAATTCTTTCTAAAAATATAGTTTTATAAGAAAATCTTTCAAATATAAGGAAACCTAATATAAAGTCAATTAAAGAAAATGGAAATAAATTAAATAAATAAAAAAAGAAAAAAAGGTGAGATAGGGGATGAAAACCCGCAGGCAGGTGGTGTGGGTAGAAACAATGGATCTTCAAAGATCCAAGCCCAAAACCAGAATTCACTAATATTCTTACTTATTAAAACAAATCAATTAAAATAAATAAATAAAAAAACAGATAGAAGAATACAACTTCTTCTTCTTTACGATGAAAGGGAACAAGAAACAGGGCAAACAAAACACAAATTCACATGCTGGCGGCAAGTCCCTCACGGCTCACCTTCACATAGATCAACACGAAAATTCTTCTCTCTTCTCAAATCGCGACAAAAGCTCTTCCTCTCTTCTCTCACTTTCGGATTCTTCTCTCTCAATCTCTTCTTCTTCTTAAAATTTAGATTCAATTAGGTTTCAATGGAGGTTTGAAGATTGGAGGGGATTTAGAGATTTCAGAAATTGATTGAGGATTTGAAAGAGGGTTTCAGATTTGGAAAGAAAATAGAGTTAGGGATTTTGATTTGGGAGTTAATTTGGCAGCAATTCTTTGGCTGTGAAAAGCTTGGTTTGTGAATGAGAGAGGTGTTCTATTTAAAGAAAAAATTGGTGAAGATTGATTGCCGTTTGATGAAGATTTGGAATGCGTTTTGGTATCATGAATTTCTCGTGTCAGTTTTTATTTCGAATCTGAATTTTTTTGTAACTTTCATTGTTGTTGCGTTTTGATCACATTTGCTCGCGTTTCGTCGCTTTTATTTGCTGCTGGATTTTCAGGTGATTGTAACGCGTGATATTCCCATGTGCTTTACTCGTGCGGGACGGAAGCGGCTTGCTGAGCTTTGAAACATTGGCTTGCAAGCTGTTTGTTTCGGATGATGTATTAATGTGAGCTTGCGGCGTACGTGGGAGCTGGCAAATTGTTGTTGTTGCTTTGCCTTGGCTTGAGAATACGGCACAAAATATTGAAGCTGTTGTGGTTTGTTGCGGCATAAAGGCTTGGGCCTGGGAAGAGGCTGGCTGGAGGGCAATGCGTGATGCGTACGGGTATTGACGGATACGGCGTGTGGGATAGCTGACGAGTTTGTGGGCCATTTTGGCTTGAGATGATGTAAAATGAAAGGTTCATGACTTGTGGGGCCTGCAGTTGGGAGTGTGTACGGCTTGAATTGATGGAGAGCAATGCGGAAGCTTGGCTGGGCAAGTTGTGACGTGAGGTTGTTTGTGCTGGGCCTTGAAGTCAAGTGGCGTGTTTGGTTGGGTAGCTTTGGCAAGTTGTGGGCAAGGAAATGTTTGGAGACTTGGGCCAAAGACTTGGCAAAAGGAAATATAGTATATTAAAATGTTTTGGACTTTGTGATTAGACAAAACTATGATATTCTATTAGTGTATTTAAAAATGGATAAAAATGAAATTGGTGGACTTAAATCTAAAAAAAAAAATCAAAGTAAAATAAAATGATGTATGGATATTTTGTAAATGGATTATATAAAAAAAATGAGTAAGAAGAAAAAAAAATGAATTAGGCTTAGAGTTATGAATGGAGAAATAGGAAAAAAAATGAAAAGTATGAATAATGGATTTAATGGATTATATAAAAAAAATGGATAAGGAAATTGGATAAAGAAAAATAATGGGAAATGGTTATTTGAAAAGAATCGAAAAGTTTAGGATTCGGAATTTTTGTGAATAATAAAAAAAAGATAATCGGGTAATTTGGATAAGATGGTTTAATCAGGAAATGGATAATGAATGGAATTTGGTTTTCAAGCCCACAACAAATCTCGATTTTCTTGCACAAGCCTCTGATGCAAATGAATCACAGCCAACACAGACCCACTGAATATTTCTCAACTCAAGCCAACTGTCATCTGAAAAGTGTCTGATTATGCCCTGATGATTCGAAACCAAACTGAGGAAAATAAATCCTCAAATGAATCACTGATGAACTGAAGACCCGATGACCTGATAGCCACTTGAAGATTCAAACCGCAACACAATGCCTGATAACTGATGAACAAACCAAACTTTGCACAAGAAACAACTGTCACCCAATCCAACTTGTACTTTGAAAACGCATTGCCTGATGAATGAATTACTGGCACACTCAACTGACAGTCAACACAATCTTTTAATAGTTTGACCAGATTAGGTCAAACATCCACTTCAAATCGCATTGTGATTGAACAAACGCATCTGAATGAAATTATGGCCCTGTCTTTGAAATCCTGCAACACAGAGAAGAAGAAGAACAATGCAGTATATTTTTTGTATTTTGGTTAGAAGTCAGTAAATATAAACAAATATAAAACAGCAAAAATAATGGTGATCCCCTGCGAAGCATAGATCCGATCTGAGGAGAAACTCGAAAGCCAGTGCGATCTTGTTTGTATGCGAAATGCAAAATGATGTGCAATGAAATCTTAGGGCAAAAATTAGGGTGTTACAGCTGCCCCTATTTAAGTTTCTTCAATCCGGAGATATGAAGATTGACATCTTCGTCTCTACAAGATGGGAGAGACTTAAATACAGAAAACCCAATTTTTGTCCTAAGAGAACAATGATATGATATGAATATGATATGCAAGCCCAAGATCTCTATGGGGAAAATAATGACCACTAGAGAAAAGCAAAAACTTGGGGACACAGAAGAAAATTCCGCTGGGGAAACAACAGACAACGAACGAGTTACCAGGAAAATAAATCACTGGATAACAGACTCCACTTGGGAACAAATATGAAATAATCAAGAACAACATTCAACCAGGGAAAATAAACACCCTGCCAGGAATATCAATCAAACAAATATTTGAATCCAAGAAATGGAGAAATACTGTGTTGGAAAAGAAATCATCAACTACCTGTTTACTGGGTAGGAAGTATAACAGACTCGACTATCAATTTACTGGATAGGAGCAAAATACGGAGGGATAACCTCAACTACCTTTTTACTGGGTATAAAGAAACTCGACTATCGATTTACTGGATATGAGATATAAGGGACTCGACTATCGATTTACTGGATAGGAGATATAAAAGGACTCGACTATCGATTTACTGGATAGGAGATATAAAAGGACTCGACTATCGATTTACTGGATAGGAGTATGATCAACTACCTGATTTACTGGGTAGGAACTCAATTAAATTACCTTTTTACTGGGTAAGAAGAAGAAATATCGGCTACCGGA
The DNA here is from genome assembly GCA_963966055.1 of Lathyrus aphaca. Taxonomy (NCBI): domain Eukaryota; kingdom Viridiplantae; phylum Streptophyta; class Magnoliopsida; order Fabales; family Fabaceae; genus Lathyrus; species Lathyrus aphaca. Next base: position 389,387,600 of record OZ014524.1, read on the forward strand.
TTTACTGGGTAGAAACTCAATCAAATTACCTTTTTACTGGGTAATACGAAAATATCTGATTCTATCACCTTTTTACTAGGTAAGAGGAGAATATCTTGACTAACGGATTTACTGGGTAGAACAAATCTCGACTACCTGATTTACTGGGTAGGAGCTTTAAGCAACTGAACACAAACCCTATTACCTTTTTAATGGGTAAGAGGATAAAATCTCAACTACCGAATTTACTGGGTAGGAGTACAAGTAAAAGAAACTTGATCAAATTGGTAATATTACCCACTATCGATTTACTGATAGCTAAATTCCAGAGCAAATATACTCGAGCTGGAGAAAATGTTGCCCACTATCAAACAATGATAGCTTAATTCCAAAGCAAATATACCCACCAAAAGGGGACCAAAGTTCAATCCAAGAACAAATTGGAAAGAAACGGTCAAACAAGACTCATCCCGAGGAGGAAATATCTCAACTGGGGACAATCCATCCAGATAATAAACTGGGGAGGAAACTGAATTAACATCGTCCACGAGAAACAAACTCAGTGGGGAATTAGAAAGGATTAACACTTTCTGCTTAATGGTCGACACTCTAAACTTGAGAGGAAGACGACGCACACACTCTGTGGGGAAAATCCACACCAAAGAGCAGATAACAATGATAAACGCAAGAAATGCAAGCAAACAATGCTATGCTTATGCGTATGAATATGCTTATGGATATGCTGATAAAACAGACATAAAGATAAGAAACAGGTGACATGAACACCACAACAACCGGGTACTCGGCTAATCCCAAGGCAACAATGCAGGGAAACATGCTGGAGATTCAACTTGAAATCTGCAGGGGAATATCACAAGCCATCAAAGGAATAAAATCCTACTACAAGGCTCAAATCATGATAAAACAGCATCTGCTAGGAATATCATCCTGCTGAGGAAAAGGTAATAATCCGCTGAGGATGAAAATATTCTTGGTAAAAATCAAACTTCACGAGGAATAATTGTCATACTACTCCTGCTCCACTTGGGGATAGAGTGCCAGACTTGCTAAACAATCACATAGGAACCTTCGGGAAATCAACATGTGCAGACCTACTGAGGATCCATATGGGGATATCAGAAGTTAACATCATAGCCAAAACACAGTTACAAGGGATTTTAAATCAGTACCCAACATAGGGTAAAAGAAAACCTCTAAACTGACTTCTATATCAATACTTCTATATTCAAGGATGCAAATAATTCAGGCTAAGTAACATGAGCTCAGCAGGAGATTCCCAATACTTCTCAATTTAAAGATAACTTGCTGAGGAAAAGATCAAAACTCAGCTAGGGATTCTGAACATCCCTTCCAACACTCTTCTGGGGAATACATACAATCTCCATTCAACATCATGGTTGGGGAACAAAACATCATTAACATCAATCTGTCAAGACTATCCAGGAACTTCACATGGACACAACCGAATCAAACCCTGCTTTGAGAGAGACAAGTTACACACATTCAGACTTTACCATTCTCGGAAGCACTATTAACATCCTTTCTTTGTTCATATATCAAAAGAAAATGTTTTTAAAATCTTCAAAGATTAAATTTATTAAATTTGTTTCAAAAATCATCATCAACAATAAATTGAAATTTTGTAAACAGAAACAAATATACAAAATTGCAAACAATTGGATAAAAGCTCAAATTTATTGATAGAATGGTAGTCAGCAAATGGCATGACTCCATGGATCATTACAAGTTTGAAAAATGGTAAATACATGAAAAAGGGCTACATTGAGATACAATGATCACTATTCTCCCTATCAACTTTGAACTCCACTGTGTCCGAAACTTCAGTCAAGGATGAGTGAATAAGAAACTTTGATGAATAATTCTTCTGAGGGATAGAATCTGAAATCCTCGGTTACTACAAGCGATTCAGTCTGTCGACGCAGTTACTTGCCATGATCCCTAACTTTTGCCTAGATTGCCCTTTCGGGTTTTCAATCCACCGAGACGCTCATTTTTGCCTAAGCCGCCCTTTCGGGTTTTCAACTTAGCGAGCTGTTTTTTTTATTTTTTTTAGGCGAAGTATTTCTTGACTGCATCCGCATTCACAGGACGAGTGATCTCCTCACCATCCATAGTTGCAAGAATTAATGAACCGCCAGAGAAGGCTTTCTTAACAACATATGGTCCATCATAGTTCGGAGTCCACTTGCCCCGAGAATCTTTAAGGAAAGACTGAATCTTTTTGAGCACGAGGTCGCCTTCTCTGAATACACGAGGTTTGACCTTCTTGTCAAAAGCTTTCTTCATTCTTTGCTGGTATAACCGACCATGACATAAAGCTTTTATTCTCTTTTCTTCAATCAATTCAACTGATCAAATCTACTCTGACACCATTCAGCCTCAGTCAACTTGGCTTCCATCAGAACTCTCATTGATGGGATCTCAACTTCGACGGGGAGCACTGCTTCCATACCATAAACAAGTGAAAAAGGGGTTGCCCCTGTTGAAGTGCGGACAGATGTACGATACCCATGCAAAGAAAAAGGGAGCATCTCATGCCAGTCCTTGTACGTCACAACCATCTTCTGAATGATCTTCTTAATGTTCTTATTCGCAGCTTCAACAGCCCCGTTCATCTTTGGTCTATAGGGAGAGGAATTATGGTGTTGAATCTTGAAATCTTCACAAAGATCTTTCATCATCTTATTGTTCAAGTTCGAACCATTATCAGTAATGATTCTATTCGGAACACCATATCTGCAGATAAGATTATTCTTGATAAACCGAACCACGACTTGTCTGGTCACATTAACATACGATGCCGCTTCAACCCACTTGGTGAAGTAGTCAATTTCCACAAGAATAAAACGATGTCCATTCGAAGCCTTGGGTTCAATCATGCCAATCATATCAATTCCCCACATAGAGAAAGGCCATGGGGAAGAAATCACATTGAGATAAGCTGGTGGCACGTGAATCTTATCAGCATACACCTGACACTTATGGCACTTTTTCACATATTTGCAACAATCAGATTCCATTGTCAGCCAATAGTAACCTGCTCTCAACATCTTTTTAGCCATTGCATGCCCATTGGCATGAGTGCCAAAAGATCCTTCATGAATTTCTTTCATCAACATGTCTGCTTCGTGTCTATCCACGCATCTAAGCAAGACCATGTCGAAATTTCTCTTATAAAGCACATTTCCATTCAGGAAAAAATTTCCTTCCAATCTCCTCAAAGTCCTCTTATCTTTACCAGATGCCCCAAGCGGGTATTCCTGACTCTAGAGAAAACATTTAATATCGTGATACCAAGGCTTTTCATCATGGACTTCCTCAACTGCAAACACATGAGCTGGTCTTTCCAGTCGATTCACACTGATCATGGGAACATCATTCCACTGGTACACTTTTATCATAGAAGCTATAGTTGCCAAGGCATCTGCCATTTGATTCTCATCACGAGGAATATGATGAAATTCAACTTTGGTGAAGAAAGTTGATATCTTCCTGGCATAATCTCTATAGGGGATCAAGTGAGGTTGATGAGTTACCCACGTTCCCTGAATCTGATTAATTACCAAGGCAGAATCTCCATACACATCAAGATGTTTAATTCTCAAATCAACAGCTTCTTCAAGACCCATAATGCAGGCTTCATACTCAGCTTCATTATTGGTACAAGGAAAAGTCAATCTTGCGGCAAAAGGAATATGTGAACCATGGGGAGTAATGATCATTGCCCCAATTCCTCTTCCACGTGCATTCACAACACCATCAAAAACTAAACCCCATCGAGATCCAGGCTCCGGCCCTTCCTCAATCAAAGGTTCATCATTATCTTTCACTTTCAAAAACATCACATCTTCATCTGGAAAATCAAACTTGACAGGTTGGTAATCATCAATCGGTTGATGTGCTAAATAATCAGCCAAGATACTACTTTTTATAGCTTTTTGAGTTCGGTACTCGATATCATATTCTGATAATAACATTTGCCAACGAGCAATCCTCCCAGTTAAAGCAGGATTTTCAAAGATATACTTGATTGGATCCATTTTAGAGATCAACCAAGTCGTATGATTCAGTATATACTGGCGAAGACGCTTTGCAGCCCAAGCTAAGGCGCAACAAGTTTTTTCGAGCATAGAGTACCGAGACTCACAATCAGTGAATTTCTTACTCAAGTAGTAGATTGCAGATTCTTTTCTTCCAGTTTCATCTTGCTGACCAAGCACACAACCCATGGAATCTTCCAACAGAGTCAAATACATGATCATTGGTCTACCTTCCACCGGAGGAGACAAAATAGGAGGTTCAAGTAGATATTCTTTAATACTTTCAAACGCCTTCTGGCAATCATCTGTCCAGACACAACCTTTATCTTTCCGAAGCAATTTGAAGATCGGAGCACATGTGGCAGTCATGTGAGAAATAAACCTCGAAATATAATTCAAGCGGCCCAAGAATCCTCTGACTTTCTTTTCGGTTCTTGGAGCAGGCATTTCCTGAATAGCTTTTACTTTATCAGGATCAACTTCATTACCTCTTTGGCTGACAATGAAACCTAGCAACTTTCCAGAACGTACACCAAATGTGCACTTGTTCGGATTCAGACGAAGCTTATACTTTCTTAATCTTTGAAACAACTTCAGCAAATGTTCAACATGATCCTCTTCAGTCTTCGACTTGGCGATCATATCATCAACATATTCTTCGATTTCTTTATGCATCATATCATGGAAAAGTGTAGTCATAGCTCTTTGGTACGTCGCACCAGCATTCTTCAATCCAAAGGGCATCACTCTATAGCAGAATGTTCCCCATGGTGTAATAAATGTGGTCTTTTCCATATCCTCAGGTGCCATCTTTATTTGATTATAACCGGAAAATCCGTCCATAAAAGAGAAAACATCAAACTTAGCCATATTATCTACCAACATATCAATGTGTGGCAATGGGAAATCATCTTTCGGACTAGCTTTGTTCAAATCTCTGTAATCTACGCACATTCGGACTTTTCCGTCTTTCTTCGGAACAGGAACAATATTGGCCACCCATTCAGGATAAGTTGACGTCACAAGAAAACCTGCATCAATCTGCTTTTGAACCTCCTCTTTGATTTTTACTGCCATGTCTGGATGAGTTCTTCTGAGCTTCTGCTTTACAGGTGGACACTCAGGCTTCAACGGTAATCTATGCTCCACAATATTAGTATCAAGACCTGGCATGTCCTGATAAGACCAAGCAAATACATCAACATATTCTCTGAGAAGCTCTATAATCCTCTTCTTAACATCAGGATCAAGCAATGCTCCAACTTTGACTTCTTTCTTTTCATCTTCAGAACCCAAGTTGACCATCTCTATAGACTCTCCATGAGGCTGAATAATCTTCTCCTCGTGCTCAAGCAACCGAGAAATTTCATCTGGAATCTCTTCATCATCCTCTTCCTCAGCTTCAAACACAGGGAATTCAAAGTTGGGAGAGGGCATAGGATCATTGTTTTCAATGGGTTTATCAATCAATCTGCACAATGATTTTATTTTTATTTTAGAATATGAGCAAGAGTGCAAACAATATGCAGATAAACAAATATTATTATATTTTGGGTTTTTTATGTTACCATTTTTCAGAATAAAGCAAAAAAGGAAAAACACATATGGAAATAACAAAATAACATTTTATTGATGATGATCAAATTTGAAACAAAGCCCGACAAGCATCACTTTCACCTTGGGCAGAGTGAAAGGATTTTTGAAAGAAAATAAAAACAAATTACTTTGAAGAGTGAACAATAAAAGGAACATCAACAGCGATCCAATTCTGGAAAATCTTTCCATGCGTAACGAAGTCGAGCATTTCTTCGTCTTCATCATCATCATCAATGATGGCAGCAGCGGAATGATCGTTGATAAATCCAGCACTTCTGAAGCCTTCTTGAATAGTCTTTGGATCTTTAATAACTGCACCAGGTGCAAAGCCGATACCAAAACCTTCCTTGTTGTCGACAGCATCAATAATTCGCCCCCAACCATCGGACTGACCAACTTCAATCACTCGCAAAGCATCTTTGAAAGAGGACATAGGCATGGCATTCTTCTTAACAACACTATTCACAACAGAAAGAGCTTGAAACGACGTTCCCACCTCTTCCTCAGCATCGATATAAGAAAAAGAAGACAGATTACTCACAAGCATCGCCCTCTCACCTTCAATGGTCACCAATTTACCTTCTCTCACAAACTTCAACTTCTGATGAAGAGTGGATGTTACAGCGCTTGCCTCGTGGATCCATGGTCTTCCGAGGAGACAACTATATGCGGGACGTATATCCATTACTTGAAAAGTAATTTTGAATATAAACGGTCCAATAAGAATAGGAAGATCCACCTCTCCAATCACTGTCTTCTTCGACCCATCAAACGCCTTCACTATAATCCCACTGTGCCTCATGGGAGCACCTTGAAACGCGATCTTTGAAAAAGTCGATTTTGGCATAACATTCAGAGACGAGCCGGTATCAACCAGCACCTTGGACAAAGCATCCTCTTGACAATTCACCGAGATGTGCAACGCCAAGTTATGATTTCTTCCTTCTTCAGGCAGATCGTCATCACAGAAGCTCAAATTATTACATGACGTGATATTCGCTACAATACTATCAAATTGATCAACCGTCACATCATGGTCAACATAGGCTTGATCCAGAATCTTCTGCAATGACTGCCTATGAGCCTCAGAACTCATCAAAAGAGACAACACTGATATCTTCGAGGGAGTCTGCAATAACTGCTCAGAAATATTATACTCACTCTTCTTTATCAACTTTATCACTTCATCATCACTATTACCAGATTGGCTTGATTGGACAACATCCATAATCTGCTTGCTCGCACTGGTATCTTCAACTCTCTTCGGAGGGTCTGAAGTATACACTCTACCACTTCGGGTGACCTTCGTTACATCAGCAATGCTAACCACAGACTTTGGAGTAGGAAGAGGAACTTCCCTACCATTTTCTATCATCGTAGCATTATACCGGTACGGAACAGCTTTGTCAGACTCATATGGCATTGGACCAGGTACATTGATTACCAATGGAGTAACAGCAGTCTTGCGACTATCAAAAGAAATTACGACCCTTTCAGGAGCAACCCTATCAGGAAGATTGAACTGAGGCATAATGACATTCACTTCATTCTCATATTCATCTCTCTTTGTTGTTACTTCGATCAGCTTATCATCCATCATTTTCTGAATATCTCTTTTAACGATCACGCAACCACGAGGATTCACCGAGCAGATACAACAACCAGCATAGTCGTGATCAATGTCGTGATATTCACTCAAGAAAGCATGCATCTCCACCAGAGATCTTCGGATATGACTGACTTCATAGATTTTGAACAGTCCAGGACAACCAGCAACCATATTCACGGACGCATTACCATGCTTCGGCAACGGATTCTTCTGCACATTTGGGTTAACATCATTAAAATACAGAACATTGTTCCTCATCAATTTCTGTACTTCAAACTTCAGCGGATAACAGTTCTCAACATCATGCCCCGGGGCACCTTGATGAAAAGCACAACGAGCCTCAGGCTTATACCACCATGGAATAGTCTCTGGAACTGGAGGTGGAGGACGAATTTGCACAAGATTCTTTGCAATTAAAGATGGAAGCAAGTCTGCATACGGCACAAGAATAGGATCGAAACTGGGCTTAGCCCGAGCTTGTTGATTACCACCTTGTTGCACAGAAGGTTGCTGATAACGAGGCTGGAACTTTGGAACAGCTGGCACAGTTGGATCCATGTTAATCATCGGTGTAACAGAAGCCACATGCTGCGAATGGTGATTCACACGACTGTGAGGTCTTCTATAACTTTCACGGGATACTGCATTAGTCTCATTTTCTTTCTTTTTCCCGAAGTTGAACCTTCTAGAGCTTGAACCATTACCATTCTCTTGACTTAACCGTCCCTCACGGACACCTTCTTCTAAACGCATCCCCATGCTCACCATTTCAGTAAAGTCGGAAGGAGAGCTTGCTATCATCCTCTCATAATAAAAAGAACCCAACGTCTTCAAGAAGATCTTCGTCATTTCTTTTTCTTCTAGCGGAGGAACAATCTGGGCTGCCAGCTCTCTCCATCTCTGCGCATATTCTTTAAAAGTCTCTTTGTCCTTCTGGGACATAGCTCGAAGTTGATCTCTATCAGGCGCCATATCAACGTTGTATTTGTACTGCTTCACAAAAGCTTCTCCCAAATCATTGAAGGTCTTGATTTGGCTATTATCCAGACTCATATACCACCTCATAGGCACACCGGTCAAACTGTCCTGGAAATAGTGAATCAGCAGCTTATCATTATCAGTCTGAGCAGACATCTTCCTTGCATACATCGTCAGATGGCTCAACGGACAAGTGTTGCCTTTGTACTTCTCAAACTCGGGCAACTTGAATTTGTAAGGAACTTTAACATTTGGGACCAGACACAGGTCATAAGCATCTTTTCCGAACAAATCCTTATGTTTCAAAGCTCTCATCTCCCTCTGGATCTCAACAAAGCGTCCCTGGAAGTCATCAAGTCTTTCAGCAACTCCAGCACCTTCACTAGACTCAGCATGGTAAATCATTTCATCATGATGCGGAATATTGCGCACCCCAGACGGTGCAGTAGTCACAATTGGAGGAAGAGTAGTCCATACTGGTGGTGGGATAGCATTAAATACAGCAGTCTCCTGATGATGAGGAGGACGATAAGCAGCAGGAAAAAAGTCAACAGGCATGCCCCAAGGCGTGCTAGCAGGTATACGGTGGCGAGGAGAAACAACAGTCTCCACAGGAATGGATGCGGTAACAACCTCTGAGATGACAGTATTCTGAACAGGAGGACTAGGAGGTGGCTGATTCTGAGCAGTCATCAAATTTTCCATCATAGCAGTCACTCTTTCCAAGCATTCCCTCAAATAAGTAACCTCTTCGCGCAGCTCGCGATTCTCTTATTGCAAAGTATCCATCACTCTTTTCCGATTAGCTCGAGTATCAAAGCGATGAGTCAGCTTGACAGGATCACTGAATGAAGACCAAGAAACAACAATAAGATCCCTGAAGAACACTCAAAAAGCAAGACAAAATGCGAGCATGATGCATGCTATGTATATGCAAATGCAAAGATTTCAAAGGATTATAAGTTAACTTGCAATATTCATAAAGAAACTTTTTTGAAATACTTAAAAACTCATTCTCATTAATATCAAAGTGAGGATTACAAATGAAGTACAAACATCAATAATCCTAATACATAAGAGGAAAAGTAAACTAAGCCTATGGAATCATATCCGAAGAAGTCCCGAATCCTGGCTGATACTTCACACGAATCCTCTTGATCTCATTCTTGTACCACTCTTCCATATCTTCCTTATCTTTCACCAACTTGTCGACAATGGCCTTCCAAGCACCGGAAGTAGGAGGAATATTAGATGGAGTACTAGAGGAAAATAAATCCTCTCTCGGCCTCTTCGTGACGTGCCGATCAAGTAGCTCAATAAGATCATCCTTCTCCTTAAGCTGCTCCTGCATAGTAGTCCTCTCAAGTAACCATTCTTCTTTCTCTTTCTTCATCTTCTCTAACTCTTCTTGAAGAACCAACTTCTCATCAACGGGAGGTAGAAAAGCAGACAAAGGCAATATGGGAAACATAGGCTCCTCAGGTGGATAAGGCATCTTGAGCTTGGAAGCTCTAGATCGAACCCACTGAATATAACAGTCAGAAGGAGTAAGGTGTTGTCTACCCAATTGACCTCTCTCTTTCCTATGAACAACATGCCAAGAATGAGCAATCCTTTTCTTCATCTCTATATGATCAACACCATTTAGAAAGAAGAAACGGGATAAGGCAAGATTGTTTGGAACATCCTTCAAACAATAGCCGAACTGTCGTCTAGCCAAAATGGGGTTGTAGCTAATTCCCCCACGTGTACCAAGAAGAGGTACATTAGGAAATTCTCCACAACTATCAATAAGAGCTCCAGTGTCATACTGAGAACTATACCATGTCATGTCCTTGTGAGAAAGCGACATCAACCTCTGAGACCATCTTCGATTCTCTCTATTGTCCTTGAAAGCATTCGACTTCGGTAGGTGCGAAATAAACCACCTATAAAGAAGAGGCGCACAACATACAATCTCTCCGTCACCTTTGGAAGTCCTATAGTGAAAAGCATGATACATATCTCCAAGAAAAGTAGGAGTCAGGTTCTTCTTCAAGAAGATCTGAATAGCATTCTCATCCACAATACCATCCAAGTTCGGAAACAAGACAATCTCGTAAATAAGCAAAGCAAGAATAGCCTCAAATGCATCTCTATGACCCAAAGTAAGTGAAGTAGAAGCCTTTCCCATTAAGAACTTAGCATTAATACCACGAACACTCCCTTTTGGAAGAAACTTCCCGTTAAGCTCGGATTCCTTAAGAAACAATGCTTTGGCGATGATCTTGATAGTAAGCTCCTTCTCTAAACCAGTTAAAAGAAACTCCTTGTCCAGAATAGGAAAACCTAACCAATGAGAATATTCCTCCAAAGTTGGCACAAGCTGATAATCCGGAAAGGTGAAACAATGATGCAACGGGTCATAAAACTGAGCCAAAGTAGGGAGAATCCCCTCAGGTACATCAAAATCCAACATATACAACAGCTTTCCATGACATCTTCGGAACTCTTGGGTATCAACAACCAAAGCTCCTAGCTTTCTCAACTCTACAACATTAGGATTCTTGAAAGTGTACTTCTTTGTGTTCCTCCTTTCAAAAGTCATAGCCATGGACATCTGAAATTTTGCAAAAGTTCCTTATAAGTCCTTTGAAATCTTACGAACAATGCTCATGAATGTTATGATGGCATGTATGCAATAACCACAAACAAGATCAAACAAGGCACACAGGCTTAGGTTCCGAGTCACGAGCATGAAGTCAAGGTAACAGAACACCAACCCACACAGGTAAGTACTAAGGTTTTGTCTTCATTGTACCTGCAAGAAACCAAAAGGGTGCTAATAGAGGTGCCCGGAGTTAACAGCCATCTTTAGAATATTATCGGTACGTTGAATTACTCCCCAACCGATAACATTCTTAAAATAGACCTCGTCCGAGTGTAGTATCGCATGACAACCGCCTTAGATTTACATCCAGACAGCTTCCGCACTACGTTCCTAAATTGGCTAGGATGGGTTAAGGGTTCTAAGGTCCTCAGTATGATCAGCTCAAGGTCGGAAAATAATGCCACGTACGATTACTCGTCATGACATTGATAGTCCAAGAGAGCCTAACCGAGTGGAGATTATCAAATTGATATTGCTTTGGACTACTCCATCACATATCTCTTCGAATATCGCCGTCCTATCATAAGTTTCAACTCAGATCCGGGTTAGAATCTATCTCACACAGAGGATCACCAAAACTAAAACGGAACAAACAAATAACAAACAAGTCAAACCAAAGCAATAAATAAATCAAAGTAGGCTAAATCCGCTTAAAGATTAGTCCCCAGCAGAGTCGCCACTTTTCTGTAGCGGTAAAATCGTGAGTGTAAGCTATTGATTAACTTAACTCGATTAACACAGAGTCGCCACCGCGCTTTTCTTTATTTCCGAATGGAAAAAGGTAAAAGAACGAATAAAAACCTAGGATTCTAAAAGCAAAAGCTAAAAGAAATAAACAGAGATTGGGTAAGGGGATTGGTTATGAACCGGGAAGGTTTTAGGCACCCGACTCATCTGTGGTACTCCACGGGAGCCCTTTGAAATACTTATTGCTTTTTGGCCTGAAATTGGTTTGTTTAAAATGATGTAAGAGATGAGGAGAAGAATATTTTTTAAGGATTTTGTGTTTGATAAGGTTTTAAAGCCTTATGCCTACGTACCCACAAAGTGCAATGCGAGATCAAAACCTCGTAGTTCGTGGTACAAAGTTTGAAAAGAATAAGTGGGTTGAATTAATTTTAAGATGTAAAGATAAGTCGTCATCCCTTAGCGAATAATTCCGCTAGAAGGGATGAATCATATCTAAACATGGGAAAAAAGAAAAAAAAGGGTGCACAAGGCACAAAAGCAATTGAATGGGTTTGTATTTTTTAAAGTATGTACAAAATGGTTTTGATATATTTACATGAATTAATATTTGATTAAGAAAATAAAAGGAAAATATTAAAAATCGCTTGACCTAAGTCAAGGTTTGTTTATGAAAGTGTTTGGAGTTTAGAAAACAAGAAGGTTTTGAAATAGAAAGAAGTTTTGAAAATTAAAGAATGGGGAGGAGATGAAGAGACTAGTCCTAATGCTTGAATTAAAAGATAAAGAAAGAAGTTACCAAACTATAATATGCACAATTCTTCAAAGGTCAGAATTTCCTCTTCAAAAGCTAGTGACATAATCTTGAGGCCGAGGTTTCTAACCCATTCCAACTTGAGCAAAGGGAGATCCTAGAAGTCTAAGTCCATTCTCCAAAAGCAAAGGGATAGTAACCATAAGTCCAATGTTAGAAGTCACAAGTTTTTTAAGAGTTTAATCCTTTATTAAGTATTTTGATGTCCAAAAGGACAAAATAAAAACAAGCACAATATGAATATCAACAAACACAATATGAATATAAACAATGATATATGATATAATATGGCAAAATATAATAAGGAGATAAGGGAGCAAGAGATTTAAAATAAAAGGATAAGGTGCAAGAGATTAAATTTAAACAATTATATTCACATTATTATAATATTTACAATATAAGGTGGTATGATGAACTTAATCAAGCACAACCACAACAATGAATAATAAAATTGAGGCAACCGGATCCAAGTGGATCTTTAATCGAATCGGGACTAATATAGGTCTATGTTAAGCAATCGCCGAGTAATTTACGAAGTAATTACCCTACAAATGAGGCCGGCCACCACTAATTAAAGTGGAAAATATTCGTGTTAATACATGTTAGAGAAACGATATAATGAATCGTTCTCCGAAAACATGCCACACTAAAAGAAAAAGGAAGGTCTAATCTTAATCGGGATTATCGTTGAATTTCATCGAAAAGCAACCTATCACGATCTCAAAGTATGGAGAATGATCCAAATGATCATTCATCCATAGATTTGAAATAATGAAGGTTAAACTAATTCAGAAATCAACAATCCCGAATCGGAAGATTGTCATCGACCAAAAGAAAATAAAAAGATGAAGCAAAGATGGATCTAAAAAGAAAATAGATCCATGAAAGAAATCCAAATATTTTTAAATTCTTCTTTAAAAGATTATTTCTAAGCATCTCACTAAAAATTCTTTTCTAAAAGATAAAGTTTAAAATAATTTTTTTTTTAAAATTGTTTCTAAATATTTCTTAACATCTTTCTGAAACATTATTTAAAAATTCTTTCTAAAAATATAGTTTTATAAGAAAATCTTTCAAATATAAGGAAACCTAATATAAAGTCAATTAAAGAAAATGGAAATAAATTAAATAAATAAAAAAAAGAAAAAAAGGTGAGATAGGGGATGAAAACCCGCAGGCAGGTGGTGTGGGTAGAAACAATGGATCTTCAAAGATCCAAGCCCAAAACCAGAATTCACTAATATTCTTACTTATTAAAACAAATCAATTAAAATAAATAAATAAAAAAACAGATAGAAGAATACAACTTCTTCTTCTTTACGATGAAAGGGAACAAGAAACAGGGCAAACAAAACACAAATTCACATGCTGGCGGCAAGTCCCTCACGACTCACCTTCACACAGATCAACACGAAAATTCTTCTCTCTTCTCAAATCGCGACAAAAGCACTTCCTCTCTTCTCTCACTTTCGGATTCTTCTCTCTCAATCTCTTCTTCTTCTTAAAATTTAGATTCAATTAGGTTTCAATGGAGGTTTGAAGATTGGAGGGGATTTAGAGATTTCAGAAATTGATTAAGGATTTGAAAGAGGGTTTCAGATTTGGAAAGAAAATAGAGTTAGGGATTTTGATTTGGGAGTTAATTTGGCAGCGATTCTTTGGCTGTGAAAAGCTTGGTTTGTGAATGAGAGAGGTGTTCTATTTAAAGAAAAAATTGGTGAAGATTGATTGCCGTTTGATGAATATTTGGAATGCGTTTTGGTATCATGAATTTCTCGTGTCAGTTTTTATTTCGAATCTGAATTTTTTTGTAACTTTCATTGTTGTTGCGTTTTGATCACATTTGCTCGCGTTTCGTCGCTTTTATTTGCTGCTGGATTTTCAGGTGATTGTAACGCGTGATATTCCCGTGTGCTTTACTCGTGCGGGACGGAAGCGGCTTGCTGAGCTTTGAAACATTGGCTTGCAAGCTGTTTGTTTCGGATGATGTGTTAATGTGAGCTTGCGGCGTACGCGGGAGCTGGCAAATTGTTGTTGTTGCTTATCCTTGGCTTGAGAATACGGCACAAAATATTGAAGCTGTTGTGGTTTGTTGCGGCATAAAGGCTTGGGCCTGGGAAGAGGCTGGCTGGAGGGCAATGCGTGATGCGTACGGGTATTGACGGATACGGCGTGTGGGATAGCTGACGAGTTTGTGGGCCATTTTGGCTTGAGATGATGTAAAATGAAAGGTTCATGACTTGTGGGGCCTGCAGTTGGGAGTGTGTACGGCTTGAATTGATGGAGAGCAATGCGGAAGCTTGGCTGGGCAAGTTGTGACGTGAGGTTGTTTGTGCTGGGCCTTGAAGTCAAGTGGCATGTTTGGTTGTGTAGCTTTGGCAAGTTGTGGGCAAGGAAATGTTTGGAGACTTGGGCCAAAGACTTGGCAAAAGGAAATGTAGTATATTAAAATGTTTTGGACTTTGTGATTAAACAAAACTATGATATTCTATCAGTGTATTTAAAAATGGATAAAAATGAAATTGGTGGACTTAAATCTAAAAAAAAAATAATCAAAGTAAAATAAAATGATTTATGGATATTTGGTAAATGGATTATATAAAAAAAATGAGTAAGAAGAAAAAAAATGAATTAGGCTTAGAGTTATGAATGGAGAAATAGGAAAAAAAAATGAAAAGTATGAATAATGGATTTAATGGATTATATAAAAAAATGGATAAGGAAATTGGATAAAGAAAAATAATGGGAAATGGTTATTTGAAAAGAATCGAAAAGTTTAGGATTCGGAATTTTTGTGAATAATAAAAAAAAGATAATCGGGTAATTTGGATAAGATGGTTTAATCAGGAAATGGATAATGAATGGAATTTGGTTTTCAAGCCCACAACAAATCTCGATTTTCTTGCACAAGCCTCTGATGCAAATGAATCACAGCCAACACAGACCCACTGAATATTTCTCAACTCAAGCCAACTGTCATCTGAAAAGTGTCTGATTATGCCCTGATGATTCGAAACCAAACTGAGGAAAATAAATCCTCAAATGAATCACTGATGAACTGAAGACCCGATGACCTGATAGCCACTTGAAGATTCAAACCGCAACACACTGCCTGATAACTGATGAACAAACCAAACTTTGCACAAGAAACAACTGTCACCCAATCCAACTTGTACTTTGAAAACGCATTGCCTGATGAATGAATTACTGGCACACTCAACTGACAGTCAACACAATCTTTTAATAGTTTGACCAGATTAGGTCAAACATCCACTTGAAATCGCATTGTGATTGAACAAACGCATCTGAATGAAATTATGGCCTTGTCTTTGAAATCTTGCAACACATAGAAGAAGAAGAACACTGCAACATATTTTTTGTATTTTGGTTAGAAGTCAGTAAATATAAACAAATATAAAACAACAAAAATAATGGTGATCCCCTGCGAAGCATAGACCCGATCTGAGGAGAAACTCGAAAGCCAGTGCGATCTTGTTTGTATGCGAAATGCAAAATGATGTGCAATGAAATCTTAGGGCAAAAATTAGGGTGTTACACTTATACAAAATTCTTTGATACTCGTTCGTATCTTACGCATCTCCCTAACAGGTCAACACTCGTCCGTGTTCCTTGTTCAAACAGTTGATACTCTTCTGTATCATCACTCCTTAAACACGCGTCGTTGTTTGTTTCTATCGATACATGTCCGTATCGTGGTCCTAAGGATACTCGTCCGTATCTTTAATCTATACACACTGTCGAAACACTTATACCATTTTATTTTTTAGGGCTTAAACACTCGGCCGTGTTTATCTATCCCCAGAAGTCGCCAACAAAACAACTTTCTATCCGACATTCGTCCTATGTCGCGATAATCCTAAGCAGTCGTACCCTTCTAGGTGATCATCCTTCACCTTTTGATGATTGTACCTCATCATTCATCTGATGGCCATCCCCATCATCGATCTTTTTATCCGGCATTCGTCCTATGTTGAGATAATCCCCAATAGAGCAGCCGTCCCTGGCTAGGTGATCGTCCTTCACCTTTGATGACCGTCCCTCATCATTTATTTTAATGACCGTCCCTCATCATTTTATCCGATGGCCGTCCCCGTCGTTGATCTTTCTATCCGACACTCGTCCTATGTCGTGATCTTTTCAGCAGCCGTCCCCTGCTCGGTGATCGTCCTTCACCTTTTTTATGACCGTCCCTCATTATTGTTTCATTTATCCTTTACCCGATGGCCGTCCCTGTCATGGTTTTATTCTTTATCTTGATGATCGTCCTTCATCACTTTACCCGATGGCCGTCCCCGTCGCAGATTCTTTATTCCCCAGCGTGATGGTCGTCCCCGTTAGTGCGTTTCTCACCGTTTTTATCCCCAACAGTCGTCCTCCGTTGTTATCCTTTGATATTCCGTCTATATTGTCTATTACAATTCATGTCCCTTTTCTTCTTATAATAAAGAATGCAAATTTTGGACTGTCTTGGTATTCAACCACAAGTTATCTTGTTTGTCTGTTAAGCCAGGCGCTTACATCCTACACAGCTAACTCATACTTGAATAGGGGCAGCTGTAAACACCCCAAATTTACCCTCTCTTTTTTCTCACACCTTGGCTTGTTATCCTTCATATTGCATTGCATAAGCATACCTTCTCACACTGCATAGTTATTTCACTACATAAGTTGCATAACTAGGGTTTGTGATCAAATGAATCTTAGAAGTGGTTTGAGCTATCTCAGAGGCCATGAAGCATGCCAAGAGGGTCCATGAGTGTTCTATGATCATATTATACCTCTAAGTTTTCTTTAAAGTCAAAAAATCTCAGAGGATTGCACAGCTACCCAGGCAGGCTTAGGGTTTCCTACATAGATGACCAGAAATTAGGGTTTTGGGTTTGAGGCCCTTACACTTAAATTATTTGGCCATTCTTGATTCTATTGGTCTATATATGTTATAAGGATCATGTGTATCAAATTTGAAGCAAAAATTCATTGTGGAAGTCATCTGATCAAATGGTAACTTGTTGTGCAAGAAAAGTCAGAATCAGGGCATCTCAAGCCTCCATCAAGGGTACCAAAGGGTCATCTTCATCAATTTGAGGTCCTATGATCTTTATTCGATATTATTAATGGTTAGAAGTTCACAATATTGGAGAATTTTGAGCCATTTGCAAAGTTGCCATTTTTATACATGACTTGTAATGTAAACTTTCCATTTTGGGAAAGATTTTCAACCTCCTCTTTCTTGATCAAAAAGTCTTCAAATGAAATTTTTTCAAACATGAAAGTTGTAGATTGGATCTTCCCATTTTCAAAAATTACAAGAACTCCTCTTGATTCATCCTAGAACTCAAGTTATGATGGATCAAAGTTGGCAAAAATCACATAATTTTCAAGTTCATGCCAAAGAGGGAAATGTGCAATTTTGCTTTCCAAGCCTTCTAATGACCTCTAATTCACTTCTAAACATCATAGAAACATAATGCAACTTGTTTAGACCAGAATTGTGCCAAGAACCAAGTATTTTCATGACTTGCATCTCAAGAGTTCTCAAAGTTGTGAAAATGCAAAACACATACAATCTCATGATCCAAATGTTACAGCTCATCACAAATGATCCAAGGGTGCTCCATGAAGTTAGCTGATGCAGAACCACCTTTCAAAACATCTCTGTCCCAGCCCATTCCTCTAGTACATAAAATCTTGACTTTTTGCATTTTAAGCCATGCCAATCCCACAGTGCCACAACAACTCTTCTGACCAATAGCATTGTTTATAAAAACCCTAAGAAGCATAAAACACATAACATCAAGCCTTGAAAGAGACCATATCATCAGATTGCAAAAAATCCTCTCAAACTTGCCTTCTTAGAAACTCATTACACAACCATCAAACATCAAATTTTCTTTTACCATTCAATCATACATGACCTAAGGAACACATCCCACCCATTGCCATGGCCTAAAACTCAACATCCAAGAAATCCATTTTCTGCCAAACCAGAACTGGATATCACAAAATAGCCCAAACAAACTCTTACCAAGCATCACATTAGCTTCAGGAGGTTCAGTGGAGTTGGTTTGCACCAAGGAAAGGCTCAGAAAGCTCTTATTCAAAGGTCTTCAGTTTAGGTATCCATCAAGAACAAATTTTCCAAAACTTCATTTTCTTGTTATAAATTGAATCTATATGTTATCCTGATCACCATGATGTATTTAGATTTGAAAATGAGTGAGAAATGACCATTTTATGATGCTCTGAAATTTTTCCCGTGTTTGATGTTTGCTTCAATTCTCATGATTCTTATGATATAAATAGTTTTTGTTGATTGATTCGTGTTGTATGATATTAGAGGATCATTTATGGGCAAGATTTATGAGTTTTAGTAAGCTATAGAGGAAACTAGGGTTTGGGGTTCGCCGGAGAAGGTGACCGGAGCTTCCCTCCGACCACCTGAGAGTAATTAGGGTTAATTGTGTTTTATTTCCTAGATTTAACCACAGCCCTAGGATCCTGTTTAATTAGTGGAACAAACGACCCATATTCCTCATTAAACCCTAATCTCATTTAATTATATTAATCTAAATTAATTAATTCAGAGTGAACCAGGACCCTTAGATCACGCGCAAAACCAAACTTTTAACCTGGGCCTTTGGATCCTCATACCTTGGGTCACGCTGACTTCCCTTCATAGCCCTTGATCTCATCAACTTTGCATCCTGGATTGTGATTACTTTGCATTTCTTTTTATTTATTTTGAATTTGTTTTCTCATATTCATTTAAAATAGCAAATTATTTTCTAAAATCATGATCTTTTGCATTTTATCTTCAAATATTTTTTAGAAACCAAAAACATTTTTATTTTTAATTTTTGAATTAAAAATATATTTTTAAATCATTTAATTGTATTATTTAATTAATTAATTCATTTTAATTAATTAAAAATACTTTTAGGGATTTAAGAATCACAAAAAAATTCATGAAGCATCCATAAACATTTAGAACAATTTACAAACTCATCTTACAAATTTCTTTTAGGGTTTGATCATGTTTTGACAATTAACCATGAATTAGGGTTTCCAAATTTCCTATTTTTCTAACCCTAACTTCAAAAATCCATTTCTGATCAACCAAGATGAGTTTGCACATGGCTCTTTTTGCATTCTTTCATACTTTGCATGTAGTATCTAGGGAATGTAACTCATATTTTTGCATTGCATTTTCTATTTGTTTGGCAGTTTTCATGAAGAAGTACCCAAAACCCTAGCCTAACTTAGAAAAACCATAACTTGACTTTGGTATTGCTTCTGACCTCCATCTTTTGGGGTGGGTGATCTTATGTGTGTTTAGGGTTCATATTGTTGCATTTTCAATTTTTTATCATGTGTTATCCTTCTGATGTGGACATGTGCATCTCATACATTCTTAAAACCCTAATTTGCCATGTTCATTTGCATTCATCTTTGCATACCTTCATCATATGAACTTGTCATGACATCTCATGCATTTGTATTTCATCTTAGATACCTTAGAACATGTATGAAAATTGGTTGATCATTGTTGCATACATTTGTTATGTTTTGCATTGATTACTTCTTATGTATATTCATGTGATTTCAAGCTTCTAACATGCCTACCTTTGCATCCCATCTCTTGTATGATCATGCATAAACATTGTACATGTATTTTCATCATTTCATAACACATTTAAATTTTGTTTTCACTTCTGGTCTTGATCATTGCATCTTCATTTTCCTTATTTCCTTTTCTTTCATATCTTATGCATTCATACTAACTTTTCAGGGGCTTCAGGTAAGTTGTTTAGGATGTGGATTTGCCTCCACATCCAACTCCTTCTTATCTCAGCATTTGCATATTTATTTGTCTTTGAAGTGAGTTTGACTCACTTATGCTCTCTCTTGCTCCATTTCTTTCTCTTAGGTTACTTAACTTCTTCAGGAAGTAAGTAACCTATTCTCTTTTCTCTTCTCTTTTCATCTGCTTCTTCTTCCTTGGTGGCCATCTGAAGACTTTCTGAAGAGCTTTTCTTAAGCCTCACAAATCATAGGAATATCCAAGCATGATAAATTTTAGGGTTGTACATAGTCTCCCCTATTTTTTACCTTTGAGTCTCCTTGAGTCTCTGCTTCTCATCTCATAATCAAGGCTAAACAGTTAAAGTTTTAAAACTCTGAATTAGGGTTATGCCTGTATCCTTATCTTAGGATGGAGTGTATAATTTTAATACTTAGTGTTAACCTTTAAGTTTTTTACACCTCCTAATCAAAACACCTAATAAACATTAAGCCTTAAGCTTGTAACTTGGGCCTTATATTAGGGTTACATCTCTGCCTGTTGGTTCAGGGGGACTAACCCTAGTGTTCAATGGACAAGTCCCCCTCAGGTTTAGTCTTACAAACATAAAATCCATTTCTTAATCCCACCTTTAATAAAGGCTTGTTATATAATGATTTTAATCCCTAACCATGGATTAAGTTGAGGAGTCTTCCTCATCTTAAGTGTTCTCATCTATTATCCTTCTCTTAGGATGGTGTAATGAGTTCACTAATCCCTGATTAGAGATTAAACTCATTACATAACACAAAACAAAATCTAAAAACACTTAATAATTACAAGTAGGTTGATGATCTCAATCCTGCATCATTAGGGTAATTAAGTTGAGATTTTCATCTCATACTTAAGTAGACTCATTATCCCTAATCAGGGGTGATATAATGAGTTTACGACCCTTGATTAAGGCTTAAGCTCATTATCTTATGCAAAACACCAAAAACAATAAAAAAACTGAAAACACAAAAACAAACAATAAACGTCTCCTCCGAGATTCTTTTCTCATCACATTCACTCTGAAAACGAGAACTCGCTTCTTCTGTCTAATGCAAGACAATTAGTACTCGAGCCAGACGACTCATACACTTGAGCATAGACAAGCAAGAATTTCACACCAAAACACTAAGTCTCTTTGAGTCGAACTACGGTGTTCTGACTTCCTCATTGCACGAGAGGATACATAGGCATAACTTAGCAGTTATCGAACAAAAGTCTCTTTCCCCCCCTCTCTCCTCTTCCCAGTTATTTTTCCTCAGCCTCAGTTTTGAGCACTCACTTTCTTCTTGCACTGACACTCTATACATCCATTCCTCCCTGGCCTTTTATACGCAATTTAGAACATACACTATCCCCTTTTAAACACAATCAGGTATGCGTGGATCCCTTCGAGTACGACGGAAGATCTGGGTGCTAATACCTTCCTAGGTCGTAACCTACCTCCTTACCTAGTCTCTTTAGTTCGCAACCGTCTTATCCATTTCATTCTAGGTTTATGTATCATTACCTTTCCTTCGGGATAAATATGCCTAGCTGGCGACTCTATTCAACTTCGCCTCAACCTTCTCTTCGCCTTGTCCGTTCGCATTTGCACCGGGACGCAGGTCCGCGGGAGAGACAATAAGCATAACATTTTCACTAACCATTTCAAGGACCAAAGGATTTATCTTTTTTCTTTGTTGCAGGTTATGGATTACACTCGTAGGAACACTATCCATATCAACTTTGTAGGGATACCTCTCAAGCTTAAGTATTTGGTCTCAAATCTTCCTGAAAGCTCCCAGTTCATCAAGAAGCATGGTTATCTACTTGACTTGATTACCTCAGGATATGATGAAGACATGATGAGTGTCATATTCTAGTTCTTTGATCCTAAACATCATTGTTTCACGTTCCCCGATTATCAGCTGGTGCCCACAATGGAAGAATTCTCCAAGTTACTTGGGGTACCTATCCTTGATCAGAAACCCTTCATAGGCTTGGAGAAAAAGCCTAAACCTGAAGTCATTGTTGCAGCCCTACATTTGAAGAATTCAGACATTGTCCTAGAAACAAGAAGTGAAGTTAAGGGTATTCTTGCCAGAGTATTGATAGAGAAAGCTCAGGTGTTCTTGGATGCTATGAGTTACGATGCTTTTGAGGAGATCCTAGCCCTGATGATTTATAGTTTGGTATTATTCCCTAATCCATACCAGTTCATAGATGTACACTCCATCAACATATTTCTGACTCACAATCCAGTGCCTACATTACTTGGAGATATCTTACACTCTCTTCACACTCGTACTATGAAAGCGAGAGGAACTCTGATGTGTTGCATACCTCTACTATCTAGGTGGTTTATTTCTCACCTTCCTCGATCTATGATGAAGAGTGAATAAGGGTTGAGGTGGTCTAAAAGGATGATGTCACTTTTTCATTCAGATATTCACTAGTGTTCTCGATCTATGGAAAATGTCACTATCATTGACCATTGTGAGGAGTTCCCTAATGTGCCACTCCTAGTATAAGAGGGGCATTACTTACAACCCTTCTTTAGCTCTACGTCATTTTGGTTATGCTCGGAGTAATGGTCCTTATGACATGCTCATTCAAGGAATTGTGTTTGATTAAGACAACGATCTTCAAGTTTACCGTCAAAGGTTCATACGAGCTTGGAACAAGGGAACAAAGTTGATAGCAAGACTCTGGAACCAAAGTACTTTATTCCTATGGAACCTTACGTCAGATGGGTGCGATCTCGCGCTCAGACTCTTATGATGCCATATCCTACTATTCTACCAGTTACTGTGGAGCCTATTGTTGAAGGAGATTTTCCTTATACCATTATCCATCCTAATATGCCTATTAATCTAGAGGAGCTATAGAAATCTTGGATCCAACTTAAGGAGAAAAGGGATACTTTTGAGTTTCAGTTCAGAGCTAGCCAAGAAAAAGTGTTAGAGCTGACAAAGCAACTTCACGAGGAGCGGAACCTTAAAACATACCTCCACACAAAGAGGAAGCATCCATGGGAGACTTAAAACCCTATATATTTATTTTTGTACTTTATTATTATTTCCTTTCATTGTAAGCCCAAGGGGAAAATTATTTTAACGCTTACTAATAACAATTTTGTTTTTGTCTTTAAACAAATTTAAATCCTATGTGGTCCTTGAAAACATCGCATGTGCATCTACATACCATATCATTGCATAACAGGTTTTCACTACAGGTTTCTCATCTCCCTGCTGTTTATTTCAGCAGAAATGGCTCTCGAACAATCTGTCAAAGATCTCCAAACCCAGATTTCTCAATTTCAAGAGGTGATCCTGAATTTGTCCTAGGGGAAAGAAGAGTTGAAAGCCCTCCTCACTAAGGACATGAAAAAGAAGAATCCTGAAGACAACAAGAGTGATCAGTTGGAACAACTACAAGCTGAGATGGCAGAGATGAGAATCCAAATGAATGACCAGGTGGCTCTTATCCAGAGCTTAGCCCAGGGGCAAGAAGAGCTAAGAATCTTAGTCAATAAACTTCAAGATAATAAAGTCGGGAATCAAATCATCAATCAACCTCCGATGAAACAAGCTGACTTTGTTGAAAGGAAGATAAAGATATGATAAGGAAAGAGACATGCTACTACTGATAGTTCTTCAATTGAAGAAAGAAGGTCTTGTAAGGTTAATCCACCTCGACACAAAGAATGTAGAAGAAAATTCATCCAATTTAGCACACACATGTCACAAATTTTGCAATGCTTGTTGGAGATGGAGCTAATTTCCTTGGAAAATTCTCCTTGAAAACCCAATACTTCCTCCCCTCTCTATAATCCCTATGCAAGGTGTGTGTATCACTCCAACTGTCCTGGACATGACACTGATAATTATTGGGCATTGAGGAATAAGATTCAAGACCTGATTGACGAAGGAATCCTCGAGGTTACGCCAGAAGATCAAATTGAATTCTCCTATCGTCCATCAAACATCGAAACTGCCAGACAAATCACCTGAGGGAGCAAGAAAGAAAGCTCACCAACCCCTGCTGAAATTTTGGGACACATTGGGACATCCAAGTGGCAAATTTGATTTCATGGTGAAATATACTGCTCCCGAAAGTTCACAGATTGCAATCAAAGACATTCATCCAACTGGATGGGACATCATTTGATTTATTCAGTTGTAATTTCTTTCGTTTGTCCAAGCATTTACTATTATGTTAAACTTTGTTTTCACATTAATGCATTGCATATGTTTGTCTTAAATTAATCCATCCGTTTCACTATATTTAAAACTACGCTTCTTACTTCTATTTTGTGATATTTAACTCTTGATAAAATTGTAAGCCTTTAGAGGGAGGATTACTAAAACAATACCATAATCTTATGCAGTATGCTTTTGAACAGACTATGCTGATGGTGTACATGCAATGTTTCAATTCCTAAACAGTGGAGATATAAGGAAGTTAATCCCTAGTTAAACGTTTTGAGCCAAAGAAGTAGGAGTTTTTCTTTCTCAAGCAAGTTAAAACCCTTATTTATAACCTGGGGCAGGGTAGTTACTCGGTTAACTCAATTATGCCAATTGTTTGTATTATACACAACTAATGATGGTTCCCTGTAATTATAAGGCCTGACAGTCAATATCTAGCAAAATAAAAGC
Organism: Lathyrus aphaca; assembly: GCA_963966055.1. Taxonomy (NCBI): domain Eukaryota; kingdom Viridiplantae; phylum Streptophyta; class Magnoliopsida; order Fabales; family Fabaceae; genus Lathyrus; species Lathyrus aphaca. The sequence goes on from OZ014524.1 coordinate 389,412,490, forward strand.
TCACTAAGTCAAAACATATGAAGGAGACTTAGTAAAAAAAATTGACATCCCGCTAACTGTAATATTGAAATAAATAGTTCAGGCAAAAGGAAGGGATAACAAATTCAAAAGAAAAAAGAGGTCACTACAAATCCTCAACAAAAAAAAAAAAGATGATTGGTTTTTCAAATAAACGTTTGTCAATGTTACAATTCCATACTCTTTTGGAGCTTCAATGCATAAGTTAACCGAATATAGGACTTAAGAACATCATGAAGAATGGGTTGGGTACAAATAAATTCGAGACTTTATCCTTTGTTTTTTTAAACCGTGAACCAGGCCACATTACAACCCTTAAAAGTCCTAACTTAAGCATGGTTAGTTCGAAAGTGTACTGCTACAAAAAGGTATCCTGACTCTTTTAGGGCTTATTATAAATCTTGAGTTAATATCACAGTTTTATAAACATTGTTTTTCTAAAATAAATATTTTCCAAAATTTCAAGACATACATAAGCATTGTATTTTGAATATCATTGTTTGCATATAACTAAGTGTTTGACAACAGAGAAACTTACATGATGAATATTCAATAAACCAAAGTCGTCCCGATAGACAAAGTTGCTTCCTGGATCAAAGCCAATGTATACAAGGGGCATAATCACTATCTCCCAATCAAGGGGGCATACCATGTTACTGTCCAATTCATTTGGCGCAATTAGGTCAATATTCAACTATGCTTAAGTAGCCAGGGGCAGGTCTCCTCATCTATCTGAATTACCAAAGGTAACATTACAAAGTTCACGATGCCAATGGAATATTATTGTGGGTCATTTTGCGTATTTCTCTAGAGGTAGCTCCTTTCAGATACTTCCATTATGGGACAAATCATCCTAAACAAAGGGGCACCACCCTCTTTCCAAATCTAATACCCGGAGCGTATATGGTCCACCAACATTCTGAAAGCAGGTTCCTCTTATTATATTGCCTTGATATTGGATTCTCAGCAGAAGCCATTATGGAAATTAACTGTCTGCGCCAGTAGTATCAGATGGTGTCAGTATCATGTCTTCGGATTCAATCATGATAATTCTTATAGAATTACTCGGGGAAGTCGAGAATCTCAAAAGTCCTAAATCCACTGGTTACTTTGAATGAGTATACACCTTAAAAATTGATAAAATCCTATTTTCTAATTTAGGTTTACTTTTCCTCTTTTACTTAGGCGAAAACGTCCGTCGATTATGCCGGAATGTATATATGCTTTTGAATATGATTGATGTTTACCAGAAATGCATAAAATATAATAATAGCATTTACTAAGGACGATCGGAGGTAGGAATCCCTAATAAAGTTCATATCCAACGAATCTTCACTGGTTCATCCCCACAGAAGTAATATTTACAGATATGTTCTAACAAAACATTTCAGGTAGCCTCTTGTACTTCCAACTCTACGAAACCTTGAAGTAGATTTATTGAAGCAGATATCCTCCGAAGAGTTGATACTTGGTCGAATAAGTCTCCCATGGTAATGTCCATCTCTTTTATCCATAGTCAGGATATTTAGGAATTTAATCCTTCAATAGGAAGTACGACAAACGAAAACGAGAGGTTCTAAGTACGATACTCCAAAACAAGACGAGAATAAAGTCTGTATATTCCTCAGCACCAAATCAAGATTTATTTTCCCCAGCCAGCAGTTGTTATGCGAAGCTACTCATGAGCTTCAACTACATAATTCATACATACATCATCATATCATATCATACACATACAACATTCTCATAAGGATATCATCTTGCAAAGTGTTATGTACATCATGATATTTGCATATAACTAACTTTGTTTTTCAGGTTAATTCCCCAGCAGATGAATGTCATCAACAACTTATTCTTGGGCTGCTCTATCCCCCTAAGGTTTACTTCAAACAATGTCTTGGACTGCTCTATCCTCCAGGAATACATATAATAATATCTTGGATTGCTATATCCTCCAGGAATACATATACCAATACCTTGGGCTGCTATATCCCCCCAAGGGTTATCTCACAATGTCTTGGGCTGCTATAAACCCCCAAGATAATCTGGGATTGCTCAATCCTCCAAGAATACGTATATCAATACCTTGGGCTGCTATATCCCCCAAAGGGCTATCTTACAATATCTTGGACGGCTCTATCCTCCAGGAGTACGTATATCAATATCTCGGGCTGCTATAAACCCCCAGGATAATCTTGGACTGCTAAATCCTCCAGGTGTACGTATACCAATACCTTGGGCTTCTATATCCCCCAAGGGCTATCTTACAATATCTTGGACTGCTCTATCCTCCAAGAGTACGTATATCAATGTCTTGTGCTGCTTTAAATCCCCCGGGATAATATCTTGGACTGTTAAATCCTCCAGAAGTACGTATACGAATACCTTGGGCTGCTATATCCCCCCAAGGGCTATCTCACAATATCTTGGACCGCTCTATCCTCCAGGAGTACGTATATCAACATCTTGGACTGCTCTATCCTCCAGGACCACACCAAACAATATCTTGGGCTACTTTAAATCCCCTAGGATGATTTTGGACTGCTAAATCCTCCAGGAGTACGTATACCAATACCTTGGGCTGCTATATCCCCCCAAGGTCTATTTCACAATATCTTGGACCGCTCTATCCTACAGGAGTACGTATATTACATCTTGGACTGCTCTATCCTCCAGGACCACACCAAACAATATCTTGGGATGCTTTAAATCCCCAAAGATGGCCTTGGACTGCTAAATCCTCCAGGAGTACGTATACCAATACCTTGGGCTGCTATATCCCCCAAGGGATATATTACAATATCTTGGAATTCTCTATCCTCCTGTAGTACGTATATCAATGTCCTAGGCTTCTTTAAATCCCCCAGGATAATATCTTGGACTGCTAAATCCTCCAGGAATATATATACTAACACCTTGGGCTACTATATCCCCCCAAGGGATATCTCACAATACCTTGGTCTGCTTTATCCCCCTAAAATCTATATCACAATACCTTGGGCTTCTTTATCCCCCCAAAAGCTATATCACAATATCTTGGGCTTCTATAAACCCCCAGGATAATCTTGGGCAACTACATCCCCCCAAGATTACATCAATCTACTCTTTGGACAACTTTATCCTCCAAGAAGTATATCTGAAGAAATTTTTCTCCGAATGGCATCTTTAAGCCCATTCAAGCAATACAACAAACCAACAGTGTTACTCTACACACCGACGAGTGCAAATTTTTGGGGTTTTGTTTTCAATCCCCTTCAACCTTCAAGTCACGAATGGCGTGCATGCCAATCTAACTCCTCAGGTTTCAGAAAATTGAACAGGGGCAGTAGTTGTACCCCAAAATTTTCCCTCCCACAATCAAGGCAATGTCTCTCAAGATTATTGAATGATCATAAGGTTCTCAAGGTCCCCAATTGGTCAAAAGGATTGAAGGTTTCATCAGACAAAGCCTCCTCCTGAACAATACATCCAGAACTAGGGTTTTGAATTTCACCAAGCTAAATGGACTTCCAAGGCCTCAAGTGAGCTTCATAACATCCCATATGCCTTAAATAATTCCCATGTCAAGTTTCAGAGCTTTTCCAATAAGTTTTACCAGTCGGAGGCTCAGATATCCAAAAATCAGTTAACTTGGTAGAAAGGTCAACTGAGGTCAACTGTGGTCAACTGTGGTCAACTGTGGTCAACTTAATGTCAGACTTCAAGATTTTTTGTCAACGTCAAGATTTTGAGGTAAAATTCATCATTTTATCAAGGGTTGATCATGATTCATCAAGGAAAACTTAGATCATCAAGAATCAAGAAGTTTCTAAATTAGGGTTTCCACAAGAAAAGTCAACTGAACTTTGACCAGCCATAACTTTCACATGCTTCATCAAAATTTCCCATCCAAAGCTCATTTTGAAGGAAATTTAATTATCTACAACTTTGTGTCTCACAAGCCAAAGCTAAAAATGCTTCATTTGGAAGGTATGTCTAAAACATTATAGGTCTTTTTGAAAGTCAACAAAAAGTCAACTTTTTCCAAAGCTCATAATTTGAAAATGGTAAAAGATATGGATACGGGACAAAAAAATTTGGTTAGAGGACACTCTAAGCTTTCTAAAAAGTCAAAGATCACCTTCATAGTAATAAATTTGAGGAAGTTGTGCTTTGTATAAGTTGGTGGATATTTAAGGGATGTATGAAGCAAAAAAGGCCATAGCTTCATTCTTTTCCAAATGGGCCCATGAAATTGCAACCCAAACTCAAAGATAAAGTCATGCATGACCCAATGATCATTTATCATGATTTTTATAATATATTTTTTATTATTTTTTATTTTATTTATTAAAATTAAAATTTAATATAAATAAAATATGAAAAATCCAATAATGGATCAAATCTTTTTTCTAGAATGATTTATATAACATTTAAAGATGATTGAAGCTATCCAATTTCCTACAAGCTTGTTATGGTAATGCGATATTTGTTTTTTTGACAAAAATAGAAATGGGATTTCTTCATGATCAAGTAACATCAAATTGTACCCAAAAGCCCTAATTTTTCTAACCTAATCATTCACCATGTGTCGCTCCCGGGATTTTCATCCTAGTACAAATGCAAAAGTGGCGCGGAAAAGGTAGAGTCGCCAGCCAAAAATTTTTATCCCGAAGGAATAGGAAAGCTAATGTTGCACAAACCTGAGGAAGAAGGAAAGGACAAGGTCTTGCGAACCAAAGATCTGGGTTCGGGAGTCGGTTACGACCTGGGAAGGTATTAGCACCCCAGACCGTCCGTCGTACCCAACGGGATACACGCTTGCTTGTTTCTTTCAAAGGGTGAGAAATAAGATGCTGCTTGAATAAAAGAATGGCTATCTGGACATGTCATGCTGGGGTGGAAGGATTCCAAGTAGTCTCGTGTTGGGCATCATTTGCCTTTTCCTGGTACATGAAGCTAGGTATCGCAGTGACTGTATAAATTGGCGTGATAACCTTGCTGAGGAGGTAACCATTGTCAACGCAGATGAGTTTGTAGCCGTTGGAAGCGATGAACGATAGAATCGGCTTGGTGAGCAACCACTAGACAGGTAATAGACTCGATCAGTAAGAGTTATGACAAGAGGGTGACATAGAGACCCTTTGAGAGTATAGTTGTCCTGGTACTCTGAACTCTGGATAGATGCTTCCGATTGTCTGTCTTCGGGAAATAATGAATTCTCGCGCTATTAGGGTGGCTTGCCCCAGTACAAGTATTTGAATAGTTTTGTACTTGACTGACTAATCTTCGCTCTTTGGAGGTGTTTGAATCTCGAGGCGATTGCCCCAGTTTGGCTGAATTTTTAAGAGATTACTCGACGTGATTTCCCCGGATTGGCTTTTACCATGACTGGTTGGGAAGATTTTTACTCAATGGAGCTTTCTTGGGAAAGTGCACCTCAACGTGACTATCTTTCAGAATTTTTAGACTTCTCAACTTGGCATGTTTAAGGTTCTGGACTGAATTTCCACATGTGAACCTTTTATGATGCCAAACAAATGTATGCAAGCAAAACATGTTTATTCTTAGAATGAAAAATATAATGCGACACACATGCTAATCTTGAAGTCTTTATTGAAAAGGGTATCGCAAACCTTTGTGAGCGAATCACTGGTTAAGATACGACATTATTTTTTTTTATGAAAGTATGTACATGCAATACCAACAAGGATCTTTCAGCACAACTCTTAGGAGTCAGGAACGCTATCTCGTGGTAGTACGCTCTCAAAATAACCCTGTTTCAGTTAGGAATTTTAAGGGTTGTATCGTGTCCTGGTTCACGGTTATAGAAACAAAGGATATAGGCTCGAAGTTTATTTGTGCCCACTCACTCTTCGTGATGTTCTATATTCCTATGTCCAGCTAATTTTCACAAGCACTCAACTTTCATAAGGTTTCGTATCGGTTGAGGAACCATTGCTGCTATCGGTTCAAGCACCAATCAGGTTATTGTTTGGAGTCAGTCACTCTTTGGTCTTTTGTGTCTGTGCCACACGACTTTGTTCTTGCTTAAAGATATTTCTTGTGTAATCCTTTTTGCATTTTTCGCCTTTCATTCTTTTGCTTGTCCCTAACTTTTGCCTGGACTAATTCTTGTGAATCTTTGATTGTGAAGTCCAGCGGGATGCCCTAACTTTTGCCTAAGTCAGTTGTTTTCAAGTTTCGACTTAGCAGGCTTTTTCATTTTTCATTTTTGAAAAAATCTTGTGACACTGTTTGCCTTGATTGCTTTGTGAGGGTTGTGATTGCCTCATTCATTGGTCGATGACGGATAAACATTGTGGATTTCAGTCTTTGGACCTCTTGATTTGGATAACCATTGTGGTTTCCGGTCTTTGGACCTCTTGATTAGCATAGTGGAATGTAACGGATCCTCAAATACACTCCTTTATGAAAGCCCGAACGCTTGGTCCGACTAGCTGATATCTACCCTGCCCCTGGGTTACATGTGAGGGTTTTTTCATGCGAAAAGAAACTCCTACTTCAAGGCTCAAAGGGGTTAGCGAGGGTCTATCTCCCTTATATCTCCAGTGTTTAGGGATTTGAAACAAAGCCTGTACATCGTTAATAGGGCCTTACACGAGAGCACACAATTAGAGATTTTTGCGTTTTTGTTTCGTTATTCTCCTTCATAGAGTTTAAGCACGACAATTGGTATTGTGATGTACACATGCAAAATTATAAGGGAATGCGAATGAATTACTTCAAGAAAAAACATGTGAGTTTTATTATTACTAACATTCAAAAGAAAACAAATTTCATACATGTAGACAAATGTTTAGCACATAAAAGAAACTACAAATGGAAATGCAGTAAAGAAACTGAATATTGCCGTAGTTGAGGAGGCTTGACTCCGTCTGGACCTGTCAGTCTTGGATACTTTCAGTGATCAATAGCTCTTTCACATACTTGTAATCTTCAAGTTGCATCCGTATGCCAACCATGGCAATCATACCTCTTCTTCTTGTTATTCTGACTCTGACACGAGACATCTGAAGGAAAGAGTGAAGCTATGGAGTAAAGTTGCCCCATAAGGTTGCTCGGAAAGACCTGACGATCTTCTGCCTACGTATCTCCATTGACCCATGAACAATGAAGAATCAGAGCGACGTAGTTCCCCTTAATAGGGATGAAAATGAACAATGAAGAAAGGAAAACACACAAATGCCATCACTGAGAGTATTTGAATACTACTGACTTTATTTTCTCTACGGATACCCTTGCGTCCTGGGTGATTAACTCGAAGAATTCAGCTTAACTTGGACCATCTGGTAGAACTACCGTTTCCACTATTTCCACCATGATTAGGCATTGGATTCTGGAGTACATTTGGGTGAGGAGCGAAATTAATCGCCTTGGAGTCAACTAGGTCTTGTACCTTGTTCTGAAAAGCCCAACATTTCTCAATACTGTGCCCCTGAGCACCCGAATGGAATTCGCACCCGGTGTTTGCATCAAAATTCAGAGGTAGATTGTCCGGAGGAGGAGGTCTCATGGTACGAAGCTCGACCATGTTCAACTTTAGCAGCTCTAGAAGCAAAACAACATCTGGACATGGGACAAGATCAATGACTGACAGAGGATGGATCAGTTCATGGAAATGATGACTGGCATGGCCCTGAACCAGGAGCGTCTCAGGCTAATGGTTGAGCAACCCCATGGGAATGCTAATACTGGAACACCGACTGAGAATTTGGATCCTAATGCTTCCTGTAACGGAGAGCCTAATCCAAATAGGACCGCAACATGTAATGCGAGTTTAGAAGACAATCAAGAGGACCAGTTCACTCTACTGGATGCAGATATGGGCAATATGAATGAGATCAATGACTGCAGGTATGAAGAGCTGGCAGAGAAGATTAAGGCCATGGAATGTCAGAATTCCCTAGGCATCAATGTAACCAGTCTCGGGTTAGTGCCAGGAGTCATAATCCCTCCTAAATTCAAGGCGCCATCATTTGACAAGTACAACGGCTGCACATGCCCGAGAACTCACATTCATGCATACTTTGGAAGAATCTCGGCTCACACTGATGACGAGAAACTTTGGATGCATTTCTTCCAAGATAGTTTATATGGAGCTTCGTTGAGCTGGTACATGAAGCTAAGCAGAGTCTCTATTCGAAGCTGGAAAGATTTAGCTGAAGCTTTTCTCAACCAATATCAATATAATATTGATATGGCTCCGAACCACACTCAGTTGCAGAACTTGTCTCAAGGACCTAAGGAAAGTTTTAAGTAGTATGCCCAGAGGTGGCGTGAGCTGGACACACAGGTTCAACCTCCATTGCTCGATCGGTAAATGGTGATATGTTTATGGGCACCTTGCAAGGTGTTTACTTGGATCGTCTGGCCACTTGCCCGTCCATTGGTTTTTCTGATATTGTCATCGCTGGAGAAAGGATAGAAAACTTTTTGAAATTGGGAAAAATTCAGGATGCAAGCAGTGTTAGTTCTTCTGGTATGAAAAAGCCTTTTGGAAATGGCCAAAGAAGAAGAGAAGGCGAGGCAAATGTTGTGTATAGAGGCCGAGACAGAGGCCATTCTCAAGGTTACTACCAAGCAGCTGCAATGACTATTACTCCACAGGTTCAACAACGACCGCATGGTCAGCAACAACAGGAACAAAGACCGTTTCAACAAAGAGCAAGAGCGAGGGACCGTAGGATTGATCTTGTCCCATGTCCAGATGTTGTTTTGCTTCTAGAGCTGCTAAAGTTAAACATGGTCGAGCTTCGTACCATGAGACCTCCTCCTCCGGAAAATCTACCTCTGAATTTTGATGCTAACACCGGGTGCGAATTCCATTCGGGTGCTCAGGGGCACATTATTGAGAAATGTTGGGCTTTTCAGAACAAGGTACAGGACCTAGTTGACTCCAAGGCGATTAATTTCGCTCCTCACCCAAATGTACTCCAGAATCCAATGCCTAATCATGGTGGAAACAGTGGAAACGGTAGTTCTACCAGATGGTCCAAGTTAAGTTGAATTCTTCGAGTTAATCACCCAAGACGCAAGGGTATCCGTAGAGAAAATAAAGCCAGTAGTATTCAAATACTCTCAGTGATGGCATTTGTGTGTTTTCCTTTCTTCATTGTTCATTTTCATCCCTATTAAGGGGAACTACGTCGCTCTGATTCTTCATTGTTCATGGGTCAATGGAGATACGTAGGCAGAAGATCGTCAGGTCTTTCCGAGCAACCTTATGGGGAAACTTTACTCCCTAGCTTCACTCTTTCCTTCAAATATGTCATTCATATTGCCCATATCTGCATCCAGTAGAGTGAACTGGTCCTCTTGATTGTCTTCTAAACTCGCATTACATGTTGCGGTCCTATTTGGATTAGGCTCTCCGTTACAGGAAGCGTTAGGATCCACATTCTCAGTCGGTGTTCCAGTATTAGCATTCCCATGGGGTTGCTCAACCATTAGCCTGAGACGCTCCTGGTTCTGGGCCATGCCAGTCATCATTTCCATGAACTGATCCATCCTCTGTCGGATATTGATGAACGTGTTAACCATCTATATGGATCAGCCATCCTTACTCGGTTTCCTTTAGTCGGATATTGATGAACATGTTAACCATCTATATTGCTTGCATTTGAATAAGTTAGAAACTCCGGACAACCTTCAAAAACACAAGAATATTATATGTATGAAATGAATGCTTATGGCATGTCTATTCATTCTTAAGGCAAACCCTCCCTTGATTCCGAATTTGTGAAGTTGAAATAGATAACAGCGCTCTGACTTAGCTGCAAAACAAATAAACAGTGTTGATGATACATGGTGCATGTACACAACAAATGTGCCACAGAGTTGAGAATATAAGAGTCGGTGTGTGAGTGTTGCAGATGTGTAAGATACATAGTTGAGACCGTAAAGCTGAATTAAGCCAAATTGATATATGAGAGACCCCATTGCATTAATAAAGCACCAATCATGGGCTAACATTGTTAGAGTACATGAAGCAGAAAACATAATTGAAATACAATCAATCAAAAAGACTTCATCAACAATCCTGATGATAGTCTTACAACTACTAAAGGAAACTACAATCTTCAGACTTCACTCTGATTGCCCAGACCGACATCTGACTCATGCTCTGGCATTAAAACCAATACATTCAGTGGTATTGGTTCATTTTCAAACCTCTTCAGTTTATTTTGAAAGCAGACCATCTTACGCTTGTAGTAGTCAACATCTTTCAGTGCTTTAGCAAGTTCTGCATCTTTCTCTTTCAACATACTGGCCACTTCTTCGTCTTTCTTTCTCAACTTATCAACAACGTCTTCAGCTTGCAATTTATGTTGATCTTCTCTTTTGACCCTATAGGCAGCATGCCTTGTCTTCACGTCTTCCAACACTCAAGTCCTTTCATTGAGTAATCTCCTTGTATTAATGTGCTCCTTAGAAGAGTTCCCGTTAGCAACTTCAAACCTGGAGAACTGAGCTAAATCTGCGTCAAATCTTTTTTCTGCAGCGGCATATTTCTCAGCGTCTTCCTTGGCTTTCCACTCAATCTTAAGCTTGGCATGCTCGGCCCTGGCAAGATCCCGGCTTAGTTGGGAATTTTGTTTTAACAACTCATCTCTTTCTGCTTTCATCTTATCGAAATCTTCGATGCTGACAGATGTCCTTGGTTCATCTACCACGGGATACCATAGTTCTTCTAGAGAAAAAGGAAGAAGAGTGATCTCGACCATGCACTTTAACCATTCATCGTACTGAGGAAACGACTGGTTGTTACTTTGGCCCAGAATACCAAATCCTCGCTTCTAAATATTTCTCCAAGCCGCATCAGCTTGTTCTACCAGTAGTATGTTATTTTCCACCAGAAAGTAAAAGGATTCATTGACTTCTCTCTCCATTGTAGTTGATGCATCCTCTTACTCCGATGAGAGGAACATTGGGATAGCTTCTGCAACTGTAAATGAAGTCTTTCTTTACTCTCAACCCCATCAATCTTTGGCTCTCAACCCCATCAATCTCTTTGCCCAGTTCACAGAAGATGAGATAGTCACAAAAGCACCAATAGTAGGCAACCGTCTCATAAACCAATCATGCACCAGCTGAGAACAACATCGTACTAAGCCCCCTCGCTTCTTCTCGTTTTTGTAGTGGACCGAGTGATAAAAATCACCCAACAATGTAGGTACATGATTCTGCTGCATGAAAACCCAAATAGCGTTGATGTCCACAAATTTCTCTTCATTAGGAAACAGGATGATACCATAAACACTCAAGGCAATGACAGCATAAACGTTCTCCCACTTGTTACAAATGGCATACTCTTCAGCTGTGGTTGCTAGAAAATTCAAGTGAAAACTAGTTAACTTTCCCTTTGTGGCAAGTACCTTTTGCACTACAACCCAACTCAAATAAAGAGCTTTGGAGATCTCGAGTTCATCTGGTTCTACCATGGCAGAGTAGAAAGGAATCTGATCCTTGACAGGTGTTCCTAGAATAAGAGAGAATTCTTCCAATGTCGGCCCCAACTGGTAGTCTGGAAATGTAAAGCATCTCAAAGGAGAATCATAAAACTAAAGTAAAGTATGGATAGCGCTTCAGTCTGAATTGGAAAGACTGTGAACCATCTTCAAAATACCACCATACTCTTTTCTGAATTCTCCCACTCGATTCTGATTGATCAAGGCAATCATACCCTGTAGCACATCAATATTTGGATCTGAGAAATGATAAGAGACATTGTTCTTCTGGACAGGCTTCAAATCTGTAATAAGTAAGTCTGGCCACAGAATCAAGGTAGAGAGATGGGGTCCCTGCAAATGAATATACATGCGAGTTAGAATGCAATTTTATGAATGATGCTTATGAATGCATGGCAGGTGATCAATGATGTTTGTCTGGTGCGGTCGTTGAGCAGTGATCCGAGTGTCTGTGGAGTGTCATAATAACAGTCACAATATCAGAGTTATAATTACAATCACAGTAACAATCTCTCTGAATAGAAACCCTGGATCTCAGAACCAAAGAACCATAGAAGTAGATCATAAATGCTGGATAGTATTGGCAAAATGGGTATGTTGGAAGTTTTAGGGTTCCTGCAAACCTGTAAACCCCTCCCAATCTCACGGGTGTGCTACTCCGGGTCAACATCATGGACTCTTAAAGCCAGAGAGCAATAATACGTTCACCATTTCCGAGAAATGGCTCATGACCAAATCAGGGAATCGGTTTGGCATTATGTACTAACCAGGGAGGTCTTAGCTGAGTCCGAGAAAACAAGCATCCCTCATAGGTCCCCAGCTTCAAGCACTGAATCGAGAAACAATAACACATTCAGCCTTTGGGATACAATGATATCGTCATACAAACAGTTTTGCTTTAACTGGATTCTTATGAGAGAACCAGGCCATCCTATGCGAGTTCCCAGTGGGCCCTCGGATGCGAGTGGCTTTGCCAAAAAATATGGTCTGCCACTGTCATCACTGGAGAGGGATGTTTCCACTAAGGTCCTCAATGATCGGTCCCCAGATGCACATAACTATCGAGGTCCTATCTTGAAATGGAGGAAATCCCCATACAGAATATTCCCAAGATGGTCGCAATCTGGGTGTGGTTTCACATCACAACATCATACTGAAATAACATGTGGAGCAATATGAAACCATGCTAGTCCTAAGTGTATACTCAAGCCGGGTGTTTGGCTTATCTCACAGTAACTCCCATCCCATAGAAAAAATGAAAACCAGCACAGCCAGACAGTCCAGTATAATATGATGCATGGAAAATAAATACTGAAAGCAGTAAATAAATATTGTAAAGTAAAGCTGTAAAGTAAAACTATAAATGAAAACAGTAAAGCTAAACTAAAGCACACAACAGCAAACAGATAAACACCCAAAGAAACAAAAATAGATAAGCGCTAAGATTGACTCTCAAAGGGGAAACTAGAGATTCTAGGTTCGGTCCTAAGCAGAGTCGCCAGCTGTCACTCCCGGGATTTTCATCCTAGTACAAACGCGAAAGTGGCGCGGAAAAGGTAGAGTTGCCAGCCAGGCATTTTTATCCCGAAGGAATGGGAAAGGTAATGTTGCACAAACCTGAGGAAGAAGGAAATCATGAGGTCTTGCGAACCAAAGATCTGGGTTCGGGAGTCGGTTACGACCTAGGAAGGTATTAACACCCCATACCGTTTGTCGTACCCGACGGTATCCACGCTTGCTTGTTTGTTTCAAAGGGTGAGAAATAAGATGCTGCTTGAATACAAGAATGGCTATCTGGACTTGGAATTGAAGTGAGAAAAGGATCTGGAAAAGAAAATGGAAAGAAAGGGAGAAATGTAGGGAAAATAAAGAATGTGCTCGAATGGGCCCTACCCCACTGCCTACGTACCTCATCGGGAAAATGAGGATCAGAGTCGCCTTAGTTCATCTAACTAAGGCGGGAATTTGTTTATGTTTTTTAGGATGACGTTGCCATAACTCTAGCTCAGGTGTTACTGGCTCTGACTCGAGGGTGTTTATCGTATCGCTGTTTGAACTGTCGAGGCAAGTCGTATTCGTCCGCAAAGAATGGGAGATGAGAAGAGAAGACGTGTTGTCTTGGTTTATTGTATTTTATGAGAAGTGTTTTTGAGTTTATTATTTGTGAACATTCTCATACTAAGACTTATCCATCGTGGTAGATAACCTACACCTCGCCCCGAAATGGGACGTGCATAAGTACTCTGCAACAAAGTCTCGTATCCTATGATAACATTCAACCTTTATTAAGTATTTTATTATTTTCTTTATAAGATGAGAAAGAAGGACTCAAGTGGAAAAGGAAAAATAAGGGGACTAGGACGCAACCCTAATTTAATTGTTATATTCAAAAAGTGATCCTAATGGTTTGTAAAGTTTTTCTATTCCTAAGGAAGAAAAGAAAATAAGAAAGGAGAATTAGAACTCAACTTACTTCCTAAGGAAGTTAAGTTGGTTCTAAGAAAAGGGGGAAGCCTATACAAGTGGAAACACAAATATTAAGGCAACAATATAAAATGAAATGAAGGAGTATTAATTAAAAAATGCATATTAAAGCATAAAACTAAAAATAAGTCTAATCCTATCATGTAAGCACACTTAATGAGAATTCTAAGCCTAAGTCCTAAAACTAAAGGAATTTACTTAAAATCATCATTCTAAAATCAGTAGCTAAACTATACTAAGTCATCCTAATATTCTAAGATCAAACCTAATTAGTCTAAGTCTTAATTAACCATAAAATCCTAACCTAACTAGGTGGATTTAGAATGTAAAAATGGACTAAAACCAATGCACTAAAAAAATAGTAAAAGTCCTGGAAAAAATATGAAATTAATTTCCTAGGGTCCCTAACCTGACTATAAAATTATGTTAAAAAATATCCTAAAAATTCCTAGCCTAACTATGTCAAATGGTCGCTTAAATCTACCTAAGATCTATTCACAATTTTGCACAAACTAAGCTATCAAAACAGTGGTTAAAATGGCCTAAAAAATATACCAAAATTATTCCAGGTTCTATCATCAGTCCTCTAATCATAGCAAAACGAATGGGCCAAAAATATTACAGGAAGTGGGAGAAATAAAATGTGCAAGTTGAAGTATAGATGAAAGAATTCCATAGAAAACAAATAAAAATGGAAAATCGAAACAAAATTGAAAAATACCAAAAATCAAAAAGTAAAAAAGCAAACAAATTTCTAAAATGAGTTATAAACCTCCTATAATATTTGTAGAATTTTATTAGGCCTTTTGATATTTTTTGCGGATTATAATTGAAAATATTCTAAAACAGAAAAGAAAAGAAAGAAATTAAAGGAGAGGGTGAGAACATAGCAACTCTTTAGTTAAATTGCCAAATGGGCCTAGGCAATTGAGGTGCAAATAGCAACACCAAAGGCCCATCAGCGCAGGGTTCATGAAGGTGCACCCTTTGGAATTGGTCAACATTATTTGACTCATTAGGAACTGTTAGATCTAGTCTTTGCATTAGTAATCTTATTAAATGGATCCCCACAAGCATGAACATGATGGTTATGGTGTACTGCTGCGCATACAATTGGCCGCAAAAGGAGCCTACCTGACGGTGACAAGTGTCACCGCCGGTATGGTCATAATTCAAACAAATCCAATTCTATCTTATCTCTTGAAAATATGAATGTCATTAATGGACATAATGGTGGTTCATTTATCTTAATATTCCATTAATAATTATTATACTCTTTAATTTCTATTAACCATAATATTAAACAAACAAAAATCGTATAACTCACAACAAAATGGAATTAGAATAAAATGGTACCAAAATGAAACCCTAATATTCATCTTCATCTCGCCGCTGTAAACACCCCAAATTTTCCCTCACTTTTTCTCACACCATGGCTTGTGATCTTTCATTTTTGCATTAGCATAAGCATATCATAGCCCACTGCATAGTTCATTTCATATGCATCTAGGGTTTGTGATCTGAGCAATCCAAGAAGTGATCTGAGCCATCCCAATGGTCTTGAAGCTTTCCAAGAGGGTCCATGTGTTTTCTATGATCATAATATGCTCCCAAAAGTTCATAAAAGTCAAGGGATCACAAATCATGGCAAAGGCATAGAGGCAGACTGAAGATTTTCTGCACAGATGACCTAAAATTAGGGTTTTTGTTTCAGAGGCCTTAATCCCAAATGTTTTGGTCATTATTGTTTCTAATGGTCTCAATATGTTATAAGGATCATGTGTACCAAATTTGATGAAGAAATTCATTGTGGAAGTCATCTGATCATTGGGTAACATCTTGAGCAAGTAAAGTCAAAATCATGGCATCTAAGGCCTCCATCAAGGGTACCAAAGGGTCATCATCATCATTTTGAGTCTCTATGATCTTTATTTGATCATTTAAGTGGTTGGAAGTTCACAAAGTTGAAGAATTTTGAGCCAAATGCAAACTTGCTATTTTTGGAAATGACTTGTAATGGGGAACTTTCCATTTTGGGAAAGATATTCAACCTTTTCTTTCATGACCAAAAATGCCTCAAATGAAAAATCATTGGGCATGAAAGTTGTAGATTATGTCTTCCCATTTTCAAAAAGTACAAGAACATGTCTTGATTCATCCTAGAACTCAAGATATGGCCTTTCAAAGTTGGCAAAAATCTTATAATTTTCAAGTGTGCACCAAAGAGGGAATTTTTCAAATTCACTTGCCAAGCCATTTCATGACCTCTAATCAACTTCTAAACATCATACCAACATAATGCAACACATTTTGATCAAGATTGCACAAAAAATCACAAGTTTCTATGCCTTTCACTCCAAGAAATTCCAAAGAGGGAAAATTGCATAAACCATGAGAGCACTTGATCAAGGCCATCCAGTTGCATTCTATTGATCCAAAGGCCATCCTTGATGCAAGATGAGGCCAAGACACCCCTTGAAACAACTCTGACTCGTTCCATGCCTCGAGTACACATCCATTGACCTTTTTGCAACTTGGCTCATACCAATCACACTATACCACCACCCACTTTCTGATCAATCCTATTGGCTTATACTAACCCTAAGGACCTCATTTCAGAACACACACAAGCCTGAAAAAAGCCAAGCTCAGAAATCCCAAAATTTTCCATAACACTTCCTCTCTTCGAATTTCTCAGCATAGCCACTCAAACTCAAAACTTCCTTCACCATTAATTCACTAATGTCATAAGGAACACAAACCACCCTTCATTTTGCCCCAAAAGCCTCTGAATCAAAAACACGATTTCTCACCTCTCAGAACTGAAACTCACAAAGGAGGTCATTTAAACTCTTTCAAAGCTTCTCAATAGCATCAGGAGACTCAAAGGGGTTGGATTGCACAAGAGAGGAGCTCTGAAAGTCCATATTTGCAGTTCATCATCTCAGGTAGTCATCAAGAACTTTTTTTTCTTCCAGAAATCTTCTTTTAAGTTATAGAATGATTCTATATGTCTCTATGATCATGGTGATATGATTTATTTTGAAAATGGTTGAGAAACTAGGATGTATTGGACTTTTGAAACTTTGCTCGTGAAAACTATTTTTGTTTGATTCCTTTGATTGATGCAATATAAATGTTATTTGTTGATGGATTTGTGTTCAATGATGTTAGATGGTTGATTTTGGAGCTTTAGAGGGTTTGGGGTAGCCTAGGAAAGAAGATAGGTTAAAAGGCTCGCTAGAGAAGATGACTGGAGCTTGCTCCGATCACCTGAAAGTGTTTAGGGTTAGGATTAGGGTTAATCTTGCCAGTTTGAATGTCAGCCATAGGATCTTGTTTAACGCATGTTTGTAGGGTCCAGATTGATTCACTTAAACCCTAATTCAGTTTAATTAGTTTAATTAGGATTAATTAATTAATTTTTGCCAGATTGAATCCTGACCATCAAAACACCCGCGTAGTCAACTGTCTCCCCCTATGTTTGAATCTTGGCCACTGGATCATCTTACTTTCCATATAATTCATTTTTATTGCATTTATTTCATATAATTTTTAAAAATAGCAAAACAATTAAAAAAATTTCATTTTCTGCATTTTTGTTCCAAATATTTTTCTTAACCTAAAAACATTTTTTTATTTTAATTTTTGCATTAAAAAGGTATTTTTAAAATATTTAAATGTTTTATTTAATTAATTAAATTATTTTAATTAATTAAATATGCATTTAGGTTTCTAGAAATCACCAAAAAAATCATAAAGCATTCTTAAACATTTAGAAACATTTTCAAACTCACCATACAAATTTCTTTTTAGGTTTGATCACATTTTCACAATTTTCTTTGAATTAGGGTTCTTAAATTTCACATTTTTTAACCCTAACTTGAAAATTTCATTTCTGCCTAACCATGATGAGTTTGGACTTGATTCTTTTTGCATTGTTCCACATATTGCATATAGTTTCTAGGTTATTTATTTCATATTTTTATCTTGCATTTTCAATTTGATTTGCATTTTCCCTTTAGAATCACCCAAAAACCCTAGTTAACTTAAGAAATCCATAACTTTGCCTAGGGTTAGCTTCAGACTTTCTCCTTTGGGGTGTGGTATTGTATGGGATTAGGTTTGTTTGAGTTCAATTTCAATTTTTTATCATGATGTATGCTTCTGTTTTGGTCATATGCATCTCATGTTGCCTTAAAACCCTAATTTTGCATCTTCATTTGCATTCTTCTTTGCATATCATGAACATGTGAATTTGCCATGACATTTCAAGCATTTGTATGACATCTTAGACATCTTAACACATGTTTGAACATTGCTTGATCATTTATTCATTCATTTTCTATGTTTTGCATTCATTACATTCCATGAACATCCATGTGTTTTCATGCTTCTAAACATGCTTCCATTGCATCTCATTCTTGTATGATCATTCATATGCATCTTGTATGATTTTGAATCATCTCATAACACATTTGCATTGTATAATCACTTATGGTTTTGGACATGGGATCCTTATTCATCTCATTTCTTTGTGCTTTATGTCTTATGCATCTTGTACTAACATTTCAGGAATTTTGGTAAGTTGTCTGGGAGGTGGATTTGTCTTCACCTCCCACCTCTTCTTTCCTTTGAATTTGTATCCTTTAATTGTATTTGGAGTGAACTTGCTTCACTTGTGTTTCTCTTGCTCCTTTCGTTTCTCCTAAGTTACTTATCTTCTTCAGGAAGTAAGTAACTTATTCTCTCCTCTCTTCTCTTTTCATCTGCTTTTTCCATGGTGGCCTTCTTGAAGATCTTTTCTCTTAAGCCTCACAAACCATAGGATATCCAAAGCATGATAATTTTTTAGGGTTGTGTATAGTCCCCCCTAGTCGTTTAACTTTGAGTCTCCATGAGTCTCTCCTCTCATCTCAATAATCAGAGGCTAAACTCTTAAAGCTTTAGGACATTGAATTAGGGTTATGCCTGCATCCTTATCTTGGATGGAGTGTATAACTTTAATCCTTAGTGTTAAACCTTTAATTTGTTTACACCTCTCAATCAAAACGAATTAATAATCAATAAGACTTTATCTTGTAACTTGGGCCTTACATTAGGGTTCTATCTCTTCCTTATGGTCAAGAGGGACTAACCTTAGTGTTTAATGGACAAGTCCCCCTCAAGTTGTCTTACAAACCATAAAATCCACTTCTTAATTTTACCCTTTAATTAAAATCCATTTAATAAAGACTTGTTATATAATTAATTTAATCCCTAACCCTGATTTAGTTGAGGTATCTTCCTCAGCTTAAGTGTTCTCATCTATCATCCTTCTATTAGGATGGTGTAATGAGTTCACTAATCTGTGA
Organism: Lathyrus aphaca; assembly: GCA_963966055.1. Classification (NCBI taxonomy): domain Eukaryota; kingdom Viridiplantae; phylum Streptophyta; class Magnoliopsida; order Fabales; family Fabaceae; genus Lathyrus; species Lathyrus aphaca. The sequence continues at coordinate 389,431,817 of OZ014524.1, forward strand.
TTGGAGATTAAACTCATTACTTAACACTAAACAAAAAAAACCAAAAACATCTAAGTAATCACAAGTAGGTTAATGATCTTAATCTTACATCATCATGGTAATTAAGTTGAGATGTTTATCTCACACTTAAGTAGGCTCATTATACCTAATCAGGGGTGATATAATGAGTTTGCAAACCTTTGATTTAGGCTCAAGCTCATTATCCTATGCAAAACACAAAAAACAATAAAAAACTAAAAACACAAAAACAAACAATAAACTTCTCCTCCAGGATTCTTTTCTCATCACATTCACTCTATAAACGAGAACTCGCTTCTTCCGTCTAATGCAATACAGTTAGAACTCGAGCCAGACGAGTCATACACTTGAGCATAGACAAGCAAGCAGTTCGCAGTCAAAATCATTCCCAGTCTCTTTGAGTCGAACTACGGTGTTCTGACTTCCTCATTGCACGAGAGGATACGTAGGCATAACTTAATAGTTATCGAACAAAAGTCTCTTCCCCCCTCTTCCAGCATTCTTTCTAAAGCCTCAGTTCCTAAGCAATTCATACCTTTTGCACTGACACCTGTATTTTCTTTCCCTAGCTTTTGCACACAGATAGCACATACACTTACCCCTTTAATCATTATCTTGTAAGCGTGGATCCCGTCGAGTACGACAGACGATCTGGGTGCTAATACCTTCCCAGGTCGTAACCAACCCCCTTTCTCAGTTTCTCTTGTTCGCAACCGTCTTATCCATCTCTTTCCATGTCTATGCATCATTACCATTCCTTCGGGATAAAAATGCCTAGCTGGTGACTCTATTCAACCCTTCTCTTTGCCGACAGTTCGCGTTTGCACCGAGACGAAAGTCCGGGGAGCGACAGCTTGGCGACTCTGCTGGGGAAGTTTGCAACCAGGGCTTCTGGTTCTTTTTGTGGGTTTCTCCTAGCGCTTGTTTGATTTGTGTTTATTGGGGTGTTTTGTGTGATTTTTGTTTATTGCTTTATTTATTTCTTTCTGTACAACTTTATTTATTGCTTGCATTTACTGTTTTATGCATTTCATGTTATTATCATCATATCTCTGCTGGATTTATTGGTTTGCCTTGGTGGGAGGGGTATCTCAGTGAGAAAGGTTCCACACCGGGAGCCTGAGTGACACATAGGATTAGAGTGGCTTCATATTCTTTCCCATTCCATTTCGGTCTGGTGCGGGAATATGAAACACGGTTCAGACATGGGTTTCTTCTTGAGAACTCTGTGCTACGGATTTCCTATAGTGCTAGGGCTATCTGGGAAGCCTGCTAAGTTTGGATGACCTTTTAGATGACCTTCAGCATCTGAGGTGAATTAGAGGAGGGTCCTTTATGATTAATGTAAACATTGTACCTCCGAGTTAGAAGTGTTTACACTTCTCATAATAGACCCAAGTTTGAGGATCCTTGTTCTAGAACAATACCTGTGAGTGGGTGGGGTTGTTTACAGGTTTGCAGGAACCCTTGGCCTCAACATACCCTGTTACTGGATTTTGTTTAAGGTTACACTACTTTGGATTGATCTTATGAAACCCTGGACTTGTGACTCTTTATTTGAGTCCCCCACCTGGTTACTGGTTCTCTAGCCTTCATCTGGATTTCTGAACACTCATGGACCCTATCAAAGCAAATGACAAATCCAACACCTGATCACAAACCCTTGCATATCATTCTGCATACATCATTCTACATCATTTAAAATTTGTCTATTTGTTTTATAGGGTATCCACATCTTCCTTGGTTTGGTTTTGACCGTCCTTCTTCATCAGTTATCTTCATCAGAGATCTTCTTCATCAGATATCTTCTCCAGTTGTCTCCATCAGTTATTTCCTCCAGTTATCTTCATCAGCACCCATTATCAGTATGGATTTATCAAGTAAGAGCAACATAACTTATCATTTCTTTGAGCCCTCCCTAGCAGGCATCAGGCAGATTCAGGCACTTATCACTCCTGATCATGTTCCTTTATTCAGAGAAAATTATGGTGGTATTATGGACATGATCATGGATTTGGATGCATCACAGAGGAGCATGATTCACACTTGCCTTCAGTTTTATGATCCTCCTCTCAGATGTTTCACTTTCCCAGACTTTCAGATGGGTCCTTTGTTGGAAGAGTTTTCCATGTTGTTGAGTATCCCCATCAGAAGAGGAATCCCTTTCAACCCTGAGATGACTGCTCCTAGGAATGAAGACATAGCTAAGGCTCTGCACTTGGAAGCCACCATCATTGATAAGCATATGACCACCAAGGCTGGAATTCCAGGCCTTCATATAGACTTCTTAATCACTCAGGCCCCCAGTCATGCTGCAGCAGGGAAGTGGGAAACTGTTTGTGCTCTCTTGGATCTTAGTGTATATGGAATCATCTTGTTTGCAGACGAGCCTAAGTTTGTAAGCAAGAATGCTATCCACTTCTTCCTGCTGAAGAATCCAGTTCCTACCTTGTTAGGAGATTTCTACTATTTAGTTCACCCAAGGAATGAGAAGTAGGGGGAAGACTGGTCAGGTGTTGTGCACCTCTCTTCTACTGTTGGTTATTGAGACACATGCCAAAGACATAAGCTTTCCTGAATCCTCATCAATCAAGAAGTTGGGCTAAGATAATGATTGCTCTCACTTCAGAAGACATCGGGTGATGTACTCAGAGCACCAAGGACAGGGACATAATTACAAGCTGTGGGCAGTATCCCAATGTACCTCTTATTGGAGTGAAGGGTTGCATCAACTACAATCCTTTGCTTTTCAAAAGGAAGTTGGGATATGCATTGGTACATCCATCCAGAGAGAAGGATTTAGTAGAGACCCTTTACTGTGATGTTCAGAACAATCATGCCATCATCCGATAAGCAGCCTGGGCTTGGGATAACATACAGACAAAAGGGACTGCTATTCTTAGTAAGTGTAACAACATAGCTTCAGCTCAGTACATTGAATGGTCTTGCATTAGAGGACAGATCAATCGCATGCCATTCACCCTGGAAGATGTGCCAGGACCATCATCAGTAGAGCCCATAGCTACAATGAGTCTGGAGGAATTTGATAAGATGAAAGATAGGAATACCCAACTTTCTGAAGTTTTGAAGAAGACCCTTTGGGAAAGGAATGATGGCCGTCTGGATATTGAGAGGTTAGAGAAGCTCCGGATCAAGCATATGACCAAGATAGAAAAGACATAGGACTTCATCAGAAAAGCCCGAGCAGGGGAGCTGGTATTGAAGAATGCATGCAAAGAAACTAAGATTCAGAAAGCCAGAGCTGAGCATTACCTAGAGGAGAGTCAAGCTAGATGGATCATAATTACTGAGGCTTGTTTGCTAGAAGATCATAAGACACAGGCTAGGATAGAGCAGTTGGAAGATAATGAGAAGAAGAGTCAGGAAGCCTTGTTAGCAGCACAGAAGGAAATCTCCGAGTTGAAACTCCGAGCGAGGTTGAAGAGGTCAAAGGACCAAGACAAGTACCAGAAGTTGACAAGTGCCATTGCCACCAGGAACCTTCTTATCAGGACAATCACAGAGCATCTAGTTGGACCAGTGACTGATGCTCTCTTGAAGGAAGTCAAGGAGGATGACTTTGGGCTGGATGTTTGATTCCTTTTTACCTGTACTTTATTTTTGGTTGTACTTTATTTCTTATGATGATTTTGTTGTATTTCTCGACTTAATTGTATTTCGACCCACCATGGGGACTTGTTGTAATCATAAACTATATATTTTGACCTTTTTGTAATGTACGGTTTATGTATTACCCGGATTTTCTCTTGGACTTCATTTCTCTTCAACATCTTCATTTCCAGAGGTCTGGAAGGTCAAAACCAAAGAACCAAACCGGATACCCTTGGTAGACAAATAGACATATTGCATTGAATACTAACCTCATTCTTTGTTTTGCAGGTGTTTTTGTTGTTGTTTTCTCACTTTGCTGTGTGTTTCAGGAAACATTGCATGTAGGAGGGTTTTCCCCATCAACTGACTTCACTGGTATCCAACCAGAAACAACCTTCCGAGCTTACAGATGGACCAAGTTCAACAAGATTTGACTGACATGAGAACTCAGATGGCTAATGAGAGAACTGAGATGAGAGCTTAGATGAACCAGTTCATGGAAGTAATGACTGGGTTGACCCAAAGCCAAGAAAGATTAAGAGAGTTAGTCGAGCGGCAAACTCCAAAAGATAATCATCCAGGTACAGGAGGTACTAGTAACAATGATCACGGGCAGCCACAAACAAATCCGCCAGAGTTTGGGCCTCACCTCAATCCTAAAGTCAATGTTATCAGAAATACTCAAGGAAACATTGGAGGTCGTGCCTTGCAAGAGGATCCTCAAGAGGAACAATTTACAGTAATTGGTGCTGGGGATGAAGCCTATGATCGTCGTCTAGACGAAATAGAGGAGAAGTTGAGATCTTTGGAGTCCCAAAACTCTTTGGGATTTAATGTAATGGACATGGGTCTAGTTGAGGGAGTCAGGATTCCTCACAAATTCAAGCATCCATGCTTTAAGAAATATAATGGTACCTCTAGTCCACGTACTCACCTGCAGTCCTTTCTGGGGAGGCTGAAAGCTTATACCATGGATGAAAAGCTATGGATGTTCTACTTTGAAGATAGCTTGACTGGGGCATCCCGTGAGTGGTATTCTCACTTATCCAGAGCAACAGTCAGAAACTGGAAGGATTTAGCCGAGGCTTTCATACGCCAGTATCAGTACAATTTGGATATGGCTCCCAATTGAACCCTCCTGATGGGTATGTCTCAGTCTTCAAGAGAAAGCTTCAGGGAATATGCCCAAATATGGAGACAACTTGTTGCTGCTGTCCAGCCTTCGATGTCGGAAATAGAGATGGCTGACATGTTCATGAACACATTGCAAGGAACATACATTGACAGAATTGCTGCTTTCTTTTCCACCAGTTTTGCTGATGTAGTTATAGCTGGTTAGATAATTGAGAGTCTTTTGAAGATGGACAAAATTTCAGAAAATGGTGCCAGTTCCAGCAATGCAAGGAAACCTTTCTCAGGACCGCACATGACAGGTGAGACCAACTCAGTACATATGGGCAAAGGTAGGCCTCAATACATGCCAAGATCAGTAGCTGCTTGTCACCATTCCAGCTCCAGCACCTCAGCAACAATATCCTCAGCAACATTCCCACAGCAACAACAATTTCCTCCGCAACAGAGATCTTACAACAATAAAAATCAGCAACAACGTCCGTTTCAACAGAGGACTTCACAGATCAACAGGGTTATCGATCCCATTCCGATGCCCTATGTTGCCTTACTTCCACAATTATTAAAGCTCAATCTGATTGAATTAAGGACTCTGGCCCCACCAGATCCCTGGAATCTTCCAAGAAACTACGATGTTAATTCCAGATGTGCCTTCCACTCCAATGCACCTGGCCATACAACAGAGAAGTGCAGAGCTTTACACATGAAGGTTCAAGATTTGATTGATTCTAAGGCAATCAACTTTTCACCCCCTCCAAGTGTTACCAAGAATTCTATGCCTAGCCATGGTGGGCCAAAGATAAATGCCATTTGGGAGGATCAACTAGTAAGCCTAATTGACAATGTTGCAAGTATTCAAACACCTCTGACCGAGGTTAAAGCCCAGCTTTTGAAGTGCCAAGTGTTTCTAGGCTGTGAGGCCTGTTGTGAAGCTTGCAAGATTTCTATCAATGGTTGTGCAAATTTGAAGAATGGTATGAACAATCTTATCAAAGAAGGCATTTTACAGATCACTTCAACAGTTCTAGCTCCTACAACATCAACAACCATTCCTCCTACAACTCCAGCACATGTCATTCCATCAGATGTAACATATATCACTCCTACAACTTCAGCAACAATCATTCCAACAGATTATTCTACAACATCAACAACCATCCCTTCTTCAACTTCAACGGACATCAGTTCAACATATCCTTCTACAACAACAACAGCCATCAATGAAGACATTTCCACAATTACCATTTACTATGATCTGGAAACAATCCACGTTCCAGATCCTTTCAACAACTCACATCAACATCTCCATCAACATCAGCAACCTTCATCACATGCACCATCTCCGGTCAGACCTCCTGTTACAATTTATTATGAACCCCAGACTGTCTCAACTCCTTCTTCCATAACAATCAATACGGTAACCATCACGGTACCAGAACCAGTTCCATATGATAGCAGTAGTGTCGTGCCTTGGCACTATGGCTCAGATCTTTATTGCGACAGAAAGAAAGTCACTCTTGACACTTCTACACCATAGATTGATAATATGGGGGGAGGCGGAGGCTTCACTCGAAGTGGACGTCTCTTTGCCTCACAATTCCCAAGAACTAATGTTTAAGTAGAAGCTGCTGCTAAGGCTAAGGGCAAGAGTGTGGTGCCTGAAGAACCTATTGCCAAGGAAGCTCAGAAGACATCCTTTGACTAGGATGTAGACGAGTTCATGAGAATAATCAAGAAGAGTGACTATAAGGTTGTGGACCATCTCCATCAGACACCCTCCAATATCTTTATTCTATCACTGCTAATGTGTTCCGAAGCTTACAAGAATGCACTTCTCAAAGTCCTGCACGCAGCCTACGTGCCTGAGGAGATTACAGTTAGTCAGCTAGAAACGGTGGTTTCTAATGTCAATACTAGTCATGGACTAGGGTTCACCGATGCTGATCTAACTACGGAGGGCCGTAACCATAATAAGGCTTTGCATATCACCTTGGAGTGTAAAGGTGTTGTTCTTTCTCATGTCTTGGTTGACACTGGGTCCTCATTTAATGTTCTTCCAAAGAAAGCCTTGGTCAAGATGGAATATGATGGTCTTGCACTGCGTCCAAGTAACCTGGTGGTGAGAGCCTTTGACGGTTCTAAAAGATCGTTTCTTGTGGAAATTGAGCTTCATGTGGTGATTCGCCCACCGATCTTCAAAACTATCTTCTACGTGATGGACATTCAGCCTGCCTATAGCTGTCTGTTGGGTCGGCCTTGGATTCACACCGCTGGCGCCGTAACGTCGATCCTTCACCAGAAGTTAAAATACGAATGGGAGGGTCAAGTTATCACAATTTGTGGGGAGGAGGATATCTTTGTTAGTCATCTAGCTACTTACAAGTATATTGAGATGGACAAAGAGATCCATGAGACAATGAGCCAAGGGTTTGAGGCCCTCAATGTCAATGAAGCAACAGCTGAAGTGTCTGGTACTTCAATCTCTTCTTACAAGTGAGCTCGGAAGGTTGTTGAAGACGGGAATGCTTAGGGCCGGGGCAAGCTGCTGCAAGTTCAGGTCAAGGAAGACAAGTTCGGGTTGGGTTACAAACCATCCCGACAGGTCCAAGAGGAGGTGCTAAAGCTCCCAAGTTTATCAGTGGGGGTATGCTATCCCCATATGCAATCAACAATGTGGAAGACGAGGCTGAAAGTGACTTCAACCTGGAAAGCTGGATTTGTCCAAGGGTCCCAGGCTAGCAAGTCCTCAACTGGTCTTCCTAGGAAATTATAAGGATTACTTTTGCAGAGTAACTATTATTTCCTGTTTAAGCCTACATCAAGTCCTGCATCTTGCCCAAGGTGTCTAGACTCATTTGTAATAGGGCCATATTTTTATTTTGTGCAAATGAATGATTAATGAACAATGGACATCTTTTGCAAACGATCCTTTTTTCGCTCACTATCTTTCATTTTTGTTATTTTCGCACAAAACAATAAATGGCAATGTTTTCCTCAAATAAATAACTTCATTCGCTTTTTCCTAAATAAGATAAAATCAATCACTAAAATAAACAAATCTCAACCCTTGCAGAGATAATCCTCCAGATTTCACCGACAACGACACTGCTATGACTTTGTATGACTTTGACAATCCGATTAATCAAGCAGATGAAGGGGTTGATGAAGAATATGATTTTCCTGAGGAGTTGGCCAGGTTGTTAAGACAAGAGGAAAAAGTGATTGCTCCTCATCAAGAGGATGTTGAAACTGTCAATCTAGGTACCGAGGAAGATGTAAAAGAGGTGAAGATCGGGGCCAGTCTGCAAGCTCTAGTGAAAGAACAACTCATCGGTATGCTTCGAGAATATGTCGACGTCTTTGCTTGGTCTTATCAAGATATGCCAGGTCTGGATACAAACATCGTCATGCACAGATTGCCACTGAAAGAAGATTGTCCGCCGGTCAAACAGAAATTAAGCCGTACTCGCCCAGATATGGCCATGAAAATTAAAGAAGAAGTACAAAAGCAGTGGCACACCAGTTTTCTTGTTGTATCTAGTTACCCGTCGTGGGTTGCTAACATTGTACTTGTGCCTAAGAAGGATGGCAAGGTGCGTATGTGTGTGGATTACTGGGACCTGAACAGAGTTAGCCTGAAAGATGATTTCCCATTACCTCACATTGATGTATTGGTAGACAACACAGCTCAATTCTCGGTATTTTCCTTCATGGATGGATTTTCTGGATACAATCAGATCAAAATGTCACCTGAAGACATGGAGAAGACAACTTTTATCACACCCTGGGGCACATTCTGCTACAAAGTAATGTCGTTTGGTCTGAAGAACGCTAGTGCAACATATCAATGGGCTATGGTAACATTATTCCGCAATATGATCCACAAAGAAATCGAGTGCTATGTGGATGATATGATTGCCAAGTCCCTTACAGAAGAAGATCATCTGGTGAATCTGTTGAAATTGTTTAAGTGTCTGAGGAAGTATCAGTTGAAGTTGAACCCCAACAAGTGGACATTCGGGGTACGTTCTGGTAAGCTGCTGGGTTTTATTGTAAGTGAAAAGGGAATTGAGGTTGATCCCGACAAAGGGAAAGCCATTCAGCAGATGCCTGCACCTAAGACTGAGAAAGAAGTTTGAGGGTTCTGTAACACCCCAAATTTGCCCTCTTCTTTTTAAGCATCATATCATATCATATTCATCATGAACATATCATATTCTTGGCATCCTAGCATGGAAAGATGAGGCATAACATCTTCATGACCTAGCATTAGGCATATGATCATCTGTGGAGGATTTTGAAGCATCACAAGCTTTGACAAGGGTCCCAATGGATTTGTTCAAGTCCTATGAGGGGTCTATGTTGCATTCACAAGCTCAAGTTCATTTACAAAAGCTCAAAAGGTTGGAAGATCATCATGGAATCCAGGCTAGGGCAAAGCTCCTACACAGTGATCCCAAATTAGGGTTTGATTTTCAAGCATGAAAACCTTAAGACTTTGGCCATTTAATTTGGGAAAAGTCTTTCACATGTTAAGAGGATCCTAGGGATGAAATTTGGTGAGAAAATTCCTTGTGGAAGTCAAGCATCTCTTCAGTTGCTTGTAAATGAAGAATTTGGTCAACTGTGCCTTAGAAAAGTCAACTGTGAGATTTCAAGGGGTCCAACCCCATTTTTCTAGCCAATGGATGTTATTATAATGTTAAAATAGTTTTGTCAAGATCAAGGATCAAGAATCATGAGGTTTTGAGGTGTTTTGCAAAATTGGTGTAAGGTTGGTCATGGAAAATGCCATTTTTAGCAAGTTTTTGCCCTAAATTTCAAACAAGCATAACTTGGTGAAAAAATCTTCAAATGGACCAAAGTTAAACATGAAATTTGGAGATTAAAGCCTCCCATTTTCAAAAAGTACAAGTACTTTTTCATAGCCTTTATGGTTTGCAAGATGAGGCCCTCGAAAATTGCTTGAAAACTAGGGCAAGGCTTGAATTTTCAATTGTACACAAAGGCAAAAAGTCATGAAACTTATTTTTGGGTGTTGGTATGAACCAAATGAGGTTACAATGTTACAAAGCAATGCAAATGGTCCATTTTGCTCCAAGAATAACATCAAATTCATGCATGGTGTGAAATTTATTCCATAAGTGCAAAACACGGGTGTTTCATGATATCACACCAAATTTGCAAATTGTGCAAATTCTCTCACACACTCTCTTCCCACGTGAAAAGGACTTCATCCTTTCATCATTGCTTCATGAGCTCATTTATAAGAGAATTAGGGTTTTAGTGTGGTTCAGATCCATCTCATTTCATCACTCTCAAGTTTTGGCTCATTTTGCATTTTCCTTCGAATCATTCTCTACACTTGCTCTCTTCACAAACCAATCACATATTCTTCATCCTTGAGGGCTCAGGATCACAAATCCATACATTGTTCAAGTTGATTCTCAAGATTGCACACCTTGCCATTTCAGAGCAGCAAGCTTCAAGCTCCTAGATCCAGCAACTTTCAAGGCTCTAGTTGCATTTATTTTGCAACTAGAGTGTATTTGAAGTGGATTGGCAGCTATTTCTTGGCTTCAAACAAGCTATTTCCAGATCTGCAAGTCTCAGGTAAGCTCAAAATTCTTGGATCTAGAAATGAAAATAGAAGTGTGCATTATGATCTACTGGTTATGCTGATGATTCTGCTTGTTTTAAATTCGAAAATGGTGCATTATTGAGCTTTGTATGTTGATTTGAATTTTCATGGTGAAACCTGTTTCTCTCCGATCTAGCCTGTTCATTGCTCATTTGTGATTTTGGTTGCCATTTTTGAATTCAGCATGGTTCATTCATCTGATCTCGAGCTTTTGATGTATTTTCATTAGTGTTTGTTCATTATTTGCGTTTTCCGGTGCCGGAGCCCTAACTCCGGCCACCGGATTCTGGGCCTGTGTGTTTAGGGTTTCAACGAGGAAGATGACTCCTGGACCATTGGATCTCTCATCTCAACGCTTGTTATGCTGCCACCTCATTTAATGAGGACGCTCCCCCTCACGTGTTTTGCTCTTTCTATTTTCATTCTGATAAATCATTTTTGTCACGCACCCTATAATAATAATGTGTACACTCTCTCCAGACCAATCATTTTGATGACTTAAATAAATGAGTTGACTAATCACAGCTCTCCATTTGATCCTTTGGTTCATGTTTTTTCCATATTTTCTAAATTTCCACCCCATTTGTTGTAGGCTACGCTGGGAATTGAGTTGGCCTGGATAACTATCCACACACCCCTTGCGTGAGGCCCATGTGATTTGAACTGATCCCCCTTGCTTTTCACACCTCCTGGCTATTTCTCTTTTATTTCTTTTTCTTTTTATTTCATTTTATTTTAGTTTTGGTTTTTAATTTTTAAAAATAGTTCTAAGTTTCAAAAAATTAGGAAATAATTCATGGATGTTACTTTTAGTTTTCTTTAATTTTTAATATTTTTATTTTTTCATTTATTTTATTTTGACACGTTTAAATTAATTCTCTCCTTTAATTAATTCACTTTAATTCTTTTTTAAGCATGTTAACTTGTCCATTTTCCATATTGATCCTCATTTTGAATTTTTGATTGGTTCTTTTTTCTATGGATCCATAATAGAGTGTACTTTATGTGTGATTTTTCTTCTGATTTTTAGAAACTTGTTCAATTGGGTTTGGTCCTTGACTTGTGAATGAAGTTTCTTAACCCTAGTTGATGTTTGAGCCCTCATTTGACTTGTATAGCTTCCGAATTTCTTCCTATCCTTTTGGCATGTTGTTATATCATGATTGAAGATTTCTTGTCCAAGGTTGTGGAATTTTTGGATTCATATTTGATTTGATTTGAATTTTTGCTCTTAACTTGTCCCATTTTGCTTCTTTTTGATCATAAGTCCTCTCTTTAGCTTAGAAAGGCACTTGTGCCAACTTCTTTACCTTGTTTAGGGTCTCTTTAGGGCATTGATACCTTTCTGATCTTGGGTTGGGGTTTGTGTTTTGGAAATCTTGTATTTGGTGTACCTTTGAAGTTCTTTCTTTCTTTTGGATATCCATCTCACCTCCTTTGTTTCTTTCTTCCCATAATGTGTTTGCTTAGCTTTGTGCTTCTCTCCTCTTCACCTTTCTTGCTTCTTAAGCACTTCTTTAACTTGACTAGGGTTCTGGTCTTGTGCCTTGAGAATGTTGTTTTGCTTATTTTGCTTTGTATCTTATCAAGTTTGCTTTGCTTTGCTATGTGATTCATGTTGCCTCATGTTGACTTGTGTGCTTCTTCTCTCATTCTTGTGACTTGCATTTGCATTGAGAATTTGTGTGTATAACTTCACTTCTGTTTGTATGATGTTGGTATGTGTAGACACCCTAAATTTGCCCTCTGGTTTTTCTATCTTTGTCAGCTTTTTTTCGTTTTGCATTCATACGCATTTTTCATACCATTTTCATAAGTTCCTAAGACATGAGATCTTTGTTTTATGGGTAATTAGGGTTTCATATCCTATTTGTGGTTATCAGACAAATTCAAGAGTTTTGGTTTTGCAACCATCAGTGGCATCATTCTCTTTTTTCTCCCGTCACTTAATCAGGGTTTATTTCCCTAGTTTAGTGGTTTTCAAGGATCGTCAGGCTATTCTCATGTTCTCAGCATATCCGAAGATTTTCTCCAAGTGCAAATTGTTTATTTTAGAGTTGGTTTCTCAATCAGTGTGAGCCCAAGGTCAAGTTGTGTTGTGCGGAATTCACCAATTATAAAGCAATGGTTGGTTTGGGGTTTAATTTCAAAATCAGAATTCATTTGGCCAGAGATTCAGAAGATTATTAATTCAGAGGATATTGTTTCATTTACAAGGTGTTCAATGACATGTGTGTTTCATGTTAATCAGAAGTTGTTGAAAGAATTTCAAGTGTGGCCTTTAGTTTGAATTTGGTCAAAGTGCATCAGTGGAAAATGTTGGCGGAGGCTTTATTCAAGTTCATTTCGAATCTTATTCGATAACTATTCGTCATATCCATTTTCCATTATTTTTCTCCTAATCCATCGTTTCCAACCATTTGTGCATTTTCACAATTTCTATAATATTCATTTTTTATTCTTTTTCATATACAATCAACCTTTTTCATTATTCAATCTCAAATCCATATTTCATTTGATTCATTTATCCTTATCCTTATTCACATTTTTCACCGATTTATTTTTCATTTTTATCCATAATTCATATTCATGTCCATATTAATGTTTATATTAATTTTTATTAATCCATGTTTCTTAAATCATCTCACATTTCCTTTTATTCATTTAATCCATATTATTATTTTTAGCCCATTTTTCATTAGAGCCCATCATGGTTTAATTTTATTTTACAATTGTTCACAACTTTCTTGTTGCAAAGACACAAAGCTTGCGGTCCTACCTTCACCACAATTTCCTCATCATTCTTACCTTACCAAAACTAATTTCCATTTGCAACATCATGCACACTCATTTTTTTCATCACTCCTCACATGGCCCACACACAGCAAAACGAACTCACGCATTCCACTTTTCCGTACTTTATACACACAATCACGCCCTACAATTTGCATCACCAACTTGCAGCCAATTTCAAAACTCTCCCAACAATACACACACCAAAAAAAAACTTTTCCTCCCTCTGCTCACAACGCAACCTGCATAAGAAATCAAACCATTCGACAACCAATAACCAAAACAACAACCAGCCGCACACTACCACTAAACCCCTCAAACCATTTCCATCTTCATCACTCACCACCGTTTTCGTCAAACCCGCAACACACCTTTCCTCACTTCAACCTTCACTCTTCAATTTTTAACCAATTTCAAACAACATAACAACCCAGCATCACCTTCGTCACCATCACCGCACATCAGTTTTCTTCATAACCTTCAAATCTCCCTCAATATTTCTTCATTTTCTTCAACAACCAAGTTCGCAATTCCCTGAAACGCACCCAACCAAACCTTATTCAACGCAGCACCAAACAATTCATCGAAACTTCAAGCACACCACACCACCACCTCTTCTTCATCACGTAAGCAACAACACACAACAAAACTCTTTTGATTTTTCTTCCTGCAAACCCAACAAAGCCACTTTCTCACAACCTCATCGCACCTGCCCCTTCACCGAACCTCCTTCACTCACCCTTCATTTTTCTTTCATCAAACCATCATCACAACAACCGTTCCACCCCTCTTCAATTAACATCAGCAACAACCATCACCCTTCATCAATTAATCAACAACGACAGAACACGGAAATAAAAAGCAGAAGCGAAAACAGAATTAGAAGAAGAAAGAGGAGATTGAAGCTCGGAGTAAGACTCGCCGCGAGGGTGTGTGGCCGGCGTTTGTCGCGAAATCAAAGGAGGAAGCCGCTCGATTTTGAGTTGAAGTGGGGAAGATGAGGTCGACGTGGTGAAGCCGAGACACGGTTCCGTCCGGACGGCGTGATTCTAGAGTTTCACGTCGTTGATTTTCATTTTGGACGGTGGTGATTTCGCAGCTTTAGCTTGCGTTGAAGGAGGAGACTCGCCTCTTTGTCCCCTGTTTCTTTTGCTCTTATTCTGAGTTTTCTTAACCTTAGGTTGATGTTACTTTATTTTTCTTTATTTTTAATTTTTTTTGTTTTATGGATACAGGCCTTGTTGTTTTTGGTTCGTGCTGGGCTAAACCCATTGGATGCCGCCACCACCACCATTTTTCAGCGGACACCCCACTCTCCATTGCTTTCTTGTATTTTGGATTTTTTATTTTAATTATTTTATTTTTCTTTTAATTTAGACATTTTTAGTATTTGTTTTGTCTTTAATTTGAATTTATTAGAGATTTGATTCAGGGTATTCGATTTTAGATTTAGTTTTTGATATAATTTTTATAGCTTTAATTTGAACTAATTTAGTTTAATATAATTTTGGTTATTAATTTCAATATAACTTTAGTTTTAACAAATTTTAGATTAATTTCTTAATTCTATTGTATTTATTTTTTATATTAGCATTGTTTAGATATTGATTTTAATTCTAGTTAAATTTTAATTTAGATTTTTAGTACTTACTATAAGTTTAGTTAGATTTTTATTTTTTATCTTAATGTTGTTAATATAACTTTGATTCTATAGGATGTTATTTGATCTCGGCTGCAGTTTGGTTTGATATTTTGTAGGCTTATTGATTTATTTCAAGGATTGCGAATTTGACTTGGTGATAGCCTCGCAATGACTGTTTGTTCATGGATTGTTAGCTTGTTAATGTTCTTGGAATTTTGATGCAATTTGTGACGAATAGTGGACTATTGCCTAAGATCGAAGAGTTATCTGAATGAATATTTTGGTTAGTTCGATTGTTGATTCGTGAGGTTAAAGCACCTGAGTCTTACTGGAATTATTTGTGTGGGTCTTCTTGGTGCTTATTCTGGATTTCTTTTGCGCATATTGAAGAGGCAACGGACCTTCTCCGTTAGGTAACACTGAGGACCGACTTTGCTTGTTGCATGTTGCTGCATCTGGAAGTCCAACTGGTGTAGGCTCTGTTTGTGCATTGTTCGATTACTCCATATCGCATTCTCATCTCCTTATCTTATTTCTATTTCATCCAATTCATCTTCTTCATCTTATCTTATTCCTCATCTTCTCTATCTCTTTCTTAACTTGAGGTGTGCTTAGGCCACCATGGAGCTTCTCCTTTCATCTTTCTCTTCTTCTTTCCTTCTTCTTTAGGATAGTAAGCCTCACTAACCTAGGGCATCCATGCATGATAACACTTAGGATTCTTTAGTCCCCCATTAGACTTTTACCTTTATGACCCATTTGTTTTCTTTT
Source organism: Lathyrus aphaca (assembly GCA_963966055.1). NCBI lineage: Eukaryota > Viridiplantae > Streptophyta > Magnoliopsida > Fabales > Fabaceae > Lathyrus > Lathyrus aphaca. Next base: position 389,447,425 of record OZ014524.1, read on the forward strand.
CTCTTCTCATCTCATAACCTTAAAGAAGACATTTAATAAAGATTTGGGGATCTTCTCCTTACTTGAGTGTGCCTGTTCTATTATTCCATCTTGGAATGTAGCGACAAGTGCACATTCCATGGAAAAGAGCTTGAGTTCACTTCCTTGTGACACACTCATAAAAAGCTTCTTAAAAAACACAAACAAACAATACGCGTCTCTCCTTCGGGGATTATTTTCTCATCTCATTCGCTCCGTACGCGAACTTGCTCCTACTTGTCACTTTACAAGACGGTAACGCACTCGTCGTCCGAGCCTACAACACCTGAGCATTGACATAGGCAGTTCAAGCCTTAATTCACAAGCAACTTCCTTGTTACCCCTAGTTAGGGGAACTACGGCGTCTCTGATCCTCATTATCCTGATGAGGTACGTAGGCAGCGGGGTAGGGCCCGTTCGAGCACAATCTTTATTTTCCCTACATTTTCCCTTTGTTTTATTTCTCATATCCTTTTCCAGTTCCAGTTTCTTTTCATTTTCATTTCTTTTGCAGCAGTTTTCATCCCCTCACCCTTTTGAAGCAGTTTCTTTGCAAGCGTGGATCCCGTCGGGTACGGCGGACGATCTGGGTGCTAATACCTTCCCAGGTCGTAAACGACTCCCGAACTCAGTCTCTTTGGTTTGCAGGACCCGTGTCCTTCCTTTTCTTTTCTTCTGGTTTGTGCAGCATTACCATTCCCGCTCTTTCGGGATAAAAATGCCTGGCTGGTGACTCTATTCTTTTTCCGCGCCACTTTCGCGTTTGTACCAGGATGGAAATCCGGGGAGCGACAGTATGGTATTGTGATCATCTTATGTTGTTTTTATGCTTATGTCACTAACCTTTTCAGGGGCTTGGGTAAGTGAGAGGTGTGGATGTGATTCCCACATCTCCAAATCTTATCTCTTCTCTTCTTATCATTACTTGTTATAACCTTGTGATTGTTGGGCTTAGGCCTTACTCCCCCCTTCTTCATTCTTCTCTTTCTCTTCTTCTTTCTTTCTTCTTTAGGATAGTAAACCTCACTAACCTAGAATTACCATTGCATGACAACACTTAGGATTCATTAGTCCCCCATAAGACTTTTGCCTTTGTGATCCTCTTGGTTTCTTTTCTCTCCTCATCTCAAAAATCTAAAGAAGACACTTAATAAAGTTTGAAGTGATACCTTGAGCAATAGCCTTATCCCATGAGACACTTGTAGTCTTCCCATCTTGGGATAGTACAAGCTTATCTTGTGATGCACAAGTCTGATCAAGATATCATCTTCACTATGAAAATTATAAAAGCACACTTCTTCATTGTAAATACAAAAACACTTAATAAGTTAATAAGTTAGTGAACTTAAGCCCTAATCTTTGGATTCAGGTTTTGGGGATCTTCTCCTTACTTGAGTGTGCTTGTTCTATTATTCCATCTTGGAATGTAGTGACAAGTGCACATTCCATGGAAAAGAGTTTAGGTTCACTTTCTTGTGACACACTCATAAAAAGCTTCATAAAAAACACAAACAAACAATAAGCGTCTTTCCTTCGGGAATTCTTTTCTCATCTCATTCGCTCCGTACGCGAACTTGCTACTACTTGTTATTTTGCAAGACGGTTACGCACTCGGCGTCTGAGCCTGCAACACCTGAGCATTGACATAGGTAGTTCAAGCCTTAATTCACAAGCAATCTTTTCACCCCTAGTTAGGGGAACTACGACGACTCTGATCCTCATTTTCCCAATGAGGTACGTAGGCAGCGGGGTAGGGCCCGTTCGAGCATAATCTTTATTTTCCCTACATTTTTCCTTTTCATTTATTTTTTTCAGTTCCCTTTTGTTTTCTTTTATCCAGTTCAGTTCATTTTCTTTGCCGCAGCTTTCATTTCTTCACCTTTTGAATTAGTTTCTTTGCAAGCGTGGATCCCGTCGGGTACGGTGGATGATCTGGGGTTCTAATACCTTCTCAGGTTGTAACCGACTCCCGAACTCAGTCTCTTTGGTTCGTAGGACCCGTGTCTTTCCTTTTCGTTTCTTCTGGTTTGTGCAGCATTACCATTCCCGTTCCTTCGGGATAAAAATGCCTGGCTGGCGACCCTACCTCTTTCCGCGCCAATTTTGCGTTTGTACCAGGATGGAAATCCGGGGAGCGACAGGTTCCAAGGTAGATTGAACTACATCTCAAGGTTCATATCTCATCTCACTGCAACCTGCAAACCTGCAAACCCTTGTTCAAAATGCTAAGAAAGGAACAAACAATCAGGTGGAACGATGACTGTCAGAGAGCTTTTGACAGGATCAAAGAATATCTGCAAGAACCTCCAATACTCATGCCTCCAGTTGAAGGAAGACCTCTAATCATGTATCTGACAGTCTTAGAAGAGTCAATGGGGTGTGTGTTGGGCCAGCATGACGAGTCTGGTCGAAAAGAGTATGCAATATACTACCTAAGAAAAAATTTTACCGACTGTGAACAACGTTATTCACTGCTCGAGAAAACTTGTTGTGCTTTAGCGTGGGCTGCTCGCCGACTAAGACAGTATATGTTGACTCATACTACCTTATTGATCTCAAAGATGGATCCAGTCAAGTACATATTTGAGAAGCCAGCACTTACCGGAAGGGTTGCAAGGTGGCAAATGATTCTAACAGAATATGACATTCAGTACACCTCTCAAAAGGCCATCAAAGGCAGTGTATTGTCTGACTATCTGGTTGAGCAACCCCTGGCGAAGACATCATGTTCTTAAAAGCAAAAGATTTTGAAGAGCCAGTTCATACTGAAGGGCCTGACCTAGAAGAAGCATGGACTATGATGTTCGATGGGGTAGTTAATTGCAACGGTCGTAGGGTTGGTGCAGTACTTATCACACCCAAGGGATTCCATATGCCTTTCTCAGCAAAACTCACCTTTGCTTGCACTAACAACGAAGAAGAATACGAAGCTTGTATCATGGGTCTTGAGGAAGCCATTGACCTCAGGATCAAAACCTTGAATGTATTTAGAGATTCAGCTTTGGTAATCAACCAGACCAACGACAAGTGGTACACTCACCAGGAGCATCTGATTCCCTACCGTGACTATACAAGATTATTGACCTTATTCACAACAGTTAAGCTTGAATACATCCCTCGAGATGAGAATCAGTTTAAACACGCTTTGGCTACCATTTCATCCATGATCAAAGTACAAACTGCTAATTATGTGCCTCAGATTTTGGTATCCAGACTGGACAGACCATCATATGTATTCTTTATAGACACTGTCAATGATAACAAGCCTTGGTACCATGACATCAAATGCTTCTTGGAGAATCAGACATACCCACCTGGGGCATCATCGAATGATAAGAAGATATTAAGAAGGATAGCCAACAGTTTCTTCCTTAATACTGATGGTTCTTTGTACAAGCGAAACTTCGACATGGTCCTGCTCAGATGTGTTGACAAGAAGGAAGCATACCTACTAATGCACAAAGTACATGAAGGTTCTTTCGGTACCCATGTCGGAAGACATGCAATGGCAAAGAAGTTGTTAAGATCAGGTTACTATTGGATCACAATGGATGCAGACTGTTGTGCTTACGCCAGAAAATGCCACAAATGCCAGATCTACGCAGATAAAGTGCATGTGCCTCTGAATCCTTTGAATGTAATGTCTTCACCTTTGCCCTTCGCCATGTGGGGCATTGATATGATTGGAAAAATTGAACCGAATGCTTCAAAAGGTCACAAATTCATCCTGGTAGCCATTGATTACTTCACCAGATGGGTTGAAGCAACTTCATATGCAAACGTCACCAGACAAGTGGTGGCTCGATTTCTGAAAAGGGATATCATCTGTCTATATGGGGTTCCCGAGCGAATCATTAATGATAATGGTTCCAATTTGAACAAGATGATGATAGATCTTTGCCGGGACTTCAAAATTCAACATCACAACTCTTCTCCTTACAGACCAAAGATGAATGGCGCTGTTGAGGCCGCTAACAAGAACATCAAGAAGATTGTGCAGAAGATGGTAGTCACCTACAAAGACTGACACAAAATGCTACCATTTTCCTTGCATGGGTACCGAACCTCTATCAGAACATCTACTGGAGCAACACCTTATCAACTTGTATATGGTATGGAAGTTGTCCTACCTATTGAAGTTGAACTACCCTCCTTACGGGTAATGATGGATGTGAAACTGGATGAAGCAGAATGGGTCTGATCTCGATATAATCAACTGATCCTGATTGAAGAGAAGAGATTAGCAGCTATCTGTCATGGGCAATTGTATTAGAAACGAATGAAGAAAGCCTTCGATCAGAAAGTCAGACCTCGGGAATACCAAGTGGGAGAGCTTGTTTTGAAAATAATTTTTCCTCCTCATACGAACCACATGGGTAACTGGACGCCAAACTACGAAGGCCCATTCATAGTAAAGAAAGTTTTCTCTGGTGGAGCACTGATGCTCACTACTATGGATGGCAAGGACTTCCTATCTCCTATGAATTCAGATGCAGTTAAAAAATACTTCGCATAAAATGACCCGCTGGACACAAAAAGAAAATGTAATTCCAGGCAAAAATAGGGCATCCCGGCGAGTCAAAAACAGAATAAAATACTCGGGCAAAAATAAGGGAAAAACTATATAAAAAAAATGTACACCCGCTGAGTTGGAAAGCCACACCGGACAGCTCAGGCAAAAATGGGTATCCCAGTGGATTGAAAACCCGAAAGGGTGATCCACGCAAAATCAGGGAATAAACAAACAACTGCATTCTGAATTCGTATATATCACTCACAACATGGCAAGCTTCGAAAGGATAAAGCGTCGGTCAGAACCAACCTTCTTCAAAGAGCAAGATAAGAAGAACGTCAAGGTCATACGGGTCATAGCAAAAGGAGGCTCATCGAAGAGTCAACTTCAAACATTGCCAACACTCTTATTTTCTCAATTTACAGCAATCTCCTCCTTTCAGGGGATTCGCTTCTTTGACTATACTTGCCTATTCAGGGCACACACATCAATAAAATCAGAATATTCAGTCACACCTTTTCTTTGTTTTTACCTCTTGTTTTTGTTTGCAAAATGTCCAGAATTCGTAATACAACATTTGCATGAAAGCATATAGGCCATTTCTTTTTAAATGCTTGCAGGAAATATGAATTCTTAAGAAAATCTAACTCCTATGACGAAATCCGGTGGAGGATATCTCGAGACACTTGTGCGTTTCCTTTGTCTTAACAGGTTACAGGTACTCAAGGAAGACAATCTTTCACATGATGGGGCATATCAGGCATTTTGCCCAGCCAAGCCAACAATCACATCATCAGTAGGACTCTTTGACAAGAAGTATTTACTCGCGAAATTTTTATCCCACCAGAGGATCCCTCGAGGAATTCATTAATCCCTAAGCAGGATCTCCCGAGCATTTCCTGATGGCTTTTTCCCCAGCAAAGTGGTCAGGAACTTTCTATTCCCTGTCAGAGTTGTCATTCTCTCCCCAGTAGAGAAATGCATGAAATACTTCCCCAGCGGAGTTGCTAAAACTTCCTCACCCCCAGCAGAGTTCTCCCTCCGGACAGATAGACTAGAGATCTTTATCCCTGCAGGATCCGGATCTCAGATCGGTTTTCTCATTTGCATAATCATAGCATTCACATCATTTTTCCCAAACTAATCGTAGCATTCCGTCTAATACGGAGCATTACGGTAAAAATCAAACATTTGCATGACCATGAGCCATGTTCGAGCCAGTCACCTACAAATACCATCATCACTTCACCAGCAATATATAAAACTTATCCCCCCAAGGACAAAGCCAGGATACTCTCTGCATTCTCAATACAGATATTTGTTCATACTTGTACATATTCTTTTTGACACTCGTCCGTGTCTTATTTCCCCAGCAAGTCAAACACTCGTCTGTGTCCCTTGCTCAATCCCTTTTTAACACTCGTCCGTGTCTTGCACATACTTCACCAGCAGATCAATACTTGTACATACTTATACAGAAGTTTTTGATACTCGTCTGTATCTTGTATATATCACCTCCTCAGCAGATCAACACTCTTCCGTGTTCCTTGCTTAACCGATTGATACTCGTCCGTATCATCACCCTTAAACATGTGTCAGCGTTTGCTTCTATCGTTACTCGTCCTTATCGTGGTCCTAAGGATGCTCGTCCGCATCTTTAGTCTATACACACTGTTAAACACTTATACCTTTTATTTCAAAGCGTGAGCACTCGTCCGTGTTTACCATTCCCGAGTAAGTCACCAATAAAGCAGTTTTTTTATTCAGCATTCGTCCTATGTCGTGATATTTTCGGCAGCCGTCCCCTGCCAGGTGATCGTCCTTCACCTTTGAATGACCGTCCCTCATCCTTTCCCTAGTGGAATCCCCATTGTTGGAACTTTCTATTCGGCATTCGTCCTATGTCGCGATATCTTTTTACCAGCCGTCCCCTGCTAGGTGATAGTCCTTCACCTTTTGATGACCGTCCCTCATCATTTATCCGATGGCCGTCCCCATCGTTGATCTTTGTTATCCGGCATTTGTCCTATTTCGCGATAATCCCCAAGAGCAGTCGTCCCCTGCTAGGTGATCATCCTTCACCTCTTGATGATCGTCCTTCATCATGCTTATCTGATGGTCGTCCCCGTTGTTGATCTTTTCTATCCAACATTTGTCCTCTGTCGTGATATTTTCAGCAGCCATCCCCTTCTAGGTGATCATCCTTAAACTTTTGATGACCGTCCCTCATCGTTATTTCATTTATTCTCTTACCCGATGGCCGTCCCCGTCGCGGTTTATTTACCCTTTAACCTGATGGCCGTCTGTAAACACCCCAAATTTGCCCTCACTAATTTCACACCATGGCTTGTGATCTTTTTCATTTGCATTAGTTTAAGCATATCATATCATGTTGCATTTTTTGCTTCACTGCATTAGTTTAAGTTCATCTGCATCTAGGGTTTGTGATTTGAGCCATCCAAGATCCATCTGAGTCACTCCAAAGGTCTTCAATCATCTCAAGAGGGTCCATGTATGTTCAATCATCATATTTTATCCTCCAAAGATCAAGGAGGTCAAAGAATCACAAGAACTGGCAAAGCATGGAAGCAGAGCTAGGGTTTAAACTGCACAGATGACCTGAAATTAGGGTTTTGGTTTCAGAGGCCATAACTCCCAATTTTTTGGTCATTCTTGTTTCTAATGGTCTCTATATGTTATAAGGATCATGCATACCAAGTTTGATGAAGAAATTCATTGTGGAAGTAATCTGATCACTGGGTAACTTCTTGAGCACGTCAGAGCAAAATCAGGGCATCTGAGGCCCCCCAACATGGAATCAAAGTGGATTTTTCATCAAATTGAAGTTATATGGTCTTTATTTGATCATTTAAGTGCTTATAAGTTCACAAATTTGAAGAAAAATGGGCTAAACCAAAAGTTGCCAAAAATGGAAATGACTTGTAATGTAAACTTTCCATTTTGGGAAAGTTTTTCAACCTCCTCTTTCTCAACCAAAAATGCTTCAAATGAAAATTTATTGGTCATGAAAGTTGTATATTGGATCATTCCCTTTCGAAAAAGTACAAGAACAAGATCTAATTCATTTTGGAACTCAAGTTATGGCTTTCCAAAGTTGGCAAAAATCACATAATTTCAAGTTTCAAGCCAAAGAGGGATTTTTGCAAAACCTCTTGCCAAGCCATTTTGTGACTTCAAATACACTTCTAAGCATCATACCAACATTGTGAAATGTCTAAAACTCAAAATTGCCCAAAGAATTTCAAGTTTTCATGCCTTGCCCATATAGAAATCTCAAAGGGGCCAAACTTTCTCCAAATTGCAAAACACCCCATAACTTTGTTTCAACTTGCTGAATTGCCTCAAGATTGTTTCTATGGTCATCCTTGATCCCAGCTGCACATGGACATGCCAAAAAGCCAGTTGCATTCTTGCCCATACCTCAAGTACAACCAACCTTGACTTTTTGCAAATCACCCCATACCAATCAGCATAGCCCACACCAACTCCACAGACCTATCACAACTTGATATGTGGACTTTATGCAAGCCATAACACACAAGAACTCAGCCAAACACTTCAGCATTCTCAAGTTACCAAAAATCATCCCTCTTGAATTTTCCTTCGAAACTCTCAGCATATTTAACAAAACTTCAAACTTCTTTCACAAAACAACTCAGCATCATCCCCAGATCATTTCCCACCCATCACCATAGCCTGAAACCACCTCAAACAAAAACATGATTCTGGTGCAGCAAGGTTGTAAGCTCACAAACCAGCCATTCTCAAAGCTCTCCAAGCATCAAAGTATCTTCAGGGAGGTCATTGGAGGCATTTTGAACCAAGGAAGCAGCCAGAAAGCTCAAGGGTTGAAAGCTACATCTCAGGTAGCCATGCGAATTAATTTTTCCAGAACCTTTATTTTAATTACTAAGACAATAAGCTTGTAACGTGGGCCTTGCATTAGGGTTCTAATTCTTCCTTAATTGGTTAAGAATGACTAACCCTAGTGTTAATGGACAAGTCCTCCTCAAGTTGTCTTACAAACCATAAAATCCACTTCTTAATCTTACCATTAACTAAAATCCACTCTAATAAAGGCTTTGTTTTGTCATGAGGTTAATCCCTAATCATGGATTAAGTTGAGGAGCCTTCCTCAGCTTAAATGTTCTCATCTATTATCCTTCTATTAGGATGGTGTAATGGGTCCATTAAATCCTTGATTATGGCTTAAACTCATTACTTAACACTAAACAAAAATCCAAAAAACATCTAAATAATTACAAGTAGGTTAATGATCTTAATCCTACATCATGGTGGACAAGTAGGTGTTTACTTCATACTTAAGGTAATCTCATTACCCCTAATCAGAGGGAGGAAGTGATGAGTTTACTAATCCTTGGTTTAGGCTTAAGCTCATTCTCTTATGACAAACACAAAAGCAATAAAAGATTGAAATATCAAAAACAAACAATAATCGTCTCCTCCGGGATTCTTTTCTCACCTCATTCACTCACAAACGAGAACTCGCTTCTTCCGTCTAATGCAAGACAGTTAGCTCCTGAGCCAGACAGGTCATACATTTGAGCATAGACAAGTAAGCAGTTCACAAGTCAATTTTCCTTCCAGTCCCTTTGAGTCGAACTACGGTGTTCTGACTTCCTCATTGCACGAGAGGATACGTAGGCATAACTTAACTGTTATCGAACAAAAGTCTTTGTATATTCCCACTCTTCCAGCATTATTCTTTAAGCCTCATTCCTGAGCAATTCACTTCACACTTCTTTTGCACTGACACTTGTATTCTTTTCCAGCTTTTGCACACAAAATGGCACTGACACTACCCCTTTAAGCATAAACTTTCAAGCGTGGATCCCATCGAGTACGGCAGAAAATCTGGTCTAATACCTTCCCAGGTTGTAACCAACCCCCTTTCTCAGTTTTTCTGGTTCGCGACCGTCTTATCCATTTATTTCCTAGGTTTATGCAGCATTACCTTTCCTTCGGGATAAAAATGCATAGATGGTGACTCTTTTCAGTTCATCTTCATGTTCTCTCTCTCGCCGACCGTTCGCGTCTGTACCCCTTTTGGCCCCGTGTCATTTGGTGGGAGCGACATCTTGGCGACTCTGCTGGGGACCCTTATGCTACAACCAGGGCTTCTGGTTCGTTTTGTGGGTTCCTCCTAGCGCTTGTTTGATTTGTGTTTTCAGGGGTGTTATGTGCTAATTTTGTTTATTTATTTGCTTTATTTATTGCTTTATGTACAACTTTATTTACTGCTTTCTTTACTGTTTTTATACATCATACTGTCATTATCATTGCTGGATATGGTTTCTGTTTTGATGGGTGGGGTTTCTCTGAGTGATTAAGGTCCTATACCTGGGACCTGAGTGACACCTATGCTAGAGTGGTTCATGTTCTTTCCCATTCCATTTCGGTCTGGTGCGGGAATATGAAACACAGTTCAAATGTGGGTTTCTTCTTGAGAACTTTGTGCTACAGATTTCCTGTAGTGCTAGGGCTATCTAGGAAGCCTGCTAAGTCTGGATGACCTTTATTTTGACCTTCAGAACTGGGGTGAATTAGAGGAGGATCTTTTATGGTTATTGTAAACACTTTACCTCCGGGTTAGAAGTGTTTACACATCTCATAACTGATCCAAGTCTGAGGATCCTTGTTCTAGAACATTACATGTGAGGGGGTTGGGTTGTTTACAGGTTTGCAGGAACCCTTGGCCACATCATACCCTGTTACTGTTTTGTTTAAGAATACTTCACTTTGGACAGTTCTTGTGATTAACCCTGGACATGTGACTCTTTATTTGAGTCCCCCACCTTGTTTACTGGACTTCTGAGCCTCCATCCGGACCTTTGAACATACATGGGCCTTATATCAAGACAGATAACCAGATCCAGCTCTTGATCACAAACCCTTGCATATCATTTGCATATATCATCATTTCATCATTTAACGTTTGTTTATTTGTTTTTCAGGGTATCCACCTCATTATATCTTGGTTTGGTTTTGACCCATTCTACTGGTTAGACCTCTGCTTCAGCTATCTCCTTCAGCGCCTCCTTCAGTCTGTCAGAGACTCACCTGCATCAGTCTGCCAAAGACTCATCTTCAGCTTTTCAGTCTGTGATCTTCATCAGCATTTGTCTTCAACTTCTTCACCAGCACTAATGGATGTTCCAAGGAAAATCAACATATCTTATCACTTCTTTGAGCCCATATTGACTGGTATTAGGCAGGTCCAGTCACTCATCACACCTGACCACATCCCACTGTTTAAAGAGCACTATGGGGGTATTTTGGACATGGTCATGGATCTTGATTCTTCTCAGAGAAGCATGATCCACACATGCTTGCAGTTTTATGACCCTCCACTAAGATGCTTCACCTTTCCTGACTTCCAGATGGGGCCTCTGTTGGAAGAGTTTTCTTTGTTGATTGGAGTGCCTATCAGAGGAGGGATCCCTTTCAACCCAGAGATGACTGCTCCCAGAAGTGAAGAGATAGCAAAGGCATTATACTTGGAGCCTGCCCTTATTGAGCAAAACATGACAACAAAGGCTGGGATTCCTGGTTTGCATCTGGACTTTTTGATTTCTCAGGCCACCCTGAAGGCTACCTTGGGAGAATGGAAGGCAGTCTATGCACTTTTAGCCCTCAGCATATATGGGGCTATATTGTTTGCAGATGAGCCTAAATTTGTAAGTAAGAATGCCATCCACTTGTTTCTGCTGAGGAACCCAGTGCCTACATTGCTAGGAGATTTTTACTACTCCATCCATCAGAGAATTGAGAAACAAAGGGGGAAGTTTGTCAGATGCTATGCTCCCTTGTTCTACTCTTGGCTACTCAGACACCTGCCTAAATCAGATGCTTTCTTGAACCCACACCAGCAAAAGAATTGGGCCAAGAGGTTCATTGCCTTAACATCAGATGATATCAGATGGTGCACCCAGAGCACTAAAGGCAAGGATATTATTACCAGATGTGGGTAATACCCTAATGTGCCTCTAATAAGAGTAAAAGGTTGCATCGATTACAACCCTTTACTATTTAAGAGACAATTGGGATATGCCTTAGTTCACCCTCCCAGAGGACAGGATTTAGCTAAGACCATATACTGTGAAGTGCAACCTAATTCAGTTGTTGTCAGACAAGCAGCCTGGGCTTGGGACATCATTCAGACAAAAGGGACAACCATCTTTAGAAGATGTAACAATGTTGCTTTAGCTCAGTACTCTGACTGGTCCCGTACTAGAGCTCAGATCACAAGAATTCCTTTCACCTTGGAGGACACACCTGGGCCTTCTACAGTACAACCTGCAGCAGCTGTTAGCCTAGAGGAATTTGAAAAGCTGAAAGAGAGGAATAATCAACTATCTTAGGCCTTGAAGAAGACTATTTGGGAAAGAAATGATGGTCGTCTGGACATTGAGAGATTGGAAAGACTCAAGACTGAGCATCTTACCAAGATTGAAAGGACAGATGACTACATAAAGAAAGCAAGATCCGGGGAACATATATTGAAGAATGCTTGTAAGGAGGCCAAGATTCAGAAAGCTAGGGCTGAGCATTACCTGGAGGAGAGTCAGGCTAGGTGGATCAGGATCACCGAGGCCCATGCACAAGAAGACCAGAGGACTCAGGCCAAGATTGAGCAGCTGGAGGCCAATGAGAAGAAACAGCAGGAAGCTTTGTTGGCAGCTCAGAAGGAGATATCAGAATTGAAGCTCCGAGCGGGGTTAAAGAGATGAAAGGATCAGGACAGGCATAAGAAGCTGACTAATGCCATTGCCACCAGGAACCTCCTCATTAGGACCATTACAGAACACCCAGCTGGTCCGGTGACTAAGGCACTCCTGAAGGAAGTCAGGTAAGATGACTTTGGATTGGATGTCTGAAGCATTTTGCTTGTATTTCTTTTCTTTTGATGTACTTTTCCCTTTTGATGTATTTTTGACCCACCACGGGCTTGTGTTGTAAACAGACTATGTATTTTCATTATCTGTAATATATCAGTTTGTTTTTATTTTGGTGGGCTTTCTCTCAACATCATCAAGCATCTCCTCGAGGTCTGGAAAGGTCAAAACCAAGAACCAAACCGGATACCTTGGAAAACAAATAAGCATACTGCATTGCATACTAACATCTTCTTTGTTTTGTAGGTTTTTGTTATTCTTTGTTTCTCACTTTGTTATGCTTTCAGGAAACATTGCTCGTCGCCGAGTGTTCCCTGTCAATCGCACACACCGGTACCCAATGCGTAACAACCTTCCAGGCATTCAGATGGATCAGGTACATCAGGACCTGAATGAAGTGAGAAATCAGATGGCAAATGAAAGGGTCGAGATGAGAAACCAAATGACCCAGTTTATGGCTGTGATGACTGGCTTAGCCCAGAGCTAAGAAAGGATGAGAGAGCTGGTAGAAAGAGAGACACCCGAAGAGCCCCACCTTGGGACAGGAGGAACTAGCAATAATGAACGGGGACAGCCTCGTATCAACCCACCAGAGTATGGGCCCCATTTGAATCTAGATGTTAATGGCACGAGGAATGTTCAAGGTAATACTGCTGGGGGAAGAATCCTGCAAGAGAATCCCCAAGAAGAACAATTCACTATTATTGGGTCTTGGGATGAAGTGTATGACAGAAGACTGGATGAGATTGCTGAAAAGCTAAGGTCTTTGGAATCCCATAATTCTTTAGGTTTTGACGTGATGGATATGGGGCTGGTAGATGGGGTGAGGATTCCACACAAATTCAAACCCCCTTGCTTTGAAAAATATAATGGTACCTCATGCCTGCGTACTCATCTGCAATCCTTCTTAGGGAGACTAAAGGCTTATACCATGGATGAGAAGTTATGGATGTTCTATTTTGAGGACAGCCTGACCGGAGCATCAAGAGAATGGTATTCGCATCTGACAAGGGCCACTATAAGATGTTGGAAAGTCTTGGCCGAAGCCTTCATCCGACAATACCAGAACAACCTAGATATGGCTCCCAATAGAACTCTTCTAATGGGCATGTCTCAATCTTCAAGGGAGAGCTTTCGGGATTATGCTCAGAGGTGGAGACAGCTTGCTGCTTTCTATTTTGATAGGCTTGTTGCTTTCTCTTCTACTAGTTTCGTTGATGTAGTTATAGATGGTGAGAGAATTGAGAGTCTTTTGAAGATGGGCAAAATCTCTGACAATGGTGCAAGTTCCTCCAACAACCCCAGAAAACCTTTTGCAGGACCACGAAGGGCAGGTGAAACAAATGCTATCCATACAGGCAGGGGCAGACCCCAGTATTCTCACAGATCCATAGCAGCTGTTACTATTCCGGTTCTAGTTTCATAGAAACCACTTTATCCTCAACAACAACAACAACACTATCAACAACAAACACATTTTCCACAGCAAAGAACTTACAACAATAAGAACAACAACCAACAACAGCGCCCCTTTCAACAGAGGCCATCTCAGGCAAATAGGGTGATTGATCCCATCCCTATGCCTTATGCCGCTCTACTGCCACAACTTCTGAAGCTTAACCTGGTTGAGTTAAGAACGTTGGCTCTGCCGGATCCTCTCAATCTCCCAAATAATTATGATGCCAATGCTAGGTGTGCCTTCCACTCCAACGCACCTGGTCACAATACCGAGAAATGTAGAGCCTTGCAAATGAAGGTTCAGGATTTGGTCGATTCCAAAGCTCTCAATTTCGCACCTCCTCCAAATGTTAACAGAAATCCTATGCCTAATCATGGTGGGCCCAGGATTAATGCCATAGAAGAGGATCAACCATCTACGTTAATTGACAATGTTGCATAGATTCAAACACCGTTGGCAGAAGTTAAGTCTCAACACTTAAGATGCCAAGTGTTCCCGGGCTATGGGGCCTACTGCGAATCGTGTAAAAATGCTATTAATGGTTGTGAGAAGCTAAGGTTTGGCATAGATGGCTTCATCGGAGATGGAATCTTGCAGATTACCACAACGGTTCCTACAACATCAACAACTCTTTCTTCTGCAACAACAGATCCTCCTACAACTGCAACAACTATCATTCCCACTGATTCATCCACAACTCCAGCAATCACTCCATCCATTATTTCAACAGATCAGAGTTCAGCAACATTTACTTCTACAACATCAGCACCCATTTTATTAACGGAAACGCCTACAACACCAGCAAACACTAATGAAGATGTCTCAACGGTCACGATCTATTATGACCCAGCAAATGTTCATCCCAACAACAATCTCCAACAACAAACTGCAACACATCCTGTCAGATCTCTAGTCACAATCTACTACGATTCGCATATCATCATAGTTCCTTCCGCTGCAGCAATCAGTCCGGTCACTATTACGGTACCTGGACCCGTTCCTTATGAAAGCAGTAACGCCATACCTTGGCACTACGGCTCTGATCTCTACTGTGACGGGAAGAAAATCACTCTAGATTCATCAACCTCTTCACCACAAGTTGACAATGTTTGGGGAGGCGGAAGCTTCACTAGAAGAGGACACCTTTTTGCCTCACAAACGCCAAGACCCAACGCTGAAGCAAAAGCTGATGCTAAGGTAAAAGGGAAGAATTCGGTACTTGAAGAGCCAACTGTCAAAGAAACTCCGAAGACGTCTTTTGAACAAGAAGTGGACGAGTTCATGAGAATAATCAAAAAGAGTGATTACAAAGTGGTGGACCAGCTTCATCAGACACCCTCCAAAATCTATATATTATCATTGCTAATGTGTTCTGAAGCCCACAGGAATGCATTGTTAAAGGTCCTGCACGCAGCATATATGCCGGAAGAGATTACGGTTAATCAGTTGGAAACGGTGGTTGCCAATGTTAACACCAGTCATGGACTGGGCTTCACAAATGCTGATTTAACGACGGAGGGACGCAACCATAACAAGGCTTTACATATCACCTTAGAATGCAAAGGTGTTGTTCTTTCTCATGTGCTGGTGGACACTGGGTCTTCGCTCAACATCCTCCCAAAGAAAGCCTTGGTGAAGCTAGAGTATGATGGGTTGGCATTACGTCCAAGTAACTTGGTGGTGAGAGCATTTGATGGCTCTAAGAGATCAGTGCTTGGAGAGATTGATTTACCTGTGTTGATTGGCCCACAGACCTTTAAAACTACCTTCTTCGTGATGGACATACAGCCGGCCTACAGCTGTCTGTTGGGTAGACCCTGGATTCACGCCGTTGGCGCTGTTACATCTACCCTTCATCAGAAGTTAAAATTTGAGTGGGAAGGCCAGATCATCACAATCTGCGGAGAGGAAGACATTTTTGTTAGCCAGCTGGCTACTTACAAGTACATAGAGATGGATGGGGAGATCCATGAGACTATGAGTCAGGGGTTTGAAGCCCTTAACATCAATGAAGCAACTGCTGTGTCTGGAACTTCCATCACTTCATATCAACAGGCCCGGAAGGTTGTTGAAGAGGGTACCGCTCAAGGATGGGGCAAGCTGCTGCTAGTTGAAAAGAAAGAAGACAGATTCGGGTTGGGTTACAGACCAACTCGACGAGATCAACCAGAGGCTGCAACGGAGCCCAAATTTGTCAGCGGGGGAATGCTTACCCCGGATGCCGTAAATAGTCTGGAAGACGAGGAAGAAGACGAACGCAACCTGGAAAACTGTATACGTCCGAGGATCCCGGGGAACCAAGTCTCAAACTGGTCTTCCCAGGAAATTGTAAGAGTTACTCCTGCAAAGTAATTATTATTTCCTGTCTTTAAGCATGCATCAAGTCCTGCATCTTGCCCAAGATGTAAGGGCTCATTTTGTAATCGGGCCATCTTGTATTTTGTGCAAACGATCAATTAATGAATATCAGGACATCTTTTGCAAATGAGTCTCTTCTTTTTTCCCGCTCACTGTTTTTCATTTTTCATTTTTTGTACAAAAATAAAATGGCAATGTTTTTCAAAAATAATAACTTCATTTTCACTTTTTCTAAGCAAGATAAAACTGATCACTAAAATGAACAAATCTAAGCCCTTGCAGAGAGTGCCCTCCAGACCGCACCGACAACGACACTGCTATGACTTCGTATAACTTCGACAATCCGATTAATCAAGCCGATGAAGGGGTTGAAGAAGATTATGAGCTACCTGAAGAGCTAGCCAAACTATTAAGGCAAGAGGAGAGGGTTATCACTCCTCATCAGGAGGAAGTTGAGACGGTTAATCTTGGTACCGAAGAAGACTTGAAAGAAGTAAAGATCAGGGCCCGTCTGCAAGATTCAGTGAAGGAACAACTTATTGATATGCTGCAGGAGTATGTGGATGTTTTTGCTTGGTCTTATCAGGATATGCCAGGTCTGGACACCGACATTGTTATGCACAAGCTGCCTCTAAAAGAAGTTTGTCCTCCAGTAAAACAGAAGTTGTGCCGTACTCGTCCGGATATGGCCATGAAGATAAAAGAAGAGGTACAGAAATAGTGGGACGCCGGTTTCCTTGCTGTAACTAGTTACCCACCGTGGGTTGCTAACATTGTACCTGTGCCTAAGAAAGATGGCAAAGTACGGATGTGTGTGGATTATCGGGATCTGAACAGAGCCAGCCCAAAAGATGATTTCCCATTACCTCACATTGATGTATTGGTCGACAACACGGCTCAGTTCTCGTTGTTCTCCTTCATAGATGGATTTTCAGGATATAATCAGATCAAGATGTCACCTGAAGACATGGAGAAGACAACTTTCATCACACCCTGGGGCACATTCTGTTATAAGGTGATGCCATTTGGACTGAAGAATGCTGGTGCCACTTATCAACGGGCTATGGTAACATTATTCCATGACATGATCCACAAAGAAATTGAGTGTTATGTGGATGACATGATTGCCAAGTCCCTTATAGAAGAATACCACCTGGTGAATCTGTTGAAGCTATTCAAGCGTCTGAGAAAATATCAGCTGAAGCTAAACCCCAACAAATGCACATTCGGGGTGCGTTCCGGTAAGTTGCTGGGGTTCATTGTAAGTGAAAAGGGAATTGAAGTTGACCCTGACAAAGTCAAAGCCATTCAAGAGATGCCTGCACCAAAGAATGAAAAAGAAGTTCGGGGGTTCCTAGGTAGATTGAACTACATTTCAAGGTTCATATCTCACATTACTGCAACATGTGAACCCTTGTTTAAGTTGTTAAGAAAAGAGCAAACGATCAGTTGGAATGAAAACTGCCAGAGGGCTTTTGACAAAATCAAGGAGTACTTACAAGAGCCTCCAATCCTTATGCCTCCAGTTGAAGGAAGACCTCTAATAATGTACTTGACAGTATTAGAAGAGTCAATGGGGTGTGTGTTGGGCCAGCATGACGAGTCTGGCCGAAAAGAGTATGCAATATACTACCTAAGCAAAAAGTTTACCGACTGTGAACAACGTTATTCACTACTCGAGAAAACTTGTTGTGCTTTAGCGTGGGCTGCTCGCCAACTAAGACAATATATGTTGACCCACACTACTTTGTTGATCTCAAAAATGGACCCAGTCAAGTACATATTTGAGAAGCCAGCACTTACCGGACGGGTTGCAAGATGGAAAATGATTCTCACAGAATACGACATTCAGTACACATCTCAAAAAGCTATCAAAGGCAGTGTATTGTATGATTATCTTGCTGAGCAACCCATTGATGATTCCCAGCCTATGAGGTTTGACTTCCTTGATGAAGACATCATGTTCATAAAAGCAAAAGATCATGAAGAGCCTATTCACACTGAAGGGCCAGACCCAGAAGAAGAATGGACTATGATGTTTGATGGGGCTGTTAATATGAGTGGTCGTGGAGTTGGTGCAGTACTCATTACACCTAAAGGAGTTCACATGCCTTTCTCGGCAAAACTCACCTTTAACTGCACTAACAACGAAGCTGCATACGAAGCCTGTATCATGGGTCTTGAGGAAGCCATTGACCTCAGAATCAAGACTTTAACTGTATTCGGAGATTCAGCTCTAGTAATCAATCAAACCAACGGAAAATGGTACACTCACCAGGAGCATCTGATTCCATATCGGGATTATACGAGGAGATTACTGACTTTCTTCACAACAGTCAAGCTTGAGTACATCCCTCGAGATGAAAATCAGTTTGCAGACGCTCTGGCTACCATTTCCTCCATGATCAAAGTTCAAGCTGCCAACTTTGTGCCTCAGATTTCAGTATCTAGACTCGACAGACCAGCATACGTATTCTCTGTGGAAATTGCTAACGATGATAAGCCTTGGTTCTATGACTCAAATGCTTCTTGGAGGATCAAACATACCCACCTGGGGCATCGTCCAATGATAAGAAGACACTAAGAAGGCTGGCTGGTAGTTTCTTATTGAATGCTGATGGTTCCTTGTACAAGCGAAACTTTGACATGGTACTTCTCAGATGTGTTGATAAGACAGAAGCAGACTTGTTGATGCACGAGGTGCATGAAGGATCTTTCGGTACCCATGCTGGAGGACATGCAATGGCTAAGAAATTTCTAAGATAAGGTTACTACTGGATCACAATGGATGCAGATTGTTGTGCCTATGCAAGAAAGTGCCATAAGTGCCAGATTTATTCGGACAAAGTGCATGTGCCTCTGAATCCTTTGAATGTGATGTCTTCACCCAGGCCCTTCGCCATGTGGGGCATTGACATGATTGGAAATATTGAGTCGACTGCTTCGAATGGCCACAAATTCATCCTGGTAGCCATTGACTATTTTACCAAGTGGGTCGAAGCAGCTTCGTATGCAAATGTCACCAGGCAAGTGGTAGCCCGATTCCTGAAAAGAGACATCATTTGTTGGGATGGAGTGCCCGAGCGAATCATTACTGATAATGGTTCCAACTTGAACAACAAAATGATGGCAGAGCTGTGCCGGGACTTCAAGATTCAACACCACAATTCTTCTCCTTACAGGCCAAAGATGAATGGCGTTGTTGAGGCAGCTAACAAGAATATCAAGAATATTGTACAAAAGATGGTGGTTACTTATAAAGACTGGCACGAAATGCTACCATTTGCCTTACATGGGTACCGTACCTCAATCAGAACATCCACTGGGGAAACACCTTATCAACTTATGTATGGTATGGAGGCAGTCCTACCTGTTGAAGTTGAATTACCCTCCTTACGGGTACTTATGGATGTCAAGCTGAATGAAGCAGAATAGGTCCGTTCTCGGTACGATCAACTGAATATGATCGAAGAAAAGAGATTAGCTGCAATCTGTCATGGGCAGCTATATCAGAAGAGAATGAAGAAAGCCTTCGATCAGAAAGTCAGGCTTCGGGAATACCAAGTAGGAGATCTTGTGCTGAAAAGACTCCTCCCTCCTAATACAGACCACAGGGGCAAGTGGACTCCGAATTATGATGGTCCTTTCATAGTAAAGAAATTTTTCTCTCGTGGAGCACTGATGCTCACTACTATGGATGGTGAAGATTTCCTGTCCCCTGTGAATTCAGATGCAGTTAAAAAATACTTCGCATAAAATGACCCGCTGGACATAAAAAAAGAATGTAAGTCCAGGCAAAAATAGGGCATCTTGGCGAGTCCAAAACATAATAAAAGACTCGGGCAAAAATAAGGGAAAATAAAAAAATTGTACACCCGCTGAGTTGAAAAGCCGCATTGGACAGCTCAGGCAAAAATGGGTATCCCGGTGGATTGAAAACCCGAAAGGGCGATCCACGCAAAATAAGGGAACAAGCGAACAACTGTATTTTGAATTCGTTTGTATCATTCACGACATGGCAAGCTTCGAAAGGTTAAAGCAGCGGTCAGAATCAGCCTCCTTCAGAAAGCAAGATGAGAAGAACGTCAAAGTCATACGAGTCATAGCAAGAGGAAGCTCGCTAAAGCATCGTCAACATTGCCAGCACCTTCATTTTTCTCAATTTGTAACAATCTCCTCATTTCAGAGGATTTGTTTATTTGACTGTATTTGCCAATTCAGGGCACACAAATTAATAAAATCAAATTTTTCAGTCACATTTCGTCTTGTACATTTTATTTCACTTGCGAAAATGTCTGATATCTTTGATATAACGTTTGCATAAAAACATATGTGCCTTTATAATCACATGCTTACAGGAAATATTTTACTTTTTCCCAGGAGTGTCTAAATTCCTATGATGGAATCCGGTAAGGGATGCCTCGGGGAACTTGTGTGTTTCTTTGTCATAACAGGATTGCAGGTATTCAAAGCGTAACATGGGGCATGAAAGGTTCTCCCCATCAGGGTTTCTAAATCATTATTTCCTCAGCACACCTTCCAGACAGCACAATAAGTGTTTTCTCCCCATCAGGGTTGCTAAATCATTATTTCCTCAGCACATTTTCCAAAAAAACACCAGAAACACTTTCTCCCCATTAGAGTTGCCAGGCATCACTTCTCTAGCACATTTTCTTCAAATCAGCATCAGAAGATACTCATTCCCCCAGTTGAGTTGTCATAAGTATCATCATCCTCAACAGGGTTCCCACAGAAATCTCTAAAAGGATCATTCAGTGGTCTTCCCCCCCAACAAAGTACTAGACATGGAACCATCTCCCCACAGAGCTCCAGCCTCTCCCAGACGAGCAATGTCTGAAATTCCCACACAACAAAGTGACGAAAGCTTCCGCACCCCCAGCTGGACTCCTCATTATTAAGATAGGTCTATCGGTGACCTATTTCCCCAAGCAGAGCCATATATTAGATCTACCAATGATCTCCTCCCTAGCTGGGATATTCTTTCAAGCATATCAATTGGAGATCTCCACAACAACAGGATTCGAGTTCCGGATCGGTATCTTTTGCATAATCATAGCATTTACATCATATTTCCCCTCAGAGCATAGCATTCTGTCTAGTACGGAGCATTACGGCAAAAATCAAACATATTGCATGATCACAAGTCAGATTTGAATCAGTCACCTGTACATACTAACATTCCATCAACAATGTATATAAAGACTCACAGTCCCTGCAGGACGCCAAAGCATCCCTTTGCACTCTCAAATGCATATACATGCTCCTTTTGGCACTCGTCTGTGTCATCTTTCCCCAGTGAAGTCGCCATAACACTTTCTACAAACTTATACATAACCTCTTTATCCCGACACTCATCTTTATCATCTCCATCTCCCAGCAGAAAGTCGATGCGTCCCCTTTGCACTCACATATACATGTTTATATACTCTTTCGACACCCGTCCGTGTCATATCATTCCCCTGCAGATATAAACCACAAGCAGATACCTATATATATACTTTCTTGACACCCGTCCGTGTCACCACTCCCCAGCATGGTTGCCCAAACACTTATTGTAAACCAAACACTTCTTCATAATACACTCTCATTGACACCCGTCCGTGTCATCCTATCCCCGCAGGTCGCCAGAATACCTTTTACACGCTCATATACAAATGTTTGTTCATAACTTATACATTTTCTCTTTTGACACCCGTCCGTGTCATGCTCTCCCCAGCAAGTTGAACACTCGTCTGTGTCTCACTCATGCTTATTTTTACTCATATAGATACTCGTCCATATCTTGTATACACCACTTATTTCTCCACATATTCAACACTCGTCTGTGTTCTTTGTTAACTAGTTGGTACTCGTTCATACCATCATCTTTGAGCATGCGTCAGCGTTTGTTTCTACCGATACTCGTCCGTATGGTAGTCTTAAGGATGCTCATCCGCATTTTTAATCTATACACAGTGTCAAACACTTATACCTTTGTTTCTTAAAAGCGTGAGCACTCGTCCGTGTTCACCATTCCCCAGTAAAGCAATATTTCTGTTATCTGACATTCGTCCTTTGTCATGGTACTTTCAGCAGCCGTACCCTGCCAGGTGATCGTCCTTCACCTTTTGATGACCGTCCCTCATCATTCCCCCAGCGGAGTGTCCATTATTGGAACCCTTTTCTATCCGACATTCATCTTATGTCGTGATATTTGAGCAGCCGTACCCTACTAGGTGATCGTCCTTCACCTCTTGATGATCATCCTTCATCATTTTATCCGATGGCCATCCCCATCGTTGATCTTGTTATCTGACATTCGTCCTATGTCATGATAAACCCCGAGAGCAGCCGCACCCTGCTAGGTGATCGTCCTTCACCTCTTGATGATCGTCCTTCATCATGCTTATCCGATGGTCGTCCCCATCGTCGACCTTTTCTATCCGGCATTCGTCCTATGTCGTGATACTTTCGGCAGCCGTACCCTGCCAGGTGATCGTCCTTCACCTTGGATGACCGTCCCTCATCCTTATCCCCAACAGAGCAGCTGTCCCCTGCCAGGTGATTGTCCTTCACCTTTTGATGACCGTCCCTCATTATTTATTTCTTTAAACCAATGGCCGTCCCCATCGTTGTTTACCTTAATTTGCAAACCTGATGGCCGTCCCCATCATTGTTGTTACCTTAATCCCCAGAGAATCTTGTTTCTTTACCCGATGGCCGTCCCCATCATGATCTCTCAATTTCCCCAGCATGTCGGCCGTCCCCGTCATTTCTTAATCCCCAACAGTCGTCCTTTGCTCGATGGTCGTCCTCCATCGCCTGCATCTTTATAATCATATTATACTCTTTTTTTCAATCTATATCCCTTTTCTTCTTCTCCCATTGAGTGCAAATTTTGGAATGTCTTTGGTATTCAACCACAAGTTATCTTGTTTGCCTGTTAAGCCGTCGCTTACATCCTGCACAGCTAACTCATGTTTGAATAGGGGCAGTTGTAAACACCCCAAATTTTCCCTCACTAATTTCACACCATGGCTTGTGATATTTTTAATTTGCATTAGTTTAAGCATATCATATCATGTTGCATTTTTTGCTTCACTGCATTAGTTTAAGTTCATCTGCATCTAGGGTTTGTGATTTGAGCCATCCAAGATCCATCTGAGTCACTCCAAAGGTCTTCAATCATCTCAAGAGGGTCCATGTATGTTCAATCATCATATTTTATCCTCCAAAGATCAAGGAGGTCAAAGAATCACAAGAACTGGCAAAGCATGGAAGCAGAGCTAGGGTTTAAACTGCACAGATGACCTGAAATTAGGGTTTTGGTTTCATAGGCCATAACTCAAAATTTTTTGTTCATTCTTGTTTCTAATGGTCTCTATATGTTATAAGGATCATGCATACCAAGTTTGATGAAGAAATTCATTGTGGAAGTCATCTGATCACTGGGTAACTTCTTGAGCAAGTCAGAGCAAAATCAGGGCATCTGAGGCCTCCCAACATGGAACCAAAGTGGATTTTTCATCAAATTGAAGTTATATGGTCTTTATTTGATCATTGAAGTGCTTAGAAGTTCAAAAATTTGAAGAAAAATGGGCTAAACCAAAAGTTGCCAAAAATGGAAATGACTTGTAATGTAAACTTTCCATTTTGGGAAAGTTTTTCAACCTCCTCTTTCTCAACCAAAAATGCTTCAAATGAAACATTATTGGTCATGAAAGTTGTAGGTTGGATCATTCCCTTTCCAAAAAGTACAAGAACAAGATCTAATTCATTTTGGAACTCAATTTATGGCTTTCCAAAGTTGGCAAAAATCACATAATTTCAAGTTTCATGCCAAAGAGGGATTTTTGCAAAACCTCTTGCCAAGCCATTTTGTGACTTCAAATACACTTATAAGCATCATACCAACATTGTGCAATGTCTAAGACTCAGAATTGCCCAAAGAATTTCATGTTTTCATGCCTTGCCCATGAAGAAATCTCAAAGGGGCCAAACTTTCTCCAAATTATAAAACACCCCATAACTTTGTTTCAACTTGCAGAATTGCCTCAAGATTGATTCTATGGTCATCCTTGATCTCAGCTGCACATGGACATGCCAAAATGCCAGCTGCATTCTTGCCCATACCTCAAGTACAACCAACCTTGACTTTTTGCAAATCACCCCATACCAATCAGCATAGCCCACACCAATTCCACAGACCTATCACAACCTTATATGTGGACTTTATGCAAGCCATAACACACAAGAACTCAGCCAAACACTTCAGCATTCTCAAGTTACCAAAAATCATCCCTCTTGCATTTTCCTTCGAAACTCTCAGCACACTTAACAAAACTTCAAACTTCTTTCACAAAACAACTCAGCATCATCCCCAGATCATTTCCCACCCATCACCATAGCCTGAAAACACCTCAAACAAAAACACGATTCTGGTGCAGCAAGGTTGTAAGCTCACAAACCAGCCATTCTCAAAGCTCTCCAAGCATCAAAGCATCTTCAGGGAGGTCATTGGAGGCATTTTGAACCAAGGAAGCAGCCAGAAAGCTCAAGGGTTGAAAGCTCCATCTCAGGTAGCCATGCGAATTAATTTTTCCAGAACCTTTATTTTAAGTTACTAAATGGTTAAGCATGTTCCCCTGAATACACTGAGCTTGTTATTTTTGAAAATGATGAAGAATTGAGAATGTATTGCTTGTCTGAAAGTTTCACCATTTTTGTTCATTGCTTCGAATCTTGAGATTGAGTGAAAATAAATTGTTTTTGAGGGTGGATTTGGTTTTAGGGGAGTGAAAGGAATGAATCTGGAGCTTTAGAGCTCTAGAAATGACCTAGGGAGTGATTTGGAAATTTTCAGGTGAGGAGTTGGCCGGAGAAGATGACCGGAGGTCTTCTCCGGCCACCTGAGAGTCATTAAGTGACTAATTAGGGTTAGGGCAAACTTTGAATCTGGGCCCTTTGATATGTTCTCCCGCGCGTGATTGAAGGGCTAGGATTAGGTCATTAGCATTTAATCAGGTTTAATTAATTATTTAAATAGGATTAATATAATTTGAATTTGAGCCGTAGGATAACGCGCCAGGTCAACAAATCCAAACCCAGTTTCCATCATGTCCCTCCATTCTGCATACTTTCCATTTATTTGATTTTATTTCACATTTTTCTTATTTATTTTGTACGAATTTTTAAAAATAGTAAAAAACATCAAAAAATTCTGAAATTTTTTATCAAACCTTTTATTAATTTTTAGAACCCAAAAATATTTTTATTTTTATTTTTTGCATTAAAAAAGTATTTTTAAATCATTTAAATGTTTTATTTAATTAATTAATTGATTTTAATTAATTAAAAATACATTTAAGTATTTAAAAATCACCAAAAAAATCAGAGAACATTCTTGGACATTTAGAAACATTTACAAACTCACCATACAAATTTCTTTTGGGTTTTGATCATGCTTTGACATTTTTCAATGAATTAGGGTTCCTAAATTTGTTCATTTTTAACCCTAACTTCAAAAATTCATAACTTTTAAACCAAGTTGAGTTTGTGAATGATTCTTTTTGCATTGTTCTATGCATGACTTCTAGCATCCAGAAACATTTTTGTTTCATTTTTATCTTTCGTTTTCAATTTGTTTGGAATTTTACATTGAGGATCACACAAAAAACCCTATAAACATAGGAAATTCATGACTCCTTTTAGGTTTAGCTTCTGACCTCCCCCTTTGGATGGTAACCTAGTATAGGTTTAGGGTTCCTTTGCTTCTGCTTTTGAGTTTTTCATCTCATCCTTTCATAAAACCCTAATTTCTCATCTTCCTTTTCACACATCTTGCATATGCATTCATTTAAGAACTTGCCATGACATTTTATGCATCCACATGACATATAAGACATCTTAGGACATATTAGAATCATGTTTGATCATTGCATCACCCATTTGCCATGTTATGATTTCATTTCATTTCATGTGCATTCATGAACTTTCATGCTCCTTTCATGCTTCATTTTCATCTTCATTGCTTGTATGATCATTCACATCTCTTGACATGCATTTGCATCATCTCTAGGCATTATTTGCATCATAAATATGCTTCTGGTTTTGGTTTGCATCCTTGCATTCATTTCATTTTTATTTCATTTCATTTCCTTTTACTAACTTTTCAGGTGGTATGTGTTTTGAGAAGTAAATTTGCCTTCACTTCTCACAATCACTTCTCACCTCTCTTATGCATTCATTGTTGCATCTTGTATTTGAATTAGAGTGATCTTTCTCATTCATGTTTCTTCTTCACTTTCTTTCTTCAAGCAACTTATCTTCTTAATTGAAGTAAGTTGACTTGTTTCTTCTGCTTCTCTTCCTTTCATCTGCTTCTTCCTTGGTGGCTCTTCTTGAAGATCTCTTGCAAGCCTCATAAACCCTAGGAACACCCAAGCATGATCACAATTAGGGTTTGATTAGTCCCCCCATTAGTTTACCTTTGTGTTGTCTTTTGTGTCTTCTCTTCTCATCTCATAATCAGGGATTAAACCTTTAAGGTTTCAAGGCTTTGTGATTAGGGTTATGCCTGCATCCTTCTCTTAGGATGGAGTGTATAACTTTAATCCTAAGTGTTAAACCCTAAATGTGTTTAAATCTCTTAATCAATCCACTTAATAATTACTAAGACAATAAGCTTGTAACTTGGGCCTTGCATTAGGGTTCTAATTCTTCCTTAATTGGTTAAGAAGGACTAACCCTAGTGTTAATGGACAAGTCCTCCTCATGTTGTCTTACAAACCATAAAATCCACTTCTTAATCTTACCATTAACTAAAATCCACTCTAATAAAGGCTTTGTTTTGTCATGAGGTTAATCCCTAATCATGGATTAAGTTGAGGAGCCTTCCTCAGCTTAAATGTTCTCATCTATTATCCTTCTATTAGGATGGTGTAATGGGTCCATTAAATCCTTGATTATGGCTTAAACTCATTACTTAACACTAAACAAAAATCCAAAAAACATCTAAATAATTACAAGTAGGTTAATGATTTTAATCCTACATCATGGTGATTAAGTGTGAGGTGTTTACTTCATACTTAAGGTATTCTCATTACCCCTAATCAGAGGGAGGATGTGATGAGTTTACTAACCCTTGGTTTAGGCTTAAGCTCAATCTCTTATGACAAATACAACAGCAATAACAAATTGAAATATCAAAAACAAATAATAATCATCTCCTTCGGGATTCTTTTCTCACCTCATTCACTCACAAACGAGAACTCGCTTCTTCCGTCTAATGCAAGACAGTTAGCACATGAGCCAAACAGGTCATACATTTGAGCATAGACAAGTAAGCAGTTCACAAGTCAATTTTCCTTTCAGTCCCTTTGAGTCGAACTACGGTGTTCTGACTTCCTCATTGCACGAGAGGATACGTAGGCATAACTTAATTGTTATCGAACAAAAGTCTTTGTATATTCCCCCTCTTCCAGAATTATTCTTTAAGCCTCATTCCTGAGCAATTCACTTCACACTTCTTTTGCACTGACACTTGTATTCTTTTCCAGCTTTTGCACACATAATAGCACTGACACTACCCCTTTAAGCACAAACTTTCAAGCGTGGATCCCGTCGAGTACGGCAGACAATCTGAGTGCTAATACCTTCCCAGGTTTTAACCAACCCCCTTTCTCAGTTTCTCTGGTTCGCGACCGTCTTATCCATTATTTCCTAGGTTTATGCAGCATTACCTTTTCTCCAGGATAAAAATGCCTAGTTGGCGACCCTTTTCTGTTCATCTTCATGTTCTCTCTCTCGCCGACCGTTCGCGTCTGTACCCTTTCTGGCCCCTTGTCATTTGGTGGGAGCGACACCGTCCTCGTTAGTGCTTTCCTCATTTCTTTAATCCCTAGAGAGTTTTATTTCTTTACCCGATGGTTTTCCTCGTCGTGGTCTTTTCCTTTATCCTGGTGATCTTCCTTCATCAGTTTACCTGATGGCCGTCCTCGTCACGGTCTCTTTATTTCCCAGCATGATGGTCGTCCCTGTCATTGCTTTGCTTACCATTTTACCCACATCAGTCGTCCTCTGCTCGATGGTCATCCTCCATCGCTTTCATTTGATACTCATAATATACTGTCTTTTACGATTTATATCCCTTTTCTTCTTCTCCCCAGCGAGTGCAAATTTCGGACTGTCTTTGGTATTCAACCACAAGTTATCTTGTTTGTCTGTTAAGCCAGTCGCTTACATCCTGCACAACTAACTCATGCTTGAATAGGGGCAGCTGTAAACACCCCAAATTTGCCCTCACTTTTTCTCACACCATGGCTTGTGATCTTTCATTTTTGCATTAGCATAAACATATCATATCCCACTACATAGTTCATTTCATTTGCATATAGGGTTTATGATCTGAGCAATCCAAGAAGTGATCTGAGCCATCCCAATGGTCTTGAAGCTTGCCAAGAGGGTCCATGTGTTTTCTATGATCATAATATGCTCCCCAAAGTTCATAAACGTCAAGGGATCACAAAGCACGGCAAAGGCATAGAGGCAGACTGAAGATTTCCTACACAGATGACCTAAAATTAGGGTTTTGGTTTCAGAGGCCTTAATCTAAATTGTTTGGTCATTCTTGTTTCTAATGGTCTCAATATGTTATAAGGATCATGTGTACCAAATTTGATGAAGAAATTCACTGTGGAAGTCATCTGACCATTGGGTAACTTCTTGAGCAAGTAAAGTAAAAATCAGGGCATCTGAGGCCTCCATCAAGGGTACCAAAGGGTCATCATCATCATTTTGAGTCTCTATGATCTTTATTTGATCATTGAATTGGTTGGAAGTTCACAAAAGTTGAAGAATTTTGAGCCATATGCAAACTTGCTATTTTTGGAAATGATTTGTAATGGGAAACTTTCCATTTTGGGAAAGATATTCAACCTATTCTTTCATGACAAAAAATGCCTCAAATGAAAAATCCTTGGGCATGAAAGTTGTAGATTATGTCTTTCCATTTTAAAAAAGTACAAGAACATGTCTTGATTCATCCTAGAACTCAAGACATGGCCTTTCAAAGTTGGCAAAAATCCTATAATTTTCAAGTGTGCACCAAAGAGGGAATTTTCAAATTCACTTGCTGAGCCATTTCATGACCTCTAATCAACTTCTAAACATCATACCAACATAACGAAACACATTTTGATCAAGATTTCACAAAAAATCACAAGTTTCTTTGCCTTGCACTTAAACAAATTCCAAAGAGGGAAAATTGCATAAACCATGAGAGCACTTGATCAAGGCCATCCAGCTGCATTCTATTGATCCAAAGGCCATCCTTGATGAAAGCTGAGGCCAAGACACCCCTTGAAAGAGCTCTGACTCGTGCCATGCCTCAAGTACACATCCATTGACCATTTTTCAACTTGGCCAATACCAATCACACTATAACACCACCCACTTTCTGATCAATCCTATTGGCTTATACTAACCCTAAGGACCTCATTTCAGAACACACACAAGCCTGAAACAAGCCAAGCTCAGAAATCCCAAAATTTTCCATAACACTTCCTCTTGTCAAATCTCTCAGCATAGCCACTCAAACTCAAAACTTCCTTCACCATTCAATCACTCATGTCATAAGGAACACAAACCACCCTTCATTTTGCCCAAAAAGCCTCTGAATTAAAAACACGATTTCTCACCTCTCAGAACTGAAACTCACAAAGGAGGCCATTTAAACTCTTGCAAAGCTTCTCAATAGCATCAGGGGACTCAAAGGAGTTGGATTTCACAAGAGAGGAGCTCTGAAAGTCCAGATTTGCAGTTCATCATCTCAGGTAGTCATCAAGAAATTTTTTTTCCAGAAATATTCTTTTAAGTTATAGAATTATTCTATATGTCTCTCTGATCATGGTGATATGATTTGTTTTGAAAATGGTTGAGAAACCAGGATGTGTTGGTCTTCTGAAACTTTACCCGTGAAAACTATTTTTGTTTGATTCCTTTGATTGATGCAATATAAATGTTATTTGTTGATGGATTTGTGTTCAGTGATGTTAGATGGTTGATTCTAGAGCTTTAGAGGGTTTGGGGTAGCCTATGGAAGAAGATAGGTTGAAAGGCTCGCCGGAGAAGATGACCGGAGCTTGCTCCGGTCACCTGAAAGTGTTTAGGGTTAGGATTAGGGTTAATCTTTCCAGTTTGAATGTCAGCCATATGATCTTGTTTAGCGTGTGTTTGTAGGGTCCAGATTGATTCACTTAAACCCTAATTCAGTTTAATTAGTTTAATTAGGATTAATTAATTAATTTTTTCCAGATTGAATCCTGACCATCAAAACATGCACGCAGTCAACTGTCTCCCCTTATGTTTGAATCTTGGCCACTGGATCATCTTACTTTCCATTTAATTCATTTTTATTTCATTTTTATTGCATTTATTTCATATAATTTTTAAAAATAGCAAAAACAATTAAAAAAATCTCATTTTCTGCATTTTTGTTCCAAATATTTTTCTTAACCTAAAAACATTTTTTATTTTAATTTTTGCATTAAAAAAGTATTTTTAAAATATTTAAATGTTTTATTTAGTTAATTAATTGGTTTTAATTAATTAAATATGCACTTAGGTTTCTAAAAATCACCAAACAAATCACAAAGAATTCTTAAACATTTAGAAACATTTTCAAACTTACCATAAAAATTTCTTTTTAGGTTTGATCACATTTTCAAAATTTTCTTTGAATTAGGGTTCTTAAATTTCACATTTTTTAACCCTAACTTGAAAAATTCATTTCTGCCTAACCATGATGAGTTTGAACTTGATTCTTTTTGCATTGTTTCACATATTGCATATAGTTTCTAGGTTATTTATCTCATATTTATATCTTGCATTTTCAATTTGATTTGCCTTTTCCCTTTAGAATCACCCAAAAACCCTAGTTAACTTAAGAAATCCATAACTTTGCCTAGGGTTAGCTTCTGACTTTCTCCTTTGGGGTGTAGTCTTATATGGGATTATGGTTTGTTTGAGTTCAATTTCAAATTTTTATCATGATGTATGCTTCTGTTTTGGTCATATGCATCTCATGTTGCCTTAAAACCCTAATTTTGCATCTTCATTTGCATTCTTCTTTGCATATCATGAACTTGTGAACTTGCTATGACATTTCAAGCATTTGTATGACATATTAGACATCTTAAGACATGTTTGAACATTGTTTGATCATTTATTCATTCATTTTCTATGTTTTGCATTCATTACATTCCACGAACATCCATGTGTTTTCATGCTTCTAAACATGCTTCCATTGCATCTCATTCTTGTATGATCATTCATATGCATCTTGTATGATTTTCTATCATCTCATAACACATTTGCATTGTATAATCACTTCTGTTTTTGGACTTGGTATCCTTATTCATCTCATTTCTTTGTGCTTTATGTCGTATGCATCTTGTACTAACATTTCAGGAACTTTTGGTAAGTTGTCTATGAGGTGGATTTGCCTTCACTTCCCACCTCTTCTTTCCTTTGCATTTGCATCCTTTAATTGTATTTAGAGTGAACTTGCTTCACTTTTGTTTCTCTTTCTCCTTTATTTTCTCCTAAGTTACTTATCTTCTTCAGGAAGTAAGTAACTTATTCTCTCCTCTCTTCTCTTTTCATCTGCTTTTTCAATGGTGGCCTTCTTGAAGATCTTTTCTCTTAAGCCTCACAAACCATAGGATATCCAAGCGTGATAATTTTTTAGGGTTTTGTATAGCCCCCCTAGTCTTTTACCTTTGAGTCTCCTTGAGTCTCTCCTCTCATCTCAATAATCAGAGGCTAAACTCTTAAAGCTTTAGGACTTTGAATTAGGGTTATGCATGTATCCTTATCTTAGGATGGAGTGTCTAAATTTAATACTTAGTGTTAAACCTTTAATTTGTTTACACCTCTCAATCAAAACACATTAATAATCACTAAGACTTTATCTTGTAACTTGGGCCTTACCTTAGGGTTTTATCTCTTCCTTATGGTTAAGAGGGACTAACCCTAGTGTTTAATGGACAAGTCCCCCTCAAGTTGTCTTACAAACCATAAAATCCACTTCTTAATTTTACCCTTTAATTAAAATTCATTTAATAAAGGCTTGTTATATAATGAATTTAATCCCTAACCCTGGATTAAGTTGAGGTATCTTCCTCAGCTTAAGTGTTCTCATCTATCATCCTTCTATTATGATGGTGTAATGAGTTCACTAATTTGTGATTAGAGATTAAACTCATTACTTAACATTAAACAAAAAAACCAAAAACATCTAAATAATCACAAGTAGATTAATGATCTTAATCCTACATCATCATGGTAATTAAGTTGAGATGTTTATCTCACACTTAAGTAGGCTCATTATCCCTAATCAGGGGTGATATAATGAGTTTAAAAACCCTTGATTTGAGCTCAAGCTCATTATCCTATGCAAAACACCAAAAATAATAAAAAACACAAAAACACAAAAACAAACAATAAACGTCTCCTCCGGGATTCTTTTCTCATCACATTCACTCTATAAACGAGAACTCGCTTCTTCCGTCTAATGCAAGACAGTTAGCACTCGAGCCAGACGAGTCATACACTTGAGCATAGACAAGCAAGCAGTTCGCAGTCAAAATCATTCCCAATCTCTTTGAGTCGAACTACGGTGTTCTGACTTCCTCATTGCACGAGAGGATACATAGGCATAACTTAATAGTTATCAAACAAAAGTCTCTTTGTCCCCCCCCCCTCTTCCCGCATTCTTTTTAAAGCCTCAGTTCCTGAGCAATTCACACCTTTTGCATTGACACCTGTATTTTCTTTCCCTAGCTTTTGCACACAAATAGCACATACACTTACCCTTTTAATCACTATTTTGTAAGCGTGGATCCCGTTGAGTACGACAGACGATTTGGGTGCTAATACCTTCCCAGGTCGTAACCAACCCCCTTTCTTAGTGTCTCTGGTTTGCAACCGTCTTATTCATCTCTTTCCAGGTTTATGCAGCATTACCTTTCCTTCAGGATAAAAATGCCTAGCTGGTGACTCTATTCAACCTTTCTCTTCACCGACAGTTCGCGTTTGCACTGGGATGAAAGTCCGAGGAGCGCTAGCCGCCACCACCACCTGCTTTAACCTAGCCTCCGTCGGGAAACAAACCACCAGAGACTAGCAAAATAGACGGTGACCTCATCTTCTCCATGATTTATATCATATCCTTAACCTAACCTCTTCTCTCATCTTTGATCCGAAAACGCAGACTTCAAATTACTATGTCGAAGGTCAAACAAATCACATCATGGCAAGAAAGTTTCGTCTGTACCTGGAAATGAGGAGACTTCGACAAAGATTATGAGCGATCGAGAGTTCTCTCGTGATGTCTTTCGACGAAGAAGATGATGATGCGCGGCATTCGAGTGCGTGAAGATGAAGATGCATCGAGGTCTTGATTGAAGAATGGATAAGAAGCTGATGAAGATGATGAAAAATGTTGTTGATGACGAAGATAATCGAAGGGGAGGAGGAGCTTTGATACAAGAGTTTTCCGAAATCGACGAAAATCGATGTTATCCGCAGCTTCACAGGTATCGTTTCTTGTATCTTCCTTTTTCTTGCTCAATCTCCTTCTTCAGTTTTTACCCATTCCATGATGTTATGAACTCTCGCACTTTATCGTTATTGCGTGCGTTCAGAAATCAGAAATGATGTCATGAATGATCTTTTATAAATGGTTTTCTTGATGCAGGTTTAATGGTTGAAGATTGATGATCCTGAGTGGATGAAAATGTATGAAGGTAATGGTGTCATGAAGATTGCAGGTTTTAGGAGTGAAGGTGGGGATGGAGAGAGAAGAGAATGGAATGGAGGGAAAATTGTGAAATGGTGGAGAAGGATGATGGAATCAATGAAAAGGTTCAATAATGGATGAAGAAGAGGTGGAAGAAGAATCAATGGAGTGAGTCCTCTAAGGAATCTGCAATCTGATAATTTATAGCAAATGAAGGTCCTGAGTATTTTTTTGGGTAGATTGGTAATTGCAAACCGAATTCGGTTAGGAATTTGTTAGATTTTCTATTTTCTATTTTGAATTAGTTTTATTTTCGTAACCGTGGCTGCTATGTATTGAACAATGCAGGACTTTGGTGAAGTGATAATGACGAATAACCGAAAAACTATTTCACCCTTTAGGATAGGAGAAGCATGAGTACTCTCTTGAATGTTTTGATCTTCGACATGGCGGTGTTTCCTCAAAGGGCTTCCTAGATTTATGTTCCTCTCTCTGCGTGCGTGCATTATTAATCAACCATTGATTATGACATGACGCCGAATCGCTTTCAGGTATGAGTTTGAAAATTTTTACGATCCCTTTTTTTTGCACTTCTGTTTCGGTTGCGGCGTTCTTCCTTGACCTCTTCTGGCTTCTTTTCTGATGATGTAATAAGTTATATGCAGTGACATCCTTCTTGTTGAATTAGCAGTAGTGAGGGTTATCAGGTGTTGAGGTTGATTCCAATTTGAATTTGAGGAAGGTTGAAGAATGGTTGCGGAAGAGATCGAAAATTGAAGCTTGTTGTAGGTTGTTGATGATAATGGTGTATAAAGTCGACGTAGATGAAGAGAAGAAGATTCTGAAGTTGGTTGAAGGTCCTCTTTAGAATTCATGATGGATCCGAAAGGGTGAAAACAATTTCAATGAGAAGACCTTTTCTATTATATCAGTTTCTTAACTGATTTTTGTAACTAATTTTTCTCTTTAACTGAATTTCTGTAGGACCTTCCTTTTCCTCTCCCTTTTTTTGTAGCTGATTTTAGTTATTAGCATCAAGTAAACTGGAATTTTGTTTCTAATTGATTTTCCTCCCTCAAAATGCTAATTAGTTCCTGTTATTAGTATTCTTGCTCCACTTTATTATGAAATTCCAATTTTCGTGTTTTGATGCTTCTACTGTAATAATAATAATTTTTTATATCAACCCAATAGCAAAATGTGAATTATGATGGACCTTTATGTCTCCGTTGGACAAGGGCCATAATCCATTGTGTCACCATCAATAAATGGGCCATGTGAAAACCATATAGTAGGAAAAATACTCCACGTGAGCCTTTGTAATATTCTGGACTTAAAAAAAGATATGGGATAAATCCGAAATCAAGTTTAAGAACATGAATAATGGGTGTGAGAAATGGTTTAGATAAATTGGAACTTGGCTTGGTAATTGTGGTGACTTTTGGATCACTCTTGTAAATAACAATGGCTTGAATTGGAGCTTGATGATTTTCAAATACTTTTGAAACTTCTCTTTGTAACAACAATGACTTGGTTATACAATGACTTTGGATGATATAGTGTATGTATAGTCTAATGGATTTTGGTTTTGAAATATACAAAGATATGGACTTAATCAACATATTGACATAGGGCTAACAAAAGAAATCGATTTTTTTTACGACAAAGACAAATGATTATACAATGGAAATTCGAATAAAATGGATAATAGGATCATGGTTATCAAATATGGCCTTGATCCTATCGCTAAGAGCCACAGACACACACCATGATCGAATTTGATCAAGAGCCATACTTGAATAAATAAATCCACAACTGGAAATCGAATTACTCTTGTGATAGTTTGATTCAGATCAGGCCAAACGTCCACCTGAATCGAATCGTGAACCAAACAATCACATTTGAATTATAAACCGCCAGCTTGTACTTCAACCTACGAATGGCATGCGTTATTTTTCCAAGCAATGATGTAGTGCGAAGTGTGCTACATGAAATTCTAGATGTGATAAAAAATAAAAGGGAAAATTTTGGGGTGTTACACCATGTAATACCCCGTATTTAATTAGATGCTCTGGATAATATTAATTGAATTGAATAAGGTTCCGGTGTGCTATAAGAATTAAAATAAATTAGAGCAACTGATGAACTTAAATTAATTAATTAATTATTATCTGACTCAGAGGTTTTATTAAATATTTGACTCAGAGACATTTTTGGATACTCTCAACTTGGACCAGTTAGTGTTACTAACTGAAGTTATTGTTGAAATTATTATAAAAAGAGAAAGAAGAGAAAGTTTGTAAGAGGGAAAAGAAAGAAAGAAAAGAAAAGAAGAGAAAAAGGAAGAAGAGGAAGAGAAGAAAAAGAAGAAGGATGAAACCCTAGAAGAGGAAAAGATTGGATCATCATTCTTCTTCATCAATCTTCATCAAACTCCTCGTCGATTGCAAGGTGGGTTATAGTTAGAAACCTTTTCTTTTAGAATTCTTGATTTTCTAAGAGTTAGGTTAAATTGTAAGAAAATGATAAAATTGATTAATCGAGGTTTCTAACGGTTAAAATGCTGAAATAATCGGATAGAATAGTCGGGTTATAAGTATATTAGACCTACTAAATTTGCTTGGATGATCCCTAGTGTTTGGGATGGGTTTGGAGAGGTTTTGGATGTGAAAAACTCAGGTTTTAGGCCATCTGACTGTCGGTTAACCGGTTAACCAAATGTGTTAACCGGTTAACGCTGTAGGTTTTGGAGAAAAATGTTAATTCTTAGAAAATTCATAACTTTTTACTCGGGTACCCGATTGAGACAAACTTTATATAGTTAGAAAGCTAAGACAACGTACTATCCAATGGTAAAGGAAAATATTACTTTGAAGTAGAAAATAATTATATATTTTGAGCCGACTCTTATCTGACTTTTCTGATTAACCGTAATTATGTTAGTTAGGAATTGTGGTATTTATCGAGTTATGAAACATATGATTAATCATGAGGATTGAATGAGAGTAGAGATAATGAGATTATTGTGAGAATTTTTTAATGGTGATAATTAAACTAAAATGTTAGAATTATGTAATTGAGAACTATATAATTTAAAGGTAACAAGAATATTGAAAGAGTGAGGAAACTTTACCTTAAACCGATAGTATGACCTAGCATGGTGACTAGGGTTTGTGAGATGGTATAACTTGAGAGGTAAGTATAATTACCCTAGGTTGATACAAATGTTTTAGAGACATGACAATGCTTAGGCGCCGATACTCTTATAGTATCTTCGGGCTAGGTAGTTGTGATAACTGGAAGTTTGCTTCCTTCGCGTTATGATCCTAATTTAATTATATGTGGCTTGTGTCAATATAATTAATTCGTGGATTCGAATCCCTTAATGGATGACTGTGGCCCATGCTCATCCTGGTGTGGCTAGGCGGGGAAAGTATCCATTAGGATAAGTAACGAGTGACCCGTGCTCATCCTTGTGTGGTTGGGAGGGGAAAGTTACTTTGTGGAGAGGTACTGTGACCCGTACTCGTCCTTGTGTGGCTGGGGGGGGGGGGAGTACCTTTGTTGGATAATGAGTGACCCGTGCTCGTCCTTGTGTGGTTGGGCGGGGAAAGCTATCCATAGGTAGATAATGAGTGACCCGTACTCGTCCTTGTGTGGTTGGGCGGGGAAAGTTATCTACACGTCGAGGATTGAGTGACCCATGCTCGTCTGTTATGGATGGGCGGGGAAAGATGCCTCGAAGCACCTTGTGTGTGACCCGTTTTGCTTTATCTTGCGTCTCTAGTTTTGTGTGAACTCGAAGTCTAGGTTTATCCTTGACTTGAGTGATGTTTAGATTGAACCTTTAGAGCCGAGAGAACTCTAAGATAGGGAACCCACTGAGATGTTGTTATCTCACCCTACTATTGTTGTTGCTTTTCAGGTTTCTTTTGTAGGTTTCATTTATAAGTGGAGCTATGCTCAGGATGTTTCAAGTGAAGCGTAGTTTTAGTCTTCCGCTTTGAATTTCCTTATCTTTTTACAATAATGGATATTGTATTATTCTTAGATTTTATTTTTAGTATGATTTCCATGTCCTGTGCCATAGCTTGTATTGTTTTTAGTATTGGACGAGAATGTGAATTATACTAGTAGGTATTTATGATGGTGTCAGTACCAAAAAATAAATCTCTATGATATTATTCTAGATATATATTATATGGGCGTTATAGTTGGTATCAGAGCAGGTCGTATCCTCGACCTAGCCTTGAAACATCATAAGTAA
This sequence comes from Lathyrus aphaca, assembly GCA_963966055.1. NCBI lineage: Eukaryota > Viridiplantae > Streptophyta > Magnoliopsida > Fabales > Fabaceae > Lathyrus > Lathyrus aphaca. Next base: position 389,485,777 of record OZ014524.1, read on the forward strand.
ATCTTTCCTGCCTCTTAAGTGTGTCTTGCCAGCGTGGTTCTTAATATCATATTATGTAGTACTGGGCCTGATCAACCTAATGCTATGTATGTGATAGTGTAGACACCCTAAATTTGCCCTCTGGCTTTTCTAGTTTATTCTGGCTTTTCGTTTTGCATTCATTCGCATCTTCCATTAGGTCACATCATTTGCATAAGCTCCTGAGACATGGGATCGTTATCTTCTGAGGAATTAGGGTTTCACGTTCTATCTGTGGTTATTAAAGGAGTACAAGGTCTCAGCTATGCAACCATCAGCAACATCACATTTTTATTGCTTATGTCACTAGATTAGTGTTTATTTCCCTGATTTAGTGGTCTTCAAGGATTTCACGTCTGAGGACTATTTATTAATGCATTTGTCCCATCATCAACATGGAAGTGTGAATTAAGGCCATTCTTCTTTTCTCAGCATCTCAGCTTATTCTTCTTTTCTCAACATCTCAGGAGATTTCTTCAAATTCAAGTTATTCACTAATCAGGGCAGTGTTTCAAGATAGTTCTGATGGCGGTTGGTTCAGTTGCAAGTCGTTCATTGGCGGTTGTGCTCACGTTGTTTATTGTGGGTGAAAGATAGTGCAGTTTGGTCTCGAATTAAAAGCTCAGGATTTTAGGGTTTTGTTCGCATATTGCAGAGTTCCATAAATCCTACCCATCTCCATAATTTCTGTGTTCAAATTCTTAACTCCTAATTCGTTTTTCTAACCATTTATTCATTTTCACGATTTCTATCCATTTCCATAATATCCATCTTTTTAATTGTTCATTACTCATTTTTTGTAACATTTTAAATAATCGTTGCCATCCTTTTATTCATCCCATTTTAATCCATTTTATTCCGACCAACATCCATTTCTCATATCCTTTTCACTTGTAAATATGTTTCAACCAATTAATCTTTTTTATTATTATTATTATTATTATTCAAATTTCCATTCAATTCCCAAATTCTATTTTTATTCTATCCATATTACCATTTTACATTAATATCTTGTTTTTTAATACTAAGTTCATTATCCAAAATCACACTAATTTCTATAATCCACTCATTCATTAAACTTTTTTCCGTGTCAGTTTCTAAAATCATGCTTCTTTCTTATTATTATTATCTATTTTATAGTCCATGATAATATCCACTATTAATTCATTTATCCTTTTTCTAAAGAAATCTCTAAAAGTCCAAGCAAGTCTACATGAAATAAGACCCTAGTCATTCATCATACATCAAGTTGTCAAAAAGAAAGAAAAAGTGAGTGACTTTAGTAGTCATGTTTCTCCACGCATATACAGTTGTGTGCATCCACCCACAACAAGACTCCACACCACTCCAACAACCTCACACTTTTTCTCAGCCTCACACACACATTTTTTTCCCACCAATTCTCAAGTTGGCCCCACTATACTCATAGTCACGCACCACTAGTGGCAGAAAAAAAGCATCCCGCATTGCAAAAGGATTCACAGGTTCCTCACTACACGCACAACGCATTCCACTAATAACGTTTCCAACCATTTCCATTCTGCAAACGCACTACCACAGTACATATAACCTCATCAAATAATTTCGTCACGCATCACGTACACCTTCATCACTTTTCTCACAATAACAACTCTCAACCGAATCAGCAAACCATCAAAAATTCCCTTCAACAAACCTTTTTATTCATTCTTCAATCAGCCTTCTTAATGCACCACAACAAATGTATAACCCAATGAACCTTCCCTCTCCAATTCACAAAAAACCATACCTCTTATTCTGCAGAACATCCTCCACCTTCATCCTTCTAAACCGCAGCTCACGTCCACAACCATAACTCCACTCAACCTTCAACTCATTTTTTCATTTACACTGAACAACCAACTCAGCCCTCAACCGCAAACATCACCACCAAACGCCTTCCCCTCAAATCTCCATTTCTGTTCACAACAACAATTACACAAACCACTACAATCCATCACAACCACACCGACCGCAACCTCCAACAACTTCAAATCCTCCTCATCCGTCACCACAAACCTACGTAACCTTCATCTTCCATTCAACACAAACATCACTCCTTCAACTCTCAACCTTCGACTCTCCCTTCACTGAATCCGAACCTCACTTCACCATCCTCCCTTCACAGAAACACAACAACAACCAAACCGAATCACCGCTCAACCACCTGTAAACAACCACACAATACTCAACACAGAACAGAACAGAAAGAGAAGAAGGGAGAATAAGAGATTCGTGGAACAAATCATAACAATTCACCGAAGCAGAGAAGCAGTGAGATCCAGACGGAGGGTTGAGAACGAAACTGGAAACTTCGGAGCGAATCGGAAACCATGGTGAGAGGACGATGCTGAGTCCTCAGCGTCAAAAATCTTTTGAATCTTCCATTGAGGTTCGGGAAGTCGCGGTCCGTGACAATCTGAGAGCAAATTGGAGCAAGAGTTGAAGCGGTGTGAAGCGGAACGAGAAAGAGGTTTGTGGAGAGCATCAGCAGCGAATCGCATCTGGAGTTGATGACCTTTTGGATTGTTCCTTTGAGAGAAGTGGGTTGTGCCTTTGCTTTTTCTTTGTTCTTTTTGCAGTTGTTTTGGATAGATGCGCTGGACCCTCATTTTTGGTTATTCGTGTTTATTTTTATTCATGTCAATTTGTTATTTGTTTTATTTTTTAAACAGATCTGAGTATTATTGGTGATGGTGGGCTCAACCCAGTATGAATTTGTTGTTCACCATTCAATTCCAGCGCAGCACCTCACTTTTGCTTTGATTAGTTTTTTTTAATTAAGTCAATTATTGTAGTTATTTGATTTGTTTTACTAATCTTTGTGAATAATTATTTAGGTTTTTTTCTTGGTTCTATTTTAATTATTTTCTTTGTTAAATTTTGATTAAAATTAGATATAGATTTTGATGATAAAGTTTTGATTAATTAGACGCCATTTCTTGATTTTAATTGTTTGAAATTTGATTTTAATTAATGTTGATTGTTGATCTTGGTTGAATTATTGAGTAGAGTTTGATATTGCGCACATGAGTATTAGTTGGATTGATCGTGTGAAGCTTTTGTGAGTGTTCTTGCTCCCGAGCCTTTGCACGAATTAAGGAGGCAGTGGACATTCTCCGATAGTGGACAATTTGTGCTTGACTTGTGAGTCCGCTTTGGACTGGATATTCCTTTCTGAGCTTTTGTGCGCGTACTGAAGAGGCAACGGACCCTCTCCGTTAGGTAACACTGAGGCCCGATTTTACTTATTGCATGTTGTTGCATCTGGAAGTCCTACTGGTGTAGGCTCTGTTTGTGCATTACTCATCTTATCTCCATTTCGCATTCTCATCTCCTTATCTTAGTCATTATTCATATTATCTCCATTTTGCATTCTCATCTCCTTATCTTATTTTTTATTCATCTTAATTCTTCTTCCTCATCTTATTTTATTCTTTATTAGCTTGAGGTGTGCTTAGGCCGCCGTGGAGCTTCACCTTTCATCTTTCTCTTCTTCTTCCTTCCTCATTAGGATAGAAACCTCACTAACCCTTAGGACATCCATGCATGTTAGCACTTAGGATTATTTTAGCCCCCTTTATAATTTTTCCTTTGAGATCCTTTGGTGCTCTCTCTCTTCTCCTCTTCAAACTTAATTCTAATTCACTTAATAAAGGGTGAGTACTTTCATGTGACGTGGGACTTTGCTATGAGATGCTTGCACGCGTTCCGTTTCGGGGCAAGGTGTGAGTCATCACTCGTGGTGGATAGGTCTTAGCATAAGTACCTCACAAAGAAAAGCTAAAAAACATTTCTTAACCAAAAAACCACAAAAACACTTAATAATGGTAATAGGTCAGTGTGCTTAAGCCTTCACTTGTGGGACTAGCTTTGGGGATTTCCTCCATAGATAGGCGTGCCTCTTGCGCATTCCATTTCGGGATGATGTGAGATGTACACATCCCATTGAGTAAGACTTAGGTACACTTACCTATGCAAACTTTCACTCATAAAAGCTTCTAAAAAGCATCAAACAAACAATAAGCGTCTTTCCTTCGGGAATTCTTTTCTCATCTCCTTCGCTCCGTACGCGAACTTGCTCCTACTTGTCACTTTGCAAGACGGTAACGCACTCGTCGTCCGAGCATGCAACACCTGAGCAATGGCATAGGCAGTTCAAGCCTTAATTCACAAGCAATTTTCCTTTTGTTACCCCTAGTTAGGGGAACTACGGCGTCTCTGATCCTCATTATCCTGATGAGGTACGTAGGCAGCGGGGTAGGGCCCGTTCGAGCACAATCTTTATTTTCCCTACATTTTTTCTCTTCGTTCTCTTTTTCAGTTCTTTTCCAGTTCCAGTTGCTTTTCATTTTCATTTCTTTGCTGCAGTTTTCATACCCTCACCCTTTGAAACAGATTTCTTTGCAAGCGTGGATCCCGTCGGGTACGGCGGACGATCTGGGTGCTAATACCTTCCCAGGTCGTAGCCGACTCCCGAACTCAGTCTCTTTGGTTCGCAGGACCTGTGTCCTTCCTCTTTCTTTCTTCTGGTTTGTGCAACATTACCATTCCCTTTCTTCGGGATAAAAATGCATGGCTGGCGACTCTATTCTTTTTCCGCGCCACTTACGCGTTTGTACCAGGATGGAAATCCGGGGAGCGACAGCTGGCGACTCTGCTGGGGACTGCACACCAGATGATCTCTGGTTCCCCTGTGAGTCTCTCCTAGCGCTTGTTTGTTTCTGTTTCATTGGGTGATGTTTGTTTATTGTGGTTTGTTGTATTGTATTGTTGTTTGTTTACCGCTTTTGTTTACAGCTTTATTTACAGTTTTCAGTATTTATTTTCTGCATCATGTATATCATACTGGACTGTCTGGATTGGTTTTCTGTTTGGTGGGCTTGGGTGATACTTTTTTTGAGAGATAAGCCAAGTACCCGGCTTGAGTGCACCGAAGGATTAGAGTGGACATATTGTACTCACATGTGACATGATGAGTGGCGATGTGTTTCACGCCCAGATTGCGACCGTCTTGGAAATATCTTGTGTGGGGATTTCCTCCACTTCGGGATAGGACCTTGATAGTTATGTGCATCTGGGGACCGATCATTGAGAACCTTTGTGGAAACAACCCTCTCAAGTGGTGGCAGTGGCAGACCACATTTTGTGGCAAACCCATTCGCACCCGAGGGTCCACTGGGGACTCGCATAGGATGGCCTGGTTCTCTTATAGGAACTCAGTCAAAGCATCTGGTCGTATGACATTAGTACTGTATCCTACGGGCTGAATGTACTATTGTTTCTCGATTTCAGCGCTCGAAGCTGGGGACTTATAAGGGATGCTTGTTTTTCCCGGACTCAGCTGAGGCCTCCCTGCGTAGTACATAATGCCTAACCGATTCCCTGATTTGGTCATGAGCCATTTCTCGGAAATGGTGAAAGTATTATTGCTATTCGGCTTTGAGAGTCCGTGATGTCTGACCCAGAGCCTACCCGTGAGATTGGGAGGGGTTTACAGGTTTGCAGGAACCCTTGACCTCAACATACCCTTCATCATCAGTGTGATCTTATGTTTTGGTCCGGTTATTATAATTTTGGAGTTCTTAATCCTTGGCTTTGAGTTCTTATCAGATGGTTATTATTCAGAGGACATATATCATCGAATACTTGGTTCTCAGCTCAGTGTTCCGTATCCAGACAGACACCAGTTCTCGATCACTTGCCAGTTGCATACATGCCATCATAGCATTCTAGCATACATGTTCAGTTATTTCTGAGGATCTCATCCCTGAATTTTTTCTGTTGGATTTTTGTATAAAAATGTGGATCAAAGCAGATAGATTCTTTGGAAATAACCGAACATGGAATCTCATAGCATTTGCATTGCATTTCTGTTCAGTAGGCAGGGCTCATCCGTTATTTGTTCACCATCTACAGTTGGGACTCCAGTTCTCGTATCAGACTTGAAGCAACTTTCGAGAAAAATCATGGACCCTGGAGAGCAAAGCCAGTCTGCAAGTGTTGGGTTGATAAAAGATCAGTGGGACCAACTTTTGGAGGCTATGATGACTTTGGCAAGGCAGGATGGCTGTAATTCCGCTCAAGCTCAGCCTGTACATACCCCTGTTGGGAATCCAGATGTTCAAGAGCGCCAGGTCGCCCGAAGTGGACATTCTTCTTCTGTTGATGCTGCAGATTATCACAGTTTTGCTTTCACTATGCCAGATCCCCAAGAGGCAATCCCTGTGGTGAGAATCCAAGATCCACGAGTTGTGGAGAGAGAGGAAAGATTCCGTGTGTTGGAGGAAGAGATCAAAGCCCTTCAAAGTCGTAATGTCATTGATTTAAGTGCTGCAAGCATGTGTCTGGTGCACGGCCTGGTAATACCTCCAAAATTCAAAGTACCGAAGTTTGAAAAGTACAAAGGGGATAGTTGTCCAAGGCAGCATTTGGTAAAATTTTGCAGAAGGATGGCCTCACATGAGCATAATGACAAATTGATGATTCATTGTTTCCAATACAGTCTGAGTGAGGCATCATCGAGTTGGTACATGCAGTTAGATAGCAGTTGTATCCAGTCATGGTCAGACCTAGCCAATGCATTTGTGAAGCAGTATGACTACAATCTTGACAGGGCTCTTAGCCGCATGGGTTTGCAAGTGTTATCCCAAAGAGATGGTGAATCTTTCAGAGAGTATGCCCAGAGGTGGAGAGAAGTAGCTGCTCGGGTGCAACCCCCGCTATCAGATAGAGAATTGGTGGATCTTTTCATAGAAACATTACAGGGGCCGTACTTGGAGAGGTTGAGTGGCAGTGGAACTTCGAGTTTCTCGGACTTGGTGATAGTTGGAGAACGCATTGAGAGTTTTATCAAGATGGGAAAGATCCAAGGCATTTCAGATAGCTCAGCTAAAGAGAATGAATCTTTTGTCAGTTCCCAAGGAAAGGATGTGATTGATGCAATCTGGGAGGATCCTCCAGCTCCATTGACTTATCCACAATACCCAGGCATTTCAACTGCTCAGAGTCAGCAATATTCTGAAGACGTATGTCAGATATCAGTTAACAGTGAACCTCCTCAGTATCAACAACGACCATGCCAACCGCAGCGTACTCCGCAAAGGCATCATTACTACACTAAGAGATCCAAAAGGTATTTTGATCCATTGCCAGTACCATACAGTCAAATACTCCCATGCCTGATCGATTGTGGATTGATAGTGCCGAAGAAGCCGGGTCCAGTGCCTTTTCCATATCCACCAAGTTTTGATCCCAATGTTCAATGTGGATTCCATGGCAATGCGCCAGGACATTCAGCTGAAGAATGCAAGCCTCTCAGGGATAAGGTTCAAGATTTGATTGAGTCTGGGTTGATTTCAGTGACGCCTCAAGGCATTCGAGTTAACAAGTCTCCGTTTGGTCATGTGGGTTCGTCAGCTCATGTTACGGAGAAATTTAGTGAGGATATATGTGAAGGTGATTCTCAATTTGATTCTGAAGAGCGGCTATGTGCCTCATTTTGATCCCTATTGAGGGGAACTACGTCGCTCTGATTCTTCATTGGCCTTTGGTCAATGGAGATACGTAGGCAGAAGATCGTCAGGTCTTTCCGAGCAACCTTAGGTGTCAACTTATGTGGCAATTTCATCTCAGTGTCACTCTTTTCTTCAGACGTCTTGTGTGAATGTTTGAACGTCGAAAGCTTAAGGTCTTAATAAGTGAGATTGAAGTATGGTGCTGACACGTGGTCATTTGATTGAAGATTGCAAATCTCATCAGGGAAAAGATGCTGACTACTGAAAGTATTCAAGATCAACAGGTCCAGACGGAGTCAAGTCTCCTCAACAACGGCATTGCTCAGTTTATTTACTGCATTTTCATATGTAGCTTTTATCTGTTTGTTTGAACATTTGTATGCTTGCATGAAACTTGTTTGTTTGAACATTTGTATGCTTGCATGAAACTTGTTTGTTTTGAATGTTAACTAATGAAAGGCACATGTTTGTCTTGAAGTAATTAATCTGTATTTTTTACTTATAATTTTGTGTGTGCATTGCAATACCAACTGTTGTTCTTAAACTCTGTGATGGAGGATGACGAAATGAAAACGCACAAATCTCCATTTGTGTGCTCTTGAATAAGACCTTGTTGACGATGTACAGGCTTTGTTTCAAATCCTAAACACCGGAGATATAAGGGAGATAAACACTCGCTAACCCCTTTGAGCCTTGAAGTAGGAGTTTCTTTTCACATGAAAAAACCCTCACATTTAACCCGGGATAGGGTAGGTGTCAGCTAGTTGGACCAGACGTTCATGCTTCCATAAAGGAGTGTATCTGAGGATCCCTAACATTTTGTTGTACCAAATCAAGAGGTCCAAAGACCGAAAACCACCATGGTTATCCTTCATCAACCATAAAGTGAGACAGTCACAACCCTTACAAAACAGTCAAGACAAACAGTGTCACACGGTTTGTTCGAAATAAAAATAAAAAAAAGTAAAAAGAAATAAATAGCCCGCTAAGTCGAAACTTGAAAACAAGCGACTTAGGCAAAATTAGGGAATCCCGCTGGACTCCAATTGCAAAAGATTTACGAGAATAAGTCCAGGAAAAAGTTAGGGATAAGAAAAAGACTAAAAAGCGAAAGAAAGATCCTTGAGCAAAAACAAATCGTGTGATACGGACATAAAAGACAATAAGGATGGCTGTTATACCCAACAATAACCTCAATGGTGCTTAAACTTTTAGAGTAATGGTTCCTCAATCAATACGAAACCCTTAGGAAAGGTGATCGTTTGCGAAAACTAGCTGAACATAGGAATGGAAGGACATCACGAAGATGGGAGGGCACATATTAATGTTGAGCCTATATCCTTTGTTTCCATAACCGCGAGCCAGACCATGATACAACCCTTAAAAGTCCTAATTGAAACATGGTTAATTCGAGAGCGTGCCATCATGAGATAGCGTTCCTGACTCCTATGAGTTGTGCTAAAAGACCCTCGTTGGTATTGCATATGCATGTTTATTTCATAAAAAAAATATTGTACTGTCTTAACCAGTGATTCGTTCATAAACGACATCTTTTCAATAAAAGCTTCAAGATTAACATGTGTTGCATTAGAATTTTCATTCTCAGAATGAGACATTTTCTGCTTGCATACATTTGTTTGGCGTCAAAGAAGTTCACATATGGAACCTCAGTCTAGAAGCTTAATCTTGCCAAGTTGGGAAGGCGGAAACTTCGGAAGGACATTCATGTCAAGGGGCACTTTTCCAAGAAACTTCGTTGAATAGGGCTTTTTCCAACCAGTTGGGTTAAATGCAGCCAATCCGGGGCAATAACGTCGATCAATCTCTTCAACAGCCAATCTGGGGCAATCACTTCGAGATTTAAATCTCTCACAGAGCAGTCAGTCTGGGGGTTTTTCCAAAGCAAGGCTCGTACTGGGGCAGGTCACCCAAGAAACACTAGAAGTTACTTTCTCCAAAAGACGGTTAATCAGATGTACCTACCCAAGGTTCAGAATACTGGGGCAGAACACCTCATGATGATGCAAGATCTTGGGAAAAATTCCTTCATGGACCATACAGTTTGAGGTGGTTACTTCGAGATATTCAAGAGTTTGAAAATACTGAAGCATTTCGGATGCTAGGTTTTCTGTAAAATCCTCTTAAGACAATATTACGGTATGCGAGGCCGTTCCCAGGATGAATGTCTGATGATTGATCCCAATAGGGTGCGAGAAGCATGTTTTCCTAATCAGAGAATTTCTCCTTAGACGTTGTGGTTACTTCATCTGATCATCATATACGGTTAAAGTCCAATCTTTGTTGGCATCTTTTCAACTATGACTAGTTGGTATCTATATGCGTTCAGCCTCTCATTTCAGCTGAGTGTGGCAATTTTCACTTTGGTTCGCTCCGACCCTCGAGTCGATATCACCGCTTCTGTTTTCTCAACCCTCGAGTTGATGTTGTTTCGTTTCCTCGACCCTCGAGTCGATATTGTCATCTTGTTTCCTCAACCCTCGAGTTGATTGTTGTTTCGGTTTCCTCAACCCTCGAGTTGATGTTGTTTCGTTTTCCTCGGCCCTCGAGTCGATGTTGCTACTTTATTCCCTCAACCCTCGAGTTGATGTTGTTTCGGTTTCCTCAACCCTCGAGTTGATGTTGCTTTGTTATCCTCGTCCCTTGAGTCGATATTGTTGCTTTCGTTTCCTCGACCCTCGAGTCGATGTTGTTGTCGCTTTATTCCTCAACCCTCGATTTGATGTTGTTGTGTTCTCCTCGACCCTTGAGTCAATATCATAGTCTTCACTTCTTCAACCCTTGAGTTGATACTTAGTAAGTCTGTCATAAAAGGAAATTCAAAATCACAACATCAAAGTTCAGACATACTTGGACTCATTTATGCCCGGGGCAGGTGTGCATATCTTTGTGCTTACAGGGCACAATATTTCGCAGTGACACGAAGTTTTTCAGGAATCCTTGTGAGCCGAATTCTTTCACAATTCATGCAGTCTGGGGCAGTTATGTCAAGATTCGACGAATCTCTAAAGAGTTTGAAGACACTTGGGCATTTTGGATGTCATGTCTTCTGTAAAATCCTCTTAGATTGATCTTCAAGCAGTCAACTAGTCCGGAAAATGAAAGATGTCATTAGATGATATTCCCCACAGAGTTCATATTGGATTTTCACCCCCGTCAGTGAAATATTTCCCAGCCAAGTTGCCATACTTTTGGGTATTTGATGATACAGCCAGGTATTCATCACCTCAGTCAGAGTTAGGTGTCCAGACCTCTTAACTTGTCTTCCCCTGCAGAGTTGTTACTCTTATGGCCAATCAGGCATTTGCCTACCGCTCATCTACAACTTTCCAGCACTCGTCTGTGTTTGGTATGCCTGATATTTGTGGATACTCGTCTGTATCACTCCCCGAAGCGCTCGTCTGTGTTTCCAAGATCATCGCTGATACTCGTTTGTATCGTCGACTTATAACACTCGTCTGTGTTTCTTTGATGATCATTCCAATGCTCGTCCGCATTGAAGAGGTTGAAAATCCTGACGGTGGGATTAACGCGTCAAAACAATTACCGGAACCTGCGTAAGGGTTATTCGAAGAAGACTCGTCCGTCTTATTCCACTTATCTGCGTAAGGATTCGTGAAGAGGATTCGTCCATCCTAGTTGCATGTCTGTCCCACAGACTTATATGCATTTCCGGAACCTGCATAAGGGTTATCCGAAGAAGACTCGTCCGTCTTATTCCACTTATCTACGTAAGGATTAGTGAAGGAGATTCGTCTATCTCAGGTTACTTTGAAGATCCTTAAGGGCTCGTCCGCTCTCTGCACCTGGCGTCACAGGTCATTCGAAGACTCGTCTGTCTCATGATTCATTAGAACCTTTGGTTTCGTTGGAAGGAGCTCGTCTGCTCATCTCTCAGCTCAGTTGCAACGTCATTGGATTGGGTTTATTTCCCATTTCTTGTTTTCTGCATCAGAGCGCAAATTTCCGTTTTTCTTGGGTATTCAACCACAGTTTATCTTGAACGGTCGAAAGCGGAAGCAATCGTCCTTTTCAGATCAACAGCTGATTGAATAGGGGCAGCTGTAGACACCCTAAATTTGCCCTCTGGCTTTTCTAGTTTTATTCTGGCTTTTCGTTTTGCATTCATTCGCATCTTCCATTAGGTCACATCATTTGCATAAGCTCCTGAGACATGGGATCGTTATCTTCTGAGGAATTAGGGTTTCACGTTCTATCTGTGGTTATTAAAGGAGTACAAGGTCTCAGCTATGCAACCATCAGCAACATCACATTTTTATTGCTTATGTCACTAGATTAGGGTTTATTTCCCTGATTAAGTGGTCTTCAAGGATTTCACGTCTGAGGACTTTTTATTAATGCATTTGTCCCATCATCAACATGGAAGTGTGAATTAAGGCCATTCTTCTTTTCTCAGCATCTCAGCTTATTCTTCTTTTCTCAACATCTCAGGAGATTTCTTCAAATTCAAGTTATTCACTAATCAGGGCAGTGTTTCAAGATAGTTCTGATGGCGGTTGGTTCAGTTGCAAGTCGTTCATTGGCGGTTGTGCTCACGTTGTTTATTGTGGGTGAAAGATAGTGCAGTTTGGTCTCGAATTAAAAGCTCTGGATTTTAGGGTTTTGTTCGCATATTGCAGAGTTCCATAAATCCTACCCATCTCCATAATTTCTGTGTTCAAATTCTTAACTCCTAATTCGTTTTTCTAACCATTTGTTCATTTTCGCGATTTCTATCCATTTCCATAATATCCATCTTTTTAATTGTTCATTACTCATTTTTCGTAACATTTTAAATAATCGTTGCCATCCTTTTATTCATCCCATTTTAATCCATTTTATTCCGACCAACATCCATTTCTCATATCCTTTTCACTTGTAAATATGTTTCAACCAATTAATCTTTTTTATTATTATTATTATTCAAATTTCCATTCAATTCCCAAATTCTATTTTTATTCTATCCATATTACCATTTTACATTAATATCTTGTTTTTTAATACTAAGTTCATTATCCAAAATCACACTAATTTCTATAATCCACTCATTCATTAAACTTTTTTCCGTGTCAGTTTCTAAAATCATGCTTCTTTCTTATTATTATTATCTATTTTATAGTCCATGATAATATCCACTATTAATTCATTTATCCTTTTTCTAAAGAAATTTCTAAAAGTCCAAGCAAGTCTACATGAAATAAGACCCTAGTCATTCATCATACATCAAGTTGTCAAAAAGAAAGAAAAAGTGAGTGAATTTAGTAGCCATGTTTCTCCACGCATATACAGTTGTGTGCATCCACCCACAAAAAGACTCCACACCACTCCAACAACCTCACACTTTTTCTCAGCCTCACACACACATTTTTTTCCCACCAATTCTCAAGTTGGCCCCACTATACTCACAGTCACGCACCACTAGTGGCAGAAAAAAAGCATCCCGCATTGCAAAAGGATTCACGGGTTCCTCACTACATGCACAACGCATTCCACTAATAACGTTTCCAACCATTTCCATTCTGCAAACGCACTACCACAGTACATATAACCTCATCAAATAATTTCGTCACGCATCACGTACACCTTCATCACTTTTCTCACAATAACAACTCTCAACCGAATCAGCAAACCATCAAAAATTCCCTTCAACAAACCTTTCTATTCATTCTTCAATCAGCCTTCGTAATGCACCACAACAAATGTATAACCCAATGAACCTTCCCTCTCCAATTCACAAAAAACCATACCTCTTATTCTGCAGAACATCCTCCACCTTCATCCTTCTAAACCGCAGCTCACCTCCACAACCATAACTCCACTCAACCTTCAACTCATTTTTTCATTTACACTGAACAACCAACTCAGCCCTCAACCGCAAACATCACCACCAAACGCCTTCCCCTCAAATCTCCATTTCTGTTCGCAACAACAATTACACAAACCACTACAATCCATCACAACCACACCGACCGCAACCTCCAACAACATCAAATCCTCCTCATCCGTCACCACAAACCTACGTAACCTTCATCTTCCATTCAACACAAACATCACTCCTTCAACTCTCAACCATCGACTCTCCCTTCACTGAATCCGAACCTCACTTCACCATCCTCCCTTCACAGAAACACAGCAACAACCAAACCGAATCACCGCTCAACCACCTGTAAACAACCACACAATACTCAACACAGAATAGAACAGAAAGAAAAGAAGGGAGAATAAGAGATTCACCGACCAAATCATAACAATTCACCGAAGCAGAGAAGCAGAGAGATCTAGACGGAGGGTTGAGAACGAAACTGGAAACTTCGGAGCGAATCGGAAACCATGGTGAGAGGACGACGCTGAGTCCTCAGCGTCAGAAATCTTTTGAATCTTCCGTTGAGGTTCAGGAAGTCGCGGTCCGTGACGATCTGAGAGCAAATTGGAGCAAGAGTTGAAGCGGTGTGAAGCGGAGCGAGAAAGAGGTTTATGGAGAGGATCAGCGGCGAATCGCGTCTGGAGTTGATGACCATTTGGATTGTTCCTTTGAGAGAAGTGGGTCGTGCCTTTGCTTTTTCTTTGTTCTTTTTGCACTTGTTTTGGATAGATGCGCTGGACCCTCATTTTTGGTTATTCGTGTTTATTTTTATTCATGTCAATTTGTTATTTGTTTTATTTTTTAAACAGATCTGAGTATTATTGGTGATGGTGGGCTCAACCCAGTATGAATTTGCTGTTCACCATTCAATTCCAGCGCAGCACCTCACTTTTGCTTTGATTAGTTTTTTTAATTAAGTCAATTATTGTAGTTATTTGATTTGTTTTACTAATCTTTGTGAATAATTATTTAGGTTTTTTTCTTGGTTCTATTTTAATTATTTTCTTTGTTAAATTTTGATTAAAATTAGATATAGATTTTGATTAATTAGACGCCATTTCTTGATTTTAATTGTTTGAAATTTAATTTTAATTAATGTTGATTGTTGATATTGGTTTAATTATTGAGTAGAGTTTGATATTGCGCACATGAGTATTAGTTGGATTGATCGTGTGAAGCTTTTGTGAGTGTTCTTGCTCCCGAGCCTTTGCACGAATTAAGGAGGCAGTGGACATTCTCCGATAGTGGACAATTTGTGCTTGACTTGTGAGTCCGCTTTGGACTGGATATTCCTTTCTGAGCTTTTGTGCGCATACTGAAGAGGCAACAGACCCTCTCCGTTAGGTAACACTGAGGCCCGATTTTACTTATTGCATGTTGTTGCATCTGGAAGTCCTACTGGTGTAGGCTCTGTTTGTGCATTACTCATCTTATCTCCATTTCGCATTCTCATCTCCTTATCTTAGTCATTATTCATCTCATCTCCATTTTGCATTCTCATCTCCTTATCTTATTTCTTATTCATCTTAATTATTCTTCCTCATCTTATTTTATTCTTTATTAGCTTGAGGTGTGCTTAGGCCACCGTGGAGCTTCTCCTTTCATCTTTCTCTTCTTCTTCCTTCCTCATTAGGATAGAAACCTCACTAACCCTTAGGACATCCATGCATGTTAGCACTTAGGATTATTTTAGCCCCCTTTAGAATTTTTCCTTTGAGATCCTTTGGTGCTCTCTCTCTTCTCCTCTTCAAACTTAATTCTAATTCACTTAATAAAGGGTGAGTACTTTCATGTGACGTGGGACTTTGCTATGAGATGCTTGCACGCGTTCCGTTTCAGGGCGAGGTGTGAGTCATCACTCGTGGTGGATAGGTCTTAGCATAAGTACCTCACAAAGAAAAGCTAAAAAACACTTCTTAACCAAAAAACCACAAAAACACTTAATAATGGTAATAGGTCAGTGTGCTTAAGCCTTCACTTGTGGGACTAGCTTTGGGGATTTCCTCCATAGATAGGTGTGCCTCTTGCGCATTCCATTTCGGGATGATGTGAGATGTACACATCCCATTGAGTAAGACTTAGGTACACTTACCTATGCAAACTTTCACTCATAAAAGCTTCTAAAAAGCATCAAACAAACAATAAGCGTCTTTCCTTCGGGAATTCTTTTCTCATCTCCTTCGCTCCGTACGCGAACTTACTCCTACTTGTCACTTTGCAAGACGGTAACGCACTCGTCGTCCGAGCCTGCAACACCTGAGCAATGGCATAGGCAGTTCAAGCCTTAATTCACAACCAATTTTCCTTTTGTTACCCCTAGTTAGGGGAACTACGGCGTCTCTGATCCTCATTATCCTGATGAGGTACGTAGGCAGCGGGGTAGGGCCCGTTCGAGCACAATCTTTATTTTCCCTACATTTTTTCTCTTCGTTCTCTTTTTCAGTTCTTTTCCAATTCCAGTTGCTTTTCATTTTCATTTCTTTGCTGCAGTTTTCATACCCTCACCCTTTGAAACAGATTTCTTTGCAAGCGTGGATCCCGTCGGGTACGACGGACGATCTGGGTGCTAATACCTTCCTAGGTCGTAACCGACTCCCGAACTCAGTCTCTTTGGTTCGCAGGACCTGTGTCCTTCCTCTTTCTTTCTTCTGGTTTGTGCAGCATTACCATTCCCTTTCTTCGGGATAAAAATGCATGGTTGGCGACTCTATTCTTTTTCCGCGCCACTTTCGCGTTTGTACCAGGATGGAAATCCGGGGAGCGACAGATAGGTAGTATCATGGTTGTGCGACCATGAGGACTTCGAAGTGTTGTTGTAACTTGTTCTGTGAGAGTAGATTCAAGCCAAGAGTTAGCAAGGGGAGCCTTGGTCAGCTCAGTTGGAGTCTTCTTAAGAGTTTTACTTCTTGTAACATGGAGTTGTCGAGAAGTGTGTTGTTTGAGAAATCCCCTAGGAACGGATAGAGTCTGAAAGGTACAGATGTCTACAAGATGAGTGGTCAATGCATCAGGGAATATTTAAAGTCACTGGTGGATACGTATTGGTCACTGGTACGGATATGAGTTCAGAGAAATCTCATTCCACAAAAAGAGAGGATGTTTTGTGGAATGTGTGACTTAAGGTTTGGGGATGAGCTAATTGCTAGTATTTCAGTTCTAAGATCGTGGTGGAATCATAGATGAATGAAAGTACTTGAAGGAATGTATTCGGATAATACCTTGCAGGTGAATAGAAGTTACAGGTAAAGAGTGTTTGTTTACTTATGGGAACCTAAGGTTGTGGTGAAATATGAAGAAAAACACAAAGGTATGACTACATGTTTCAAATGAGGCAAGTATACTCCGGACAAAGGATGGGAGACTAGAGTTGTATATCTGGTTGTGTCTGTAAACACCCCAAGCTTTCCCTCACTTTTTTTTCACACTATGGCTTGTGATCACTCATTTTCATAAGCATATCATCTCACATTGCATGTTTATTTCACTGCATAAGTTGCACAATTAGGGTTTGTGATCAGGAGAATCCAAGAGGTGATCTGAGCTATCTCAATGGTCTTGAAGCATTCCAAGAGGGTCCATGAGTGTTCTATGATCATCTTATGCTCCCCAAAGTTCTTAAAAGTAAAGAAATCACAAAGCATTGCAAAAGCATAGAGGCAGACTGAAGATTTCCTACACAGATGACCTAAAATTAGGGTTTTGGGTTTGAGGCCCTTAATCTCAAAAATTTTGGTCATTTGTGATTCTAATTGTCTTTATATTTTATAAGGAGAATGTGTACCAAATTTGATGAAGAAATTCATTGTGGAAGTCATCTGATCAACTGGTAACTTATTGTGCAAGAAAAGTCATAATCAGGGCATCTGAGGCCACCACCAATGGTACCAAAGGGTCATCTTCATCAATTTGAGGTTCTATGATCTTTATTTGATCTTAGAAGTGGTTATAAGTTCACAAGATTGAAGAATTTCAAGCCATTTGCAAACTTTCCATTTTTGGACATGACTTGTAATGAAAACTTTCCATTTTGGGAAAGATTTTCAACCTCCTCTTTCTTGATAAAAAAGGCTTCAAATGAAAAATATTTAAACATGAAAGTTATAGATTGGATGTTCCCATTTTCAAAAAATACAAGAACTCCTCTTGATTCATCCTAGAACTCAAGATATGATGTTTCAAAGTTGGGAAAAATCTTATAATTTTCAAGTATGTGCCAAAGAGGGATTTTTTCAAAATGAAGTTTCAAGACTTCTAATGACCTCTAATCCACCTCTAAGCATAATAACATGATAATGCAACATTGCTTGACCAAAATCATGCCTTGGATCACAAGAAACCATGGATCATTTTCACAAAATTCTCAAAGAGGGAAAAATGCAAAAGTCTTGCTATCTTGCAATCCAAGTGTTACAGCTCACAAAATCTGATTCAAGGGACATCCTTGAATGAAGCTAAAGCATGACAAGCATTGGAAACACCTCTGACTCGTGCCATGCTCATAGTTTCCAAGTTTTGACTTTTTTGCAATTCACCCATACCAATCAAACTGAGCCACCACTAACTTTCTGACCAATCACAATGCTCTATACTAACATCATGGACCTCATTTCATACAACATTGAAGCCTGAAACAACTCACAAGCTCAGAATCACAAAAACCTCAAGAAACCTTCATCTCTTCGAAACTCATCACACAAGCTTCAAAACTCAAATCTTTTTCCACCAATCATCTCCACATAACCTAAGGATCACAAAGCACCCTTCACCATGACCTAAAAGCCACCCCATCACAAACACGATTTCTGAGTTATCAGAACTGAAATACACAAACTAGATCATTTAAACTTCATTCAAGCCTTCAGAAGCATCAGGGTGATCATTGGAGTGGATTAGCATCAAGGAAATGGCCAGAAAGCCCCAAACTGCAAAGCTTCATCTCAGGTAACCAACTTCAAACATTTTTCCAGAACTTGTTTTATAAGTTACAAATTGATTCTACATGATGTGCTGATCATTGTGATATATTTACTTTTGAAAATGGTTGACTTTTAAGCATTTCATAGCCTTCTGAAACTTTGCCCGTATTTTGTTGTTTGCTTCAATTCAGCTGATTCATGAAAAATGAATGAGTTTTTATGTTTGATTTGTGTTATATGATGTTCAATGATCAATTCTGGAGAGTTTGATGCGTTTCCATGGCCTGTGGAGAGAGTTTGGGTGAGAGAGCCACTGGAGAAGACGACCAGAGTTCTTCTCCGGCCACCTGAGAGTCATTAGGGCTAATCCTCATTAATTGTCCAGTTTAAATCTTAGCCATTGGATCTTAGGGTTATCACACGTTTGAATGGACCAGATCATTTCACTTAACCCTAAACCTAATTAATTAACTTAATTAATTTTAATTAGTCGGGATTAATCTAAACCATAGGATAGCGCGCCAGTTGTAGGTTTGAACCTGTGTCCTTGATTTGTCATGCTTAAAGTCAATCTGACCTGCCATTTGGACCACTCATCCACGCAACTTTAAATCTTAGCCCTTCATTCAGATTACTTTTGTTTTTATTTTATTTTCTTTGCATTTTAATTTGCATAATTATTTAAAATAACAAATTAGTTTATAAAAATCTCATTTTCTGCACTTTCACTTTAAATATTTTTCTAAACTCAAAAACATTTTTATTTTTAATTTTTGCATTAAAATGTATTTTTAAATCATTTAAATGTTTTATTTAATTAATTAATTGATTTTAATTAATTAAAAATACATTTAGGTATCTAAAAATCACAAAAACAATCATGATGCATTCTTACACATTTAGAACAATTTACAAACTCACCATACAAATTTCTTTTTAGGTTTGATCATGTTTTCACAATTTTCTTTGAATTAGGGTTCATAAATTCACCTTTTTCTAACCCTAACTTGAAAAAATCATTTCTGATCAACCATGACGAGTTTGAACTTGATTCTTTTTGAATTCTTTCACACTTTGCATCTAGTATCTAGGTTATGTAACTCATAATTTTGCGTTGCATTTTCAAATTGTTTAGCATTTTTCCTTTAGAACCATCAAAAAACCCTAGTTAACATAGGAAATTCATATCTTTGCCTAGGTTTAGCTTCTGGCCTCCACCTTTGGGGATGATCTTGTGTGTGTTTATGGTTTGTTTGAGTTCATTTTCAAAATTTTATCATGATGTATGCTTCTGTTTTGGTCTTGTGCATCTCATACATTCATAAAACTCTAATTTCTGATGTTCATTTGCATTCATCTTTGCATATCATCATCATATGATCTTGCCATGACACTCCAAGAATTTGTATTCCATCTTAGACATCTTAAGAAATGTTTGAACATTGCTTGATCATTTCTTCATTCATTTGATATGCTTTTCATTCATTACATTTCATGTTTACCCATGTATTTTCAAGTTTCTAACATGCTTCCTTTGCATCTCATCTCTTGTATGATCATTCATATGCATCTCACATGTCTATGCATCATTGCATAACACATTTACATTACATGATTTCTTCTAGTTTTGGTCATTGCATCATTATTTGTTGCATTTCATTTCATTTATTTCCTTATGCATCTCACACTAACATTTCAGGGGCTTATGGTAAGTTGTTTGGGATGTGGATTTCCCTTCACATCCCACCTCTTCTCATATCTTCATATGCATTCTTACTTGTCTTTGAAGTTAATTTTCTTAACTTGTGCTTTCTTGCTCCTTCTCTTTATTTTAGGTTACTTATCTTCTTTAAGAAGTAAGTAACCTATTCCCCTCTCTCTTCTCTTTTCATATGCTTCTTCTTCCTTGGTGGCCTTCTGAAGATCTTTCTTTTAAGCCTCACAAACCATAAGAATCTCCAAGCATGATAATTTTAGGGTTGTACATAGTCTCCCCTAGTATTTTACCTTTGAGTCTCCTTGAGTCTCTTTTCTTATCTCATAATCAGAGGCTAAACACTTAAAGCTTTAGGACTTTGAATTAGGGTTATGCATGCATCCTTATCTTAGGATGGAGTGTATAACTTTAATCCTTAGTGTTAAACCTTTAATTTGCTTACACCTTCTAATTAAAACACCTAATAATAATCAAGACTTTAGCTTGTAACTTGGGCCTTATGTTAGGGTTACATCTCTTCCTCTTGGTTAAGAGGGACTAACCCTAGTGTTTAATGGACAAGTCCCCCTCAAGATAAGTCTTACAAATATAAAATCCACTTCTTAATCTCACCCTTTAATTAAAATTCATCTTTAATAAAGGCTTGTTATAAAATGAATTTAATCCCTAACCATGGATTAAGTTGAGGTATCTTCCTCAACTTAAGTGTTCTCATCTATCATCCTTCTCTTTGGATGGTGTAATGAGTTCACTAATCCTTGATTAAAGATTAAACTCATTACTTAACACAAAACAAATTCCAAAAAAACATATTAATAATCACAAATAGGTTAATGATCTTAATCCTATATCATCATTGTAATTAAGTTGAGATGCTTATCTCACACTTAAGTAGGCTCATCATCCCTAATCAGAGAGGATATAATGAGTTTACAACCTTTGATTTAGGCTTAAGCTCATTATCTTATGAAAAACACCAAAAGCAATAAAAACCGAAAACACAAAAACAAACAATAATCGTCTCCTCCGGGATTATTTCTTATCACACTCATTCACAAACAAGAACTTGTTTCTTCCGTCTAATGCAAGACAGTTAGCACTCAAGCCAGACGAGTCACACACTTGAGCATAGACAAGTAAGCAGTTCACAACCAAATCATCCAGTCTCTTTGAGTCGAACTATGGTGTTCTGACTTCCTCATTGCACGAGAGGATACATAGGCATAACTTAATAGTTGTCGAACAAAAGTCTCTTTGTCATCCTCCTCTTTCAACTTTCTTTTCTAAGCCTCAGTCTTGAGCATCTCACTCTCTTTTTGCACTGACACACTGTACTTTCTTTCCTAGCTTTCCATATACAGTCGGCACATACACTACCCCTTTTAAACACAATCAAGTAAGTGTGGATCCCGTCGAGTACGAAGGACGATCTGGGTGCTAATACCTTCCCAGGTCGTAACCAACCCCCTTTCTCAGTTTCTTTGGTTCGCAATTGTCTTATCCATACCCTTCCAGGTTTATGCAGCATTACCTTTCCTTCGGGATAAAAATGCCTAGATGGCGACTCTATTCAACCTCAACCTCCAACATCATCTACCGTTCGCGTCTGCACTAGGACGAGAGTCCGGGGAGCGACATCTTGGTGACTCTGCTGGGGACACTCTTTGCAACCAGGGCTTCATGTTCTTTTGTGGGTTTCTTCTAACGCTTGTTTGTTTGTGTTTATGGGGGTGTTATGTGCTATGTACTATGTGTGCTTTTGTTTTTGCTTTATTTATTGCTTTCTGTACTACTTTATTTACTGCATTTTACTTTATCGCTTTCATTTACCGCTTTATGCATTTCATTTATTATTATCATATCATGTGCTGGATTTTCTGGTTTTCTTTGGTGGGAGGGGTATTCCAGTGAGAAAGGTCCAACACAAAGGCCTGAGTGACAGACATAGGATTAGATTGGCTTCATAATCTTTTCCATTCCATTTCGGTATGGTGCGGGAATATGAAAAGAGGGTTCAGACATGGGTTTCTTCTTGAGAACTCTGTGTTACGGATCTCCTGTAGTGCTAGGGCTATCTGGGAAGCCTGCTATGTATGGATGACCTTTTTAGATCACCTTCAGCATCTGAGGTGAATTAGAGGAGGATTCTTTATGATTAGGGTAAACACTGTACCTCTGAGTTAGAAGTTTTTACACTTCTCATAATAAATCCGAATCTGAGGATCCTTGTTCTAGAACAATACCTGTGAGTGGGTTGGGTTGTTTACAGGTTTACAGGAACCTTTGACCTCATCATACCTTGCTACTGGAATGTTTTAAGGTCACACTATTCTGGACGGATTCTTATGAAACCCTGGACAAGTGACTCTTTATTTGAGTCCCTAACCTGTTATTGGTTCTCAGGCCTTCATCCGAAATTCTGAACACTCATGGACCCTACCAAAAGCAACTGACAATCCAGCACATGATCACAAACCCTTGCATATCATTCAGCATACATCATATTGCATCATTTAACATTTTGTCTATTTGTTTTTATAGGGTATCCACTTCCTATTGGTTTGGTTTTGACCGTTTTTCTGCTCAGACATCTTTTCCAACACTTCTTCAGTTGTCTTCTTCAGCTATCTACATCAGTTATCTTCTTCATCAACATCCATTGTCAGTATGGACTCATCCAGAAAGAGAAACATCACTGACCACTTCTTTGAGTACCCTCTAGTAGGCATCAGGCAGATATATGCCCTTATCACTCCTGAGCATGTTCCTTTATTCAAAGAGAATTATGGTGGTATCCTGGACATGATCATGGACTTGGACACATCACAGAGGAGAATGATTCACACATGTCTCCAGTTTTATGACCCTCCTCTCTGTTGCTTCACTTTCCCAGATTTTCAGATTGGTCATTTGCTGGAAGAGTATTCTATGCTATTGGGTGTCCCTATCAGAAGAGGAATTCCTTTCAACCCTGAGATGACTGCTCCTAAGAATGAAGACATAACTAAGGCTCTACATCTGGAAGCCACTACCATTGATGAACATATGACCACCAAGGCTGGAATCCCAGGCCTTCATTTGGACTTCTTAATCACTCAGGCTACCAGGCATGCTGCAATAGGGAATTGGGAATCTGTTTGTGCTCTCTTATATCTTAGTATATATGGTATCATCTTGTTTGCGAACGAGCCTAAGTTTACAAGCAAGAATTCCATCCACATCTTCATGCTCAAGAATCCAGTACCTGCCTTTTAGGAGATTTCTATTACTCAGTGCATCAGAGGAATGAGAAGCTGAGAGGGAGACTGGTCAGATGTTGTGCACCCCTTTTCTACACTTGGTTGATAAAACATATACCGAAGACGGAAGCTTTCCTGAATCCACATCAGTCAAGGAACTGGGCTAAAAGGATGATAGCCCTTACTTCAGAAGACATCAGGTGGTGTACTCAGAACACCAAGGGCAGGGACATAATAACAAGTTGTGGACAATATCCTAATGTACCTCTTATTGGGGTGAAGGGTTGCATCAATTTCAATCCTTTGCTTTTCAGAAGACAATTAGGGTATGCCCTGGTACACCCACCTCAAGAGCAGGACTTAGCAGAGTCTCTTTACTGTGTTGTTTAGAATAAACATGCCACCGTCCGACGAGAAACCTGGGCTTGGGACCACATACAGACTAAAGCGACTGCTATTATGGATAAGTGTAACAACATAGCTTCAGCTCAGTACATTGAATGGTCGCGCATCAAAGGACAAATCACTCGCATGCCATTCACTCTGGAAGATGTTCCAGGGCCATCAGCAGTAGAGCACATAGCTATAGTGAGTCTAGAGGATTTTGAGAAGTTGAAAGATAGGAATGTTCAGCTTTATGAAGCTCTGAAGAATACCCTTTGGGAAAGGAATGATAGTCGTCTGGACAATGAAAGGTTAGCGAATCTCCGTATCGCGCATGTGACTAAGATAGAGAAGACAAAGGACTTCATCAGAAAAGCCCAAGCAGGGTAGTTGGTATTGAAGAATGCTTGCAAAGAAGGCAAGATTCAAAAATCCAGAGCTGAACACTACCTAGAAGAGAGTCAGGCTAGATGGATCAGGATCACTGAAGCTTGCTAACAAGAAGATCAGAAGACACAGGCTAAGATAGAGCAGCTGGAAGCCAATGAGAAGAAGAGTCAAAGAGCACTCCTAGCACCACAGAAGGAAATCTTCGAGCTAAAACTCCGGGAGGGGTTGAAGAGATCAAAAGAACAAGACAAGTACCAGAAGATGACAAGTGCCATTGCAACCAGGAACCTTCTTATCAGGACCATCACATAATATCCAGTTGGACCAGTGACTGATGCTCTCCTGAAGGAAGTCAAAGAGGATGAATTTGGGCTGGATGTTTGATTTCTCTTTTACTTGTATTTTATTTTGTTTGTACTTTAATTCTCCATGGTGATTTTGTTTGTATTCTTGACTTGATTGTATTCTGACCCACCATGGGAACTTGTTGTAATCATAAACTATGTATTTTGGCATTTTGTAATGTTATGGTTTGTGTGTTACCTGGATCTGCTTGTGGACTTCATTTCTCTTCAACATATCCATCATTCCCAAAGGTCTGGAGGGTCAAAACCAAAAAGACAAACCGGATACCCTTGGAAGACAAATAGACATATTGCATTGCATGCTAACTTCATATTCTTTTGTTTTGCAGGAATTTTGTTATTGTTTTCTCACTCTGCTGATTGTTTCAGGAAATATTGCTCGCAGGAGGGTCTTTCTCGTCAATCACATCCATAGGTATCTGTCGCTCCCACCAAAATGACACGAGGCCAAGAGGGGTACAGACGCGAACGGCCGGCGAAAGGAGAAGGATGAAAAGAGTCGCCAGCTAGGCATTTTTATCCCGAAGGAAAGGTAATGCTGCATAGACCTAAGAAAAGATGGATAAGACGGTTGCGAACCAGAGAAACTGAGAAAGGGGGTTGGTTACAACCTGGGAAGGTATTAGCACCCAGATTGTCCGTCGTACTCGATGGGATCCACGCATAAATGATTTGTGTTTAAAAGGGGTAGTGTCTGTGCTATTTTGTGTACAAAAGCTGGAAAAGAATGCAAGTGTCAGTGCAAAAGAAGTGTGAAGTGAAATAAAAGAGTGTCAGTGTAAGGAAAGAGTGTAAAGCTCAAGACTATGAGGCTTAAAGAATAATGCTGGAAGAGGGGGGAATATACAGAGACTTTTTTTCGATAACAATTAAGTTATGCCTACGTATCCTCTCGTGCAATGAGGAAGTTAGAACACCGTAGTTCAACTCAAAGAGACTGAAAGATAAATTAACTGATGAACTGCTTGCTTGTCTATGCTCAAGTGTATGACCTGTCTGGCTCAGGTTCTAACTGTCTTGCATCAGATGGAAGAAGCAAGTTCTCGTTTGTGAGTGAATGAGGTGAGAAAAGAATCCCAGAGGAGATGATTATTGTTTGTTTTTTATGTTTTCAATCTTTTATTGCTTTTGGTGGTTTGTCATAAGAAAATTAGCTTAAGCCTAAACCAAGGGTTAGTAAACTCATCACATCTTCCCTCTGATTAGGGGTAATGAGAATACCTTAAGTCTGAAGTAAGCACCTCACACTTAATCACCATGATGTAGGATTAAGATCATTAACCTACTTGTGAATATTTAGATGTTTTTGGAGTTTTTGTTTAGTGTTAAGTAATGAGTTTAAGCCATAATCACGGATTTAATGGACTCATTGCACCATCCTAATAGAAGGATAATAGATGAGAACATTTAAGTTGAGGAAGACTCCTCAACTTAATCCATGATAAGGGATTAACCTCATGACAAAACAAACCTTGATTAGAGTTGATTTTAGTTAATGGTAAGATTAAGAAAAGGATTTTATGGTTTGTAATACAACTTGAGGGGGACTTGTCCATTAACACTAGGGTTAGTCCTTCTTAACCAATTAAGGAAAGAATTAGAACCCTAATGCAAGGCCCAAGTTACAAGCTTGATGTCTTAGTGATTATTAGGTGAATTGATTAAAGGGTTTAAACACATTAAGGGTTTAACACTTAGGATTGAAGTTATACACTCCATCCTAATAGAAGGATACAGGCATAACCTTAATCACAAAGCCTTAAAACCTTTAAGGTTTAGTCCTTGATTAAGAGATGAGAAGAGAAGACTCAAAGAGGACACAAAGGTAAAACTAATGAGGGACTAATAAAACCCTAATTGTGATCATGCTTGGGTGTTCCTAGGGTTTATGGGGCTTGCAAGAAGATCTTCAAGAGAAAAAAAAGCCACCAAGGAAGAAGCAGGATGAAGGAAGAGAAGCAAGAAGAAGTAAGACAACTTACTTCACTTAAGAAGATAAGTTTCTTGAAGAAAGAAAGTGAGGAAGGAGCATGAATGAGCAATCTCACTCTAATTCACAAGTAAAATGCAGCAATGATGCATAGGAGAGATGATAAAGGATTGTGAGAAGTGAAGGCAAATTCACTTCTCAAAGTACTTACCACCTGAAAAGTTAGCAAAAGGAAATGAAATGAATGCAAGGATGAAAAACAAAAACAGAAGCATATTCATGATGCAAATGATGCTATGACATGATGCAAAGGCATACAAAGTGCAATGGATGTTCATACAAGTGATGAGAATGCAAATGAAGCATGAAAGAAGCATGAAAGTTCATGGATGCACATGAAATGTAATGAATGCATAACATGGAAAATGGATGATGCAATGATCAAACATGATTCTAATGTGTCCTAAGATGTCTTATATGTCATATGAATGCATAAAATGTCATGGCAAGTTCTTATATGAATGCTTATGCAAGATGTATGCAAAGGAAGATGAGAAATTAGGGTTTTAAGGCAACATGAGTGGCAAAACTCAAAAACAGAAGCAAATGACAAGATAAAAAAATTGAAAATGCAATCAAGAGAACCCTAAACCCATATGATTTCACACCCCAAAGGAGAAGGTCATAAGCTAAACCCTAAAGGACTTATGATTTTTCTAAGTTTGCTTGAGTTTTAAGGGTGATCCTATAGGGAAAATGCCAAACAAATTGAAAATGAAAGATAAAAATGAAACAAAAATGTTTTTAGATGCTTGAAAGAATGTATAACACAATGCAAAAAGAACCATTCACAAACTCAACTTGGATCAAAAGTTATGAATTTTTGAAGTTAGGGTTAAAAATATTCAAATTAAAGAACCCTAATTCAAATGAAAATTGTCAAAGTATGGTCAAAACCAAGAAGCAATTTGTCTTGTGAGTTTGTAAATGTTTCTAAATGTTTCAAAATGTTCTCTGAATTTTTTTTGGGATTTTTAAATACCTAAATCTATTTTTAATTAATTATTTATCATTAACTAATTAAAAATAAACATTTAAATGATTTAAAAATAATTTTTAATACAAAAAATAAAAATAAAAATATTTTTTGGTTCTGAAAATTCATAAAAGATTTAATAAAAATTTTCAGAATTTTTTAATGGGTTTTACTATTTTTTAAAATTCGTACAAATAAAATAGAAATAAAATGAAATAAAATTTAAATAAAAGGAAAGTATGCTGGATGAAAGGCTGAGATGCATCCTGGGCTTTGAGAGGTTTGACTGGGCGCGCATCTGGACGGCCCAGGTTCAAACCTGACTAATTTTAATTAATTAATCTTTAATCCATAATTAATAGTTAATGAAAGGATCCAGACCATACAATCACGCGCGGGAGACTCAATCTAACGGCCCAAATTCAAAAATCCACTAATTACTCAGCTAACCCTAATTAGAGCAAACTAACCTCAGACGGCCGGAACAGTGGTTTCGGTCGTCTTCTCCGGCCAACCCCCAAGAACAAAATCTTCCCTAGGTCATTTTAAGAGCTGTAAATCTCCAGATCAATCCCCCAAAGCTTCCTAAACACGAATCTACCCCCAAAACCAATTTATGTTGCCTCAAGAACAAGATACGAATCAAAGTTCAAAAATGGCCAAACTTTCAGAGATACGGTAAAGACTCAATAGTCAATCATTTTCAAAAATAAAAAGTGCAGAATGTTCAGTGGAGCAAGCAGATCATTTCTATAACTTAAAAGAAGGTTTCTGGAAAATAAGTTTGAGGGAGCTACCTGAGATGGAGCATTCAACCCTAGAGCTTTCAGGCTGCTTCCTTGCTTCCAAATACCTCCAATGAACTCCCTGAAGACGTTTTGATGCTTGGTTGGAGTGTTTTGTGGCTAGTTTGTGAGATTGATGCAGTTCAGTACAAAGGAGGAGAGAAATCATGTTTTTGATATGGGAGGTTTCAGGGCAAAGTGATGGTTGGGAAATGATCAGAGGGTGATGGTGAGTTGTTCTATGGAGTTTGTTTTGAGGTTTGAAGCTTGTGTGCTGAGTTTCGAAAGAAAATGCATAAGAGGTAGTTTTTGTGGTTGCTGAGTTGTGGGAGCATTCAGGCTATGTTCTTGTGTGAAATGGGTTGCTTGAGGTCCACATATCAATCCTTGATAGGTCAGAGAGTTGTTGTGGAGCAGTGTGATTGGTATGGTTCATTTTGCAAAAAGTCAAGAAAGTTGTACTTGGAGGTATGGGCAAGCGGTAGGCTGGGATTTGGGCATGTCCTGGTTCAGCTGAGATCAAAGAATGCTTGTGAATCAGATTTGATGAGTTGTGGCAAGTGGATTAGAGGTTTTGTACCATTTTGCAAATTCATGAAGTTTTGGCCCCTTTTGGATTTCTTGATGATCAAAGCATGAAACTTGAGAATTCTTTGGGCAATTCTGAATTAGAGGTCATATATGATGTTTGTGTAATGGTTAGAAGTCAATTAGAGATCACAAATTGCCTTGGTATGAGTTTTTGCAAGTTTCCCTCTTTGGTACATAAGTGAAATTTTGTGATTTTTCCCAACTTTGCAAGGCCATAACTTGAGTTCTATGATGAATTAGATCAAGTTCTTGTACTTTTTGAAAAGGTAATGATCCAATCTACAACTTTCATGACCAATAATTTTTCATTTGAAGCATTTTTTAATCAAAAAGAGGAGGTTGAAAAACATTCCCAAAATGGCAAGTTTTCATTACAAGTCACTTTCCCAAAATGGCAACTTTGCAAATGGCTTGAAATTCTTCAATTTTGTGAACTTCTAACTTCTTCTAAGATCAAATAAAGATCATATACACCCAAAATGATGGAGAAGACCCTTTCGTTGGATGATTGGGGGCCTCAGATGCCCTGATTTTACACTGACTTGTTCAAGAAGTCATCTACTGATCAGATGCCTTCCCCATTGAATTTCTTCATGAAAATTGGTATGTAAGACCCTCATATCAAATAGAGACCAATAGAAACAATAATGACCAAAAAAATTGGAGTTATGGCCTCTGAAACCAAAACCCTAATTTTAGGTCATATGTGTAGTTAAGCTTGGCTCTGCTTCCATGCCTTTCTCAGTTCTTGTGATTTTCTGACTTCCTTGATCTTAGGAGGATATAATATGATGTTTGAACATACATGGACCCTATTGAGGTGATTGAAGACCTTTGGAGTGGCTCAAATGGCCCTTTGTTTGCTCAGATCACAAACCCTAGATGCAGATGACTTTGAATCAATGCAGTGAAGCAAAAATGCAATATGAGATGATATGATTGAACTTATGCAAATGAAAAGATCACAAGCCATGGTGTGAACTTAGTGAGGGCAAATTTGGGGTGTTTACAACTGCCCCTATTTAAGCATGAGTTAGCTGTGCAGGATGTAAGCGACGGCTTAACAGACAAACAAGATAACTTGTGGTTGAATACCAAAGATAGTCCAAAATTTGCACTCACTGGAGAAGAAAAGGGATATAGATTGTAAAAGGAAATAAAGTATGATTATAAAGTGCGGGTGACGGAGGACGACCTTCGAGCAGAGGACGACTGCTGGGGATAAAACAACGACGGGGACGACCGACATGCTGGGGAAATAAAGGGTTATGATGGGGACGACCATCGGGTAAAATAACAAGATTCTCTAGGGATTATAGATAAAGTCAATGATGGGGATGACCATCGGGTTAATAAAAATAAATGATGAGGGACGATCATCAAAGGTGAAGGACGATCACCTAGCAGGGGACGGCTGCTCTGTTGGGGGATAAGATGAGGAACGATCATCTAAGGTGAAGGACGATCACTTGGCAAGGTACGGTTGCCAAAAGTATCACGACATAGGACGAATGCCAGATAGAAAAGGTCGACTATGGGGACGGCCATCGGATAAGCATGATGAAGGACGATCATCAGGAGGTGAAGGACGACCACCCAGCAGGGTATGGCTGCTCTCGGGGTTTATCATGACATAGGACGAATGTCAGATAACAAGATCAACGATGGGGACGGCCATCAGATAAGATGATGAAGGATGATCATCAAAAGGTGAAGGACGATCACCTAGCAGGGGACGGCTGCTAAAAATATCACGACATAGGACGAATGTCGGATAGAAAAGGGTTCCAATAATGGAGACTCCGCTGGGGGTACGGTTGCCGGAAGTATCACGACATAGGACGAATGTCGGATAGAAAGGAAATAATTTATTGGGATTTGCTGGGGACTCCTCTGGGGAATGGTAGATACAGATGAGTATCTACATTCAAGAGACGAAAGGTATAAGTGTTTGACATTGTGTATAGATTAAAGATGCGGACGAGCATCCTTAGGACCATGATACGGACGAGTATCGGTAGAAACAAACGCTGACGCATGTTTAGAGATGATGGTACAGACGAGTATCAACAGGTTAACAAAGAACACGGACAAGTGTCGACTCTGAGGGGAAATAAGCGTGTATACAAGACACGGACGAGTATCTGTATGAGTAAAAAGTAACCATGAGTGAGACACAGACGAGTGTTCAACTTGCTGGGGAGAGCATGACACAGATGAGTATCATAAGAGAAAATATAAGTTATGAACTTGTGAATGTAAGAGATATTCTGACGCTCTGTGGGGATAAGATGAAACTGACGGGTGTCGGAAGAAGTGTGTTATAAACAAGTGTTTGGTTTACGATAAGTGTTTTAGGTTAATATGTTGGGGGAGGGTGACACAGATGAGTGTCAAAGGAGTGATACACATACGTATTAGTGAGTGCAAAGGGGGTGCTTTGGCTTTCTGCTGGCGAGATGACACAGACGAGTGTCGAGAGATATCTGTTATGTATCTGTTTGTAGAAAATGTCCTGGCGACCTTCTGGGGAAAGATAACACAGACGGGTGTCAAAAGGAGCATGTATTTGTATCTTGGGAATTGTAAAGAAAATGCTTTGGCATTCTGCCGGGGAAATTGAGGGGTATTCTGTATGTTGTTGAAGGTATGTCAGCATTCACAGATGACTGATTCACAACATGGCTTGTGATTATGCAATATGTTTGATTTTTGCGGTAATGCCCCGTATTAAACGGAATGATACGCTTTGGGGGGAAATATGATGTAAATGCTATGATTATGCAAATATACCAATCCGAGATTCGGATCCCGTTGTTGTGAAGATCTCTGGCTGATCTGCTTGCAGTGGTATCCCAGATGGGGATGAGACCATTGGTAGATCTGATAAGATGTATGACTCTGCATGGGGAAATAAATCACTGATAGACCTATCTTGGTAATGAGAAGCCCAGCTGGGGTCTGTGGAAGTTTCCGTCACTTTGTTGTGAGATCTTCAGACATTGTTCTTCTGGATAGAGGCTGGAGCTCTGCGGGGAGATGATTCCCTGTCTTTGCATTTGGCTGGGGAGGAATGATCACTGAACGACCTTCCTAGTGATTTTGAGGAAGATGGACTTAGCTGGGGAAATGAGCCCCTCCTGATGTGGTCCTGGAGAAAGTGCTGAGGAAGTACTGATTTGGCATCCTGCTGGGGAGAAGCTTTCATGCCCCAAGTTGTACTCTGAATACCTGCAATCCTGTTATGACAAAGAAACGTACAAGTATCCCGAGGTGTCCCTTACCGGATTCCGTCATAGGAGTTTGGACACTCCCGGGAGCAAATATATTTCTGGTAAGCATGTGATTTAGAAAAGGCGCATTTGTATTTATGCAACCATTATATCAAGGATATCGGACATTTTTGCAAAATGAAAAAAAGAAAACTGTACAAGACAAAGTGTGACTGAAAATCTGATTTTATTAATTTGCGTGCCCTGAATTGGCAAGTACAGTCAAAGAAACAGATCCCCTAAAATAAGGAGATTGTTACAAATTGAGAAACAAAACAATGCTGGCAATGTTTGATGACGCGTTGGTGAGCTTCCCTTTGCGATGACTTGTATGACATTGACGTTCTTCTCATTCTGCTTTTTAAAGAAGGCTGATTCTGACCGATGCTTTAACCTTTCGAAACTTGCCATGTTGTAAGAGATACAGACGAATTTAGAATACAGTTGTTCGCTTATTCCCTTATTTTGCGTGGATCGCCCTTTCGGGTTTTCAATCCACCGGGATACTCATTTTTGCCTGAGCTGTCAAATGCGGCTTTTCAACTCAGCGGGTGTACATTTATTTATTTAGTTTCCCTTATTTTTTTCCCGAGTCTTTTATTCTGTTTTTTACTCGCCGGGATGCCCTATTTTTGCCTGGACTTACATTCTGTTTTTATGTCCAGCGGGTCATTTTATGCGAAGTATTTTCTAACTGCATCTGAATTCACAGGGGACAGGAAATCTTCACCATCCATAGTGCTGAGCATCAGTGCTCCACCAGAGAAAACTTTCTTTACTACGAACGGACCGTCGTAATTCGGAGTCCACTTGCCCCTGTGGTCTGTATGAGGAGGGAGGAGTCTTTTCAGGACAAGATCTCCTACTTGGTATTCTCGAAGCCTGACTTTCTGATCGAAGGCTTTCTTCATTCTCTTCTGATACAGCTTCCCGTGACAAATTGCAGCTAATCTCTTCTCTTCGATCAGACTTAGTTGTTCGTACCGGGATCGGACCCATTCTGCTTCATTCAGTTTGACATCCATTAGTACCTGCAAGGAGGGTAATTCAACTTCAACAGGTAGGACTGCCTCCATACCATACACAAGTTGATACGGTGTTGCCCCAGTGGATGTTCTGATTGATGTATGGTACCCATGCAAAGCAAATGGTAGCATTTCATGCCAGTCTTTATAGGTAACCACCATCTTCTGCACAATCTTCTTGATATTCTTGTTAGCTGCCTCAACAGCGCCATTCATCTTTGGCCTGTAAGGAGAAGAATTGTGGTGTTGGATCTTGAAGTCCCGGCAAAGTTTTGCCATCATTTTGTTGTTCAAGTTGGAACCATTATCAGTAATGATTCGCTCGGGCACTCCATACCGACAGATAATGTCCCTCTTCAGGAATCGGGCTACCACTTGCCTAGTGACATTTGCATATGAAGCTGCTTCAACCCACTTGGTAAAATAGTCAATAGCTACCAGGATGAATCTGTGGCCATTTGAAGCAGTCGGTTCAATCTTGCCAATCAGATATATGCCCCACATGGCAAAGGGCCAAGGTGAAGACATCACATTCAAAGGATTCGGAGGCACATGCACTTTATCTACATAAATCTGGCATTTATGACATTTCCTGGCATAAGCACAACAGTCTGCATCCATTGTGATCCAGTAGTAGCCTGGTCTTAACAACTTTTTAGCCATAGCATGCCCTCCAACATGGGTACCTAAAGGTCCTTCGTGCACCTCGTGCATCAACAAGTCTGCTTCCGTCTTATCAACACACCTGAGAAGTACCATATCAAAGTTTCTCTTGTACAAGGAACCATCAGCATTCAAGAAGAAACTACCAGCTAGCCTTCTTAATGCCTTCTTATCATTGAATGATGCCCCAGGTTGGTATGTTTGATCCTCCAAGAAGCATTTGATGTCATGGAACCAAGGCTTATCATCTTTAGCAAGGTCTGCAGAGAATACGTATGCTGGTCTGTCAAGTTTGGACACTGAAATCCGGGGCACAAAGTTGGCAACTTGAACTTTGATCATGGATGAAATGGTAGCCAGAGCATCTGCAAACTTGTTTTCATCTCGAGGGATATACTCAAGTTTGACAGTTGTAAAGAATGTGAGTAACCTTCTTGTATAATCCAGGTAAGGTATCAGATGCTCATGGTGAGTATACCATTTGCCATTGGTTTGGTTGATTACCAGAGCTAAATCTCCGAATACAGTCAAAGTTTTGATCCTGAGGTCAATGGCTTCCTCAAGACCCATAATACAAGCTTCATATTCAGCTTCGTTATTATTGCAGTTAACGGTAAGTTTTGCCGAGAATGGCATGTGAACTCCCTTAGACGTAATGAGTATTGCACCAACGCCACGACCATTCATATTAACAGCCCCATCAAACATCATAGTCCATTCTTCCTCCGGGTCAGGCCCTTCAGTGTGAATAGGCTCTTCGTGATCTTTTGCTTTTATGAACATGATGTCTTCATCGGGGAAGTCAAATATCATAGGCTGGTAATCATCAATGGGTTGCTCAGCAAGGTAATCAGACAATACACTGCCTTTGATGGCTTTCTGGGATGTGTACTGAATGTCATATTCTGTGAGAATCATTTGCCATCTTGCAACCCGTCCGGTAAGTGCTGACTTCTCAAATATGTACTTGACTGGGTCCATCTTTGAGATCAATAAGGTAGTGTGGGTCAACATATACTGCCTTAGTCGGCGAGCAGCCCACGCTAAAGCACAACAGGTTTTCTCGAGCAGTGAATAACGTTGTTCACAGTCGGTAAAATTTTTGCTTAGGTAGTATATTGCATACTCTTTTCGACCAAACTCGTCATGCTGGCCCAGCACACACCCCATTGACTCTTATAATACTGTCAAGTACATGATTAGAGGTCTTCCTTTAACTGGAGGCATAAGGATCGGAGGCTCTTGTAAGTATTCCTTGATTTTGTCAAAAGCCCTATGGCAGTCTTCATTCCACCTGACCGTTTGTTCTTTCCTTAACAACTTGAACAAGGGCTCACAGGTTGCTGTAAGGTGAGATATGAACCTTGAAATGTAGTTCAATCTACCTAGAAACCCCCAAACTTCTTTTTCAGTCTTTGGTGCAGGAATTTCTTGAATGGCTTTGACTTTGTCAGGGTCAACTTCAATCCCTTTTTCACTTACGATAAATCCCAGCAGCTTACCGGGTCGTACCCCGAATGTGCATTTGTTGGGGTTTAACTTCAATTGGTACTTCCTCAGACGCTTGAATAACTTCAACAAATTTACCAGGTGGTCTTCTTCTGTGAGGGACTTGGCAATCATTTCATCCACATAACATTCAATTTCTTTGTGGATCATGTCATGAAATAATGTTACCATAGCCCGTTGATAAGTGGCACCAACATTCTTTAGTCCGAATGGCATTACCTTATAACAGAATGTGCCCCAGGGTGTGATGAAAGTTGTCTTCTCCATGTCTTCAGGTGACATTTTGATCTGATTATATCCTGAAAATCCATCCATGAAGGAGAACACCGAGAACTGAGCCGTATTGTCAACCAATACATCAATGTGAGGTAATGGGAAGTCATCTTTCGGGCTGGCTCTGTTCAGGTCCCGGTAATCCACACACATCCTCACCTTGCCATCCTTCTTAGGCACAGGTACAATGTTAGCAACCCACGGCGGGTAACTGATCACAGCAAGGAAATCGGCGTCCCACTATTTTTGTACCTCTTCTTTTATCTTCATGGCCATATCTGGGCGAGTACGGCGTAGCTTCTGTTTTACTGGCGGACAGTCTTCCTTTAGAGGCAGCTTGTGCATGACAATGTCGGTGTCCAACCCTGGCATATCCTGATAAGACCAAGCAAAAACATCCACATACTCCCGAAGCATGTCAATAAGTTGTTCTTTTACTGAATCTTGCAGACAGGCCCCGATTTTAACTTCTTTCAAGTCTTCTTCCATACCAAGATTAACCGTTTCAACCTCCTCCTGATGAGGAGTTATAACCTTCTCCTCTTGTCTTAACAACCTGGCTAGCTCTTCAGGTAGCTCATAATCTTCTTCAACCCCTTCATCGTCTTGATCAACCGGATTGTCAAAGGCATACGAAGTCATAGCGGTGTTGTTGTCGGTGCAGTCTGGAGGGCACTCTCTACAAGGGTTTAGATTTGTTCATTCTAGTGATCAATTTTATCTTTCTTAGGAAAAGTGAAAATGAAGTTATTTATTTTTAAAAACATTGCCATTTTATTTTTGTACAAAAAATAAAGAATGAAAAACAGTGAGCGGAAAAGAAAATACTCATTTGCAAAAGATGTCCTGATATTCATTAATTGATCGTTTGCACAAAATACAAGATGGCCCGATTACAAAATGAGCCCTGACATCTTGGGCGAGATGCAGTACTTTATGCATGCTTAAAGACAGGAAATAATAATTACTCTGCAGGAGTAACTCTTATAATTTCCTGGGAAGACCAGTTTGAGACATGGTTCCTCGGGATCCTTGGATGTATCCAGCTTTCCAGGTTGCGCTCATCTTCTGACTCATCTTCCAAACTGTTCACAGCATCCGGGGTGAGCATTCCCCCGCTGACAAACTTGGGCTCCATTGCAGCCTCTGGTTGATCTTGTCGAGTTGGTCTGTAACCCAACCCAAATCGGTCTTCTTTCTTTTCAACTGGCAGCAGCTTGCCCCAGCCTTGAGCGGTACCCTCTTCAACAACCTTCCGGACTTGTTGATATGACGTGATGGAAGTCCCAGACATAACAGATGCTTCATTGATATTAAGGGCTTCAAACCCTTGACTCATGATCTCATGGATCTCCCCATCCATTTCAATGTATTTGAAAGTAGCCAGCTGGCTAACGAAGATGTCCTCTTCCCCACAAATTGTAATGACTTGGCCCTCCCACTCGAATTTTAACTTCTGGTGAAGGGTTGACGTCACGGCGCCAGCGGCGTGTATCCATGGTCTACCCAATAGACAGCTGTAGGCAGGCTGTATATCCATCACAAAGAAGGTTTGTTTTGAAAATCTGTGGGCCAATCATTATTGGTAACTCTATCTCTCCCAGAACTAATCTTTTAGAACCGTCAAAGGCTCTCACTACCAAGTTGCTTGGGCGTAGTGCCAATCCATCATGTTCCAGCTTCACTAAGGCTTTCTTGGGTAGGACATTGAGTGATGACCCTGTGTCCACCAATACGTGAGAAAGAACTGCACCCTTACACTCCAAGGTAATGTGCAAAGCCTTGTTGTGATTGTGACCTTCCGTTGTCAGATCAGCGTTGGTAAATCCTAGTCCATGACTAGCGTTGACATTTCCAACCACATCCTCTAACTGATTGACAGTAATCTCCTCCGGCACATAAGCTGCATGCAGGACCTTTAATAGTGCGTTCCGATGGGCCTCGGAGTACATTAGCAATGATAGTATGGAGATCTTGGAAGGTGTCTGGTGAAGCTGGTCCACCACCTTATAATCACTTTTCTTGATGATCCGCATGAATTCATCAACCTCTTGATCAAAAGGAGTCTTCAAAGTTTCTTTAGCAATTGGCTCTTCTTGCACCACGCTCTTCCCTTTTGCCTTAACAGCAGCTTCTGCTCCAGCAATGGGCCTTGGTATTTGCGAGGCAAAGAGACGTCCGCTTCTAGTGAAGCCTCCGCCTCCCCCCACATTGTCTATCTGAGGTGAAGAAGTTGATGACTCTAAAGTGATTTTCTGCCCCTCGCAGTATAGATCTGAGCCGTAATGCCAAGGGATGGCATTATTGCTTTCGTAAGGAACTAGCCCAGGCACCGTGATAGTGACCAGACTGATAGAAGTTGCAGAGGGGACCACAATGGTATGTGGATCATAATATATGGTAACTGGAGTTCTGACAGGAGTAGCATTTTGTTGTGAGTTATTGGAAGGAACTTTTGCAGGATCGTAGTATATCGTAACCATTGAGACGCTTTCATTAACTGTTGCTGATGTTGTAGAAGGAGTTGATTGGATGGGTGTTGAAGTTGTAGCAGGAACTGATGGAGAAATGGATGTTGTTGTTGTAGAAGGAACTGTTACTGAACTTGTATCCGTTGAAGTGATTGATTGAATATTTGTTGGATTTGTAGCAGAAACTATTGGAACAAGGGTTGCTGATGTTGTAGGAGTATCTTTGATTGTTGATGAAGGAATTGTTGGAGTTTCAGTCACTGTTGTCGTAATCTGAAGAATGTCATCTCTAATGAGGCCATCTATGCCATTTCTCAGTCTCTCACATCCATTAACGGCAATATTGCAATATCCACAGCCTACCTCACACCCGGGGAACACTTGGCATTCTAACAACTGAGCTTTGATTTCAACCAAAGGTGTTCGGATATGTGCAACACTACTAATTAATGTGGATGGTTTGCCCTCCTCAATAACATTAATCCTAGGCCCGTTGTGACTAGGCATTGGATTTCTTGTGACGTTCGGAGGAGGTGCAAATTTGAGAGCTTTTGAGTCCACCAAATCCTGGACTTTCATCTGTAGGGCCCTGCATTTTTCAGTATTATGCCCCGGTGCGTTTGAGTGGAATGCACACCTGGCATTTGCATCATAGTTCTTTGGCAGATTGAGGGGATCTGGAGGTGCCAATGTCCTTAACTCAACCAGGTTGAGCTTCAGGAGCATCATAGTTCTTTGGGATTGGGTCAATTACCTTGTTTGCTTGTGATGGCCTTTGTTGGAAAGGACGTTGTTGTTGGTTGCTATTGTTGTTGTTGTACGACCTTTGTTGCGGATAATGAGCTTGTTGTTGATACTGTGGTTGTTGTTGTTGAGGATATGATGATTGTTGTGGAATTGGAGCTGGGATGGTAACAGCTGCTATTGACCTGTGAGCATATTGGGGCCTGCCCCTGCTTGCATGAATGGAATTTGTTTCACCTGCCCTTCGGGGTCCTGCAAATGGTTTTCTTGGATTGCTGGAGGAACTAGCACCACTATCGGAAATTTTGCCCATCTTTAATAGGCTCTCAATTCTCTCACCAGCTATGACCACATCAGCAAAACTGGTAGAGGAGGAAGCAGCCAGTCTATCAATATAAGTCCCTTGCAATGTGTTCATGAACATGTCAGCCATTTCTCTTTCTGACATGGGTGGTTGGACAGCAGCAGCAAGTTGTCTCCATCTTTGAGCATAATCCCGGAAGCTTTCTCTAGAAGACTGAGACATGCCCATTAGAAGAGTTCTATTGGGAGCCATGTCCAGGTTGTACTGATATTGCCGGATGAAAGCTTCGGCCAGATCCTGCCAACATCTTATGGTGGCTCTAGTCAGGTGCGAATACCATTCTCTCGAAGCCCCAGTCAGACTGTCCTCAAAGTAGAACATCCATAAATTTTCATCCATAGTATAAGCCTTGAGCCTACCCAAGAAAGATTGCAGATGAGTTCGTGGACAGGAGGTACCATTATACTTCTCAAAGCATGGGGGTTTGAATTTGTGGGGAATTCTCACCCCATCTACTAGGCCCATGTCCATCACATCGAAGCCCAAAGAATTCTGAGATTCCAAAGATCTTAACTTTTCAGCAATCTCGTCCAATCTTCTGTCATATACCTCATCTCCAGCCCCTATAACAGTAAATTGTTCTTCCTGGGGATCCTCCTGCAGGATCCTACCCCCAGCAGTATTACCTTGCACATTCCTCGGGATGTTGACTTCTGGATTCAAGTGAGATCCATACTCTGGTGGATTAATACTAGGCTGCCCCTGTTCATTGTTGCTAGTTCCCCCTGTTCCCAGATGAGGCTCTTCAGGAGTTTGTCTTTCCACCAGCTCTCTTAACCTTTCTTGACTATGGGCTAGGCCAGTCATTACTACCATGAACTGAGACATCTGATTTCTCATCTCTACTCTCTCATTGGCCATCTGATTTCTGACCTCAGTCAGATCCTGCTGTACTTGTTCCATTTGAATGCCGGGAAGGTTGTTACGAGTCGGGTACCGGTGCGTGCGGTTGACAGGGAACACTCGGCGACGAGCAATGTTTCCTGAGATTACAACAAAGTTAGAAACAAATAAATATAACAAGACCTATAAAACAAAAACAAGGTTAGTATGCAATGCAGTATGCTTATTTGTTTTCCAAGGTATCCGGTTTGGTTCTTGGTTTTTACCTTTCCAGACCTCGAGGAAGATGCTTGATGTTGTTGAGAGAAAACCCAAATGAAAACTCAAACTAAAATATATTACACATGATGAACAATACATAGTCTGTTTTATAATACATGCCCATTGAGGGTCAAAATACAACAAAAGAGGAAGAGTACATCAAATGGAAACAAACAACAAGCAAAAAGTCAGACATCCAGTCCAAACTCATCTTCTCTGACCTCCTTCAGGAGTGCCTCAGTCACTAGACCAGCTGGGTGCTCTGTAATGGTCCTAATGAGGAGGTTCCTGGTAGCAATGGCAGTAGTCAGCTTCTTATGCCTATCCTGGTCTTTGGATCTTTTCAACCCTGCTCTGAGCTTCAACTCTGATATCTCTCTTTGTGCAGCCAATAAAGCTTCCTGCTGCCTCTTCTCATTGGCCTCTAGCTGTTCAATCTTGGCTTGAGTCTTCTGGTCTTCTTGTGTACGGGCTTCGGTGATCCTGACCCACCTAGCCTGACTCTCTTGCAGATAGTGCTCAGCCCTAGCTTTCTGAATCTTGGCCTCTTTGCAGGCATTCTTCAATATCTGCTCCCCAGCCCTTGCTTTCCTTATGTAGTCTTCTGTCCTTTCAATTTTGGCCAGATGCTCAACTCTGAGCTTTTCCAATCTCTCAATGCCTAGACGACCATCATCATTTCCCAAAGAGTCTTCTTCAAGGCTTGAGATAGCTGTTCATTCCTTTCTTTCAACTTTTCAAATTCCTCCAGGCTAACTGTTGCTGCAGGCTGTACTGTGGATGGTCCAGGTATGTCTTCCAAGGTGAAAGGCATTCTGGTAATCTGAGCTCTAGTACAGGACCAGTCATAGTACTGAGCTGAAGCAACATTGTTACATCTTCCAAGGATAGCTATCCCTTTTGTCTGGATGTTATCCCAAGCCCAAGATGCTTGTCTGACAACAACTGAATTAGGTTGCACTTCACAATATAGGGTCTCAGCTAAATCCTGTCCTCTGTGAGGGTGAACCAAGGCATAACCCAGTTGTCTTTTAAACAGTAAGGGGTTGTAGTTGATGCAACCCTTTACTCCTATCAGAGGCATATTTGGGTATTGTCCACAGCTGATGATAATGTCCTTGCCCTTGGTGCTCTAGGTGCACCATCTGATATCATCTGAAGTCAAGGCAATGAACCTCTTAGCCCAATTCTTCTGCTGATGTGGGTTCAAGAAAGCATCTGATTTAGGCAGGTGCTTGAGCAGCCAGGTGTAGAACAGAGGAGCACAACATCTTACCAACTTCCCCCTTTGTTTCTCATTCCGCTGATGAATGGAATAATAAAAGTCTCCTAGCAGTGTAGGTATTGGGTTCTTCAGAAGAAACAAATGGATGGCATTCTTGCTGACAAATTTAGGCTCATCTGCAAACAGTATAGCCCCATATATGCTGAGGGCTAACAGTGCACAGACTGCCTTCCACTCTCCCAATGAGGCCTTCAGGATGGCCTGAGAGATCAAGAAGTCCAAATGCAAACCAGGAATCCCAGCTTTTGTTGTCATACTTTGCTCAATAAGGGCAGGCTCCAAGTACAGTGCCCTTGCTATTTCTTCATTTCTAGGAGCAGTCATCTCTGGGTTGAAGGGGATTCCACCTCTGATAGGTACTCCAATCAATAAAGAAAACTCTTCCAACAGAGGCCCTAACTGGAAGTCTGGAAATGTGAAACATCTCAATGGAGGGTCATAGAACTGCAAGCATGTGTGGATCATGCTCCTCTGAGAAGCATCAAGGTCCATAACCATATCCAGGATACCCCCATAGTGTTCTCTAAATAGTGGGATATGGTCAGGGGTGATGAGTGACTAGACCTGCCTGATACCATTCAATACAGGCTCAAAGAAGTGGTAGGATATGTTGCTCTTCCTGGGAGTAGTCATGAGTGCTGCTAAAGAAGCTGAAGATAAGTGCTGATGAAGATCACAGACTGACGTACTGAAGGTGGACCACTGACAGACTGGTGCTGGTGAGGGTGGAGATAACTGAAGCAGATAACTGGTGAAGACAGCTGGAGCAGAGGTCTATGCAGAAGAAGGGGTCAAAACCAAAACCAAGATACAAAGAAATGGATGCCCTGAAAAGCAAATAAACAAATGTCAAATGATGCAATGATGATATATGCAAATTATATGCAAGGGTTCATGATCAAGATGGATCAGATTATCTGTCTTGATATAAGGCCCATGTATGTTTAAAAGTCCAGATGAAGGCTTAGAAATCCAGTAATCAGGGTGGGGGACTCAAATAAAGAGTCACATGTCCAGGGTTAATCACAAGAACTGTCCAAAGTGAGGTATTCTTAAACAAAATATTAACAGGGTATGATGTGGCCAAGGGTTCCTGCAAACCTGTAAACAACCCATCCCCCTCACAGGTAATGTTCTAGAACAAAGATCCTCAGACTTGGATCAGTTATGAGAAGTGTAAACACTTCTAACCCGGAGGTACAATGTTTACAATAACCATAAAAGATCCTCCCCTAATTCACCTCAGCTTCTGAAGGTCATAATAAAGGTCATCCAGACTTAGCAGGCTTCCCAGATAGCCCTAACACTACAGGAAATCTGTAGCACAGAGTTCTCAAGAAGAAACCCACATCTGAACCGTGTTTCATATTCCCGCACCAGACCGAGATCGAATGGGAAAGAACATGAACCACTCTAGCCTAGGTGTCACTCAGGTCCCAGGTATAGGACCTTAAACTCTCAATGGAACCCCACCCACCAAGACAACAAACCAGATCCAGCAATGACAGTATGAAATATGCAAAACTGTAAATAAAGCAATAAATAAAGTTGTACATAAAGCAGTAAATAAAGCAAAATAAATAAACACACATAGCACATAACACCCCAGTAAACACAAATCAAACAAGCGCTAGGAGGAACCCACAAAAAGAACCAGAAGCCCTGGTTGCATTATTAGGGTCCCCAGTAGAGTCGCCAAGTTGTCGCTCCCACCAAAATGACACGAGGCCAAGAGGGGTACATACGCGAACGGTCGGCGAAAGGAGAAGGATGAAAAGAGTCGCCAGCTAGGCATTTTTATCCCGAAGGAAAGGTAATGCTGCATAGACCTAAGAAAAGATGGATAAGACGGTTGCGAACCAGAGAAACTGGGAAAGGGGGTTGGTTACAACTTGGGAAGGTATTAGCACCCAGATTGTCCGTCGTACTCGACGGGATCCACGCTTAAAATATTTGTGTTTAAAAGGAGTAGTGTCTATGCTATTTTGTCTACAAAAGCTGGAAAAGAATGCAAGTGTCAGTGCAAAAGAAGTGTGAAGTGAAATAAAAGAGTGTCAATGTAAGGAAAGAGTATAAAGCTCAAGACTATGAGGCTTAAAGAATAATGCTGAAAGAGGGGGGAATATACAGAGACTTTTGTTCGATAACAATTAAGTTATGCCTACGTATCCTCTCGTGCAATGAGGAAGTCAGAACACCGTAGTTCGACTCAAAGAGACTGAAAGATAAATTAACTGATGAACTGCTTGCTTGTCTATGCTCAAGTGTATGACCTGTCTGGCCCAGGTGCAAACTGTCTTGCATCAGACGGAAGAAGCAAGTTCTCGTTTGTGAGTGAATGAGGTGAGAAAAGAATCCCGGAGGAGACGATTATTGTTTGTTTTTGATGTTTTCAATCTTTTATTGCTTTTGGTGGTTTGTCATAAGAAAAGGAGCTTAAGCGTAAACCAAGGGTTAGTAAACTCATCACATCTTCCCTTTGATTAGGGGTAATGAGAATACCTTAAGTGTGAAGTAAGCACCTCACACTTAATCACCATGATGTAGGATTAAGATTATTATTTAGATGTTTTTGGAGTTTTTGTTTAGTGTTAAGTAATGAGTTTAAGCCATAATCACGGAATTAATGGACTCATTGCACTATCCTAATAGAAGGATAATAGATGAGAACATTTAAGCTGAGGAAGACTCCTCAACTTAATCCATGATTAGGGATTAACCTCATGACAAAACAAACCTTGATTAGAGTGGATTTTAGTTAATGGTAAGATTAA
The DNA here is from genome assembly GCA_963966055.1 of Lathyrus aphaca. NCBI lineage: Eukaryota > Viridiplantae > Streptophyta > Magnoliopsida > Fabales > Fabaceae > Lathyrus > Lathyrus aphaca. Next base: position 389,530,048 of record OZ014524.1, read on the forward strand.
GAAAAGGATTTTATGGTTTGTAAGACAACTTGAGGGGAACTTGTCCATTAACACTAGGGTTAGTCCTTCTTAACTAATTAAGGAAAGAATTAGAACCCTAATGCAAAGACCAAGTTACAAGCTTGATGTCTTAGTGATTATTAGGTGAATTGATTAAAGGGTTTAAACACATTAAAGGCTTAACACTTAGGATTGAAATTATACACTCCATCCTAATAGAAGGATACAGGCATAACCTTAATCACAAGCCTTAAAACCTTTAAGGTTTAGTCCTTGATTAAGAGATGAGAAGAGAAGACTCAAAGAGGACACAAAGGTAAATATAATGGGGGACTAATCAAACCCTAATTGTGATCATGTTTGGGTATTCCTAGGGTTTATGGGGCTTGCTAGAAGATCTTCAAGAGAAAAAAAAAGCCACCAAGGAAGAAGCAGGATGAAGGAAGAGAAGCAAGAAGAAGTAAGACAACTTACTTCACTTAAGAAGATAAGTTGCTTGAAGAAAGAAAGTGAGGAAGGAGCATGAATGAGCAAGCTCACTCTAATTCATAAGTAAAATGCAGCAATGATGCATAGGAGAGATGAGAAGGGATTGTGAGAAGTGAAGGCAAATTCACTTCTCAAAGTACTTACCACCTGAAAAGTTAGCAAAAGGAAATGAAATGAAATGAAAATGAAATGAATGCAAGAATGAAAAACAAAACCAGAAGCATATTCATGATGCAAATGATGCTATGACATGATGCAAAGGCATACAAAGTGCAATGGATGTTCATACAAGTGATGAGAATGCAAATGAAGCATGAAAGAAGCATGAAAGTTCATGGATGCACATGAAATGTAATGAATGCATAAAATGTCATGGCAAGTTCTTATATGAATGCTTATGCAAGATGTATGCAAAGGAAGATGAGAAATTAGGGTTTTAAGGCAACATGCGATGCAAAACTCAAAAACAGAAGCAAATGACAAGATAAAAAAATTGAAAATGCAATCAAGAGAACCCTAAACCCATATGATTTCACACCCCAAAGGAGAAGGTCAAAAGCTAATCCCTAAGGGACTTATGATTTTTCTAAGTTTGCTTGAGTTTTAAGGGTGATCCTATAGGGAAAATTCCAAACAAATGGAAAATGAAAGATAAAAATGAAACAAAAATGTTTTTAGATGCTTGAAAGAATGTATAACACAATGCAAAAAGAACCATTCACAAACTCAACTTGGATCAAAAGTTATGAATTTTTGAAGTTAGGGTTAAAAATATTCAAATTAAAGAACCCTAATTCAAATGAAAATTGTCAAAGTATGATCAAAACCAAGAAGAAATTTGTCTTGTGAGTTTGTAAATGTTTCTAAATGTTTCAAAATGTTCTCTGAATTTTTTTGGGATTTTTAAATACCTAAATGTATTTTTAATTAATTAATTCTCATTAACTAATTAAAAATAAACATTTAAATGATTTAAAAATAATTTTTAATGCAAAAAATAAAAATAAAAATATTTTTTGGTTCTGAAAATTTATAAAAGATTTAATAAAAAATTTCAGAATTTTTTAATGTGTTTTACTATTTTTTAAAATTCGTACAAATAAAATAGAAATGAAATGAAATAAAATTTAAATAAAAGGAAAGTATGCTGGATGAAAGGCTGAGATGCATCCTGGGCTTTGAGAGGTTTGACTGGGCGCGCATCTGGACGGCCCATGTTCAAACCGGACTAATTTTAATTAATTAATCTTTAATCCATAATTAATAGTTAATGAAAGGATCCAGACCATACAATCACGCGCGGGAGACTCAATCTAACGGCCCAAATTCAAAAATCCACTAATTACTCAGCTAACCCTAATTAGGGCAAACTAACCTCAGACGACCGAAACAGTGGTGCCAGTCGTCTTCTCCGGCCAACCCCCAAGAACAAAATCTTCCCTATGTCATTTTAAGAGCTGTAAATCTCCATATCAATCCCCTAAAGCTTCCTAAACATGAATCTACCCCCAAAACCAATTTATGTTGCCTCAAGAACAAGATACGAATCAAAGTTCAAAAATGGCCAAACTTTCAGAGATACGGTAAAGACTCAATAGTCAATCATTTTCAAAAATAAAAAGTGTAGAATGTTCAGTGGAGCAAGCAGATCATTTCTATAACTTAAAAGAAGGTTTCTGGAAAAAAAGTGTGAGGGAGCTACCTGAGATGGAGCTTTCAACCCTAGAGCTTTCAGGCTGCTTCCTTGCTTCCAAATACCTCCAATGAACTCCCTGAAGAAGTTTTGATGCTTGGTTGGAGTGTTTTGTGGCTAGTTTGTGAGATTGATGCAGTTCAGTTCAAAGGAGGAGAGAAATCGTGTTTTTGATATAGGAGGTTTCAGGGCAAAGTGATGGTTGGGAAATGATCAGAGGGTGATGGTGAGTTATTCTATGGAGTTTGTTTTGAGGTTTGAAGCTTGTGTGCTGAGTTTCGAAAGAAAATGCATACGAGGGAGTTTTTGTGGTTGCTGAGTTGTGGGAGCATTCAGGCTATGTTCTTGTGTGAAATGGGTTGCTTGAGGTCCACATATCAATCCTTGATAGGTCAGAGAGTTGTTGTGGAGCAGTGTGATTGGTATGGTTCATTTTGCAAAAAGTCAAGAAAGTTGTACTTGGAGGTATGGGCAAGTGGCAGGCTGGGATTTGGGCATGTCCTGGTTCAGCTGAGATCAAGGAATGCTTGTGAATCAGATTTGATGAGCTGTGGCAAGTGGATGAGAGGTTTTGTACCATTTTGCAAATTCATGAAGTTTTGGCCCCTTTTGGATTTCTTGATGATCAAAGCATGAAACTTGAGAATTCTTTGGGCAATTATGAATTATAGGTCATATATGATGTTTGTGTAATGGTTAGAAGACAATTAGAGATCACAAATTGCCTTGTTATGAGTTTTTGCAAGTTTCCCTCTTTGGTACATAAGTGAAATTTTGTGATTTTTCCCAACTTTGCAAGGCCATAACTTGAGTTCTATGATGAATTAGATCAAGTTCTTGTACTTTTTGAAAAGGGAATGATCCAATATACAACTTTCATGACCAAGAATTTTTCATTTGAAGCATTTTTGAATCAAAATGAGGAGGTTAAAAAACTTTCCCAAAATGGCAAGTTTTCATTACAAGTCACTTTCCCAAAATGGCAACTTTGCAAATGGCTTGAAATTCTTCAACTTTGTGAACTTATAACTTCTTCTAAGATCAAATAAAGATCATATACACCCAAAATGATGGAGAAGACCCTTTGGTTGGATGATTGGGGGCCTCAGATGCCCTGATTTTACACTGACTTGTTCAAGAAGTCATCTACTGATCAGATGTCTTCCCCATTGAATTTCTTCATGAAAATTGGTATGTAAGACCCTCATATCAAATAGAGACCAATAGAAACAAGAATTACCAAAAAATTTGGAGTTATGGCCTCTGAAACCAAAACGCTAATTTTAGGTCATATGTGTAGTTAAGCTTGGCTCTACTTCCATGCCTTTCTCAGTTCTTGTTATTTTATGACTTCCTTGATCTTGGGAGGATATAATATGATGTTTGAAAATACATGGACCCTATTGAGGTGATTGAAGACCTTTGGAGTGGCTCAAATGGCCCTTTGTTTGCTCAGATCACAAACCCTAGATGCAGATGACTTTGAATCAATGCAGTGAAGCAAAAATGCAATATGAGATGATATGATTGAACTTATGCAAATGAAAAGATCACAAGCCATGGTGTGAACTTAGTGAGGGAAAATTTTGGGTGTTTATAGTATCCGACTAGAAACAACCTTCTGAGCTTACAAATGGATCAGTTACATCAAGAGCTGACAAATGTGAGGACTCAGATGACTGATGTAAGGACAGAAGTGAGGACTCAGATGAATCAATTCATGGCTGTGATGACTGGACTGGCACAGACCCATGAAAGATTGAGGGAGCTAGTCGAGTGGCAAACTCCAGAAGATGACCATGCAGACACTAGGGGTACAAGTAACAACGCGTGCGATCAACTGCAAGAAAATCCACCAGACTTTGGGCCCCACATCAACCCCGAAGTCAATGTTGTTGGAAATACCCAGAGAAACACTAGAGAGCGTTTTCTATAGGAAGATCCTCATGACGAGCAGTTTACATTGTTAGGTGTTGGGGTTGATGATGTTTATGATCGTTGTCTAGATGAGATATCTGAGATCCCTGGAATCCCAGAACTCTTTGGGATTCAATGTGATGGATATGAGCTTAGTGGAAGGGGTAAGGATTCCTCACAAGTTCAAACCCCCGTGTTTTGAAAAGTATAATGGTACCTCCTGTCTTCGTACCCATTTGCAATCTTTTTTGGGAAGATTGAAAGCATATACCATGGATGAGAAACTGTGGATGTTTTAATTTGAAGACAGTTTAACTGGAGCGTCCAGAGAGTGGTATTCACACCTATCAAGGGCTACTGTCAGAAACTGGAAGGACTTAGCCGAGACCTTTATACGCCAATATCAGTACAAACTGGATATGGCTCCCTATAGGACCCTCCTGATGGGCATGTCTTAATCTTCAAGAGAAAGTTTCCGGGAATATACCCAAAGGTGGAGATAACTTGCCGCTGCTGTCCAGCCACCTATGTCTGAAAGAGAAATGGCTGACATGTTTATGAACACATTGCAAGGAACCTACATTGGTCGGCTCGCTGCTTTCTCTTCTACCAGTTTTGCTGATGTGGTTATAGATGGTGAGAGAATTGAAAGTCTTTTGAAGATGGGTAAAATATCTGACAACGATGCTAGCTCCATCAATGCAAGGAAACCTTTCTCAGGACCCTGTAAGACAGGTGAAACTAACTCAGTGCATATGGGAAGAGGTAGGCCTCAATATTTGCAAAGATTAGTAGCTGCTATCACCATTCCTGCTCCAGCACCTCAGCAACAACACTTCCCACAACAACAACACTTCCCACAACAACAACAGTTTCCTCAACAACAGAGATCTTATAACAACAACAACCAACAACAACTTCCTTTTCAACAAAGGCCTTCACAAATCAACAGGGTGATCGATCCCATCCCAATGCCCTATGTAGCTCTACTCCCACAGTTATTGAAGCTCAACCTGATTGAATTGAGAACCCTGAATCCACCAGATCCTTTGAACCTTCCAAGAAACTATGATGTCAACGCCATATGTTCTTTCCACTCCAATGCACCTGGCCATACAACAAAGAAATGTAGGGCAGTGCACATGAAATTTCAGGACTTAGTTGATTCCAAAGCTTTGAATTTTGCACCTCCACCAAATATCACAAAGAAACCAATACCGAATCACGGTGGACCGAGGATTAATGCCATTGAAGAAGACTAACCATATTTTTTGATTGATGACATTGCAAGTATTCAAACACCACTGGCCGAAGTTAAAGCTCAGTTATTGAAGTAACAAGTGTTCCCGGGTTGTGAGGCCCATTGTGAAGCTGGCAAGATTTCTACCGATGTGTCGCTCCCAAAAAGACTTACATCCCCGATGCAAACGCGAATAGTAGGCAATGTTGGAGGTTGAGGTTGAATAGAGTCGCCAGCTAGGCATTTTTATCCCGAGAGGGTGAGATGATCAAGACTGAGGCTTGGAAAAGAAAGCTAGAAGGAGAGGGGAGACAAAGAGACTTTTGTTCGATAATCGTTAAGTTATGCCTACATATCCTCTTGAGCAATGAGAAAGTCAGAACACCATAGTTCGACTCAAAGAGACTGAAATGATTTGACTGTGAACTGCTTGCTTGTCAATTCTTAAGTGTGTGACTCATCTGGCTCGAGTTCTAACTGTCTTGCATTAGACGGAAGAAGTGAGTTCTCGTTTAAGAATGAGTGTGATGAGAAAAGAATCTTGAAGGAGACGTTTATTATTTGTTTTTGTGTTTTCAGTTTTTTTTATTGTTTCTGATGCTTTTCATAGGATAATGAACTTAAGCCTAAATCAAGGGTTGTAAACTCATTATATCCTCCCTTATTAGGGATAATGAGCCTATTAAGCATGAGATAAGCATCTCAACTTAATTACCATGATGATGTAGGATTAAGATCATTAACCTACTTGTGATTATTAAAATGTTTTTGGATTTTGTTTTTTGTTAAGTAATGACTTTAATCTCTAATCAAAGATTAGTGAACTCATTACACCATCCTAAGAGAAGGATGATAGATGAGAACACTTAAGCTGACGAAGATACCTCAACTTAATCCATGGTTAGGGATTAAATTCATTAAATAACAAGCCTTTATTAAGTGGATTTTAATTAAAGGATGAGATTAAGAAATGAGTTTTAAGTTTGTAAGACAACTTGAGGGGGACTTGTCTATTAAACACTAGGGTTAGTCCCTCTTACCCAAAAGGAAGAGATGGAACCCTAATATAAGACCCAAGTCACAAGCTTATGCCTTGATCATTATTAAGTGTTTTGATTAAGAAGTGTAAACAAATTAAAGGTTTAACATTAAGGATTAAAGTTATACACTCCATCCTAAGATAAGGATGTAGGCATAACCCTAATTCAAAGTCCTAAAGCTTTAAGTGTTTAGCCTCTGATTATGAGATGAGAAGAGAGACTCAAGGAGACTCATAGGTAAGAGACTAAGGGAGACTATATACAACCCTAAAGATTATCATGCTTGGATATCCTATGGTTTGTGAGGCTTAAAGAAAGGTCTTCAGGAAGCCACCAAGGAAGAAGAAGCAGATGAAAAGAGAAGGAGAGAAAGAATAAGTTACTTACTTCCCGAAGAAGATAAGTAACCTAAAAGAAAGAAAGTAAGAATGAGAGCATAAGTGAATTAGATTAACTTCAAAGACAAGTAAATAATGCATATGAAGAGATGAGGAGAGGTGGGATGTTTAAGGAAAATCCACTTCCCAAACAACTTACCATAAGCCCCTGAATTATTAGTATGGATGCATAAGACATAAAGAAAAAGGAAATGAGATGAATAAAGATGCAAAGGCCAAAACCAGAAGTGTATATGCAAGGAAAATGTGTTATGAGATGATACAAAGTCATACATAATTCTTATGAATGTTCATACAAGGATGAGATGCAATGGAAGCATGTTTAGAAGCATGAAACACATGGATGTTCATGAAATGTAATGAATGAAGAAAAGATCAAGAAATATTCAAGAATTTCTTAAGATGTCTAAGATGTCATTCAAATGAATGAAATGTCATGGCAAGTTCATATGATGATGATATGCAAAGATGAATGCAAATGAACATGATAAATTAGGGTTTTAAGGCAACATGGGATGCATATGATCAAAACAGAAGCATATATCATGATAAAAATTTGAAATTGAACTCAAACAAACCCTAAACATATACAATATCACTCACCAAAGGAGAAGGTCAGAAGCTATATCTAGTGAAAGCTATGAATTTCCTAAGTTAACTAGGGTTTTGGGTGATCCTAAAGGGAAAATGCAAATCAAATTGAAAATGCAATGCAAAATCATGAGATAAATAACCTAGATACTAGATGCAATATGTGAAACAATTCAAAAAGAACCAAGTTAATTCAAACTCATCATGGTTAGCCAGAAATGATTTTTTCAAGTTAGGGTTAGAAAATGTGATTTTTAAGAACTCTAATTCAAAGATAATTATGAAAATGTGATCAAACCTAAAAAGAAATTTGTATGGTGAGTTTGAAAATGTTTCTAAATGTATAAGAATGCCTCATGAATTTTTTGGTGATTTTTAGAAACCTAAATGTATTTTTAATTAATTAAAATCAATTAATTAATTAAATAAAACATTTAAATGTTTTAAAAATACTTTTTTAATGCAAAAATTAAAATATTTTTTTTTGAGTTGAGAAAAATATTTGAAATAAAAATGCAGAAAATGAGATTTTTTGAATTGTTTTTGCTATTTTAAAATAAATGTGGATAGAAATGAAATAAAAAGGAAATAAAAATCAAATAAAATGAATGTCAACCAATCTGATGGTTGAGATTCAAATGGGGGAAGACTGGGCGTGATCCTAAGGTCCAGATTGAATCTGGCTAATTAAACTGATTAATTTAATTAATTAATAATTAGGGCTAACTGAATGAATCCTGGCCATCCAAAAACGCGCTAGCCTGATTAACCCTAATCCTAACCCTAATCATTCTCAAGTGACCGGAGCAAGCTCCGGTCACTCCTCTCACCTGAATCCCTCAAAACCCCATGAAAATTCATCAAACTCTCTAGAATGCATCATTAAACATCACTAAACACAAATCCAGCAACAAATTCCATTTATTTTTCATCAAAATCATTAATCGAAGCAAAACAGAAAAATGCACAAAACTTTCAGAAGCTAAATACATCCTCATTTCTCAACTATTTTGAAAACTAAACACATCAGCATGATCAGAGGAGCATTTAGATTCATTCTATAACTTAAAAGGAGATATTTGGAAAAAATGTTCTTGGATGATACCTGAGATGAAGCTTTCTCAATCGGAGCTTTCTGGACCTTTCCCTGACGCTAATCCACTCCAATGATCACCTTGATGCTTCTGGAAAGCTTAGAGCAAGTTTATGATGGCTGATTTGTGATGCTTAGTTCTGATAACTCAGAAATCGTGTTTTGATTATGGAGTGTTTCAGGCCATGGCAAGGGGTGGGAAATGATCCTTAGGTGATTTTGAGTTGATTGGTGAAGAAAGAAACAATGTTTGATGGTTGTGCAGTGTGATTCGAAGAGATGAAGGTATGAGGTGGTTTTTTGCAATCTGATCTTAGGGCTTGGTTCAGGCTTGTGTGTATTGTGTAATGAACTCCTTGATGTCCACATAAACAATGTTGATTGGCCAGAGAGTTGTTATGGCACAGGCTGATTGGTATGGGAGGTTTTGCAAAAAGTCAAGATTGTGTACTATGAGGTATGGGCTCGGGTCAAAGCTGGCTTGGGGGCTTGTCCTGCCTCAGCTTGCATCAAGGATGGTCATGGGATGGTTTAGAGTGATCAGAAGTGAATGAGTGGTGAGATTGCAATGGTTTTGCACATTTACAACTTTGTACATTCTTGAGAAATGCGCCATGAAAACTTGTGAGGCAAGGCTCAAATCTGATCTAAATGTGTTGCATTATCATGTAATGAAGCTTAGAGGTCAATTAGAGGTCATTAGAAGTCTTGAAACTGGATTTTGCAAAAATCCCTCTTTGGCATGAACTTGAAAATTATAGGATTATTCCCAACTTTGAAAGATCATATCTTGAGTTCTAGGATGAATCAAGAGGAGTTCTTGTACTTTTTGAAAATGGGAAGATCCAATCTACAACTTTCATGTTTAAGTATTTTTCATTTGAAACATTTTTGATCAAGAAAGGGGAGGTTGAAAATCATTCCCAAAATAGAAAATTTCCATTACAAGTCATGTCCAAAAATAGCAAATTTGCAAATGGCTTGAAACTCTTCAATCTTATGAACTTCTAACCACTTCTAAAATCATATAAAGGTCACAGAACCTCAAAATGATGAAAATGACCCTTTGGTTCCATTGTTGGGGGCCTCAGATGCCCTGATTCTGACTTTTCTTGCACAACAAGTTACCAGTTGATCAGATGACTTCCATAATGAATTTCTTCATCAAATTTGGTACACATGCTCCTTATAACATATTGAGACCATTAGAAACAAGAATGACCAAAAAATTTGAGATTAAGGGCCTCAAACCCAAAACCCTAATTTTAGGTCATATGTGTAGGAAATCTTCAGTCTGCCTCTATGCCTTTGCCATGCTTTGTGATCTCTTGACTTTATGAACTTTGGGGAGCATATCATGATCATGGAACACACATGGACCCTCTTGGAAAGCTTCAAGGCCTTTGAGATGGCTCATATCACTTCTTGGATTCATCTGATCACAAACCCTAGATGCAGCTTATGCAGATAAAATGAACTATGCAGTGAGATGATATGCTTATGCAATGCAATATGAAAGGATCATAAGCCATGGTGTGAGAAAAAGTGAGGGAAAATTTGGGGTGTTTACACAATGGTTGTGCAAGTCTGAAGAAGGGTATCAGTAATCTTATTAGAGAAGGCATTCTACATATCACATCAACAGTTCTGTCTCCTACAAATGCAGCAAACATCTCTCCTACAACATCAGCAAATATCATTTCAAAGGAATCTCCTACAACATCAGCAAACATTATCTCAACAGAGTCTACTACAACAACATCAACCATCAATGACGACATCTCAACGGTCACCATTTACTATGACCCATCAACCATTCATATTCCAGATTCTTTTGACAACAACTCACAGCAAAATCAATATCAACATCAACAACTTCCTGCACCGGCATCATCTCCAATCAGACCTCCTGTCACAATCTACTATGATCCCCAGACTGTTACAACTCCTTCTTCCGCAGCAATCAGCCCGGTAACCATCACGGTACCTAAACCAGTTCCATATGACAGCAGCAGTGTCGTGCCTTGGCATTACAGCTCAGATCTTTATTGCAACGGAAAGAACGTCACTCTTGATTCTTTAACTTCTACACCATAGATTGATAATGTCGGGGGAGTCAGAGGCTTCACTCGAAGTAGACGTCTCTTCGCTTCACAGGTCCCGAGAGTTAATACTGAAGCAGAAGCTGCTACCAAAGCAAAAGGAAAGAGTGTGGTACCCGAGGATCCAATTGCTAAAGAAGTTATGAAGACATCCTTTGATCAGGATGTGGACGAGTTCATGAGAATTATCAAGAATAGTGACTACAAAGTTGTGGACCAGCTCCACCAAACACCCTCCAAGATCTCCATTCTATCTCTGCTCATGTGTTTCGAGGCTCACAGGAACGCACTTCTCAAAGTCTTGCACGCAGCTTATGTGCCTGAGGAGATTACAGTCACCCAGCTAGAAACCGTGGTTTCAAATGTCAATACTAGTCATGGACTAGGTTTCACTGATGTTGATCTGACTACGGAGGGCCGTAATCACAATAAGGCTTTACATTTCACCTTAGAGTGCAAAGGTGTTGTACTTTCTCATGTCTTGGTTGACACTAGGTGCGAGTAACCTGGAGTATGATGATCTTGCACTCCGTCCGAGTAACTTGGTTGTGAGAGCCTTTGATGGTTCTAAAAGACCGGTTGGAGAAATTGAGTTGCCTGTGGTAATTGGCCCACAAATATTCAAAACTATCTTCTATGTGATGGACATTCAGCCTGCCTACAGTTGTTTGTTGGGTAGACCTTTGATTCATGTCACTGGCGCAATAACGTCTACCCTTCTCCAGAAGTTAAAATACGAGTAGGAGGGCCAAATTATCACCATCTGTGGAGAGGAAGACATCTTTGTCATTCACTTGGCCACTTACAAGTACATAGAGATGGATGGGGAGATCCATGAAACTATGAGTCAGGGTTTTGAAGCTCTTAATGTCAATGAAGCAATAGTTGAAGTGTCTGGTACTTCAATTGCCTCTTACAAACAAGCTCAGAAGGTTGTTGAAGACGGGAATTCCCAAGGTTGGGGAAAGCTGCTACAAGTTCAGATAAAGGAAGACAAATTCGGGTTAGGTTATAGACCATCCCGACAGGCCCCAGAGGAGGTTGCTGAAGCTCCCAAGTTCATAAGTGGGGGAATGATAACCCCAAATGCTATCAACACTTTGGAAGACGAGGCTGAGAGCGACTACAACCTGGAAAGTTGGATTCGTCCAAGAGTCCCAGGCCAACACGTCCTCAACTTGTCTTCCAAGGAAATTATAAGGGTTACTGCTGCAGAGTAATTATTATTTCCTATTTAAGCATGCATCAAGTCCTGCATCTTGCCCAAGGTGTCAGGACTCATTTTGTAATAGGGCCATATATGTATTTTGTGCAAATTGAAATTAATGAACAATGGACATCTTTTGCAAACAATCTTTTTCGCTCACTGTCTTTTCATTTTTGTTATTTTTGCACAAAACAATAAATGGCAATGTTTTTCTTAATAAACTTCATTCACTTTTCTAAATAAGATAAAATCAATCACTAAAATGAATAAATCTCAAACCTTGCAGAGATAGTCCTCCATATTGCACCGACAACGACACTGTTATGACCTTGTATGACTTCGACAATCCGATTAATCAAGCAGATGAAAAGGTTGATGAAGACTATGATTTGCCTGAAGAGTTGGCCAGGTTATTGAGACAAGAGGAAAAAGTGATTACTCCTCATCAAGAGGAAGTTGAAACTATCAATCTTGGTACCAAGGACGATCACCTAGCAGGGGATGGCTACTGAAAATATAATGACATAGGACGAATGCCGGATAGAAAAGATCAACGATGGGGGTAGCCATCGGATAAGCATGATGAAGGACGATCATCAAGAGGCGAAGGACGATCACCTAGCAGGGCACGACTGCTTTTGGGGATTATCTCTACATAGGACGAATGCCGGATAACAAAGGTCGGCGATGGGGATGGCCATCGGATAAATGATGAGGGAAGGTCATCAAGAGGTGAAGGACGATCACCTAGCAGGGGACGGCTGCTAAAAAGATATCGCGACATAGGACGAATTCCAGATAAAAAGTTGCTTTGTTGGTGACTTACTGGGGGGATGGTAAACACGGACGAGTGCTTACGCTTTGGAATAAACGATATAAATGTTTGACGGTGTGTATATATTAAAGATGAGGACGAGCATCCTTAGGACCACAATACGGACGAGTATCGATTGAAGCAAACGCTAACACATGTTTAAGGACGATGATACGAACGAGTATGAATCATTTAAGCAAGGAACACAGACGAGTGTTGATCTGCCGGGGAAGTGATATATACAAGATATAGATGAGTATCAGAGGATTGTGTATAAGTATGTACAAGTGTTTTGACCTGCTGAAAAATATGTGTAAGACACGGACGAGTGTCAAAAGATTGAGCAAGGGACACGGGCGAGTATTCGGCTTGCTGGGGAAGTATGAAATATGCGAGTGTCAAAAGGAATATGTATAGGTATGAACAAGTATCTGTATTGAGAGTGCAAAAGGTATTCTGATTTTGTCTGCGGGGGAATAAGCTTTGCATATTGCTGGTGAAGTGATGATGGTATTTGCTGGTGACTGGCTCGAACCTGGCTTATGATCATGCAAATGTTTGATTTTTGCCATAATGCTCTGTATTATATGGAATGCTACGCTTTGTGTGGGGAAAAATGACGTGAATGCCATGATTATGCAAATGAGAGAACCGATCCGAGATCCGGATCCTACAGGGAGAAATATCTCTATGCGATCTGTCTGAAGAGAGGACTCCACTGGGGAAAGAGATCATTGGCCGATCTGTGGGGAGAGAGGATCACCAAACGATCTTCTTAGGGAACTCTATGGCGCTCTAGGGGAAGAAATTTGTGGGGATCTCGGCCGGGGAAGCTTCTATTGAAGAGACTAATGCTGGAGATGAGGAGGCTTCGGCAAATTTGCTAGGGAACAATATTTCAGGTATTGCTCTACTAGGGAGAAACTGGCAACTCTGCGGGAAAGCGATTCTGTCGACTCTACTAAGGATGAGAAAATCCTGTCAACTCTGATGGGGAACAACAGTTTAAGCATTTCTCGGGAGGTTCTGCTTGGGGAGAAGAGCACTTCTGGGAAGTAATCTTTTGTAACTTCCTTCGTCCAAGCGACCTGCTGGGGATTTAATGAGTTTCTCGAAGGATCCTCTGAGGGGATAACAACTTCGTGGGGGGAACACTCTTGTCAAGTAATCTTGCTGATGAGGGGATTGTTGAATTGGCTAGGGGATACGATGCTTGATATGCCCCGTGCTATGAGATTGTCTGCCTTGAGTACCTACAACCTGTTAAAAAGAAACGCACAATTGTCCTGAGGTATCCTCAACCGGATTCCATCATAGGAGTTAGATTGGCCTGAGAGCAACATATTTCCTACAAGCATATATTAAAAATGGCTTATATGTTTTCATTCAAGGGTTGTATTATGAACTTTGGACATTTTGAAAATGAAACAAAAATGTACAAAAACAAAGTGTGACTGAATATTCTGATTTTATTGATTTGCATGCCCTGAATGGGCAAGTACAGTGAAGAAGTGAATCCCTGAAAGGATGAGATTGCTGTAAATTGAGAAAATAAAAGTGTTGGCAATGTTTGAAGCTGACACTCCAGTAAGCTTCCTTTGCTATGACCCATATGAACTTGACGTTCTTCTTATCTTGCTTTCTGAAGAAAATTGATTCTGACCGACACTTTATCCTTTCGAAGCTTTCCATGTTGAGAGTGATACAGACGAATTCAGAATGCAATTGTTCGCTTATTCCCTGATTTTGCGTGGATCGCCCTTTCGGGGTTTCAATCCACCGGGATACCCATTTTTTCCTGAGCTGTCCGATGTGGCTTTTCAACTCAGCGGGTGTACATTTTTTTTCAATTTTTCCCTTATTTTGCCCGAGTATTTTATTCTGTTTTTGACTCACCGGGATGCCCTATTTTTTCCTGGACTTACATTTTGTTTTTATGTCCAGCGGGTCTTTTATGCGAAGTATTTTTTTACTGTATCTGAATTCACAGGAGACGGGAAATCTTCACCATCCATGGTTGTGAGCATCAGTGCTTCACCCGAGAAGACTTTAGACCTTCATAGTTTGGTGTCCACTCTCCCCTGTGGTGTATGAGGAGGAAGGATCCTTTTCAGTACAAGCTCTCCCACTTGATATTCCCGAGGTCTGACTTTCTGATCAAAGGCTTTCTTCATTCGCTTTTGATAAACTGCCCAAGACAGATGGCTTCTAATCTCTTTTCTTCAATCAGACTCAGTTGATTATATCGAGATCGGACCCATTCTGCTTCATCCAGTTTCACATCCATCATTACCCATAGGGAGGGTAATTGAACTTCAACAGGTAGGACTGCTTCCATACCATACACAAGCTGATAAGGTGTTTCCCCATTAGATGTTCTGATAGAGGTTCGGTACCCATGTAAGGCAAATGGTAGCATTTCGTGCCAGTCTTTGTAGGTGACTACCATCTTTTGCACAATCTTCTTAACATTCTTGTTAGCTGCCTCAACAGTGCCATTCATATTTGGCTTGTAATGAAAAGAGTTGTGATGTTGAATTTTGAAGTCACGACAAAGTTCTGCCATCATGTTGTTGTTCAAATTGGAACCATTATCAGTAATGATTCGCTCGGGAACTCCATATTGACAGATGATATCCCTTTTCAGAAACCGAGCTACCACTTGCCTGGTGACATTTGCATACGAAGCTGCTTCAACCCATTTGGTGAAGTAATCAATGGCTACCAGGATGAATCTGTGACCATTTGAAGCAGTCGGTTCAATCTTTCCAATCATATAAATGCCCCACATGGCGAAGGGCCAAGGTGAAGACATTATGTTCAAAGGATTCGGAGGCACATGCACTTTATCTGCGTAGATCTGGCATTTGTGGCATTTTCTGGCATAAGCACAACAGTCTGCATCCATTGCGATCCAGTAATAACCCGATCTTAATAACTTCTTTGCCATTGCATGTCCTCCGGCATGGGTACCGAAAGAACCTTCATGTACTTCGTGCATCAGTGGGCCTGCTTCCTTCTTGTCAACACATATGAGCAGGACCATGTCGAAGTTTCGCTTGTACAAAGAACCATCAATATTAAGAAAGAAACTGATGGCTATGCTTCTCAATGTCTTCTTATCATTTGACGATGCCCCGGGTGGGTATGTCTGAGTTTCCAAGAAGCATTTGATGTCGTGGAACCAAGGCTTGTTGTCACTAGCAGTGTCCACAGAGAATACATATGCCGGTCTGTCCAGTCTGGATACCAAAATCCGAGGTACATAATTGGCAGCTTGTACTTTGATCATGGATGAAATGGTAGCCAAAGCGTCTGCAAACTGATTCTCATCTCGAGAGATGTATTCAAGCTTAACTATTGTGAAGAAGGTCAACAATCTCCTCGTATAGTCACGGTAGGGAATCAGATGCTCCTGATGAATGTACCACTTGCCTTTGGTTTGGTTGATTACCAAAGCTGAATCTCCGAATATATTCAAGGTTTTGATCTTGAGGTCAATGGCTTCCTCAAGACCCATGATACAAGCTTCGTAGTCGGCATCGTTGTTAGTGCAGGCGAAGGTGAGCCTTGCAGAGAAAGGCATATGAACCCCTTTAGGTGTAATAAGCAATGCACCAACCCCACGACCGTTGCAATTAACTGCCCCGTCAAACATCATAGTCCATGCTTCTTCTGGGTCAGGCCCTTTAGTATGAATAGGCTCTTCACAATCTTTTGCTTTTAAGAACATGATGTCTTCATCAGGGAAGTCAAATCTCATAGGCTGGTAATCATCAATGGGTTGCTCATCCAGATAGTCAGACAATACACTGCCCTTAATGGCGTTTTGAGAGGTATATTGAATGTCATATTCTGTTAGAATCATTTTCCATCTTGCAACCCTTTCAGTAAGTGATGGCTTCTCAAATATGTACTTGACTGGATCTATCTTTGAGATCAATAAGGTAGTATGAGTCAACATTAATGTCTTAGTCGGCGAGCACCCCACTCTAAAGCACAACAAGTTTTCTCGAGCAATAAATAACGTTGTTCATAGTCGGTAAACGTTTTGCTTAGGTAGTATATTGCATACTCTTTTCGACCAGACTCGTCAGGCTGGCCCAACACATACCCCATTGACTCTTCTAATAGTGTCATATACATGATTAGAGGTCTTCTTTCAACTGGAGGCATGAGAATCGGAGGTTCTTGCAGATATTCTTTGATCTTGTCAAAAGCTTTATGACAATCATCGTTCCACCTGACTATCTGTTCTTTTCTTAAGAGCTTTAACAAGGGTTCGCAGGTTGTAGTGAGATGGGATATGAACCTTGAGATGTAGTTCAATCTACTTAAGAACCCTCGAACTTCTTTCTCAGTCTTAGGTGCAGGCATTTCTTGAATAGCTTTGACTTTATCGGGATCAACCTCAATTCCTTTTTCACATGCAATAAAACCCAGTAGCTTACCAGAATGTACCCCGAATGTGCATTTGTTGGGGTTCAACCCTGACTGAGACTTTCTCAGACGTTTGAACAACTTCAACAGATTCACCAAATGATCTTCCTCTATAAGGGACTTGGCAATCATATCATCCACATAGCACAAGATTTCTTTATGGATCATATCGTGGAATAATGTTACCATAGCTCGTTGATAAGTCACACCGACGTTCTTCAAACCGAACGGCATTACCTTGTAACAGAACATGCCCCAAGGTGTGATGAAAGTTGTCTTCTCCATGTCTTCAGGTGACATCTTGATTTGATTGTATCCAAAAAATCCGTCCATGAAAGAGAATACCGAGAACTGAGATGTGTTGTCTACCAATACATCAATGTGAGGTAATGGGAAGTCATCCTTTGGGCTAGCTCTCTTCAGATCTCGGCATCCCACTACTTTTGTACTTCTTCTTTAATTTTCATGGCCATGTATGGGCGAGTACGGCGCAACTTCTGTTTAACTGGCGGACAATCTTCTTTTAGTGGAAGCCTATGCATGACGATATCTGTATCCAGACCTAGCATATCTTGATAGGACCAAGCAAAGACGTCGACATACTCTCAAAGCATACTGATGAGTTGTTCTTTCACTGGAGCTTGCAGACTGGCCCCGATCTTCACCTCTTTCATATCTTCCTCGATATCAAGATTGACAGTTTCAACCTCTTCCTGATGAGGAGCAATCACTTTTTCCTCTTGTCTTAACAACCTGGCTAACTCTAAAGGCAAATAATAGTCTTTATCAACCCCTTCATCTGCTTGATTAATCGGATTGTCGGAGTTATACGAGGTCATAACAGTGTCGTTGTCGGTTCAATCTGGAAGACTATCTCTGCAAGGGTTGAGATTTATTCATTTTAGTGATTGATTTTATCTTATTTAGAAAAAGTGGATGAAATTTATTAAGAAAATCATTGCCATTTATTGTTTTGTGCGAAAATAACAAAAATGAAAGACAGTGAGCGAAAATATTGTTTGCAAGAGATGTCCATTGTTCATTAATCATTCATTTGCACAAAATACATATATGGCCCTATTACAAAATGAGTCCTAACACCTTGGGCAAGATGCAGGACTTGATGCATGCTTAAACAGGAAATAATAATTACTCTACAACAGTAACCCTTATAATTTCCTAGGAAGACCAGTTGAGGACTTGATGGCCTGAGACTCTTGGACGAATCAAGCTTTCCAGGTTGAAGTCGCTTTTAGCCTCGTCTTCCACATTGTTGATAGCATCTTGGGTCAGCATCCCCCCACTGATAAACTTGGGAGCTTCTGAATCCTCCTCTTGGATCAGTCGGGATGGTCTGTAACCCAAACCGAATTTGTCCTCCTTGATCTGAACTTGCAGCAACTTGCCCCAACCTTGGGCATTTCCGTCTTCAACAACCTTCCAAGCTTGTTTGTAAGAAGCAATTGAAGTACCAGACACTTCAGTTGTTGCTTCATTGACGTTGAGGGCTTCAAAACCTTGACTCATCGTCTCATGGATCTCCCCATCCATTTCAATGTACTTATAGGTAGCCAGATGACAGACACATATGTCCTCCTCCCCACAGATAGTGATAAGTTGGCCTTCCCACTCGTATTTTAACTTCTGGTGAATGGTCGATCTTACGGCGCCAGTGGCATGAATCTAGGGTCGACCCAACAAACAGCAGTAGGCAGGCTGAATGTCCATCACATAGAAGATAGTTTTGAAAATCTGTGGGCAAATTACCACATGCAGCTCTATTTATCCAAGAATCGATCTTTTAGAACCGTCAAAGGCTCTCACAACTTGGTTACTTGGGCGGAGTGCAAGACCATCATATTCCATCTTGACCAAGGCTTTCCTTGGAAGGACACTGAGAGATGACCCAATGTCAATCAAGACATGAGAAAGTACAACACCTTTACACTCTAAGGTGATATGCAGAGCCTTGTTGTGGTTACGGCCCTCCGTAGTCAGATCAGCATCAGTGAACCATAGTACATGACTAGTATTGACATTTGAAACCACCGTCTCTAGCTAATTAATTGTAATCTCCTCAGTAACATAAGTTGTGTGCAAGACTTTGAGAAGTGAATTCCGGTGAGCTTCGGAACACATGAGCAGTGATAAAATGGAGATCTTGGAGGGAGTCTGATGGATCTGGTCCACAACCTTATAGTCACTCTTCTTAATAATCCTCATGAACTCGTCTACATCTTGATCAAAGGACGTCTTCTGAGTTTCTTTGGCAATTTGTTCTTCTGGAACCACATTCTTGCCCTTAGCTTTGGCAGCAGCTTCTGCTTCAGCATTAACTCTTGGTAATTGTGACGCGAAGAGATGTCCGCTTTGAGTGAAGCCTCCGCCTCCCCCGACATTATCAATTTGTGGTGTAATTGAAGAATCAAGAGTGACTTTCTTTTCGTTGCAATAAATATCTGAGCCATAATGCCAAGGCAAGGCACTGCTGCTGTCATATGGAACTAGTCCAGGTACCGTGATGGTAATCGGACTGATTGTTGCAGAAGAAGTTGCGACCGTCTATGGATCATAATAGATGGTGACAGGAGGTCTGACTGGAGATGGTGCAGGTGATGAAAGTTGCTTGTGTTGATGTGAGTTGTTGAAAGAATCTGGAACATGGATTGTTGTCGGATCATAATAGATGGTGAATGTGGAAATGTCTTCATTGATGGTTGTTGTTGTTGTAGAAGGAGGTGTTGAACTGATATCTGTTGAAGGTGAAGAAGGGATGGTGGTTGATGTTGTAGAAGAATCTGTTGGAATGATTGTTGTTGAAGTTGTAGGAGTGATATCTATTATATTTGATGAAGTGATGTTTGCTGGTGTTGTAGGAGGAATGATTGTTGATGTTGTAGGAGATGGAACTGTTTAAGTGATCTGTAAAATGCCTTCTCTGATAAGACTGTTGATATCGGTCTTCAAATTTGCACAATCTTTGGTAGAAATCTTGCAAGCTTCACAATGGGCCTCACAACCTAGAAACACTTGGCACTTCAAAAGATGGGCTTTAACCTCGGCCATAGGTGTTTGAATACTTGCAACATTGTCAATTAGGCTTACTGGTTGGTCTTCCTCGATGGTGTTTATCCTAGGCCCACCATGGCTAGGCATAGGATTCTACGTAACACTTGGAGGTGGTGCAAAGTTGTCTGCCTTAGAATCAATCAAATCTTGAACCTTCATGTGTAAGGCCCTGCATTTCTCTATTGTATGGCCAGGTACATTGGAGTGGAAGGCACATATGGCATTGACATCATAGTTCCTTCGATCAGATTGAGCTTCAGTAACTGTGGAAGTAAGGCAGCATAGGGCATCCAGATGGGATCGATAACCCTGTTGATTTGTGAAGTCCTTTGCTGGAACGGACGTTGTTGTTGATTGTTGTTGTTGTAAGATCTCTGCTGAGGAAACTATTATTGTTGTGGATATTGTTGTTGAGGTGCTGGAGTGGGAATAGTGACAGTAGCTACTGATCTTTGTATGTATTAAGGCCTACCTCTGCCCATATGCACTGAGTTAGTTTCACCCGTCCTACAAGGTCCCGACAAGGGTTTCCTTACATTCCTGGAGCTAGCACCGTTGTCAGAGATCTTACCCATCTTCAAAATACTTTCAATTCTCTCACCAGCTATAACTACATCAGTAAAACTGGTGGAAGAGAAAGCAGCAAGTCGGTCAATGTAGGTCCCTTGTAATGTGTTCATAAACATGTCAGCCATCTCCCTTTCCGACATAGGTGGCTGGACAGCAGAAGCAAATTGTCTCCATCTTTGGATATATTCCCGAAAAATCTCTCTTGAAGACTGAGACATACCCATCAGGAGGGTCCTATTGGGTACCATATCCAGGTTGTACGGATATTGGCGTATGAAAGCTTCAGCCAAGTCCTTCTAGTTTCTGACAGTAGCTCTGGATAGGTGAGAATACCACTCACGGGCTGCCCCAGTCAGGCTATCTTCAAAATAAAACATCCACAGCTTCTCATCCATGGTATAAGCCTTTAATCTTCCAAGAAAGGATTGAAGGTGGGTACAAGGGTAGGAGGTACCATTGTACTTCTCAAAGCATGGAGGCTTGAACTTGTGAGGAATCCTGACTCCTTCTACTAATCCCATATCCATTACATCAAATCCCAAATAGTTTTGGGATTCCAAGGATCTCAGCTTTTCAGATATTCCGTCCAGACGACGATCATAGGTTTCATTCCTAACACCAATCACTGTGAACTGTTCATCTTGAGGATCTTCTTGTAGAACACGACATCCTGCATTTCCTTGGGTATTTCCGATAACATTGACTTCAGGATTGAGGGGGGGCCCAAACTCTGGAGGACTTGTTTGCGGCTGCCCGTGATCGTTATTACTAGTACCTTCAGTGCCTGGATGATTCTCTTTTGGAGTTTTTTGCTCGACTAACTCTCTCAATCTTTCTTGGCTTTGAGCCAACCCAGTCATCACCGCCATGAATTGTTTCATCTGAGCCCTCATATCAGTTCTCTCATTAGCCATTTGAGTTCTAACGTCGGTCAAATCTTGTTGAACTTGGTCCATCTAAACTCTCGGAAGGTTGTGTCTTGTAGGATACCTGTGGACTCTGTTGATGGGGAAAACCCTCCTACGAGCAATGTTTCCTGAAACATACAACAAAGTGAGAAAACAACAACAAAAACACCTGCAAAAACAATAGAGAATGTGGTTAGTATGCAATGCAGTATGCCTATTTGTCTTCCAAGGGTATCCGGATTGGCTCTTTGGTTTTGACCTTCCAGACCTCTGGAAATGATGAAGATGTTGAAGAGAAATGAAGTTCAAAAGAAGATCTAGGTAACACACAAACTATAACATTACAAAATGCCAAAATACATAGTTTATGATTACAACAAGTTCCCATGGTGGGTTAAAATACAATTAAGTTAAGAAATACAACAAAATCACCATGGAGAATTAAAGTACAACTAAAATAAAATACAAGTAAAGGAAATCAAACATTCAGCCCAAATTCATCCTCCTTGACTTCCTTCAGGAGAGCATCAGTCACTGGTCCAACTGGATGCTCTATGATGGTCCTAATAAGAAGGTTTCTGGTTGCAATGGCACTTGTCATCTTCTGGTACTTGTTTTGTTCTTTTGATCTCTTCAACCCCGCCCGGAGTTTCAACTCTGAGATCTCCTTCTATGCTGCTAGGAGTGCTTCTTGACTCTACTTCTCATTAGCTTCCAGCTGCTCTATCTTAGCCTGTGTCTTCTGATCTTCTTGTAAACGAGCTTCAGTGATCTTGATCCATCTAGCCTGACTCTCCTCTAGGTAGTGCTCAGCTCTGGCCTTCTGAATCTTGGCCTCTTTGTAAGCATTCTTCAATACCAACTCACCTGCTCGGGCTTTTCTAATGAAGTCTTATGTCTTTTCTATCTTGGTTGCATGCTCGATGCGGGGCTTCTCTAACCTTTAAATGTCTAGACGACCTTCATTCTTTTCCCAAAGGGTCTTCTTCAAGGCTTTAACTAATTGGGCATTCCTCTCTTTCAATTTCTCAAATTCTTCTATACTGATTGTAGCTATATGCTCTACTTCTGATGGCCCTGGTACATCCTCCAGGGTAAATTGCATGCAAGTAATCTATCCCCTAATGCGAGACCATTCAATGTACTGTGCTGAAGCTATGTTGTTACACTTCCCCAAAATGGCAGTCCCTTTAGTCTGTATGTGGTCCCAAGCCCAGGCTGCTTGTCGGACAATGGTATGATTGTTCAGAATAACACAGTAAAGGGACTTTGCTAAGTCCTGCTCTCGAGGTGGATTTACCAATGCATACCCTAACTGTCTTCTGAAAAGCAAAGTATTGTAATTGATGCAACCCTTCACTCCCATAAGAGGTACATTAGGATATTGTCCACAACTTGTAATTATGTCCCTGCCCTTGGTGTTTTGGGTACACCACCTGATGTCTTCTGATGTAAGGGAAATCATCCTCTTAGCCCAATTCCTTGACTGATGTGGATTCAGGAAAGCTTCCGTCTTCGGCATATGTCTCATCAACCAAGTGTAGAAAAGAGGTGCACAACATCTGACTAGTCTTCCCCTCTGTTTCTCATTCCTCTGATGCATTGAGTAGTAGAAGTCCCCTAGCAAGGTAGGAACTGGATTCTTGAGCATGAAGATATGGATAGCATTCTTGCTTACAAACTTAGGCTCGTCCACAAACAAGATGATACCATATATACTAAGAGCCAGGAGGGCACAAACAGTTTCCCACTTCCCAGTTGCAGCATAACTGGTAGCTTGAACGATTAAGAAGTCCAGATGGAGGCCTGGGATTCCAACCTTGGTGTTTATATGCTGATCAATGATGGTAACTTCCAAATGTAGAGCCTTATCTATGTCTTCATTCTTAGGAGCAGTCATCTCAGGGTTGAAAGGAATTCCTCTTCTGATAGGGGCACCCAACAACATGGAAAACTCTTCCAACAAAAGACCTATCTGAAAGTCTGGGAAAGTGAAACATCAGAGAGGAGGGTCATAGAACTGGAGACAGGTGTGAATCATGCTCCTCTGTGATGCATCCAAGTCCATGATCATGTCCATAATACCACCATAATGCCCCCTAAATAAAGGAACATGATCAGGAGTGATAATGGCCTGAATCTGCCTGATGCTTGCCAGGGGATACTCAAAGAAATGGTATGTGATGTTGCTCTTCCTGGTTGAATCCATGTTGACAATGGGTGCTGATGAAGATAACTGAAGAAAAATAGCTGAAGCATATAGCTGAAGAAGGTAGCTGATAAAGTGCTGGAGAAGATGTCTGAGTAGAAGAATGGTAAAAACCAAACCAAAGAAGATGTGGGTACCCTGTAAAACAAATAGGCAAATGTTGAATGATGCAAAATGATGTATGCTTAATGATATGCAAGGGTTTGTGATCACGTGCTGGATTTGTCAGTTGCTTTTGATAGGGTCCATGAGTGCTCAGAAGTCCGGATGAAGGTTTGAGAACCAGTAACCAGGTGAGGGACTCAAATAAAGAGTCACAAGTCCAGGGTTTCATAAGATCAGTCCAAAATAGTGTAACCTTAAACAAAATCCAGTAACAAGGTATGTTGAGGCCAAGGGTTCCTTAAAACCTGTAAACAACCCCACCATCTCACATGTATTGTTCCAGAACAAGGATCCCCAGGTTCGGATCTTTTATGAGAAGTGTAAACACTTATAACCTGGAGGTACAATGTTTACCCTAATCATAAAGAATCCTCCTCTAATTCACTTCAGATGCAGAAGGTCATCTAAAAAGGTCATCTAGACTTAGAAGGCTTCCCAAATAGCCCTAGCACTACAGGAAATTCGTAGCACAGAGTTATCAAGAAGAAACCCATGTCTGAACCGTGTTTCATATTCCCGCACCAGACCGAAATGGAATGGGAAAGAATATGAAGCCACTCTAATCCTATGTCTATCACTCAGGCCTTTGTGTTGGACCTTTCTCACTGAAATCCAACACATATATGATATGATAATAATATGAAATGCATAAAACAATAAATGAAAGTGATAAAGTAAATGCGGTAAATAAAGATGTACAGAAAGCAATAAATAAAGCAAAAATAGAAGCATACATAGCACATAACACCCCCATAAACACAAATCAAACAAGCGCTAGGAGAAACCAACAAGAGAAGCAGAAGCCTTGGTTGCTAGTTTCCCCAGCAGAGTCGCCAAGTTGTCGCTCCCAAAAAGACTTACGTCCCGGGTGCAAACGCGAACTGTCGGCGATGTTGGAGGTTGAGGTTGAATAGAGTCGCCAGTTAGGCATTTTTATCTCGAAGGAAAGGTATTGCTGCATAACCCTGGAAGGGTATGGACAAGACGGTTGTGAAGCAAAGAAACTGAGAAAGGGGGTTGGTTACGACCTGGGAAGGTATTAGCACCCAGATCGTCCGTCGTACTCGACGGGATCCACGCTTACTTGATTGTACTTAAAAGGGGATAGTGTATGTGCTGACTGTGTATAAAAGCTAGGGAAGAAAGTACATTGTGTCAGTGCAAAAGAGAGGGTGAGATGCTCAAGACTGAGGCTTGGAAAAGAAAGCTGGAAGGAGAGGGGAGACAAAGAGACTTTTGTTTGATAACCGTTAAGTTATGCCTATGTATCCTCTCATACAATGAGGAACTCAGAACACCGTAGTTCGACTCAAAGTGACTGAAATGATTTGACTGTGAATTGCTTGCTTGACAATGCTCAAGTGTGTGACTCGTCTGGCTCGAGTGCTAACTGTCTTGCATTAGACGGAAGAAGCGAGTTCTCATTTATGAATGAGTGTGATGAGAAAATAATCCCAGAGGAGACGTTTATTGTTTGTTTTTGTGTTTTCAGCTTTTTTATTGTTTCTGGTGCTTTGCATAGGATAATGAGCTTAAGCCTAAATCAAGGGTTGTAAACTTATTATATCCTCCCTGATTAGGGATAATGAGCCTACTTAAGCATGAGATAAGCATCTCAACTTAATTACCATGATGATGTAGGATTAAGATCATTAACCTATTTGTGATTATTAATATGTTTTTTTGGAATTTGTTTTGTGTTAAGTAATGAGTTTAATCTCTAATCAAAGATTAGTGAACTCATTACACAATCCTAAGAGAAGGATGATAGATGAGAACACTTAAGCTGAGGAAGATACCTCAATTTAATCCATGGTTAGGGATTAAATTCATTATATAACAAACCTTTATTAAGTGGATTTTAATTAAAGGATGAGATTAAAAAATGAGTTTTAAGTTTGTAAGACAACTTGAGGGGGACTTGTCCATTAAACACTAGGGTTAGTCCCTCTTAGCCAAAAGGAAGAGATGGAACCCTAATGTAAGGCCCAAGTTACAAGATTATGCCTTGATCATTATTAAGTGTTTTGATTAAGAAGTGTAAACAAATTAAATGTTTAACACTAAGGATTAAAGTTATACACTCCATCTTAAGATAAGGATGTAGGCATAACCCCAATTCAAAGTCCTAAAGCTTTAAGTGTTTAGCCTCTGATTATGAGATGAGAAGAGAGACTCAAAGAGACTCAAAGGTAAGAGACTAAGGGAGACTATATACAACCATAAAGATTATCATGCTTGGATATCCTATGGTTTGTGAGACTTAAAGAAAGGTCTTCAGGAAACCACCAAGGAAGAAGAAGCAGATGAAAATAGAAGGAGAGAAAGAATAAGTTACTTACTTCCTGAAAAAGATAAGTAACCTAAAAGAAAGAAAGTAAGAATGAGAGCATAAGTGAATTAGATTCACTTCAAATACAAGTAAATAATGCATATGAAGAGATGATTAGAGGTGGGATGTGAAGGCAAATCCACATCCCAAACAACTTACCATAAGCCCCTGAAATATTAGTATGGATGCATAAGACATAAAGCAAAAGGAAATGAGATGAATAAAGATGCAAAGGCCAAAACCAGAAGTGTATATGCAAGGCAAATGTGTTATGATATGATGAAAAGTCATACATAATGCTTATGAATGTTCATACAATGATGAGATGCAATGGAAGCATGTTTAGAAGCATGAAAACACATGTATGTTCATGAAATGTAATGAATGCAAAATATGGTAAATGAATGAAGAAAATATCAAGCAATGTTCAAGCATGTCTTAAGATGTCTAAGATGTCATACAAATGAATGAATGTCATGGCAAGTTCATATGATGATGATATGCAAAGATGAATGCAAATGAACATGAGAAATTAGGGTTTTAAGGCAACATGAGATGCATATGACCAAAACAGAAGCGTATATCATGCTAAAAATTTGAAATTGAACTCAAACAAACCCTAAACATATACAAGATCACTCACCAAAGGAGAAGGTCAGAAGCTAGATACTATATTCAATATATGAAACAATGCAAAAAGAACCAAGTTCAAACTCATCATGGTTAGGAAGAAATGATTTTTTCAAGTTAGGGTTAGAAAATGTGATTTTTAAGAACCCTAATTCAAAGATAATTATGAAAATGTGATCAAACCTAAAAAGAAATTTGTATGGTGAGTTTGAAAATGTTTCTAAATGTATAAGAATGCCTCATTGTAAACACCCCAAATTTGCCCTCACTCATTTCACCATGGCTTGTGATTCTTTTCATTTGCATAAGTTCAATCATATCATCCCATATTGCATTTTTTGCTCCACTACATTGGTTCTAAACCATCTGCATCTAGGGTTTGTGATTTGAGCAATCCCAGGGCTATTTGAGCCACTTCAAAAGGCTTCAATCATTTCAAGAGGGTCCATGAATGTTCAATCATCATATTATACCCTCCAAAGATCAAAGAAGTCAAAGAATCACAAGAACTGAGAAAGGCATGGAAGCAGAGCCAGGCTTAACTCCACAAATGACCTAAAATTAGGGTTTTGGTTTCAGAGGCCATAACTCCAAATTTTTTGGTCATTCTTGTTTCTATTGGTCATTATATGTTACAAGGATCATGCATACCAATTTTCATGAAGAAATTCAATGGGGAAAGCATCTGATCAATAGATGACTTCTTGAGCAAGTCAGTGCAAAACCAGGGCATCTGAGGCCCCCAATCATCCAACCAAAGGGTCTTCTCCATCATTTTGGATGTGTAGGATCTTTATTTGATCTTGGAAGAAGTTAGAAGTTCACAAAGTTGAAGAATTTCAAGCCATTTGCAAAATTGCCATTTTGGGAAAGTGACTTGTAATGAAAACTTGCCATTTTGGGAAAGTTTTTCAACCTCCTCTTTTTGATTCAAAAATGCTTCAAATGGAAAATTCTTGGTCATGAAAGTTGTAGATTGGATCCTCCCATTTTCAAAAAGTAAAAGAACTCATTCTAATTCATTTTAGAACAAAAGTTATGGCCTTGCAAAGTTGAACAAAATCACTTAATTTCCACTTTTGTGCCAAAGGGGAAACTTGCAAAAACACTTGCCAAAACCAAATGTGACTTCAAATCAACTTCTAATCATCATACAAACATAATTCATGGTCCATAATTCAGATTTTCCCAAAGAATTACTCACTTTCATGCCTTGGATTCCAAGTATCATAAGCCATTTTTCATAAAAGTCACAAAGAGGGAAGTCTTGCAAGAATGGTTCTTAGGGTTTTGGTTGTTCTCTAATCAATCTCAAAATGTCATAACAACATGATATGGTGCATTTTGCTGCATATTGCCCAAGGGATGTCACATGTCCATGACCAAAAATCACAAAATGCACAAAGTTGGAAATTGGCAAAACACATGCTATCTTGCAATCCAAGTGTTGCAGTCCATCATAAACCATCCAAGGGTCATCCTCAAACTCAGCTGAGACAGATACACCCTTTAGATTTCCTCTTCCATGGCCCATGCCTTCAAGGACACATATTTGACTTTTTGGCCAAAACTCCCATACTCTTGGAATAGTGTTTTTCAGCCATTCAGAACCTACCACATATTATATTCAAACAATATGGGAGAGATAAGTGAAAGCATTGGGGCCTGAAAACACACACAACCTCAGATTCACAAATTGGTGCACAAACTTGTTCTCTTTGAAACTCCCTCAAGACTTAACAAAATCCAAATATTTCTTCACCAACAAGTCACATATCACTCATGGAACAAAACCCACCCCCTGAAACAGCCTGAATCACCACACACACAAACCTCCATTTCTGCTACACCAGAACCAAACAGCACCAACCAGCCATCCTCAAAGCTTTCTAAGCTTCATATCATCTTCAGGAGGTTCATAAGAGTGGGTTTGCAACAAGAGAGAGCCCAGAAAGCCCAGAACCAGAAGGTTCCATCTCAGGTATGGCTCAAGAACTTTTTTCTCAGAACCTTGTTTTTAAGTTCCAAATCGAATCCTTATGATGTGATGATGATTCTGATATGTTTACTTTTCAAAATGATGGAATATTGAGTATGTATGAGTTGTCTGAAAGTTTCTGAGCTAAATTTATTTTGCTTCGATTTGCATTATTGATGAATGAAAAATGATTTTTGTTTGGGGATTTTGATTCAGTGATGTGTAGGGTTCATTTCTGGCCAGAGAGATTTTGTTTTAGATGCGTAGGGAGAGAGTTGGGGTTTTGGCTCATCGGAGAAGACGACCGGAACACTGTTCCGGTCGCCTGAGGGTGATTAAACCCTAATCCCATTAATTAAGCAACTTTGAATTTTGGCCTTTAGATTAAGCTTCCCGCGCGTGCTTCAAGGGCTCAGATCAACTCATTTAGCCCTAATCTGTTTTTATTAGTTTAATTAATTATAATTAGGTTAATTAAATTAGAATGAATCCCAGCCATTGGTCAGCGCGCGCAGTCAACCTTGTCCACCCCAGTTCAAATCTAGGCCTTTGGATCTGATTACCTCCCATTTAATTCAATTTTATTTTCTTTTTAATCCATTATTCTTGCACAATTTATTTAAAATAGCAAATCATTTCTAAAAATTCTCATTTTTTGCAACATGGCATAAAATATTTTTCTCATTCTGAAAATAATTTTTATTTTATTTTTTGCATAATTTTCATATTTTAAAAATATTTAAGTGTTTATTTTAATTAGTTAATGAGAATTATTTAATTAAAATAGCATTTAAGTTTCTAAAAATTCCAAAAAAATTCACATTGCATTCTAATACATTTAGAAACATTATCAAACTCTTCAAACAAATTTATTTTTGGTTCTTGACCTATTTTGACATTTTTCTTTGGAATTAAAGTTCTTAAAAGGTAATATTTTTGTCATAACTTAGAAAAATTCATTTTGCCTAACCTTGAAGAGTTTGATGTTGGTTCTTTTTGCATTGCGTTCTTCATATCATGTAGTTTCTAGGGTAAAATTGGTTTGAATTTATCTTTCATTTTCAAATTGATGTGCATTTTTCCTTTTGAAGTACCTTAAAACCCTAGCCAACTTGAGAAAATCATAACTTCCATTAGGTTAAGATTTAGGTCTCCTCCTTTGGGCAGTGAACTTATGTAGGGTTAGGGTTCCTTTGATCCCATTTTCAATTTTTTATCATGTCATTTGATTCTGATTTTGAATTTGGTATTGCATGTTGTGTATAAACCCTAATTTTTGCCTTCATTTGCATCCATCTTCCATATGCTTGCATACATGAACTTGCCATGACATTTTGTGCATCCTCGTGACTTCTAAGACATCTTAGGATACATTAGAATCATGTTTGATCATTGCATCATTCATTTTCCATGTTTTGCATTCATTCCATTTCATAAACTTTCATGAACCTTCATGGTTCAAAGCATGCTTCATTTGCATCCTCATCCTTGTATGATCATCCACAATTCTTGACATGTGTTTGCATCATCTCTTAGCATCATTAACATCATGTTTATGCTTCTGATTTTGGTGTGCATCATTGAATTTCATCTCATTTTCATGTCATTTCATTTCTTGTTACTAACTTTTCAGGTGGTAAGTCATTGAGAAGTGAATTTGCCTTCACTTCTCATAATCTCTTCTCATCTCTCTTATGCATCATTGCTGCATTTTATCTTTTGTATTAGAGTGAGCTTTCTCATTCATGCTCCTTCTCCTCTTTCTTTCTTCATACAACTTATCTTCTTAAGTGAAGTAAGTTGTCTTGCTTCTTCTTTCTTCTCTTCCTTCATCCTGCTTCTTCCATGGTGGCTTTTCTTTTGAAGATCTCCTTGCAAGCTTCATAAACCCCAGGAACACCCAAGCATGACCATAATTAGGGTTTGATTAGTCCCCCATTTAGTTTTACCTTTGTGTCATCTTTGTGTCTCTCCTCTCATCTCTTAATCAAGGACTAAACCTTAAAGGTTTTAAGGCTTTGTGATTAGGGTTGTGCATGTATCCTTCTATTAGGATGGAGTGTATAACTTTAATCTTAAGTGTTAAACCCTTAATGTGTTTAAATCCTTTAATCAATCCATCTAATAATCACTAAAACATCAAGCTTGTAACTTGGGCCTTGCGTTAGGGTTCTAATTCTTCCTTAATTGGTTAAGAAGGACTAACCCTAGTGTTAATGGACAAGTCCCCCTCAAGTTGTCTTACAAACCATAAAATCCACTTCTTAATCTTATCATTAACTAAAATCCACTTAATAAAGGCTTTGTTTTGTCATGAGGGTAATCCCTAATCATGGATTAAGTTGAGGAGCCTTCCTCAGCTTAAATATTCTCATCTATTATCCTTCTATTAGGATGGTGTAATGGGTCCATTAAATCCTTGATTATGGCTTAAACTCATTACTTAACACTAAACAAAAACTCCAAAAACATCTAAGTAATCACAAGTAGTTTAATGATCTTAATCCTACATCATGGTAATTGTGAGGTGTTTACTTCACACTTAAGGTATTCTCATTACCCCTAATCAGAGGGAGGATGTGATGAGTTTACTAACCCTTGGTTTAGGCTTAAGCTCATTTTCTTATGACAAACACCAAAAAACAATAAAAGATTGAAAACACAAAAACAAATAATAATCGTCTCCTCCGGGATTCTTTTCTCACCTCATTCACTCACAAACGAGAACTTGCTTCTTCCGTCTAATGCAAGACAGTTTGCACCTGAGCCAGACAGGTCATACACTTGAGCATAGACAAGTAAGCAGTTCACAAGTCAATTCATCTTTCAGTCTCTTTGAGTCAAACTACGGTGTTCTGACTTCCTCATTGCACGAGAGGATACGTAGGCATAACTTAACAGTTATCGAACAAAAGTCTCTATACATTCCCCCCTCTTCCAGCATTATTCCTTGAGCCTCATAGTCTGGAACTTCACACTCTTTCTTCGCACTGACACCTCACATATTTCATTTCACATTTCTTTTGCACTAACACCTGCATTCTTTCCAGCTTTGATACACAGATTGCATTGACACTACCCCTTTAAAACACAAATCTTTCAAGCGTGGATCCCGTCGAGTACGGCGAACAATCTGGGTGCTAATACCTTCCCAGGTTGTAACCAACCCCCTTTCTCAGTTTCTCTGGTTCGCGACCGTCTTATCCATCTTTTCTTAGGTTTATGCAGCATCACCTTTCCTTCGGGATAAAAATGCCTAGCTGGCGACTCTATTCATTTCCTTTCTCTTTCGCCGACCGTTCGCGTCTGTACCCCTTCTGACCAGGTGTCATTTGGTGGGAGCGACACTCATGAATGTTTTGGTGATTTTTATAAACATAAATGTATTTTTAATTAATTAAAATCAATTAATTAATTAAATAAAACATTTAAATGTTTTAAAAATACTTTTTTAATGCAAAAATTAAAATTTTTTTTTTTGAGTTGATAAAAATATTTGAAATAAAAATGCTGAAAATGAGATTTTTTGAATTGTTTTTGCTATTTTAAAATAAATGTGGAAAGAAATGAAATAAAAAGGAAATAAAAATCAAATAAAATGAATGTCAACCAATCTGATGGTTGAGATTCAAATGGGGGAAGACTGGGCGCATGATCCTAAGGTCCAGATTGAATCTGGCTAATTAAACTGATTAATTTAATTAATTAATAATTAGGGCTAACTGAATGAATCTTGGCCATCCAAAAACGCGCTAAATAAGATCCAAAGGCTATTATTCTAACTGACATGATTAACCCTAATCCTAACCCTAATCACTCTAAGGTGATCGGAGCAAGCTCTGGTCACTCCTCTCACCTGAATCCCTCAAAACCCCATGAAAATGCATCAAACTCTCCAGAATGCATCATTAAACATCACTAAACACAAATCCAGCAACAAATTCCATTTTTTTCATCAAATTCATGAATCGAAGAAAAACGGAAAAATGCACAAAACTTTCAAAAGCTAAATACATCCTCATTTCTCAACTATTTTGAAAACTAAATACATCAGCATGATCAGGGGAGCATTTAGATTCATTCTATAACTTAAAAGGAGAGTTCTGGAAAAAAATGTTCTTGGATGATACCTGAGATGAAGCTTTCTCAATCTGAGCTTTCTGGACCTTTCCCTGACGCTAATCCACTGCAATGATCACCTTGATGCTTCTGGAAAGCTTAGAGCAAGTTTATGATGGCTGGTTTCTGATGCTTAGTTCTGTTAACTC
Organism: Lathyrus aphaca; assembly: GCA_963966055.1. Classification (NCBI taxonomy): domain Eukaryota; kingdom Viridiplantae; phylum Streptophyta; class Magnoliopsida; order Fabales; family Fabaceae; genus Lathyrus; species Lathyrus aphaca. The sequence continues at coordinate 389,563,201 of OZ014524.1, forward strand.
AGAAATCGTGTTTTGATTATGTAGTGTTTCAGGCCATGGCAAGGGGTGGGAAATGATCCTTAGGTGATTTTGAGTTGATTGGTGAAGAAAAAAACAAAGTTTGATGGTTGTGCAGTGTGATTCGAAGAGATGAAGGTATGAGGTGGTTTTTTGCAATCTGAGCTTAGGGCTTGATTCAGGCTTGTGTGTGTTGTGTAATGAACTCCTTGATGTCCAAATAAACAATGTTGATTGGCCAGAGAGTTGTTGTGGCACAGGCTGATTGGTATGGGAGGTTTTGCAAAAAGTCAAGATTGTGTACTATGAGGTATGGGCTCGGGTAAGAGTTGGCTAGGGGGCTTGTCCTGCCTCAGCTTACATCAAGGATGGCCATGGGATGGTTTAGAGTGATCAAAAGTGAATGAGTGGTGAGATTGCAATGGTTTTGCACATTTACAACTTTGTACATTCTTGAGAAATTGGCCATGAAAACTTGTGATGCAAGGCTTAAATCTGATCTAAATATGTTGCATTATCATGTAATGAAGCTTAGAGGTCAATTAGAGGTCATTATAAGTCTTGAAACTTGATTTTGCAAAAATCCCTCTTTGGCATGAACTTGAAAATTATAGGATTTTTCCCAACTTTGAAAGATCATATCTTGAGTTCTAGGATGAATCAAGAGGAGTTCTTATACGTTTTGAAAATGGGAAGATCCAATCTACAACTTTCATGTTTAAGGATTTTTCATTTGAAACATTTTTGATCAAGAAAGAGGAGGTTGAAAATCTTTCCCAAAATGGAAAGTTTCCATTACAAGTCATGTCCAAAAATAGCAAGTTTGCAAATGGCTTGAAATTCTTCAATCTTGTGAACTTATAACATCTTCTAAAATCAAATAAAGGTCATAGAACCTCAAAATGATGAAAATGACCCTTTGGTTACATTGTTGGGGGCCTCGGATGCCCTGATTCTGACTTTTCTTACACAACAAGTTACCAGTTGATCAGATGACTTCCATAATGAATTTATTCATCAAATTTGGTAGACATGCTCCTTATAACATATTGAGACCATTAGAAACAAGAATGATAAAAAAATTGAGATTAAGGGCCTCAAACCCAAAACCCTAATTTTAGGTCATCTGTGCAGGAAATCTTCAGTCTGCCTCTATGCCTTTGCCATGCTTTGTGATCTCTTGACTTTATGAACTTTGGGGAGCATATCATGATCATGGAACACACATGGACCCTCTTGGAAAGATTCAAGGCCTTTGAGATGGCTCATATCACTTCTTGGATTCATCTGATCACAAACCCTAGATGCAGCTTATGCAGATAAAATGAACTATGCAGTGAGATGATATGCTTATGCAATGCAATATGAAAGGATCACAAGCCATGGTGTGAGAAAAAGTGAGGGCAAATTTGGGGTGTTTACACAATGGTTGTGCAAGTCTGAAGAAGGGTATCAGTAATCTTATCAGAGAAGGCATTCTACATATCACATCAACAGTTCTGTCTCCTACAAATGCAGCAAACATCTCTCCTACAACATCAGCAAATATCATTTCAAAGGAATCTCCTACAACATCAGCAAACATTATCTCAACAGAGTCTACTACAACAACATCAACCATCAATGACGACATCTCAATGGTCACCATTTACTATGACCCAGCAACCATTCATATTCCAGATTCTTTTGACAACAACTCACAACAACATCAATATCAACATCAACAACTTCCTGCACCGGAATCATATCCAATCAGACCTCTTGTCACAATCTACTATGATCTCCAGACTGTTACAACTCCTTCTTCCGCAGCAATTAGCCTGATAACCATCACAATACCTAAACCAGTTCCATATGACAGCAGCAGTGTCGTGCCTTGGCATTACAACTCAGATCTTTATTGCAACGGAAAGAACGTCACTCTTGATTCTTCAACTTCTACACCAGATATTTATAATTTCGGGGGAGGTGGAGGCTTCACTCGAAGTAGACGTCTCTTCGCTTCACAGGTTCCGAGAGTTAATACTGAAGCAGAAGTTACTGCCAAAGCAAAAGGCAAGAGTGTGGTACCTGAGGATCCAATTGCTAAAGAAGCTCAGAAGACATCCTTTGATCAGGATGTGGATGAGTTCATGAGAATTATCAAGAATAGTGACTACAAAGTTGTGGACCAGCTCCACCAAACACCCTCCAAGATCTCCATTCTATCTCTGCTCATGTGTTCCGAGGCTCACAGGAACACACTTCTCAAAGTCTTGCACGCAACTTATGTGCCTGAGGAGATTACAGTCAACCAGCTAGAAACAGTGGTTTTAAATATCAATACTAGTCATGGACTAGGTTTCACTGATGCTGATCTGACTACGGAGGGCCGTAATCACAATAAGGCCTTACATATCACCTTAGTGTGCAAAGGTGTTATACTTTCTCATGTCTTGGTTGACATTGGGTCATCTCTCAATGTTCTTCCAAAGAAAGCCTTAGTCAAGTTGGAATATGATGGTATTGCACTCCGTCCAAGTAACCTGGTTGTGAGAGCCTTCGATGGTTTTAAAAGATCGGTTCTTGGAGAAATTGAGTTGCACGTGGTAATTGGCCCACAAATTTTCAAAATTATCTTCTATGTGATGGACATTCAGCCTGCCTACAGTTGTTTATTGGGTAGACCTTGGATTCATGCCACTGGCGCAGTAACGTCTACTCTTCACCAGAAGTTAAAATACGAGTGGGAGGGCCAAATTATCACCATATGTGGAGAGGAGGACATCTTTGTTAGTCACTTGGCCACTTACAAGTACATAGAGATGGATGGGGAGATCCATGAAATTATGAGTCAGGGTTTTGAAACTCTTAATGTCAATGAAGAAACAACTGAAGTGTCTGGTACTTCAATTGCCTCTTACAAACAAGCTCGGAAGGTTGTTGAAGACGAGAATGCCCAAGGCTGGGGCAAGCTGCTACAAGTTCAGATAAAGGAAGACAAATTTGGGTTGGGTTACAGACCATCCCGACAGGTCCCAGAGGAGGTTGCTGAAGCTCCCAAGTTCATAAGTGGGGGAATGATGACCCCAGATGCTGTCAACACTTTGGAAGACGAGGCTGAGAGCGACTAAAACTTGGAAAGCTAGATTCGTCCAAGAGTCCCAAGCCAACACGTCCTCAACTGGTCTTCCCAGGAAATTATAAGGGTTACTGCTGCAAAGTAATTATTATTTCCTATTTAAGCAAGCATCAAGTCCTTCATCTTGCCCAAGGTGTCAGGACTCATTTTGTAATAGGGCCATATATGTATTTTGTGCAAATTGAAATTAATGAACAATGGACATCTTTTGCAAACAATCTTTTTCACTCACTGTCTTTTAATTTTTGTTATTTTCGCACAAAACAATAAATGGCAATGTTTTTCTTAATAAACTTCATTCACTTTTCTAAATAATATAAAATCAATCACTAAAATGAACAAATCTCAACCCTTGCAGAGATAGTCCTCCAGATTGCACCGACAATGACACTGATATGACCTTGTATGACTTCGACAATCCGATTAATCAAGCAAATGAAGGGGTTGATGAAGACTATGATTTTCCTGAAGATTTGGCCAGGTTATTGAGACAAGAGGAAAAAGTGATTTCTCCTCATCAAGTGGAAGTTGAAACTATCAATCTTGGTACCGAGGAAGATGTGAAAGAGGTGAAGATTGGGGCCAGTCTGCAAGCTCTATTGAAAAAACAACTCATCAGTATGCTTCGAGTGTATGTCGATGTCTTCGCTTGGTCCTATCAAGATATATTGGGCTTGGATACAAATATTTTCATGCACAGACTGCCATTGAAAGAAGATTGTCCGTTAGTTAAACAGAAGTTGCACCGTACTCGCCCAGACATGGCCATGAAAATCAAAGAGGAAGTACAAAAGCAGTGGGACGTCGGTTTTCTTGCTGTAACTAGTTACCCGCCGTGGGTTGCTAACATTGTACCCGTACATAAGAAGGATGGAAAGGTGCGTAAGTGTGTGGATTACCGGGATCTGAACAGAGCCAGCCCGAAGGATGACTTCCCATTACCTCACATTGATGTATTGGTGGATAACACAGCTCAGTTCTCGGTATTTTCCTTCATGGACGGATTTTCTGGATACAATCAGATCAAGATGTCACCAGAAGACATGGAGAAGACAACTTTCATCACACCTTGGGGCATGTTCTGCTACAAAGTAATGTGGTTTGGTCTGAAGAATGCTGGTGCAACATATCAACGGGCTATGGTAACATTATTCCACGATATGATCCATAAGGAAATCGAGTGATATGTGGATGATATGATTTCCAAGTCCCTTATAGAGGAAGATCATTTGGTGAATCTGTTAAAACTATTCAAGCGTCTGAGGAAGTATCAACTAAGGTTGAACCCCAACAAATGCATATTCAGGGTACATTCTGGTAAGCTATTGGGTTTTATTGTTAGTGAAAAAGGAATTGAGGTTGATCCCGACAAAGTTAAAGAAATTTAGGAAATGCATGCACCTAAGACTGAGAAAGAAGTTCGAGGGTTCTGTAAACACCCCAAATTTGCCCTCACCCATTCACACCATGGCTTGTGATCATTTCATATGCATAAACACAATCATACCATCTCATATCACATTTTTGTTTCACTGCATAGATTCAAAGTCATCTGCACCTAGGGTTTGTGATCTGAGCAATCCAAGAGCTTCTTGAGCCACTCCAAAGGCCACCAATCACTTCAAAAGGTCCGTGTGTGTTCTTATATCATATTATATCCTCTCAAAGTCAAGAATGCCAAAGAATCACAAGAACTGGGATTGGTATGGAAGCAGAGCTAAGCTTGACTGCACAGATGACCTAAAATTAGGGTTTTGGTTTCAGAGGCCATAACTTCAAATTTTTTGGTCATTCTTGTTTTTATTGGTCTCTATATGGTATAGGGAGTATGCATATCAATTTTCATGAAGAAATTCCATGGGGAAGTCATCTGATCAAGAGTTGACTTTTCAGACAAGTCAGTGTAAAATCAGGGCATCTGAGGCCCCCAATGACCCAACCAAGGGGTGATCTTCATCATTTTGAGTGTATATGATCTTTATTTGATCATGGGAGAGGTTGGAAGTTCCCAAAATTCAAGAATTTGAAGTTTTTGCAAAGTTGACCTTTTTGGGCAAGGTTGACTTTTAAGGAAGTTGTCATTTTAGGCAACTTTTCAACCCTTACTTTTTGATCCAAAAATGCTTCAAATGGAAAAACTTTGGTCATGAAAGTTGTAGAATAGATCTTTCCCTTTTCAAAAAGTACAAGAACATGACCTAATTCATTTTGGATCAAAAGTTATGGTTTGTCAAAGTTGGCAAAAATCACTAAATTTCAAGTTATGCACCAAATGGAAAACTTGCAAATTCATGTACCAAGCATTCTAGTGACTTCAAAATGGCTTCAAAACTTCATCACATGATCATACATAACCTAAAAAACAGAATTGGCCCAAGGGATTTTGCATTGCTTGCTTTAGTTTTCAAAGATCTTTAAGACATTTTCCATTACAAGTGCAAAAGATGGATTTTTGGCAAAGTCATTTTCCAAAGAGCTATGTGATTACCAACTGATTTCTATGCATTGCCATGACCAATTGAGACATCATGTAACAAAATTCAGCAAGAAATGCCTCATGTACATAGCATAAAATCTCAAGAAAGCACAAGTGGGCAAGTTGCAAAAGCTAGCATAGTTCATGATCCATATGTTGCAGTCAGCTACAAGCAATCTAAGGGTCATCCTTAACCCAAGCTGAAGCAAGACATGACCTCAAACTGCTGCTGCCATAGCCCATGCTGCAAGTACAAGCCAACTTGACTTTTTGGCCAAAACTCCCATACTCATGGAACAGTAAGCAGCCACCCCTACTGACCTGCTCCACAGGCTATTCACACAACTTGGGAAGATTATAGCACAGCATTGGCCCTTGAAGCAAGCCAGAACTCAGTCCCCACAAAAACCTGCAAAAACTCTCCTCTCTTCGAATCTCATTTTCCAGCCATCAAACACTCATTTTCTCTTCACCAAAAAATCAAACACACTCAAAAGAACCAGAATCCACCATGAATGCAGCCTGAAACCTCACAAAACACAACTGAGAAATCTGCCATATCAGAACTCAAGCTCTCAAACTAGCCACCAACAAAGGATTGTGAACATTCCATTGGCTTCAGAGGGTCCAAAGGAGGCATTCTGCATCAAAGCAAGGTCTGGAGAGCTCATATTCATAGTTCATCACTTCAGGTAGCTTCGAATCTTCAACTTTTCAGAGCTTGCTTTTTATGTTAAAAATTGATTGTGTATGTCTTGCTGATCATGGGGATGTGCTTAGAATCGAAAATGAGTGAGAAATGAGGGTTTACCAAAGCTCTGAAACTTTGCCCGTGAATCTTGTTGGCTTCGATTCTCTTTGTTTAAGCATGATAAATTTAGTTTGAGAGGTGATTTGAGTGGGGTTTGGGTAGAGGAACATTTCCCTGGCTTCAATTTGATGAATGGTGGCCTGTGGCGTTTTTTAGGGTTTTCAACCCGCCGGAGAAGACGACCGGAACCACTGTTCCGGCCGTCTGCGATTAGTGTGCCCTAATTAGGGTTAGCTCAGTCATTAATGTATTTCAAATCTGGACCATAGGATCATGTTTCCCGTGTGTGGGCCAAGGGCTCAGATTGCCTCATTAGTCCTTAATTCCCATTTAACTTAATTAATTAGGTTTAATAATTTAATTAGTCAGATTTAAATTGTGACCATTGGATCACGCGCCAAGTCAACAGCTTCTCTTCCAGATTCAATCTCAGCCTCTCATTCAGCATACTTCCATTTATTTTAATTTTTATTTCAATTTTTCTCATTTGATTTGTACATTTATTTTAAAATAGTAAAACCTTTTCAAAAATTCTGAAATTTTTTATACAAGTTATTATTTAATTTCAGAACACAAAAATATTTTTATTTTCAATTTTAGCATTAAAAAAGTATTTTTAAATATTTAAAAGTTTATTTTTAATTAATTAATGAGAATTAATTAATTAAAAATACTTTTAGGTATTTAAAAATCACCAAAAAATTCATGAAACATTTAAAAACATTTAGAAACATTGTCCAACCCTCAAACCAAATTTCTTTTTTGATCTTGATGCATTTTGGGAATTTTTCATGGAATTAAAATCATTTTGATGCATTATTTTGATCCAAACTTCCAAAAATCATTTCTGCCTAACCCTAAAGAGTTGGACTTTGATTCTTTTTGCATTGTGTTATGCATATCATGTAGTTTGTGAGATTAATTTGGCATGAATTGATCTTACATTTTCCATTTGTTTGACATTTTTCTTGTTAAGGAACCCTAAAACCCTAGGAAACTTAGGAAAATCATAACTTGAATTAGGTTAAGAGTTGGAACTTCTCCTTTGGGCAGTGAGTTAGTATAGGATTAGGGGTCCTTTGAGTGCATTTTCAATTTTTTGTATTGAAGTTTGCTTCTGATTTTGGTTTGTGTTTGATGCTTTGATCATAAACCCTAATTTGGGCTTCCATATGCATCCATCTTGCATTTGCATTCATACCTTGACTTGCCACAGCATTTTGTGTATCCATTTGATTCATTTAACATCTTAAGACATATTGAAAGCATGTTTGATCATTGCACCTTGCATTTGCCATGTTGTATGCCATATGCATCTCATAACTTTTCATGTATGTCCATGTGTCTTAACTTGTTTCATTTGCATCCATAAGCTTGTATGATCATCCTCATGTGTTGTCTCATGTTTGCATCATCTCATAGCATCATTATCATCCCATATATGTTTCTGGTTTTGTCTCTCATCATGCCATTCCATCCCATTTTGCATTGCATTGCATTTCTTTTCTAACTTTTCAGGTGGTAAGTGGATTTGAGAAGTGAATTTGCCTTCACTTCTCATAACTTTCTCTTCATCTCTTTTATGCATCCATGCTGCATTTTGATATGTGTTTGAGATTGAGCTTGCTCTTTCTTTTTCTTCTTACTTTCTTTCCTCAAGTGACTTGCCTTCTTCAATGAAGCAAGTTACTTAGCTTCTCCTGATCCTTTCATCTGCTTCCTGGTGGTTCCATTGAAGACTTCTCTTGTAAACCTCACAAACCTTAGGGACAACCAAGCATGACAATGATTAGGGTTTTGATTAGTCCCCCCACTTAGTTTTTACCTTTGTGTCTCATTGAGTCTTCTCTTCTCACCTCATAATCAGGGACTAAACCCTAAAGGCTTTAAGGCTTTGAGATTAAGCTTATGCCTGCATCCTTCTATTAGGATGGAGTGTATAACTTTAATCCTAAGTGTTAAACCCTTAATGTGTTTAAATCTCTTAATCAATTCACTTAATCATCATCAAGACATCAAGCTTGTAACTTGGGCCTTGCATTAGGGTTCTAATTCTTCCTTAATTGGTTAAGAAGGACTAACCCTAGTGTTAATGGACAAGTCCCCCTCAAGTTGTCTTACAAACCATAAAATTCACTTCATCATCTCACCATTAAATAAAAATCCACTTAACCAAAGGCTTGTTTTGTCATGAGTTTAATCCCTAATCATGGATTAAGTTGAGGAGCTTTCCTCAGCTTAAACATCCTCATTTATTATCCTTCTATTAGGATGGTGTAATGAGTCTGTTTAATCCTTGATTATGGCTTAACCTCATCACTCAACACTAAACAAAAACACCAAAAACATCTAAATAATGACAAGTAGGTTAATGATCTTAATCCTACACCAAAGGTGATTAAGTGTGAGAATCTGACTTCACACTTAAGGTATTCTCATTACCCCTAATCAGAGGGAAGATGTGATGAGTTTACTAAATCCATTGGTTTAGGCTTAAGCTCATTAACTTATGACAAACCTTCAAAAGAAATAAAAGACTGAAAACTCAAAAACAAACAATAATCGTCTCCTCCGGGATTCTTTTCTCATCTCATTCACTCACAAACGAGAATTTGCTTCTTCCGTCTAGTGCAAGACAGTTTGCACCTGAGCCAGACAGGTCATACACTTGAGCATGGACAAGCAAGCAGTTCATCAGTCAATTTATCTGTCAGTCTCTTTGGGTCGAACTACGGTGTTCTGACTTCCTCATTGCACGAGAGGATACGTAGGCATAACTCAACAGTTATCGAACAAAAGTCTCTGTATATTCCCCCTCTTTCCAGCATTATTCTTTTAGCCTCATGGTCTTGAGCATCTCATCCTTTGTCCTTACACTGACACTGTATATCACACTTTGCACTTCTTTTACACTGACACCTGTACATCCTTTCCAGCTATTCTATACACAAATTGCACTGACACTACCCCTTTAAAACACAAATCCTTTAAGCGTGGATCCCGTCGAGTACGACGGACAATCTGGGTGCTAATACCTTCCCTGGTTGTAACCAACCCCCTTTCTCAGTCTCTCTGGTTCGCAACCGTCTTATCCATATCTTCCTAGGTTTATGCAGCATTACCTTTCCTTCGGGATAAAAATGCCTAGCTGGCGACTCTATTCTTTTCCAGTGAGTTCATTGCTGTGTGTTCTCATTGTTCCCTTCGCCGACCGTTCGCGTCTGTACCTTTATTTGGGCCAGTCCCATTTATCGGGAGCGACAGCTTGGCGACTCTGCTGGGGACCCTTATACTGTAACCAGGGCTTCTGGTTCTTTTTGTGGGTTCCTCCTAGCGCTTGTTTGATTTGTGTTTACTGGGGTGTTATGTGCTATCTGTGTTTGTATATTTGTTTTATTTACTGCTTTATGTACAGTTTTGTTTATTACTTTCTTTATAGCTTTGTGCACATATATCATACTGTCATGCTGTCTGGCTGGATCTGGTTTTGCTTTGGTGGGTGGGGTTCTATTGAGAGATAAGGTCCTATACCTGGGACCTGAGTGACACCTAGGCTAGAGTGGTTCATATTCTTTCCCATTCCATCTCGGTCTGGTGCGGGAATATGAAACACGGTTCAGATATGGGTTTCTTCTTGAGAACTCTGTGTTGCAGATTTCCTGCAATACTAGGGCTATCTGGGAAGCTTGCTAAGTCTGGATGACCTTTAGTATTGACCTTCAAAAACTGAGGTGAATTAGAGGAGGAACTTTTATGGTTATTGTAAACACTGTACCTTCGGGTTAGAAGTGTTTACACTTCTCATAACCGATCCAAGTCTGAGGATCCTTGTTTTAGAACATCACCTGTGAGGGGGTTGGGTTGTTTACAGGTTTGCAGGTACCCTTGACCTCAACATACCCTGTTACTATTGTTTTGATTAAGAATACTCCATGTTGGAACAGTTCTTGTGATTTTTTAACCCTGGACATGTGACTCTTTATTTGAGTCCCCCACCTTGGTTACTGGACTTATAGACCTCCATCTGGATTTCTTGAACATATTTGGACTTATATCAGAGCACTTGATCAGATCCAGCTCAGTCACAAACCCTTGCATATCATTTGCATACATCCTCATTGCATCATTTTGACATGTGTTTATTTGTTTTTCAGGGTATCCATCCTCTCATTTTGGCTTGGTTTTGACCCCTTCTTCAGCTTAGACCCATCTTCATCAGCACTCGGCCACTTGCTTCAGTCACCTGCACCCTCAGTCTCAGCCTATCAGTGGCCCATCTTCAGTGTTGTCTTCAGTCATCATCATCAGCACCCATTCTTCACCAACATGGCACCTAAGAAAAGTAACATCTCCTATCACTTCTTTGAGCCTGAGTTGACCAGCATCAGGAAGATTCAGACCCTGATTACTCCAGACCATATACCACTTTTCAGAGAACATTATGGAGGAATCCTTGATGTGGTTATGGATTTGGACCCTTCACAGAGGAGTTTGATACATACTTGCCTACAGTTCTATGATCCCCCTCTGAGGTGCTTCACATTTCAGAATTTTCAGTTGGGACCCTTGTTGGAGGAATACTCATCATTGGTTGGTGTACCTATCAGGGGTGGAATCCCCTTCAACCCTGAGATGGCTTTCCCAAGTAATGAGGAGATAGCCAAAGCATTACATCTGGAACCAGTTCTGATTGAGCAGAATTTGACATCTAAAGCTGGAATCTCTGGTTTTCATCTGGATTTCTTGACTTCTCAGGCTAGTCTGAAGGCCTCCCTGGGGGAGTGGAGGGCAGTCTGTGCTTTGTTGGCCCTAAGCATATATGGGATCATACTTTTTGCAGATGAGCCTAGGTTTGTTAGCAAGAATGCAGACCATATTTTCATCCTGAGAAACCCAGTGCCTACCTTACTGGGAGATCTTTACTACTCAGTTCATCAGAGGAATGAAAAGCAAAGGGGGAGATTAGTGAGATGCTGTGCACCTTTGTTCCATACTTGGCTGCTCAAGCATTTTCCAAAGACTGATGCATTCCTGAACCCTCACCAGCAGAAGAACTGGGCTAGGAGGCTTGTTGCTCTAACCTCAGATGACATCAGATGGTGTACTCAGAGTACTAAGGGCAGAGACATCATTACAAGTTGTGGGCAGTTTCCCAATGTACCTCTGATTGGAGTAAAGGGTTGCATCAATTACAACCCTCTGCTATTCAAAAGACAACTGGGCTATGCATTGGTCCATCCTCCTAGAGCACAGGACCTGACTGAGACCCTCTATTGTGAAATCAAGCCTAATCTGGTTGTTGTCAGGCAGGCAACCTGGGCCTGGGACAATGTGCAGACTAAGGGGGTAACCATTCTTGGGAGATGCAACAATGTAGCCTCAGCCTAGTACTATGAGTGGTCTCATGCCAGGGCTCAAATTTCTGGAATGCCCTTCACTATTGAAGATATGCCTGGACCTTCCACAACCCCACCTCCAGCAACTGTCAGCTTAGAGGAGTTTGAGAAATTGAAAGAGAGAAATGAGAAGCTGACTCAAGCTCTACAGAAGACCCTCTGGGAGAGGAGTGATGGTAGGTTGGATATTGAGAGGCTAGAAAAGTTGAAAGTGGAGCATTTGGCTAGAATTGAGAAGTCTGAGGATTACATTAAGAAGTCTAGGGCTGGAGAACAGATCTTGAAGAATTCCTGCAAGGAAGCTCAGTTCCAGAAGGCCAGGACTGATTTGTATCTGAAGGAGAGTCAGGCTAGGTGGGTCAGGATCACCGAAGCTCGTACTCAGGAGGACAAAAGGACTCAGGATAAGATTGAACAGATGGAAGCTAGTGCAAAAGAGCAACAGGAAGCCCTGGCAACAGCCCAGAGGGAGGTCTCAGAGTTGAAGATCAGAGCTGGAGTGAAGAGGTCAAAGGACCAAAGTCAGCACAAGAAGCTAACTGCAGCTATTGCCACAAGGAATCTCCTTATCAGGAATCTTACAGAGCGTCCAGCTGATCCTGTGACTGAAGCACTTCTCAAGGAAGTTCAGGAGGATGAATTTGGCCTTGGTGTTTGACCTTTTGCTTGTTGATTGCTTTCATTTTATGTACTTTTCTTCATGTTGTATTTTTAACCCCTCAGAGGGCTTGTATTGTAAAAGAAACAAACTATGTATCATTTACCTTTTTTGTAATATATTGTGTTGGTTTGTTTCATCTGAATTCTTCAAGCAACGTCACAAGCATCTTCCTCAAGGGGTCTGGAAAGGTCAAAGCCAAGTACCAAGCCGGATACCTTGGAAACAAATAGACACACTGCATTGCATACTAACCTTTTGTTTTGTTTTGTAGGTTTTGTTTTATTGTTACTAACTCTGTTGTGACTTCAGGAACTATTGCTCGACGTCGAGGGTTTCCACTCAACCGTCCACACAGATACCCCACCCGCAACAATCTTCCAGGCATACAGATGGACCAAATGCAGCAGGACCTTACAGAGGTCAGGAATCAAATGACCAACGAAAGGTTGGAAATGAGGAATCAGATGACCCAATTTATGGAGGTGATGAACAATATGGCTCAAAGCCAAGAGAGGTTAAGAGCACTAGTAGAGGGGAGAAACCAGGAAGACCATCAGCCAGGGACTGCCGGGACAAGCAACAATGAAAGAGTCCAACCTCATGGCAATCCCCCAGTCTTTGGACCCCACCAGCATCCAGAGATCAACATCCCTGTCAATATACAAGGGACTGCTATAGCAGGTAGAGTGCTGCAAGAAGACCCCCAGGAAGATCAGTTCACAGTGATGGGAGATGGGGAGGAAGCCTATGACAGAAGGCTGGATGAGATAGCTGAGAAGTTAAGATCTTTGGAGTCTCAAAACTCTTTGGGTTTTGATGTTATGGATATGGGCTTGGTAGACGGGGTCAGGATCCCCCACAAATTTAAACCACCATGCTTTGAGAAGTATAACGGGACTTCCTGCCCCCGGACCCATTTACAATCCTTTCTGGGGAGGCTGAAGGCCTATACCATGGACGAAAAGCTATGGATGTTTTATTTTGAGGATAGCTTAACTGGAGCATCAAGGGAATGGTACTCCCACTTGACAAGAGCAACCATCAGGTGTTGGAAGGATTTGGCAGAAGCCTTCATTAGACAATACCAGTATAATTTGGATATGGCACCCAATAGGACCCTCCTGATGGGGATGTCTCAGTCGTCCAGAGAAAGCTTCCGTGAGTACGCTCAAAGGTGGAGACAGCTTGCTGCTGCTGTCCAACCACCTATGTCAGAGAGGGAGATGGCTGATATGTTCATGAACACCCTCCAGGGGACTTACATTGATAGGCTAGCTGCCTTCTCATCTACCAGCTTTGCAGATGTAGTCATAGCCGGGGAGAGAATTGAAAGCCTATTGAAGATGGGTAAGATCTCAGACAACGGTGCAAGCTCATCCAGTAATGCAAGAAAGCCTTTTGCAGGCCCAAGAAGAACTGGTGAAACCAATGCTATCCACACCAACAGGGGCAGACCCCAATATGTTCATAGGTCTGTGGCAGCAGTCACCATTCCCGCTCCAGCTCATCCACAACCAGCTTATCAACCACCGCAACAAAATCATCAGCAACAACCTCAGTACCAGCAACAAACTCAGTATCCTCCGAGAAATTACAACAACAGCAACACCAACAACAATAGTCAGCAGAGACCATTCCAACAGAGGCCCTCTCAGGCCAATAGGGTGATCGATCTGATCCCTATGCCCTATGCAACATTACTGCCACAACTCCTGAAACTCAACTTGGTTGAGCTAAGGACGTTGGCACCTCCGGACCCTAACAGTCTGCCCAGAAATTACGACGCCAGCGCCAGATGTGCCTTTCACTCAAATGCACCTGGTCATAGTACGGAAAAGTGCAGAGCTTTGCACATGAAAGTGCAGGATCTAGTGGATTCCAAGGCTTTAAACTTTGCACCACCACCAAATGTCAACAAGAACCCTATGCCACACCATGGTGGTCCCCGAATCAATGCTATTGAAGAAGACAAGCCGTCTTACTTGATAACCAGTGTGGGTCAGATTCGGACACCGTTGGTAGAGATCAAAGTTCAGCTCCTTGAATGTCAAATGTTCCCAGGATGTGAGCTAGGGTGTGCTTACTGCAACATTTCAGTGAATGGTTGTGATAACTTGAGGGATGGCATAGATGGTCTCATTCAGAGTGGCCTGCTTCAGATCACAACATCAATTCCTACCAATCCAGCAATCTCATTAACAACAATTCCAGAATCTACTACAACTGCAACAACCATTGTTCCAGACAACTCTTCAGCTTCATCAACAAATGCTTCATCTGTCATTTCAACTGACCAGATATCAACGAACATTCCTTCTACAACTTCAGCACCCCTTCATTTTGAGTCTCCTACAACAACAACACCCATCCTTCCAACAATGTCTCCTACAACATCAGCAGCAAACCATGAAGATGTCTCAACAGTTACGATTTATTATGATCCTGAAAATGATTCCGCCTACAACTCGCAAAGTGCTACTCCTATCAGAGCACCAGTCACAATATATTATGATCCACAGACTATCACAGTCCCTTCTGCAGCTGCCATCAGCCCAGTCACTGTCACAGTGCCTGGGCCAGTACCTTATGAAAGCAGTAGTGCCATCCCTTGGCATTACGGCTCTGACCTATATTGCGAAGGACAGAAAATCACTCTCGAATCATCAACTTCTTCACCACAAATAGACAATGTGGGGGGAGGCGGAGGCTTCACTCGAAGCGGACGTCTCTTTGCCCCGCAAATTCAAAGACCCACTGCTGAAGCAGAAGCTGCTGCCAAGGCAAAAGGGAAAAGCATGGTGCAAGAAGAGCAAATTGTTAAAGAAGCTTTGAAAACACCTTTTGATCAAGAAGTTGATGAGTTCATGAGAATCATCAAGAAAAGTGATTACAAAATAGTGGACCAACTTCACCAGACGCCTTCCAAGATCTCCATTCTATCATTGCTTATGTGCTCCGAAGCTCATCGGAACGCACTACTCAAAGTCTTGCACGCAGCTTATGTGCCAGAAGAGATCACGGTCAATCAATTGGAAGCTGTGGTTGGAAATGTTAATGCTAGCAATGGACTAGGATTCACCAACACTGATTTGACTTCGGAAGGCCGCAATCATAACAAGGCCCTGCACATTACCATGGAATGTAAAGGTGCAGTTCTTTCTCATGTGCTGGTAGACACAGGATCATCCCTCAATGTCTTACCTAAAAAGGCCCTTGTGAAGCTGGAATATGAAGGACTGGCATTACGTCCCAGCAACTTAGTAGTGAGAGCCTTTGACGGTTCTAAGAGATCAGTTCTGGGAGAAATTGAGTTGCCTGTAACGATTGGCCCACAAACTTTCAAAACGACCTTCTACGTGATGGACATTCAGCCGGCCTACAGCTGTTTGTTGGGTAGACCATGGATTCATGCCGCTGGCGCAGTTACGTCTACCCTTCACCAGAAGTTAAAATTTGAGTGGGAAGGTCAAGTCGTTACTATCTGTGGAGAGGAGGATATATTTGTTAGCCATCTGGCTACTTATAAATATATTGAGATGGATGGGGAGATCCACGAGACGATGAGTCAAGGGTTTGAGGCCCTGAATATTAATGAAACCTCTGCTGTGCTTGGGACCTCTATGGCATCCTACCAGCAGGCCCGTAAGGTGGTGGAAGAAGGAAACGCTCAAGGCTGGGGCAAATTGTTGCCTGTGGAGAAGAAAGAAGATAGATTTGGGTTGGGTTACAAACCAACTCAAGAAGATCAAGCAGAGGCTGCTAAGAAGCCCAACTTTGTTAGTGGGGGGATGCTTACCCCCGATGCTGTCAACAACTTGGAAGATGAGTTGGAAGAAGAACGCAACCTGGAAAGCTGGATTCGTCCAAAGATCCCGGGGAGCAGTATCTCAAACTGGTCTTCCCAGGAAATTATAAGAGTTACTCATGCAGAGTAATTATTATTTCCTGTATTTTTTTAAGCATGCATCAAGTCTTGCATCTTGCCCAAGATGACAAGACTCATTTTGTAATCGGGCCATCTGTAATTTTTGTGCAACAAGATTAATCAATGAAATATCATACATCTTTTGCAAACGAGTCTTTTTCCTTTCCGCTCATTGTTTTTCCATTTTTCTTTTTGTACAAAAAAATTAATGGCAATGTTTTCAAAATGACAACCTTATTTCACTTTTCTAAACAAGATTAAAATCAATCACTAAAATGAACAAACTGAATCCTTGCAGAGAGTGCCTTCCAGACAACACCGACAACAGCACGGCTACGACTCCGTATGACTTTGACAATCCAATCAATCAAGCTGATGAAGGGGTTGAAGAAGATTACGAGCTTCCTGAAGAGCTAGCCAGATTGTTGAGACAAGAGGAGAAGGTTATCATTCCTCATCAGGAGGAGGTCGAAACAATTAATCTTGGTACAGATGAAGATGTGAAAGAGGTTAAAATCGGGGCCTGCTTACAAGACTCAGTGAAGAAACAACTGATTGACCTGCTTCAAGAATATGTGGATGTGTTTGCTTGGTCTTACCAGGATATGCCAGGGTTGGACACCGATATCGTCATGCACAAGCTGCCTTTAAGAGAAGAATGCCCACCGGTCAAACAGAAGTTGCGCCGCACTCGCCCGGACATGGCAATGAAGATCAAAGAAGAGGTACAAAAGCAGTGGGACGCCGGATTCCTTGCTGTAACTAGCTACCCGCCATGGGTTGCTAATATTGTGCCTGTTCCAAAGAAAGATGGCAAGGTAAGGATGTGTGTTGACTACCGGGATCTGAACAGAGCCAGCCCGGAGGATGATTTCCCATTACCTCACATTGATGTGTTGGTGGATAACACGGCTCAGTTCTCGGTATTCTCCTTCATGGATGGATTTTCAGGATACAATCAGATCAAAATGTCACCTGAAGACATGGAGAAGACAACCTTCATTACCCCCTGGGGCACGTTCTGTTATAAGGTGATGCCCTTTGGATTGAAGAATGCTGGTGCAACATATCAACGGGCTATGGTAACATTATTCCACGATATGATCCATAAAGAAATCGAGTGTTATGTGGATGACATGATTGCCAAGTCCCTTACAGAAGAAGACCACTTGGTAAATCTGCTGAAGTTATTCAAGCGCCTGAGGAAGTACCAACTGAAGCTAAACCCCAACAAATGCACATTCGGGGTGCGATCTGGTAAGCTGCTGGGTTTTATTGTAAGCGAGAAGGGGATTGAAGTTGACCCTGATAAAGTCAAGGCCATTCAAGAAATGCCTGCACCGAAAACTGAGAAAGAGGTTCGAGGGTTTCTAGGTAGATTGAACTACATTTCGAGGTTCATATCTCACCTTACTGCAACTTGTGAGCCCTTGTTCAAGCTGTTAAGAAAAGAACAGATGGTCAGGTGGAACGAAGACTGCCAGAAGGCTTTTGACAAGATCAAAGAATACCTGCAAGAACCACCAATCCTTATGCCTCCAGTTGAAGGAAGACCTCTGATAATGTACCTGACAGTATTAGAAGAGTCGATGGGGTGTGTGCTGGGCCAGCATGACGAGTCTGGTCGAAAAGAGTATGCAATATACTACCTGAGCAAAAAGTTTACCGACTGTGAACAACGTTATTCACTGCTCGAGAAAACTTGCTGTGCTTTAGCGTGGGCTGCTCGCCGACTGAGACAGTATATGTTGACCCACACTACTTTATTGATATCCAAAATGGACCCAGTCAAGTACATTTTCGAGAAGCCAGCTCTTACCGGACGGGTTGCAAGATGGCAGATGATTCTCACTGAATATGACATCCAGTACACCTCTCAGAAAGCCATCAAAGGCAGTGTATTATCTGAATATCTTGCTGAGCAACCTATTGATGACTACCAGCCTATGAGATTTGACTTCCCTGACGAAGACATCATGTTCATAAAAGCGAAAGATCATGAAGAGCCTGTTCACACTGAAGGGCCTGACCCGGAGGAAGAGTGGACTATGATGTTTGATGGGGCTATTAATATGAATGGTCGTGGTGTTGGTGCAGTACTCATTACACCTGAGGGAGTTCACATGCCTTTCTCGGCAAAGCTCACTTTCAACTGCACTAACAACGAAGCTGAATACGAAGCTTGCATTATGGGTCTTGAGGAAGCCATTGACCTCAGGATCAAGACATTGACTGTATTCGGAGATTCAGCTTTGGTAGTTAATCAAACCAACGGCAAATGGTACACTCACCAGGAGCATCTGATACCTTACAGGGATTATACAAGAAGGTTACTGACTTTCTTTACAACGGTCAAGCTTGAGTATATCCCTCGGGACGAGAATCAGTTTGCAGATGCTCTGGCTACCATTTCATCCATGATCAAAGTTCAAGCTGCCAACTTTGTACCCCAGATATCAGTGTCCAGACTTGACAGACCGGCATATGTGTTCGCAGCAGATGTTGTCAAAGATGATAAGCCTTGGTTCCATGACATTAAGTGCTTCTTGGAGGATCAAACATACCCATCCGGGGCATCTTCCAATGATAAGAAGACTTTGAGAAGGCTTGCTGGTAGTTTCTTTCTGAACACTGATGGTTCCCTGTACAAGAGAAACTTTGATATGATACTCCTCAGATGTGTTGATAGAACAAAAGCAGACTTGTTGATGCACGAGGTGCACGAAGGATCCTTTGGTACCCATGCTGGAGGGCATGCCATGGCCAAGAAGTTGCTAAGATCAGGCTATTACTGGATCACAATGGATGCTGACTGCTGTGCCTATGCCAGAAAATGCCATAAATGTCAGATCTATGCAGATAAAGTGCATGTGCCCCCCAATCCTTTGAACATAATGTCTTCACCATGGCCCTTTGCTATGTGGGGCATTGATATGATCGGCAAGATTGAACCGACTGCTTCAAATGGCCACAGATTCATCCTGGTCGCTATTGACTATTTCACCAAGTGGGTTGAAGCAGCCTCGTATGCAAATGTTACAAGGCAAGTGGTAGCCAGATTTCTGAAGAGAGATATCATCTGTCGATACGGAGTTCCCGAGCGAATCATTACTGATAATGGTTCCAATCTAAACAACAAGATGATGGCTGAATTATGTCGGGACTTCAAGATCCAACACCACAATTCTTCTCCTTACAGGCCTAAGATGAACGGCGCTGTTGAGGCAGCTAATAAGAATATCAAGAAGATTGTGCAAAAGATGGTAGTCACCTATAAAGACTTGCATGAGATGTTGCCATTTGCCTTGCATGGGTACCGCACGTCAATCAGGACATCCACTGGGGCAACACCGTATCAACTCGTATATGGTATGGAGGCAGTCCTACCTGTTGAAGTTGAATTACCCTCCTTGCGAGTACTGATGGATGTTAAGCTGAACGAAGCAGAGTGGGTCCGATCCCGATACGAACAATTGAGTCTGATTGAAGAGAAAATATTGGCTGCAATTTGTCATGGGCAGTTGTATCAGAAAAGAATGAAGAGAGCCTTCGATCAGAAAGTCAGGCACCGAGAGTATCAAGTAGGAGACCTTGTACTGAAAAGAATCCTCCCTCCTCATACAGACCACATGGGCAAATGGACTCCAAACTATGAAGGACCATTTGTTGTAAAGAAAGTTTTCTCTGGTGGAGCACTGATGCTCAGCACCATGGATGGTGAAGATTTCCCGTCCCCTGTGAATTCAGATGCAGTTAAAAAATACCTCGCATAAAAATGACCCGCTGGACACAAAAACAGAATATAAGTCCAGGCAAAAATAGGGCATCCCGGCGAGTCAAAAACAGAATAAAAGACTTGGGCAAAAGTAAGGGAAAATAAATAAAAAATGTACACCCGCTGAGTTGAAAAGCCACATTGGACATCTCAGGCAAAAATGGGTATCCCGATGGATTGAAAACCCGAAAGGGCGATCCATGCAAAATAAGGGAATAAGCGAACAACTGCATTCTGAATTCGTCTGTATCACCTACAACCTGGTAAGCTTCGAAAGGATCAAGCTTCTTTCGGAATCAGCCTTCTTCAAAAAGCAAGACGAGAAGAACGTCAAAAGTCATACGAGTCATGGCAAGAGGAAGCTCCTTCAAAACGTCGTCAACATTGCCAGCATTGTGTTTCTCAATTTGTAACAATCTCCTCATTTCAGGAGATTCGTTTCTTTGACTGTATCTTGCCAATTCAGGGCATTTAAATTAATAAAATCAGATTTTTCAGTCATGTTTTGTCTTGTACATTTTTATTTGCAAAAATGTCTGATGTCTTAAAGAAAACTGATTGCATGAATACAGATGTTTACCTTTAAAAGCAAAAAAATAATAAAACGCGTGCTTGCAGGGAATATACTTACTCTTGAGAGTGTCTCACTCCTACGACGGAATCCAGTAAGGGATGCCTCGGGGTTACTTGTGCGTTTCTCTGTCTTTGCAGGATTGCAGGTATTCAAAAGGCACAACATAGGGCATGAAAGCTTCATCCCAGCAAACTGGCAAATCAACACTTACTCAGTCTTAACACTCAAAGTGCTTTCTCCCCAGCTGAGTTGCCACTTGTTGCTTCTCCCCAACCGAGTTGCCAATCATTTTTCCTCAGCCAAGTACAAAAGCCAGGGAACCATCTTCCCCACAGAATTTCAGCCTCTATTCAGAAGAGTAACGCACGAAGGAGTCACAACAGAGTGAAGAAAGCTTCTACAAACCCCCAGCTGGGTCCCTCATTACAGGAATAGGTCTATCATTGACCCATTTCCCCAAGCAGAATGATTTCATCGGATCTACCAATGATCTCATCCCCAGCTGGGATATTCACTTTAGACAGATCGACCAGAGATCTTCACGGCATCGGGATCCGAATCCCGGTTTGGTATCTTTGCACGATCATAGCATTCGCATCATATTCACCAAACAAAGCGTAGCATTCCGTCTTAAGTACAGAGCATTACGGCAAAAATCAAACATATAGCATAATCATAAGCCATGTTTGAATCAAACACTGTGAATATTGACAATCCATCAGCAATATACAGAATACCCCCCAGATTCCCCAGCAAAAGCAGTCGCTTCATATTCACAAACACCAGTATATAGTCCCTTTGATACTCGTCCGTGTCACATCCCCAGCAGAAAGCCAAAGACATCCCCTTTGCACTCACAGATGCTTATATATATATATATATATATATATATACATTTCCTTGACATCCGTCCATGTCATTTTCCCAGCACAGTAATGTAAACACTTTGTATACCAGATATTTGTTTATACTGTATTCTTCTCCTTTTGACACTCGTCCGTGTCACTCTCCCCAGCAGGTGGAACACTCAAATATATATTACTCATACTTTTCACTCTCATGTTACTTATACAGATACTCGTCCGTATCTTGTATACATCATTTATATCCCCACAGATTCGACACTCGTCCGTGTTCTTTGTTAACCAGTTGGTACTTGTCCGTACCATCATCTCAGAACATGCGTCAAGCGTTTGTTTCTACATGATACTCGTCCGTATCATAATCTTAAGGATGCTCGTCCGCATCTTTAATCCATACACTGCGTCAAACACTTGTGTCTTCTTGAATATAGATACTCGTCTGTGTCTACTATTCCCCAGAAGAATTCCTTCAGATTCAACACTCGTCCGTGTTCTTTGTTAACTAGTTGATACTCGTCCGTATCATCATCTCTGAACATGTGTCAGTACTTGTTTCTACCTGATACTCGTCCGTATCGTAGTCTTGACGATGCTCGTCCGCATCTTCAATCTATACACAGTACCAAACACTTATACCTTTTATTTTCATGGATATAAACACTCGTCCGTGTTTACTATTCCCCAGCAAAGCAAATTTTCCTTTATCTGACATTCGTCCTATGTCATGATAAACCTTGAGAGCAGCCGTACCCTGCTAGGTGGTCGTCCTCCGCCTCTTGATGGTCGTCCTCCATTATGCTCATCTGATGGCCGTCCCCATCGTTGATATTTTAGCAGCCGTCCCCTGCTAGGTGGTCGTCCTCCACCTCTTGATGATCGTCCTTCGTCATTTTATCCAATGGTCGTCCCCATTGTTGACTTTGGTTATCTGACATTCGTCCTATGTCATGATAAACCTTGAGAGCAGTCGTTCCCTGCTAGGTGGTCGTCCTCCACCTCTTGATGGTCGTCCTCCATCATGCTCATCCGATGGCCGTCCCCATCGTTGACCTTTTAT
Organism: Lathyrus aphaca; assembly: GCA_963966055.1. Taxonomy (NCBI): domain Eukaryota; kingdom Viridiplantae; phylum Streptophyta; class Magnoliopsida; order Fabales; family Fabaceae; genus Lathyrus; species Lathyrus aphaca. The sequence goes on from OZ014524.1 coordinate 389,585,857, forward strand.
CCGGCATTCGTCCTATGTCGCGATATTTTCGGCAGCCGTACCCTGCCAGGTGGTCGTCCTCCACCTAAGATGACCGTCCCTCATCTTAACCCCAACAGAGCAGCCGTCCCCTGCTAGGTGATCGTCCTTCACCTTTGATGACCGTACCTAATCATCTGTTTATTTCATTTATTCTTTAACCCGATGGCCGTCCCCGTCGTGGTCCCTTTTCCTTTTAGCCCGATGGCCGTCCCCATCGTTGGTTACCTTTGCTTTACGAATTTGATGGCCGTCCCCATCATCTTTCATTAACCCCCAGAGAATCTTACAGCTTTATGGCCGTCCCCATCATAATCCCTTTTTATCCCCAGCATGTCGGCCGTCCCCGTCATTGCTTTATTTCCCGCACTTTTCCCAGCATGTCGGTCGTCCCCGTCATTGTTCTTTACCCAGCAGTCGTCCTCTGCTCGACGGTCGTCCTCCGTCGCCCACTTTACAATATACTTTATTTTCCTTTACAATCTATATCCCTTTTCTTCTTCATTCTGTGAGTGCAAAGTTTGGACTGTCTTTGATATTCAACCACAAGTTATCTTGTTTGCCTGTTAAGTCGTCGCTTACATCCTGCACAGCTAACTCATGTTTGAATAGGGGCAGCTGTAAACACCCCAAATTTGCCCTCACCCATTCACACCATGGCTTGTGATCATTTCATATGCATAAACACAATCATACCATCTCATATCACATTTTTGTTTCACTGCATAGATTCAAAGTCATCTGCACCTAGGGTTTGTGATCTGAGCAATCCAAGAGCTTCTTGAGCCACTCCAAAGGCCACCAATCACTTCAAAGGGGTCCGTGTGTGTTCTTATATCATATTATATCCTCTCAAAGTCAAGAATGCCAAAGAATCACAAGAACTGGGATTGGTATGGAAGCAGAGCTAAGCTTGACTGCACAGATGACCTAAAATTAGGGTTTTGGTTTCAGAGGCCATAACTTCAAATTTTTTGGTCATTCTTGTTTTTATTGGTCTCTATATGGTATAGGGAGTATGCATATCAATTTTCATGAAGAAATTCCATGGGGAAGTCATCTGATCAAGAGTTGACTTTTCAGACAAGTCAGTGTAAAATCAGGGCATCTGAGGCCCCCAATGACCCAACCAAGGGGTGATCTTCATCATTTTGAGTGTATATGATCTTTATTTGATCATGGGAGAGGTTGGAAGTTCCCAAAATTCAAGAATTTGAAGTTTTTGCAAAGTTGACTTTTTTGGGCAAGGTTGACTTTTAAGGAAGTTGTCATTTTAGGCAACTTTTCAACCCTTACTTTTTGATCCAAAAATGCTTCAAATGGAAAAACTTTGGTCATGAAAGTTGTAGAATAGATCTTTCCCTTTTCAAAAAGTACAAGAACATGACCTAATTCATTTTGGATCAAAAGTTATGGTTTGTCAAAGTTGGCAAAAATCACTAAATTTCAAGTTATGCACCAAATGGAAAACTTGCAAATTCATGTACCAAGCATTCTAGTGACTTCAAAATGGCTTCAAAACTTCATCACATGATCATACATAACCTAAAAAACAGAATTGGCCCAAGGGATTTTGCATTGCTTGCTTTAGTTTTCAAAGATCTTTAAGACATTTTCCATTACAAGTGCAAAAGATGGATTTTTGGCAAAGTCATTTTCCAAAGAGCTATGTGATTACCAACTGATTTCTATGCATTTCCATGACCAATTGAGACATCATGTAACAAAATTCAGCAAGAAATGCCTCATGTACATAGCATAAAATCTCAAGAAAGCACAAGTGGGCAAGTTGCAAAAGCTAGCATAGTTCATGATCCATATGTTGCAGTCAGCTACAAGCAATCTAAGGGTCATCCTTAACCCAAGCTGAAGCAAGACATGACCTCAAACTGCTGCTGCCATAGCCCATGCTGCAAGTACAAGCCAACTTGACTTTTTGGCCAAAACTCCCATACTCATGGAACAGTAAGCAGCCACCCCTACTGACCTGCTCCACAGGCTATTCACACAACTTGGGAAGATTATAGCACAGCATTGGCCCTTGAAGCAAGCCAGAACTCAGTCCCCACAAAAACCTGCAAAAACTCTCCTCTCTTCGAATCTCATTTTCCAGCCATCAAACACTCATTTTCTCTTCACCAAAAAATCAAACACACTCAAAAGAACCAGAATCCACCATGAATGCAGCCTGAAACCTCACAAAACACAACTGAGAAATCTGCCATATCAGAACTCAAGCTCTCAAACTAGCCACCAACAAAGGATTGTGAACATTCCATTGGCTTCAGAGGGTCCAAAGGAGGCATTTTGCATCAAAGCAAGGTCTGGAGAGCTCATATTCATAGTTCATCACTTCAGGTAGCTTCGAATCTTCAACTTTTCAGAGCTTGCTTTTTATGTTAAAAATTGATTGTGTATGTCTTGCTGATCATGGGGATGTGCTTAGAATCGAAAATGAGTGAGAAATGAGGGTTTACCAAAGCTCTGAAACTTTGCCCGTGAATCTTGTTGGCTTCGATTCTCTTTGTTTAAGCATGATAAATTTAGTTTGAGAGGTGATTTGAGTGGGGTTTGGGTAGAGTAACATTTCCCTGGCTTCAATTTGATGAATGGTGGCCTGTGGCGTTTTTTAGGGTTTTCAACCCGCCGGAGAAGACGACCGGAACCACTGTTCCGGCCGTCTGAGATTAGTGTGCCCTAATTAGGGTTAGCTCAGTCATTAATGTATTTCAAATCTGGACCATAGGATCATGTTTCCCGTGTGTGGGCCAAGGGCTCAGATTGCCTCATTAGTCCTTAATTCCCATTTAACTTAATTAATTAGGTTTAATAATTTAATTAGTCAGATTTAAATTGTGACCATTGGATCACGCGCCAAGTCAACAGCTTCTCTTCCAGATTCAATCTCAGCCTCTCATTCAGCATACTTCCATTTATTTTAATTTTTATTTCAATTTTTCTCATTTGATTTGTACATTTATTTTAAAATTGTAAAACCTTTTCAAAAATTCTGAAATTTTTTATACAAGTTATTATTTAATTTCAGAACACAAAAATATTTTTATTTTCAATTTTAGCATTAAAAAAGTATTTTTAAATATTTAAAAGTTTCTTTTTAATTAATTAATGAGAATTAATTAATTAAAAATACTTTTAGGTATTTAAAAATCACCAAAAAATTCATGAAACATTTAAAAACATTTAGAAACATTGTCCAACCCTCAAAACAAATTTCTTTTTTGATCTTGATGCATTTTGGGAATTTTTCATAGAATTAAAATCATTTTGATGCATTATTTTGATCCAAACTTCCAAAAATCATTTCTGCCTAACCCTAAAGAGTTGGACTTTGATTCTTTTTGCATTGTGTTATGCATATCATTTAGTTTGTGAGATTAATTTGGCATGAATTGATCTTACATTTTCCATTTGTTTGACATTTTTCTTGTTAAGGAACCCTAAAACCCTAGGAAACTTAGGAAAATCATAACTTGAATTAGGTTAAGAGTTGGAACTTCTCCTTTGGGCAGTGAGTTAGTATAGGATTAGGGGTCCTTTGAGTGCATTTTCAATTTTTTATATTGAAGTTTGCTTCTGATTTTGGTTTGTGTTTGATGCTTTGATCATAAACCCTAATTTGGGCTTCCATATGCATCCATCTTGCATTTGCATTCATACCTTGACTTGCCATAGCATTTTGTGTATCCATTTGATTCATTTAACATCTTAAGACATATTTAAAGCATGTTTGATCATTGCACCTTGCATTTGCCATGTTGTATGCCATATGCATCTCATAACTTTTCATGTATGTCCATGTGTCTTAACTTGTTTCATTTGCATCCATAAGCTTGTATGATCATCCTCATGTGTTGTCTCATGTTTGCATCATCTCATAGCATCATTATCATCCCATATATGTTTCTGGTTTTGTCTCTCATCATGCCATTCCATCCCATTTTGCATTGCATTGCATTTCTTTTCTAACTTTTCAGGTGGTAAGTGGATTTGAGAAGTGAATTTGCCTTCACTTCTCATAACTTTCTCTTCATCTCTTTTATGCATCCATGCTGCATTTTGATATGTGTTTGAGATTGAGCTTGCTCTTTCTTTTTCTTCTTACTTTCTTTCCTCAAGTGACTTGCCTTCTTCAATGAAGCAAGTTACTTAGCTTCTCCTGATCCTTTCATCTGCTTCCTGGTGGTTCCATTGAAGACTTCTCTTGTAAACCTCACAAACCTTAGGGACAACCAAGCATGACAATGATTAGGGTTTTGATTAGTCCCCCCACTTAGTTTTTACCTTTGTGTCTCATTGAGTCTTCTCTTCTCACCTCATAATCAGGGACTAAACCCTAAAGGCTTTAAGGCTTTGAGATTAAGCTTATGCCTGCATCCTTCTATTAGGATGGAGTGTATAACTTTAATCCTAAGTGTTAAACCCTTAATGTGTTTAAATCTCTTAATCAATTCACTTAATCATCATCAAGACATCAAGCTTGTAACTTGGGCCTTGCATTAGGGTTCTAATTCTTCCTTAATTGGTTAAGAAGGACTAACCTTAGTGTTAATGGACAAGTCCCCCTCAAGTTGTCTTACAAACCATAAAATTCACTTCATCATCTCACCATTAAATAAAAATCCACTTAACCAAAGGCTTGTTTTGTCATGAGTTTAATCCCTAATCATGGATTAAGTTGAGGAGCTTTCCTCAGCTTAAACATCCTCATCTATTATCCTTCTATTAGGATGGTGTAATGAGTCTGTTTAATCCATGATTATGGCTTAACCTCATCACTCAACACTAAACAAAAACACCAAAAACATCTAAATAATCACAAGTAGGTTAATGATCTTAATCCTACACCAAAGGTGATTAAGTGTGAGAATCTGACTTCACACTTAAGGTATTCTCATTACCCCTAATCAGAGGGAAGATGTGATGAGTTTACTAAATCCATTGGTTTAGGCTTAAGCTCATTAACTTATGACAAACCTTCAAAAGCAATAAAAGACTGAAAACTCAAAAACAAACAATAATCGTCTCCTCCGGGATTCTTTTCTCATCTCATTCACTCACAAACGAGAATTTGCTTCTTCCGTCTAGTGCAAGACAGTTTGCACCTGAGCCAGACAGGTCATACACTTGAGCATGGACAAGCAAGCAGTTCATCAGTCAATTTATCTGTCAGTCTCTTTGGGTCGAACTACGGTGTTCTGACTTCCTCATTGCACGAGAGGATACGTAGGCATAACTCAACAGTTATCGAACAAAAGCCTCTGTATATTCCCCCTCTTTCCAGCATTATTCTTTTAGCCTCATGGTCTTGAGCATCTCATCCTTTGTCCTTACACTGACACTGTATATCACACTTTGCACTTCTTTTACACTGACACCTGTACATCCTTTCCAGCTATTCTATACACAAATTGCACTGACACTACCCCTTTAAAACACAAATCCTTTAAGCGTGGATCTCGTCGAGTACGACGGACAATCTGGGTGCTAATACCTTCCCAGGTTGTAACCAACCCCCTTTCTCAGTCTCTCTGGTTCGCAACCGTCTTATCCATATCTTCCTAGGTTTATGCAGCATTACCTTTCCTTCGGGATAAAAATGCCTAGCTGGCGACTCTATTCTTTTCCAGTGAGTTCACTGCTGTGTGTTCTCATTGTTCCCTTCGCCGACCGTTCGCGTCTGTACCTTTATTTGGGCCAATCCCATTTATCGGGAGCGACAGGTTCTTAGGTAGATTGAACTACATCTCAAGGTTCATATCTCATCTCACTGCAACCTGCGAACCCTTGTTCAAGCTGTTAAGAAAAGAACAAACAGTCAGGTGGAACGATGACTGTCAGAGAGCTTTTGACAAGATCAAAGTATATCTGCAAGAACCTCCAATTATCATGCCTCCAGTTGAAGGAAGACCTCTAATCATGTATCTGACATTATTAGAAGAGTCAATGGGATGTGTGTTGGGCCAGCATGACGAGTCTGGTCGAAAAGAGTATGCAATGTACTACCTAAGCAAAATGTTTACCGACTGTGAACAACGTTATTCACTGCTCGAGAAATCCTGTTGTGCTTTAGCGTGGGCTGCTCGCCGACTAAGACAGTATATGTTAACTCATACTACCTTATTGATCTCAAAGATGGACCCCGTCAAGTACATATTTGAGAAGCCAACACTTACTGGAAGGGTTTCCAAGTGGCAAATGATTCTAACAGAGTATGACATTCAATACACTTCTCAAAAAGCCATAAAAGGCAGTGTATTGTCTGACTATCTGGCTGAGCAACCCATTGATGATTACCAACCTATGAGATTTGACTTCCCTGATGAAGACATCATGTTCTTAAAAGAAAAAGATTATGAAGATCCTATTCACACTGAAGGGCCGGATCCAGAAGAAGCATGGACTATGATGTTTAACAGGGCAGTTAATTGCAACGGTCGTGGGGTTGGTGCAGTGCTTATTACACCTAAAGGGGTTCATATGCCTTTCTCAGCAAGGCTCACCTTTGCCTACACTAACAACGAATCAGAATACGAAGCCTCTATCATGGGTCTTGAGGAAGCCATTGACCTCAGGATCAAAACCTTTAATGTATTCGGAGATTCAACTTTGGTAATCAACCAGACCAACGACAAGTGGTACACTCATCAGGAGCATCTGATTCCCCACCATGACTATACGAGGAGATTATTGACCTTCTTCACAACAATTAAGCTTGAATATATCCCTCGAGATGAGAATCAGTTTGCAGATGCTTTGGCTACCATTTCATCCATGATCAAAGTACAGACTGCTAATTATGTACCTCGAATTTTGGTGTCCAGACTGGACAGACCGGCGTATGTATTCTCTGTGGACACTGTCACTGATAACAAGCCTTGGTTCCATGACATCAAATGCTTCTTGGAAACTCAGACATACCCACCTAGGGCATCGTCAAACGATAAGAAGACGTTAAGAAGGCTAGCCGGCAGTTTCTTTCTCAATACTGATGGTTCTTTGTACAAATGAAACTTCGACATGGTCTTGCTAAGATGTGTAGACAAGAAGGAAGTAGACCTACTGATGCACGAATTACATGAAGTTTCTTTCAGTACCCATGTCGGAGGACATGTAATGGAAAATAAGTTATTAAGATCGGGTTACTACTGGATCACAATGGATGCATACTGTTGTGCCTATGTCAGAAAATGCCACAAATGCCAGATCTACGCAAATAAAGTGTATGTGCCTCTGAATCCTTTGAATGTAATGTATTCACCTTGGCCCTTCGCCATGTGGGGCATCGATATGATTAGAAAGATTGAACCGATTGCTTCAAATGGTCACAGATTCATCCTGGTAGCCATTCATTAATTCACCAAATGGGTTGAAGCAGCTTCGTATGCAAATGTCACCAGGCAAGTGGTAGCTCGATTTCTGAAAAGGGATATCATCTGTCAATATGGAGTTCCCGAGCGAATCATTACTGATAATGGTTCCAATTTGAACAACAAGATGATGGAAGAACTTTGTCGGGACTTCAAAATTCAACATCACAACTCTTCTTCTTACAGGTCAAAGATGAATGGCACTGTTGAGGCCGCTAACAAGAATATTAAGAAGATTGTGCAGAAGATGGTAGTCACCTACAAAGACTGGCACGAAATGCTACCATTTGCCTTACATGGGTACCGAACCTCTATCCGGATATCTACTGGGGAAACACCTTATTAGCTTGTGTATGGTATGGAAGTTGTCCTACCTGTTGAAGTTGAACTACCCTCCTTACGGGTAATGATGGATGTGAAACTAGATGAAGCAGAATGGGTCCGGTCTCGATATAATCAACTGAGTCTAATTGAAGAAAAAAGATTAGCATCCATCTATCATGGGCAGTTATATCAAAAGCGAATGAAGAAAGCCTTCGATCAGAAAGTCAGACCTCGGGATTACGAAGTGGGAGAACTTGTGCTGAAGAGACTTCTTCCTCCTTATATAGACCACGGGGGCAAATGGACGCCAAACTACGAAGGCCATTCATAGTAAAGAAAGTTTTCTCTGGTGGGGCACTGATGCTCACTACTATGAATGGCGATGACTTCTTATCTCCTGTGAATTCAGATGCAGTTAAAAAATACTTCGCATAAAAGACCGGCTGGACATAAAAATAGAATGTAAGTCCAGGCAAAAATAGGGCATCCCGGTGAGTCAAAAACGGAATAAAAGACTCGGGCAAAAATAAGGGAAAATTGAAAAATGTGTACACCCGATGAGTTGAAAAGCCACATCGGACAGCTCAGGCAAAAATCGGTATCCTGGTGGATTGAAATTCCGAAAGGGAGATCCACGCAAAATCTGGGAAAAAGCGAACAACCGCATTCTGAATTCTTCTGTATCACTCACAACATGGCAAGCTTCTAAAGGATAAAGCGTCGGTCATAATCAACCTTCTTCAGAAAGCAAGATAAGAAGGACATCAAGGTCATACAGGTCATAGGAAAGGAAGCTCACTGGAGCATCGACTTCAATATTGCCAACACCTTTATTTTCTCAATTTTGTAGCAATCTCCTCATTTCAGGGATTTGTTTCTTCATTGTACTTGCCTATTCGTGGAACACAAATCAATAAAATCAGAATATTCAGTCACACTTTGTTTTGTACATTTTTGTTTCGTTTGCAAAATGTCCAAAGTTCATATTACAACACTTGCATGAAAACATATAAGCCATTTTTAAATATATGCTTGCAGGAAATATTCGCTCTTAAGTAAATCTAACTCCTATGACGGAATCCGATTGAGGATACCTCGGGACACTTGTGCATTTCTTTTAACAGGTTGCAGGTACTCAAGACAGACAATCTCACAGCATGGGGTATATCAAGCCTCGTATCCCCAGCCAAGTCAGCAATCACCTCATCAACAGGGTTACTTGACATGAGTTTCCCCCACGAAGCTATTACCCCCTCAGAGGATCCTTCGAGAAACTCATTAAATCCCCAGCATGTCGCTTGGACAAAGGAGTTACAACAGATTACTTCCCAGAAGTTCTCTTCTCCCCAAGCAGGATCTCCCGAGCAATGCCTGAACTTCTCTTCCCCAGCGAAGTTGTCAGGAACTCCTTCTCCCTAGCAAAGTCGCCAAGAATTTCTTTTTCCCCAAAGAGTTTCCAGAGTCTTCTTTTCCCTAGTGAGGTCACCATAGGTTTCCTCATCTAAGTTGCCAAGATCCTCTCATCTCCAGCAAGTTGCCAAAGTTTTCCCCAGTAGATTTTCCAGGATCTCCTTTTCCTCAATGGAGTCGCCAAGATTTTCTCATTCTCAGAAGAGTGGGAAGAGTCCCCTTCCTCAACCAGTCGCCAGGACTTTCTGTTCCCCATCAGAGTTGCCATGATTTTCTCATCCTCATCAGAGTCGGCAGAATCACTTTCCCGCGGAGTTGCCAGTTTCTTCCAGTAGAGTTGCCAGGGTTTTCTGTTCCCCAGCAGTTTGCCGGAGCCTCCTCATACCTAGCATGAGTCTCTTCAACAGAAGCTTCCCCAACAAAGATCCCCACAGAGTTCCCTAGGAAGATCATTCAGTGATCCTCTCTCCCCACAGATCGGCCAATGATCTCTTTCCCCAGCGGAGTTCTCCCTCCGGACAGATCGCCTAGATATTTTTCTCCCTGCAGGATCCAGATCACGGATCGGTTCTCTCATTTTGCATAATCATACCATTCGCATCATTTTCCCCAAAATAAGCGTAGCATTCCTTCTAATACGGAGCATTACGGAAAAAAATCAAACATTTGCATGATCATAAGCCAGGTTCGAGCCAATCACCTGCAAACATCAGAATCATTTCACCAGCAATATACAAAACTTATCCCCCGCAGACAAAGCCAGAATACTTTTTGCACTCTCAATATAGATACTAGTTCATACTTGTACATATTCTTTTTGACACTCGCTCGTGTCATACTTCCCCAGCAAGTCAAACACTCGTCCGTGTCCATTGCTCAATCTTTTTGACACTCGTCCGTGTCTTGCCCATATTTCCCCACCAGGTCAAACACTTGTACATACTTACACAATCCTCTGATACTCGTCCGTATCTTGTATATATCACCTCCTCGGCAGATCAACACTTGTCCGTGTTCCGTGCTTAACCGATTGATACTCGTCTGTATCATCATCCTTAAACACGTGTCAGCATTTGTTTCTATCGATACTTGTCCGTATCGTGGTCCTAAGGATGCTCATCCGCATCTTTAGTCTATACACACCGTCAAACACTTATACCTTTTATTTCAAGGCGTAAACACTCGTTCATGTTTACCATTCCCCAGTGAGTCACCAACAAAGCAGTTTTTTCTATCCGACATTCGTCCTATGTCGTGATATTTTCGGCAGCCGTCCCCTGCCAGGTGATCGTCCTTCACCTTTTGATGACCGTTCTTCATCATTTCATCTGATGGTCGTCCCCATCATTGATTCTCTTATCTGGCATTCGTCCTATGTCGTGATATTTTCGGCAGCCGTCCCCTGCCAGGTGATCGTCATTCACCTTTGGATGACTGTCACTCATCCTATTCCCCAGTGGAGTCCCCATTGTTGGAACTTTCTATTCGGAATTTGTTCTATGTCGCGATATATTTTTAGCAGCCTTCCTCTGCTAGGTGATCGTCCTTCATCATGTTTATCTGATGGCCGTCCCCGTCGTTGATCTTTGTTATTCGACATTTGTCCTATGTCAAGATAATCCCCAAGAGCAGTCGTCCCTTGTTAGGTGATCGTCCTTCACCTCTTGATGATCGTCATTCATCATGCTTATCTGATGGCTGTCCCCATCGTTGATCTTTTCTATCCGGCATTCGTCCTATGTCGTGATATTTTTAGTAGTCGTCCCTTGCTAGGTGATCGTCCTTCACCTTTTGATGATCGTCCCTCATCAATATTTCATTTATTCTTTTTACCCGATGGCCGTCCCCGTCGCAGTTTATTTACCCTTTAACCCGATGGTCGTCCCCGTCAATGCTTTCATCATTTCTTTAATCCCCAGAGAGTTTTATTTTTTTACCCGATGACCATCCCCATTGTGGTTTTTTCCTTTATCCTTATGATTGTCCTTCATCAGTTTACCCGATGGCCATCCCCGTCGCGGTCTCTTTATTTCCCAACATGATGGTCGCCCCTGTCATTGCTTTACTTACCATTTTTCATCCCCAACAGTCGTCGTCTGCTCGATGGTCGTCCTCCATCGCTCTCATTTGATACTCATATTATACTGCCAGTTACAATTTATATCCCTTTTCCTCTTCTCCCCAGTGAGTGCAAATTTTGGACTGTTTTGGTATTCAACCACAAGTTATCTTGTTTGTCTGTTAAGCCATGCGCTTACACCCTGCACAGCTAACTCATACTTGAATAGGGGCAGCTATAAACACCCCAAATTTGCCTTCACTTTTTTCTCACACCTTGGCTTGTGATCACTCATTTGCATAAGCATATCATCTCACATTGCATATTTATTTCACTGCATAAGTTGCACAATTAGGGTTTGTGATCAGGAGAATCCAAGACGTGATCTAAGCTATCTCAATGGTCTTGAAGAATTCCATGAGGTTCCATGAGTGTTCTATGATCATCTTATGCTCCCCAAAGTTCTTAAAAGTCAAGAAATCACAAAGCATTGCAAAGGCATAGAGGCAGAATGAAGATTTCTTGCACAGATGACCTAAAATTAGGGTTTTGGGTTTGAGGCCCTTAATCTCAAAAATTTTGGTCATTTGTGATTTTAATGGTCTTTATATGTTATAAGGATCATGTGTACCAAATTTGATGAAGAAATTCATTGTGGAAGTCATCTGATCAACTGGTAACTTATTGTGCAAGAAAAGTCAGAATCAGGGCATCTGAGGCCACCACCAATGGTACCAAAGGGTCATCTTCATCAATTTTAGGTTCTATGATCTTTATTTTATCTTATAAGTGGTTATAAGTTCACAATATTGAAGAATTTCAAGCCATTTGCAAACTTTCCATTTTTGGACATGACTTGTAATGAAAACTTTCCATTTTGGGAAAGATTTTCAACCTCCTCTTTCTTGATCAAAAAGGCTTCAAATGAAAAATATTTAAACATGAAAGTTGTAGATTGGATCTTCCCATTTTCAAAAAGTACAATAACTCCTCTTGATTCATCCTAGAACTCAAGATATGATGTTTCAAAGTTGGGAAAAATCTTATAATTTTCAAGTATGTGCCAAAGAGGGATTTTTGCAAAATCAAGTTTCAAGACTTCTAATGACCTCTAATCCACATCTAAGCATCATAACATGATAATGCAACATTGCTTGACCAAAATCATACCTTGGATCACAAGAAACCATGGATCATTTTCACAAAATTCTCAAATAGGGAAAAATGCAGAAGTCTTGCTATCTTGCAATCCAAGTGTTACAGCTCACAAAATCTGATCCAAGGGCCATCCTTGAATGAAGCTGGAGCAGGACAAGCCTTAGAAACACCTCTGACTCGTGCCATGCTCATAGTTGCCAACTTTTAACTTTTTTTCAATTCACCCATACCAATCAAACTGAGCCACCACCAACTTTCTAACCAATCACAATGCTCTATACTAACATCATGGACCTCATTTCATACAACATTGAAGCCTGAAACAACTCACAAGCTCAGAATCACAAAAACCTCAAGAAACCTTCATCTCTTCGAAACTCATCACACAAGCTTCAAAACTCAAATCTTTTTCCACCAATCATCTCCACATAACCTAAGGATCACAAAGCACCATTCACCATGACTTAAAAGCCACCCCATCACAAACACGATTTCTGAGTTATCAGAACTGAAATACACAAACCAGCCTATTTAAACTCCATTCAAGCCTTTTAGAAGCATCAGGGTGATCATTGGAGTGGATTAACATCAAGGAAAGGGCCAGAAAGCACCAAACTGCAAAGCTTCATCTCAGGTAACCAACTTCAATCATTTTTCCAGAACTTGTTTTTTAAGTTACAAATTGATTATACATGATGTGCTGATCATTGTGATATGTTTACTTTTGAAAATGGTTGAGTTTTAAGCATTTCATAGCCTTCTGAAACTTTTCCCGTATTTTGTTGTTTGCTTCGATTCAGCTGATTCATGAAAAATAAATGAGGTTTGATGTTTGATTTATGTTATATGATGTTCGATGATCAATTCTGGAGAGTTTGATGCGTTTCCATGGCCTGTGGAGAGAGTTTGAGTGAGAGAGCCACCGGAGAAGACGACCAGAGTTCTTCTCCGGCCACCTGAGAGTCATTAGGGCTAATTCTCATTAATTGTCCAATTTAAATCTTAGCCATTGGATCTTAGGGTTAGCGTGCGTTTGAAAGGACCAGATCATTTCACTTAACCCTAAACCTAATTAATTAACTTAATTAATTTTAATTAGTCAGGATTAATCTGAACCATAGGATAGCGCGCCAGTTGTAGGTTTGAACCTGAGCCCTTGATTTGTCATGCTTAAAGTCAAGCTGACCTGCCATCTGGACCACTCATCCACGCAACTTTAAATCTTAGTCCTTCATTCTGATTACTTTTGTTTTTATTTTATTTTCTTTGCATTTTATTTTGCATAATTATTTAAAATAGCAAATTAGTTTATAAAATTCTCATTTTCTGCATTTTCACTTTAAATATTTTTCTAAACTCAAAAACATTTTTATTTTTAATTTTTTCATTAAAAATGTGTTTTTAAATCATTTAAATGTTTTATTTAATTAATTAATTGATTTTAATTAATTAAAAATACATTTAGGTATCTAAAAATCACAAAATAATTCATGATGCATTCTTACACATTTAGAACAATTTACAAACTCACCATAAAAATTTCTTTTTAGATTTGATCATGTTTTCACAATTTTCTTTGAATTAGGTTTCATAAATTCACCTTTTTCTAACCCTAACTTGAAAAAATCATTTTTGATCAACCATGATGAGTTTGAACTTGATTCTTTTTGCATTCTTTCACACTTTGCATCTAGTATCTAGGTTATGTAACTCATAATTTTGCATTGCATTTTCAAATTGTTTAGCATTTTTCCATTAGAACCATCAAAAAACCCTAATTAACTTAGGAAATTCATATCTTTGCCTAGGTTTAGCTTCTGACCTCCACCTTTAAGGAATTATATTGTGTGTGTTTAGGGTTGTTTGAGTTCATTTTCAAATTTTTATCATGATGTATGCTTCTATTTTGGTCATGTGCATCTCATACATTCATAAAACCCTAATTTCTCGTGTTCATTTGCATTCATCTTTGCATATCATCATCATATGATCTTGCCATGACTCTCCAAGCATTTGTATGCCATCTTAGACATCTTAAGACATGTTTGAACATTGCTTGATCATTTCTTCATTCATTTGATATGCTTTGCATTCATTACATTTCATGTTTACCCATGTGTTTTCAAGCTTCTAACATGCTTCCTTTGCATCTCATCTCTTGCATGATCATTCATAAGCATCTCATATGTCTTTGCATCATTGCATAACAATTTTACATTGCATGATTGCTTCTGATTTTGGTTATTGCATCATTATTTGTTGCATTTCATTTCATTTCTTTCCTTATGCATCTCACGCTAACATTTCAGGGGCTTATAGTAAGTTGTTTGGGATGTGGATTTGCCTTCACATCCCACCTCTTCTCATCTCTTCATATGCATTTTTACTTGTCTTTGAAGTGAACTTGATTCACTTGTGCTCTCTTTCTCCTTCTCTTTCTTTTAGGTTACTTATCTTCTTCAGGAAGTAAGTAACATATTCCCCTCTCTCTTCTCTTTTCATTCGCTTCTTCTTCCTTGGTGGCCTTCTGAAGATCTTTCTTTTAAGCCTCACAAACCATAGGAATCTCCAAGCATGATAATTTTAGGGTTGTACATTGTCTCCCCTAGTATTTTACCTTTGAGTCTCCTTGAGTCTCTTTTCTTATCTCATAATCAGAGGCTAAACACTTAAAGCTTTAGGACTTTGAATTAGGGTTATGCCTGAATCCTTATCTTAGGATGGAGTGTATAACTTGAATCCTTAGTGTTAAGCCTTTAATTTGTTTACACCTTCTAATTAAAACACCTAATAATGATCAATACTTAAGCTTGTAACTTGGGCCTTATGTTAGGGTTACATCTCTTCCTCTTGGTTAAGAGGGACTAACCCTAGTGTTTAATGGACAAGTCCCCCTCAAGATAAGTCTTACAAACATAAAATCCACTTCTTAATCTCATCCTTTAATTAAAATCCATCTTTAATAAAGGCTTGTTATATAATGAATTTAATCCCTAACCATGGATTAAGTTGAGGTATCTTCCTCAGCTTAAGTGTTTTCATCTATCATCCTTCTCTTAGGATAGTGTAATGAGTTCACTAATCCCTGATTAGAGAATAAACTCATTAATTAACACAAAACAAAATCCAAAAAAACATCTTAATAATCACAAATAGGTTAATGATCTTAATCTTATATCATCATGGTAATTAAGTTGAGATGCTTATTTCACACTTAAGTAGGCTATTATCCCTAATCGGGGAGGATATAATGAGTTTACAACCTTTGATTTAGGCTTAAGCTCATTATCTTATGCAAAACACCAAAAGTAATAAAAAACTGAAAAACACAAAAACAAACAATAATCGTCTCCTCCGAGATTCTTTTCTCATCACACTCATTCACAAACGAGAACTTGCTTCTTCCGTCTAATGCAAGACAGTTAGCACTCGAGCCAGACGAGTCACACACTTGAGCATAGACAAGCAAGCAGTTCACAACCAAATCATCCAGTCTCTTTGAGTCGAACTACGGTGTTCTGACTTCCTCATTGCACGAGAGGATACATAGGCATAACTTAACAGTTGTCGAACAAAAGTCTCTTTGTCATCCCCCTCTTTCAACTTTATTTTCTAAGCCTCAGTCTTGAGCATCTCACTCTCTTTTTGCACTGACACGCTATACTTTCTTTCCTATCTTTCCATACACAGTCAGCACATACACTACCCCTTTTAAACACAATAAAGTAAGCGCGGATCCCGTAGAGTAAGACGGACGATCTGGGTTCTAATACCTTCCCAGGTCGTAACCAACCCCCTTTCTCAGTTTCTCTGGTTCACAACTGTCTTATCCATACCCTTCCAGGTTTATGCAACATTACCTTTCCTTCGGGATAAAAATGCTTAGCCGGTGACTCTATTCAACCTCAACCTCCAACATCGCCGACCGTCCTCTTCTGCACCGGGACGAGAGTCCGGGGAGCGACAGTGTCGACAAAGCTTAGAGTGATACATCAAGATGTTATATTTTTGGTAAGGGGGTCAATTCGGAAATGTTGGATTATCTAAGGAATGGTATAAGGCATAATGTTGGAGAAAGAGTAAGCCTTATTTAGTATCATGAGGTGCATTTGGTATGGACCATATGAAGTTGTGATAAGCAATAGAATAAGTACATTGGATTCAGAAGAATTTATAGTAAAATGGATCATGTTTGAGTATGAGAGGATTTCCGCAGGACGTAAAGTGAACAAGGTATGGAAACAGTAATAACAGTGCATTATGAGGAGGTGATAACGGGATGTGTTTTTGGAAGGATGTGCAAGGGAATTGTTAAGTTATTGTTGAGACTAAAGTTAAAGAGGAATAAGAAATAATGGTTAGCTCATTAGGACTCTGGTAGTGTGATTGTTATATGTGTAGAATCGTCGGTTGGTATGTTTGTAACTATTGGATGTGATTGGAACGTGTTTGGGAGGTTTAGGTAACAATGAAGACCAGAAGTTTTCTTCTATGTTGAGTAATCGAATTGCCCTCTAGGTAGTACCTGGTTACAGAATTGTGTTTCTGAATCTCCTTTAGCTACTAAAAGCCCTGGATTACAATGAGTAATCGGTTACCATTCTGATAGTGACCGGTTATCATTGTTAAGTTTTGAAAATTGGATTCTTTCTAAGATGCATACTTTTGGACTTGTGTAATACCCGATGTGTGTAGTTGAGTTGTACTCAGGGATATTGATTTTTAGTTACCTTCTAGGTAAGAGTGGGAGATGAATGTTCCAAAGTTAAACATGTAAATTAGATCGTCTAAGGAACGAGACCCTTGAGAGAAATGGTTTTGAAAGAGAAGTTCTATGTAATCTTCAAAGGTGAGTATGTGGATTATTGTATACAACAGGCAAGTGTTTTGAGAATCCGTAAGTATGATAAGGATGAATTAATTTTGGTACTGGTAACTCGCTAATGATTGTAAGCTCTGTGGTATTACTACGTTGTTAAGGGAAACCTTGTGTCAGTAGAAACCTAGAGTGAATGGGATCATGTAGAGAAGATTGATATGGAGTATAGTAGCCATGGCAGATTTGTTAAGCTTAATTGGATAAGTTCTGCATAAGAAAATGCAGGTTTTTGAGCTACTGGCAGTTGGTTAACCGGTTAAAAGTGTGTGTCAATTGGTTAACAGTATTTTGGTATGCTACTGGAACTGGATTTTTGATCTAGTTAACCGGTTAACGTAATGTGTTAACCGGTTAACACTGTAAGTTTTGGAAATTGTATCAGTTTTGTTTGCAACAATACAACCCTGTATCTCTGTTGTTGGAGAATTTGGACCAATGTTATTTTTATGCGATTAACTAGTAAGTTGTTTTATCCCTAAATGTCTGCAAGTTTTGTTATGTTGATTGGTGAGAACTCCAATGGATGAGTGTGTTCTCCGCAGACTATCCACTACCTAGTGTTTCTTGAGAATTGGGGTATCTTTACTGTTAGACTTTGAGAGCATAGTGGAAGGAAATAGATGAAAGAGTTCAGTCAGATTATTAAGAATCAGAAGAGAATTGTTTATAAGTTTATAAGTAAGAGAATTTGTATTCTAAGTGTATTGCCTATAGTAAGATACTGGAAGAATGAAGTGTCCGATGTTAATGGTTACAGTTTTGATATAAGATCAAGTGGAATTGGTAATGAAGTCGTTTAACAATTTATGAAATGACTTTAGTGATTGAAGGATTGTAATAAGAGTTTCGTTGGAAAATTGTATGTGGTTAAGATTTCGCCAAGATACCTTGTGGAATTTTGTCAAGTGTCGGATGTTCCGAAATCAAGCCAGAGTGTCATGTTTTGTGTTGTGATTCAATGAGAGGAATTAGAGTGGTATGTTTCTCCGAGGGAGGAATGAGACTAAGTGTTTCGGTATGAAGCAACGGATGAATCGCAGAAATAGTAAGTTGGAAGTTAACCCAATCTTGGAAACAAGTGTATGAGCAAAGACGCGGAAGTATGATTTGTTATGGAAATAAGGAATTTGAATCGAGGAGTCATTTTGAAATATGATTATGTAGAATCGGTAAGGTTAAATATGGATCTAAGACAATGTTGCAAATTGTCGATGTTGATGAGTAAAGGAAATTCGAGGACGAATTTCAATTTAAGGAGGGGAGGATGTAATACCCTGTATTTAATTAGATGCTCTGGATAATATTAATTGAATTTAATAAGGTTCCGGTGTTCTATAAGAATTAAAATAAATTAGAGCAACTGATGAACTTAAATTAATTAATTAAGTATTATCTGACTCAGAGGTTTTATTAAATATTTGACTCAGAGACATTTTTGGATACTCTCAACTTGGACCAGTTAGTGTTACTAACTGATAGTTATTGTTGAAATTATTATAAAAAGAGAAAGAAGAGAAAGTTTGTAAGAGGGAAAAGAAAGAAAGAAAAGAAAAGAAGAGAAAAAGGAAGAAGAGGAAGAGAAGAGATAGAAGAAGGAAGAAACCCTAGAAGAGGAAAAGCTTGGGTCATCATTCTTCTTCATCAATCTTTATCAAACTCCTCGTCGATTGAAAGGTGGGTTCTAGTTAGAAATCTTTTCTTTTAGAATTATTGATTTTCTAAGAGTTAGGTTAAATTGTGAGAAAATGATAAATTTAAATAATCGAGGTTTCTAACAGTTAAAATGTTGAAATAATCAGATAGAATAGTCGGGTTATAAGTATAGTAGACCTACTAAATTTGCTTGGATGATCCCTAGTGTTTAGGATGGGTTTGGAGAGGTTTTGGATGTGAAAAACTCAGGTTTTAGGCTTGTTGACTATCGGTTAACCGGTTAACTAAATGCGTTAACCGGTTAACGCTGTAGGTTTTGGTGAAAAATGTTAATTCTTAGAAAATTCATAACTTTTTACTCGGGTATCCGATTGAGGCAAACTTTTTATCGTTGGAAAGCTAAGGCAACATACTATCCAATGGTAAAGGAAAATATTACTTTTGAAGTAGAAAATAATTATTTATTTTGAGCCGACTCTTATTTGACTTTTCTGATTAATCGTAATTATGTTAGTTAGGAATTGCGGTATTTATCGAGTTATGAAACATATGATTAATCATGAGGATTGAATGAGAGTAGAGATAATGAGATTATTGTGAGAATTGTTTAATGGTGATAATTAAACTAAAATGTTAGAATAATGTAATTGAGAACTATATAATTTAAAGGTAACAAGAATATTGAAAGAGTGAGGAAACTTTACCTTAAACCAATAGTATGACCTAGCATTGTGATTAGGGTTTGTGAGATGGTATAACTTGAGAGGTAAGTAGAATTACCCTAGGTTGTTACAAATGTTTTAGAGACATGACAATGCTTAGGCGCTGATACTCTTATAGTATCTTCGGGCTAGGTAGTTGTGATAACTGGAAGTTTGTTTCCTTCGTGTTATGATCCTAATTTAATTATATGTGACTTGTGTCAATATAATTAATCCGTGGATCCGAATCCCTTAATGGATGACTGTGACCTGTGCTTGTCCTGACGTGGCTGGGCGGGGAAAGTATCCATTAGGATAAGTAATGAGTGACCTATGCTTGTCCTTGTGTGGCTGGGCGGGGAAAGTTACTTTATGGTGAGGTACCGTGACTCGTACTCGTCCTTGTGTGGATGGGTGGGGAAAGTACCTTTGTTGGATAATGAGTGACTCGTGCTCGTCCTTGTGTGGCTGGGTGGGGAAAGTTATCCATAGGTAGATAATGAGTGACCCGTGCTCGTCCTTGTGTGGCTGGGCGGGGAAAGTTATCTACACGTCGAGGATTGAGTGACCTGTGCTCGTCTGTTATGGCTGGTCGGGGAAAGATGCCTCGAAGCACCTTTTGTGTGCCCCGTTTTGCTTTATCTTGCGTCTCTAGTTTTGTGTGAACTCTAAGTATAGGTTTATCCCCGACTTGAGTGATGTTTAGATTGAACCTTTAGAGCCGAGAGAACTCTAAGATAGGGAACCCACTGAGATGTTGTTATCTCACCCCACTATTATTGTTGCTTTTCAGGTTTCTTTTGCAGGTTTGATTTACAAGTGGAGGTATGCTCGGGATGTTTCAAGTGAAGCGTAGTTTTAGTCTTCCGCTGTGAATTTCCTTATCTTTGTACAATAATGGATATTGTATTATTCTTAGATTTTATTTTAGTATGATTTCCATGTCTTGTGCCATAGCTTGTATTGTTTTTAGTATTGGACAAGAATGTGAATTATACTAGTAGGTATTTATGATGGTGTCAGTACCAAAAATTAACTCTATATGATATTATTCTAGATATATATTATATAGGCGTTACACACCACATATATACAAACATAAACAACAACAAAGGAACGGATTTAGAGGTCAATACACAACATTCAAACTTCTAAAATTTCACAAAAAAACCAAATTCGGTTTTGCCAATTCAGGTAGTTTTAAGAGTTTTGAAAGGTTGTAATACCTTCCTTAAGGTTCTATGATCATATCCCCATCATCATCATCATCCATCTCATGCTCTATGACCATAATTGATCTCATTTACCTTTGATTTTATTTTTTTCGATTCCCATATGATTACTTTTTATAAACTAAAATTGATGATTGATTTATGTTTATTACATGGCAAGGATGATTTCTGGATAATTTTATAGCAGGTTCGTTGCAAGATGATGAATCCACCATGATTAGGGTTTCGACCAAGGTTTTGGGGTTTTGTGATTTAAGCCATTTGATGGCTTTTTAAGAACATGATTGAATCGTACGAAGCATGGGTGTTTGGTTTATATATTTTTTGTGGATTAATTTGATATATGGAGACATAATTATGAACACATGCTTTGCTATGAAAATAAATGTAACAAAATCGCAGGAAATTTTATAGCTAACTGCGCGGAGGTTGAAGATGAGTTTTTGGCGCGGACGAATTTTTTCAAATTTGGATATGGTTTATAACATTTTTGTTTCCATAGGTAACAATGTGCGTTGCGTGGCTCAATTGATGGAAGTGTTGGTCTTGTAAGCTACAGAGCCTGGGTTCGATCCCTAGGTTCTTTCTTTTTGATAACATTTATTTTCATTTTTCAGGTTTAATATTTTTTTATTTTTTCCCATGAAAACATCAGTTGGCATGCGCAACCTCTCTGGTCAGCATATATGACTGGTAATGGGGAGGTCCTGGGTTCAAATCCAGGCCTCCCCCATTTATTTTTTTAGCCTTTTCCTTTTCTTCTTTTATTTTTTTTTTAATTTTTACTTATTATTTTATTTATTTTATTAACTAATTAATTAGTTTAATTATATCATTTTTTAGAAAAATCTATTAAAAACATTTTTTAATTATTACTTTTAAAATTTAGTTTGTATATAATTATTAACCTATTTTAATTAATTAATTAATAATAACTAGTAATTAAGTTATTTTAATAAATGAAAATTTTCTCTAAAACCCTAATTTCCTTTAATTAACCCTAATTTTAAGTTATTAGAAAAAATTTATAGGTAATTATTTTATGTAATTTATTTTTCCCGCATGATTATTATGTAACTGCCCGGAAGCCGTGTAATAGCATAGATTTTTTTTTATGTTTTTCGCATTTTATTTATTTATTTACTTTATGGTTAGTAACTAGGGAGTGAAAAGAAATATATGATTAAAAAAGAACTTAGAAAATTAAATAAACAAGATAAATATATGAAAACAATCAATCACACACGTAAGTCGATCATTCTACGATCGTCGTCTGCACCTCCTAGGGTTACCCTTCTCAGTTGCCTTAAAAAGATATATGGTCAAGTCCCTCGAAAATGGGGGTGTCTTAAGCAAATGACCCTACAAATATCAATCATCTAGTCCCTCCCGGGTTTAAAAGATCAAGTCCATACGATGTTGCCTATGATGTTGCCTACGATGATGATCTTGTCCCTTCGATTAAAGATGATAGTCACTCCCAATTGCTAAAGACACCCTTTAATTTGCCTTCATTGACCATACGATGACCCTACACTTGTCCCTTAATAAAATCCAAGGTAATGACTACCTTCTCCTTAATAGCAGGGATAGTCTTACCCTTGAAAGAACATACAAGAACATGAAAGACTTAGTCTAAGGTAGGAACTCAAAATTACTGGCTCACACCCTTTAAAATACTTTTTTACACCTCACAATTTTTCAAACATTTTCAAAACAAGGCTTTGTATACATGCATGCGAGGATCATTACAAAGTACATAGAAGATTTTCTAATCACACACTTCACACTTTCAAAACAATTAAGTGAGCTAAGTAACTAAGAGACCATGGATAACCATGGATATAAAGGGTGCTAACACCTTCCCTTTATATAACCTACCCCCCGAACCCAAGTCTTATAAAAATAGGTCTTTCCTGTTGTAACATCCCAAACGTTTCCCTCTAAATTATTACTATCTAACTGACTTATATTTCGTTTATCTGCTTCTTTCATTAGGTCATAACACTTGCCATCATTCATTTTCATTGGGCTCCTAAGACATGGGATTAATAATTCCTTTGAATTATGGTTTCCTGTTTACTTTAAGGATCTTTCATTCAAGTCAAAGCAAGAGATTGAATGTTGCTAGGGTTTATTTCCCTGATCACATGGTTTTTAAAAGGTGTTCGATTCAGGATACACTTGAGATATTGGTATACAACACGGAAAAGAAAGTTTGAAATATTCATACAAAGTGCATTCGTTGTTGGCCTGGTCTTAGTGAGTAATTCCTCATCCTTCGTCATTGCATTGATCGATTTCTATCTCAATTTGAAATTCCAATACAAATCAAAAGATACATCCAATGACCTCAACATCATTAATCGATCTTCACATTATATTAATAACTAGATTTATTATTAATTATTTCTATTGATAATACGTTTAGTTATTAAAATAAGGTTTCCTTTCAAAGTTCCATTTTTTTCTCAACCTATGTTCATATCCATTTACAAATGTTTTCTTATTCACTTTCAAATACAATCCATAAACCAATATCCGATTCACATTCGAATTCGAACATTATTCCATGCTCATTTTAAGTTCTAATTAACCTTTTTGTTTTACTTTTCAATCCAACGACCACATAAGCCAATACCATATTTTTAGGCCCAAGTTTAATTTTTAAGTCCAATTAACCATACTTTTTATTAAATCCACTTGTTAGCCACTTAAACTCAAATCCAATTTAAATCCATTTTATTCTTATAACCAAAATTTTGTTCAGTTCTTTTCATTGTTTGAAAGCCATTTTAGTGAAAGTTAGAACCAAATCATATTGGTATATTCTCTTAAATGTTTATCTAATTTTGTCACAAAACTCATAATTTTATTGATCTAAAAAAAACAAAAACAACTCAATTAGCCAAAGGCTTAATCAATAGTAACGGTCCATGAGAAGAAACTATAACAGATAGATACCATTGATCCGTTATTTTTGGAATATATTCATTTTTGTCTACAGGGAATTATAAGAGAGTCTAAGAAGGAAAAATGTTGATCACAAATAATGAAAAGGAAAATCAGTTGTAAAACTGATAACAGAATAACAAAATCAGTTGAATTCTTGTTTACACCATGAAAAATTACACCAGAAAGAAAAACTCAGAGAATGATAGTTATAACAAACTTCACTCTTCATTTTTTCTTCAGACTCCAATCATAAAAAACCTTGGAACTATTTTTCCATCGGATCCTCTTCAACAAGAACTTTCAATCCCTCTCAATCTCCAACCTCTCTCTCTCTCAGAATCATCATATTCAATCTTTAATCACCTTTGTATACTATCTGCAACTTCAATCTCCATGCTTCAGAACAATGAAACCATTCAATAATCCACAAATTGCTTCACTCTCCATCAATCATCTTCATCAATCATCCATAATCGCATCTGCAAAAATTCAAGATTGCAACCACGATTCAGAGACATACAAAAGAAGAAGAAGAAGTTTGTATTCCTCAATATCTATAATCTTTCCTCAGTCGCTCTATCTTAGCTTGAGTCCTTTGATCTTCTTGTGCACGAGCCTCAGTGATCCTGATCCATCTAGCCTGGCTCTCTTTTAAATAATGCTCTGCCCTAGCCTTTTGAGTCTTTGCTTCCTTGCAAGCATTCTTCAGTACTAACTCCCCTGCCCTAGCCTTTCTGATGTAGTCATCCGTCTTCCCAATCATGGTCAAGTGCTCAATCCGGAGCTTCTCTAACCTCTCAAAATCTAGACGGCTGTCATTTCCCTCCCAGAGAGTCTTCTTTAAAGCTTCAGATAGTTGAGCATTCCTTTCCTTCAATTTCTCAAACTCCTCCAAACTGACAGTAGCTGCAGGCTGCACTGTTGAAGGTCCAGGTACATCCTCTAAGGTGAATGGCATCCGGGTGATTTGTGCCCTGGTACGAGACCAATCAAGATACTGTGCTGAAGCTATATTGTTGCATTTGCCCAAAATAGCTATCCCCTTAGTCTGAATGTTGTCCCAAGCCCAGGTTGTCTGTCTGACAACAGCAGAGTTGTGCTGGATTTCACAATTGAGGGTTTCAGTCAAGTCTTGCCCTCTTGGGGGATGAACCAAAGCATATCCTAATTGTCTCTTGAAGAGCAAAGGGTTGTAGTTGATGCAGCATTTTACTCCAATCAAAGGCACATTAGGATATTACCCACAGCTAGTAATGATGTCTTTGCCCTTGGTGCTCTGAGTGCACCATCTGATGTCTTCTGATGTCAAGGCAATCAATCTCTTAGCCCAATTCTTTGGCTGGTGAGGGTTTAGGAAAGTATCTGATTTTGGCAAGTGTCTTAGCAACCAACAGTAATAGAGGGGAGCACAGCACCTGACTAGTCTTCCTCTTTGCTTCTCATTCCTCTGGTGTACTGAATAGTAGAAGTCTCCAAGCAAGGTGGGAACTGGGTTCCTTAGTAAGAACAGATGAATAGCATTCTTGCTTACAAACTTTGGCTCGTCTGCAAACAAAATAACTCCATATATGCTGAGGGCTAAGAGTGCACAAACAACATCCCATTTCCCTGCTGCAGCATGCAGGGTGGCCGGGGAGATCAAGAAGTCCAAGTGAAGGCCTGGAACTCCAGCCTTGGTGGTCATGCTCTGATCAATGAGGGAAGGCTCCAAATGCAATTCCCTAGCTATGTCTTCATTCTTGGGAGCAACCATCTCAGGGTTGAAAGGAATCCCTCTCCTGATAGGAACTCCTAACAACATGGAAAATTCTTCTAGCAGAGGTCCTAACTGAAAATCAAGGAATGTGAAGCATCTGAGAGGAGGATCATAAAACTGCAAGCAATTATGGATCATGCTCCTCTGGGATGCATCCAGGTCCATGATCATGTACAATATGCCTCCATAATGTTCTCTGAATAATGGGACATGATCAGGAGTGATGAGGGACTGGATCTGTCTGATGCCTGTCAGAGTAGGCTCAAAGAAATGGTATGTGACATTGCTCTTCCTGGAAGTGTCCATGTTGATAATGGATGCTGGTGAAGAAACTGAGGAGAAGCCCTGATGAAGGTTACTGAAGAAGATGCTGAAGAAGTCTGAGCAGCAGAATAGGTCAAAACCAAACCAAAGATAAGGAGGTGGATACCCTGTAAAACAAATAAGCAAATGTTAAATGGTGCAAAATGATGTATGCAGAATGATATGCAAAGGGTTTTTGATCAAGTGTTGGATCTGTTATCTGCCTTGATAAGGTCCATGTGTGTTTATAAGTCCGGATGGAGGCTGAGAAAGCCTGTAACCAGGTGGGGGACTCAAATAAAGAGTCACAAGTCCAGGGTATCACAAGAACTATCCAAATAATACAACCTTAACAAATCTAGTAACAAGGTATGATGAGGCCAAGGGTTCCTGCAAACCTGTAAACATCCCAACCCCCTCACATGTATTGTTCTAGAACAAGAATCCTCAGACTTGGATCAGTTATGAGAAGTGTAAACACTTCTAACCCGGAGGTACAGTCACTTCATTGTTTTCTACATGATATCAAGTGTCTAGGGTTGAAATTTCATCCTTTGAACCATTTTGGAGGGTCCTCAATTGATCAGATACTTGAAAATCAAGGAATTGGGGGAAAGTAAACCATGCTGAGGAAAAAGTCAACTCTTGACATTTTGAGGTCAAATTCATGACATTGAGGCTACAAGGAGTCCATGGACCAAATTTGATCAAGAAATGATGGAGGGATCCTTAGAAATCAAGAAAATCAAGACTTACCATTTTTGGAAAATTAGGGTTTCCAAAAATAGCAGGTTTTGGCCATTTTTGCAGCCATGTTCAAGAGAGGCCTTCTCCCAAAATAAAAGTCAAATGAAAATTCCACTTAGGCTGTTTGAAAGAGGGTGTCCTAAGCTTCAAATCCATAGGTGGAACATGTTCATATTATTAAAATTGAAGAAGTTATGATTAATCAAAGTTTGGTCAAATCAAGGCAAAAACCAAGTCATGGGCTAGGAAAAGCAAGTCAGGCTAGCGTGTCTTGCCAGGAGTTCTATCAAATAGGTGGTGTACCAAATGTATGACTAATTTACTACACCAATATGACCTCAAATGGAAAATCTTCCAACATGAAAGTTGTTCATTTCCATGTTTTCTTCAAGATTGATGTTGGACATTTTTTCATTTGAGCAATTTATCATGGTCATATGATGGGTCAAAGAGAAGGTTGTGACAACTGAAATTTACCTTGGGCATCCTGCCAGGCAAGCTGGACTCATGCAGGAAAAAATGCAGCCTTGTAACATGGAATTCTATGACATAATTGAGAGACTTAAAAGCCATATCTCATTTTGGTATGAACTTCAAAATTGTTGTATGAAGTTTGATCTTTAATTGGAGCACAGGGAATACATGGATTGGTAGCTTGTGATGGAAGGTATGTGACATAGAAGATCAACACTTGAAGTTAGGTTCCTTATAGGCCAAGACATTGCAACAGGTGATTGGATTCAATTCAGTTCAAGTCCCTCGCTTCATTCAGCTTGCTAAGTTTACAAGACATCACATTTAGAGTGCATCATCTCATGTATGCATGATCACACCAAGTATCATGCACATCTTTGAAATCCAAGCCAAATGACATGCTTCACACATAATCCTCATGTTGCACTACTGTGATCAAACCAGACCCATTGCACTTTATTAATCCTCATCAGAAGTAACATGAACATTGCCACACATGATTATACTCAAACCAGTTCATTAAGATGCATAACTAAATTGCACCAAACACCATTTCCATTGCTTCATTCATCTCTAACTAACTCAACCAAAATTCTAACTATTAACTGAGTTAGTTAGAGACTAACCAAGGATATAAAAGGCTCATCATGACTGAATTCAGATACACACTTCATTTTGATCCAAATCACACAAAAAATCTCCAAGTTTTTCTCTGAGTTTTCTTTGGTTTTATGAAGAAGCTTCTCTGCATTTTGCTTCGAGTTAGCTTCTACCTTCATCAACACTCAACAATCAGCATCAATCCTTCACCCTCATCACATTCTGCACCATTTCCATGGCTCCTTCAGCTTGATTCTTCAAGAATTGGCTTCTGCATATTTATGCAATCTTCGAAGTTCATCGAGGTTCATCATCAGTTGAGTGTTTGTTTCACTCTAAGGAAGTTCAAAATCAATCATCAAGAGCATTGGACTCAATATCTCTGGTTTTCTTAAACCTTGAGCTTCTCTACAATTTAGGTTAGAGTCCTCACTTTTTGATGCAATTATGGTGTTTTCTTATTGGCTTTGTGATGACAATGGCCTAATAGAGGTTTGTGATGCACTGGCTAGATGATAGGCACCATAAATGTATAGATTCAATTTTTCAAGTTGGATTTGTTGGCTTCGATTTGACTTGTTTATGCATGATTAATGGAGTTTAAGCCTAGATTAGTGATGTACTCAGCATGAGGATTGTTTCTGTAATACCTCGTATTTTATTTAAAGCTCTGGACAATATTAATTGGTAATAATATTATTCCGGAATACCCTAATAAATTTTAACGGAACTAAATAAAGTAATTCATGGGATATTATTTTATTAATTGATATTAGCTGACTCGGAGGTTTTATAAAATATCGGATTAAGAGACATTTTCGGATACTCTCTAATTTTTGACCTATTGGTAAAAATATAAGCTTTTATATTTTTATATATATAGAAAGATTATGAGGGGAAGAAAAAGTTGGTAAGAAAGAAGAAAAGAAGAAAAGGAGAAGAGAAGAATAAGAGAGAAAAGCCCTAAAGCTCCAATTCCTCATTCCCGATCATCCGTCCGTCGAATCAACTCAATCTTTCCGCCAATCTTCATCTCTTGAGGTGGTTTCTTAGTTAGAAACTTTTATCTTTGATTTTGGTTGAGTTTTAGAGATGTTTGTGGTTAGGGCTTAATTGGAAAATCTAAGAAAAATAGGAAGTTTAACGGTTAAAACTCGATTAAAACCTACCTAAAATACTCATATGATGATAATGAACATGTTTGATTATGTCTTGTTATATTGGTTGATGTTTGGGAGTGATTGGGTGTGGAAAGAGTGTTTTCCCGTAAGGCTGGAATTCCTGAAAGTGTAGCTCGCTCAGCGAGCAGACCTTGCTCAGCGAGAATTCCAGGGCGATTTTTGCTCAGCGAGAAGGAGCTCACTCAGCGAGACCTGTAGGTTCCAACTTTGATATTTATTTCGTAACTTCTGATTCGGGTATCCGTTTTTAACGTTCCACATATCGTTTTGAAGCTAATGGCATAATCTATCTATTAAGATCAAGAAACTTTATTTTTGAGCCGACTTTTACCTGACTTTTTCAAATGACTAAAACTTGATAAAATAGAAAGTGTGGGTTAATGGAAATAGAGAAAGGTACGACTTGTGAGGTATCTAGGTTCCCCTTAAACTCGATTGAATTATGAATTATGTTTTGTTTTAGGATCCTCCGTATGGTCTTGTATAAGTCTCAAAGTGGTTACTATGTGTTTCACTAGAGCATCCGTAAGGACTTGAGGTATCCGTTGTGTATGCATGTGTAGACACCCTAAATTTGCCCTCTGTTTTTTCTTTCTTCGCCTGTCTTTCATTTGCATCTCATTTGCATTTCTATTTGGTCATTAACATTTACATTTTGCACATCATTTGCATAGTCTCCTAAGACACGGGATCACATTTTCTGAGGAATTAGGGTCTCACGCTTTATTTGCGAATTATCAGAAGAAATCAAGGCTTTGGCTTGCAGCCACCAGTGGAATTATTCTCTTATGCTTAGGATTGCTAATTTAGGGTTTATTTCCCTGATTTAGCGGTCTTCAAGGAGTTCACGTCCGAAAACTATTCATCCGATTTTTTCTGGTTCTTCAGGCAGTGAAGTGTGAATTATAGTTTCTTCTCCATCAAGTTACAGGGCTATTCTCATCTTTAAGACATTTCAGGGTGTATCCAAGGCTCAGTTGTGTTCATCTGTGGATTTATTTTGCCAGAGTTTCTTTTAGACAGATTCATAATTCAGAGATTAATTGGCCAGAACTTCAAATAGTGATTCAAATGGTTGTTGTTTCAATTACGAGTTATTCTGTGGCAGTCGTGTTTGTTTCATCTGAGGCGTGTGGGAGTTGGTATAAATTCGGTGTTGGATTAAACTCAGGAGTGTTGTGCATCAGTGGCCTTTGATTTAATTCATGACCAAATTAACACATACCCGTAATTTCCATCATTTCCAAACCACTTTTCATGTCCTAATTCACAACGATTTCACCATGTCCATATTTTCGGTTATCCGAATGTCCATTTCTTAAGCCATTTTCATTACCCAATTTGTTTCGATTATCCAATAACCCTTATTCCTCATAAATCTACTTTCCATTTAATCTGAATTCCATTTCTATCCATCTTCAATTATTTTCTAATCCATTATATAAATATTCATAACCATTTCCTTATCATTTTTATCCATTAACCATTAACCATTTCAAATTAGTCAAATTTCCTTGTTTTTTTTAATCCTTTTCCCGATTTTATTCATTCATGTCACAATATTAATATCTTATTTTTAAACACTAAGTCCATTCATCCACACTCCAATTATTAAGTTTATTGATTCATAATCCATATACCATTTTTCTTAAAGAACTTTTTTTTGTTTTCTTGAGTCCATTACTTTTCTTCTTCCATTTTTATACAAGCCCGTATCATCTTGCTAAGCCCATGATTCAAAAGTTTGACCTAGCTTTAAAAGAGATGTTGATCCCTAAGAACCAAAAAGTTGACACAAACCTCCATTCCCATAACTCACTCACTCTTGTCACTGTCTCTTCAAGAACCCTAGAAAAACCATCCAAAAAGAAACTAGATTTTCTTATCAAATAATGATGGATCTATATCTATACAAGTTTTCAACTATCCATGGATTCAATTCAAGATTTTATGGGCTCATGTAACTCTGACAACATCAATTAACAACAACAAGCATCTCACCATTTTTTCAACCACAAAACCGTCTTAAACCAATTTCCACAGCCATAACCACCTTTCTCAAACTTTTCCACGGCAAACACAAACACACCCTACTACTTTTTTTTCCTTCACCAAAAACCTCCAGCAACTTATCACTGCCACCACCTTCGTATCATCTTCAACTCACCTTCATACACTTTCAGCAACATCTTCAAACAACTCACACAAATTCCATGGAACCAACACACTAACCCGTCTCATCACCAACCTCATCAAACAACAAACCTGCTTCTCTCACATACCACAGCAACACACAAACTTCACCTGCAAAAAAAAAAAACAAACCATTAGCCATATCACACATCACTCTCTTCTCAAAAAAACAGAAAAAAACACACCATACCCTTCATCACCTTTGTTTCACAAACCAAACAAACAACCTCCTGCGATTTGTAGCAAACAACAACATCAACAAAAATATTTCAACCCAACTCTTCTTCTCAAACCTAAACTTCAACTCAACCGCAAAACTTCCTTACCACTTTCGGAAATCACTTAAACCGCAGCAACTGTTTTTCTCTTCCTCCTCATCAAACCCAAGCCGCCATCACTTAACAACAACAACAGATCATAACACAGAGAAAGAAAATAAAAGATGAAGTGAGAAGCGGAAGTAGATCGCAAGATCAAGACGGAGAGATCGGTGTAACCGCACAAGCAAGGAGGATGCAGAGATGATCTTGGTGATGACTAGGTCGCGGCGGCGGGACTTCTCCATTTTCGGCGATGTTGATGTGTTGACGTTTCGAGAGATTGGAGACATCTGAGGCGAGTTTGAGTTAAGCAAGCAAATCGGTGAGGGAGGCCGCCACCGCGAAGCACGCCGCAGAACGCCGGAGAGTGAGGCCACTGTTCGATGATGATGATTAGACGGAGTCTGGCGCGGTGTTTCTCTGAAGGAAAGGGTTTTCGGCGTTGTCGTTGTGATTCAGAGAAGATTGGGGCTTGTTTCTACGTTCCCCTGTTTCTTTTTAACTTTTTCTTTTTGTTTTTATTATTTAATTTTATTGTTTAATTTCTGTTTTATATAAAAAAAAATGATAATTTCATTTTACCTTTTATTTACTTTAATTCATTTTTGTTTTTCATGTTGATTCAGCCTTTTTTTTTGCCTGCAATTTGTTTGATGTCATTAATGGCTCCTATTCACATTCTTTATTCAATTTTTATTGTTTTTTTATAATTGTTGCAGATTAGACTTGAAGGCCATAAGCCCAACGTGTTGCTGGCTGCACCTGTTTGCAGCGTCCTCCCCCCTCATCTTTAGTTATTTCATTTTCTTTGTTTTTTTATTATTGAGATTATTAACATTTTTCTATTTTATAATTTTTCTATTTGTTAAGAGTTTATTAATCTAGAATATTTTTTAGTTTCATTTAAATTCTGTTGGTAATTTTAATTTAATTGTGTTTAATTTTGATTAATTTTATTTAAGTGAATATAATTTTAGGTATTATTTTGGCTAACTTCGATTTTTAATACTAACATAGCTTTGATTTTAGTTCTTGTTTCAGTTTATTTGAGTTTAATTGAATATAATTGTGTTCAGTTTTGGTCGTAGTTTGCGCTCGTTATTTTGTAGGTCAATTGTTCGAATTCGATGATGAAGGATAAAGCGTGGAAATGACTATGTGACTATTTGCTTTTTCATAATTTTGTTCGGGCAAGTAGAATCTTCGGACGCAGTTTGAACTTAGACTTTGTTGCTGCGCGGATTGATTCTCGACTTTAATTCTGGAGGATGGATGTTTATACTTGACTTCGGTCTGATGCCCTGATATTTGACAATTTGTGCTTGAACTGTTGAATCCGCTTTAGACTTGAATTTTCTTCCTGAGTTTTCTCTTGTGCTTATTGAAGAGGCAACGGACCTTCTCCGTTAGGTAACAGTGAGGCCGATTATACTTATTGCATACCGTTGCATCTGGAAGTCCTACTGATGTAGGCTCTGTTTGTGCATGGATCTATTACTCCATTTCGCATTCTCATTTTATTTCTTATGCATTTTATTTCTTATTCATCTTTCTTCTTCCTCATCTTTTATTCTTTCTCGACTTGAGGTGTGCTTAGGCCACCATGGAGCTTCTCCTTTCACCTTTCTCTTCTTCTTTCTTTCTTCTTTAGGATAGTGAGCCTCACAAACCTTAGGAACAACCAAGCATGACAATGATTAGGGTTTTGATTAGTCTCCCCACTTAGTTTCACCTTTGTGTCTCTTTTGAGTCTTCTCTTCCCACCTCATAATCAGGGACTAAACCCTAAAGGCTTTAAGGCTTTGTGATTAAGCTTATGCCTGCATCCTTCTATTAGGATGGAGTGTATAACTTTAATCCTAAGTGTTAAACCCTTAATGTGTTTAACTCCTTTAATCAATCCATCTAATAATCATCAAGACATCACGCTTGTAACTTGGGCCTTGCATTAGGGTTCTAATTCTTCCTTAATTGGTTAAGAAGGACTAACCCTAGTGTTAATGGACAAGTCCCCCTCAAGTTGTCTTACAAACCCTAAAAATCACTTCATCATCATATCATTAAGCAAAATCCACTTAATCAAAGGCTTGTTTTGTCATGAGTTTAATCCCTAATCATGGATTAAGTTGAGGAGCTTTCCTCAGCTTAAACATTCTCATCTATTATCCTTCTATTAGGATGGTGTAATGAGTCTGTTTAATCCTTGATTATGGCTTAACCTCATTACTCAACACTAAACAAAAACAACAAAAACATCTAAATAATCATAAGTAGGTTAATGATCTTAATCCTACATCATGGTGATTAAGTGTGAGAAGCTGACTTCACGCTTAAGGTAATTCTCATTACCCCTAATCAGAGGGAA
Organism: Lathyrus aphaca; assembly: GCA_963966055.1. NCBI lineage: Eukaryota > Viridiplantae > Streptophyta > Magnoliopsida > Fabales > Fabaceae > Lathyrus > Lathyrus aphaca. Next base: position 389,619,573 of record OZ014524.1, read on the forward strand.
GATGTGATGAGTTTACTAAATCCATTGGTTTAGGTTTAAGCTCATTAACTTATGACAAACTTTCAAAAGCAATAAAAGACTGAAAACTCAAAAACAAACAATAATCGTCTCCTCCGGGATTCTTTTCTCATCTCACTCACTCACAAGCGAGAACTAGCTTCTTCCGTCTAATGCAAGACAGTTAGCATCTGTGCCAGACAGATCACACACTTGAGCATTGACAAGCAAGCAGTTCACCAGTCAATTCATCTTTCAGTCTCTTTGGGTCGAACTACGGTGTTCTGACTTCCTCATTGCACGAGAGGATACGTAGGCATAACTTAATAGTTATCGAACAAAAGTCTCTGTATATTCCCCCTCCTCCCAGCATCATTCTTTTAGCCTCATGATCTTGAGCATCTCATTCCTGTTCCTGCACTGACACTGTATATATTACACTTTACACTTCTTTTACACTGACACCTGTACATCTTTTCCAGCTATTCTATACACAAATTGCACTGACACTACCCCTTTAAAACACAAATCTTTTAAGCGTGGATCCCGTCGAGTACGACGGACAATCTGGGTGCTAATACCTTCCCAGGTTGTAACCAACCCCCTTTCTCAGTCTCTCTGGTTCGCAACCGTCTTATCCTTCTCTTTCTAGGTCTATGCAGCATTACCTTTCCTCCGGGATAAAAATGCCTAGCTGGCGACTCTATTCATTCCCAGTGAGTTCACTGCTGTGTGTTCTCATTGTCCCCTCTCGCCGACCGTCCGCGTCTGTACCTTTATTTGGGCCATTTCCCATTTATCGGGAGCGACAGCATGGCGTTGGTGGAGATGTGTAGACTTTAAGTCCTTCGTAAGGTCTTGATTAAGCCTTGAGGTGGATTTTCCTTAGTGTCGCTCCCGGGATTTTCATCCTAGTACAAACGCGAAAGTGGCGCGGAAAAGGTAGAGTCGCCAGCCAGACATTTTTATCCCGAATGAATGGGAAAGGTAATTTTGCACAAACCTGAGGAAGAAGGAAAGGACAGGGTCCTGCGAACCAAAGATCTGGGTTCAGGAGTCGGTTACGACCTGGGTTCAGGAGTCGGTTACGATCTGGATTGGGCCATTTCCCATTTATCGGGAGCGACAGCTTGGCGACTCTGCTGGGGAACCTTATACTGCAACCAGGGCTTCTGGTTCTTTTTGTGGGTTCCTCCTAGCGCTTGATTGATTTGTGTTTATTGGGGTGTTATGTGCTATTTGTGTTTGTATATTTATTTTGTTTATTGCTTTATGTACAGTTTTGTTTATTGCTTTCTTTATAGCTTTGTACATATATCATACTGTCATACTGTGTTTGGCTGGATCTGGTTTTGTCTTGGTGGGTGGGGTTCTACTGAGAGTTAAGGTCCTATACCTGGAACCTGAGTGACACCTAGGCTAGAGTGGTTCATATTCTTTCCCATTCCATCTCGGTCTGGTGCGGGAATATGAAACACGGTTCAGATATGGGTTTCTTCTTGAGAACTCTGTGTTGCAGATTTCCTGCGGTGCTAGGGCTATCTGGGAAGCCTGCTAAGTCTGGATGACCTTTATTATGACCTTCAGAAACTGAGGAGAATTAGAGGAGGATTTTTTATGGTTATTGTAAACACTGTATGCAGGCTCGTCTGGTACAAGTGCGTTTACAGTCTTGCATGCGAGACAAGTCGTCGCGAGTTCGCGTTGTGAGTGAATGAGATGAGAAGAGAAGTTCCCGCAGGATATCCGCTTATTATTTGTTTTTTTCTTTTATGAGAAGTGTTTTGAATTTGTTTGTGAATATTCTCATACTAAGACCTATCCATCGCGGGAAGTACTTACACCTCGCCCCGATACAGGATGCACATAAGCACTCCGCAACAAAGTCTCGTGTCATACAAGAACGTTCAACCTTTATTAGGTGTTTTATTGTTTTTCTTCATGAGGTGAGAAAGAATGACTCAAGTCAGAAAAAGGACAAAAACTAAGGGGAACTAAGACACAACCCTAAGTTATTCATTATACACAAAAGGGAAATCCTAATGGTTAGTGAGGTTTTCTAATCCTAAGGAAGAAAAGAAAAAGGAAAAAGGATGCAACTTACTTCCTAAGGAAAGTAAGTTGGTCCTAACAAAGGGGAATCCTACCAAACACAAGTATGGAAGGAAAAGTTGAATTAAAATGCAAATTAAATGCATAAAGAATAAAATAAAGGATAAGGTAAGGAGACTCACCTCAATCTTCCCCTCTACAAAACCAATGTTAATGTGTATTTTATTAAAAATAATAAGCAAACACACCCTAATTAAATCCTAAGGCAACTTGGACCTAAACTAGACTCTATTTTAATCCTAAAGGAACTAAAAAATGCTAGGACAAAAATACAACACCTATTACAGCCCCTAATACACAAACAGCTATGAAACTATGCCTAACACCAATCAGCTTTTTACAGCCAGCATGCAGCATGAAAAAGTAGGTGTAGAAAGTCAAATACAGCATGTACACATAACAAACAGCATACATTTTACAGCACTTATATGCAAAAACAGCTATGAAATGCAAAATCTAGAATTGATTATTTTCATTTTTTAATGCACAAACTCAATGCAACATATACCAATTCATCATGAACATGCACTTGAACCTAAATCAACATATATAAATGCAAGAACATGAACATTTTTTATGATTATGCAAGAATACATCACATGGTTGATTATGCAACAAGTAATGCAAAAATGTAACACATGAACATGGCATATGAACATGATAATTATTGATTATGAACATGCAATATGATAGCTCAAACATAATGTTAAACTCAATGCAAAATTCAGAATTAAATTGATATAAATGCTATGATCAAGCATGCAACCAAATGCAACCAAATGCACCCACCTACATGATTATGCAACATGCAACATACATTGATATAATGAAATGCAAAATGATTTAATGCAATGCAAACATGTAAAAACAGAATGCAACATGATTATTCACATGCCAAATAATGCACAAACATGGTAACAACATGCAAGAAACCAAGCTATACACAAAGAACAGTAAAATGCACAATACGCAACATGAACGGAATTGTGTCGAAACGACTCGAAATGGGGGAATGAGCTACTGGAAATGGACTCAAAAATTCCCTAAAATCACTACCTAAACATGTATGAACATTAGAGGCACTAGGACTTATGAATGAGCAATCAAATAAGCTAAAAACCAAAAAAACAACAGCATTAACCGGTTAACCCTATGCGTTAACCGGTTAACGGACCTAAAACAGAAGTAATTTGTGGCAAAAACGCACGCGTTAACCGGTTAACCGAATGCGTTAACTGGTTAACGCTGAACAGAATTGAAAAAAAGTCTTTGAAATAAGTGTTTTTGGCCACAAACTCACTTTTAATGATCCCTAACATACCTAGGAACATGCTAACACTAATTTCTACTTAATTGGAGCTTATTTACACATGATAGAACCTATAACTATCAACACTTCAAATCCTAAATCAACAAAAATCACAAAATGTAAGCCACACATAAAGAAAATGAAATCGATCGCAATCAAAACAAAAAGCAATTAAAGAATGCCAAAACGGCGAGATGAAGAGAATAACTTAAAAAAGAATTGATTTAGATCACCAACCTACGAAGCGGAGAAGTGCTCTGGTGTATGTTGCAAGAATCGGAGCTTAATCGAAGAGAAAACCGAGAAACCGCAAAATAAATGCGTTCTTGATGCTTGAACCTTTGTGCGCTTCCGATAAGCCGAAATCTTCAACAAAATTCAGTAGCTTCTTCTTCCACAATCCACAAAATCAATGGAGGTTGGGGCTAAGCTTCAAGATCTTCAAGTTTCAATGTAAAATTTGAAGATCTTATTCAAAAAGCTTTAGTGAAAGGAGGGAAAAAGGAGGAAAAGTGAGAGAGAAAAAGTGATTGTGAAAGAGTGAAAAATTGGAAAATGGTGTGAACCTCCCTCAATGAAGTGATTAGTGAATATATAGAGGCTAGGCTAGGAGCTAGGTTTGGATTTGGGGCCCAAAAATTAGGCTTGGGATCCAAAATTAGGTTTGGTAGTTAGTTAGGGTTAGGGTTGGAAAAGGGAATATTCCTTGGAATATTCCTTGGAATACTCTAGAAGATGGTAGAACATGGTGGAAGCTTCCAAGGGAAATGGAGTGGAATTGAAATGGAAAAACAAGAGGGAAAGAATGAAAGGAAGTGTGGAAAGAAAGTGGAAGGAAAGATGGAGGGAAATACATAACCAACCCCTTTTCAAATGATTTTTCCTTTGATTTTTTGTGATTACTCCATCATTTCTTGACCAAGTATGAACCATATGATCATTGTAACCCTAATTTCAAGATCTCAATCTTAAAAGCCCGGAGTCGCCCCTTTTTACCTAGCTCGATTGCCTTTTTCCCGATTCCTCGATTTTCCGTCGTCTGGCCAGTCTAACCCCTTCCAAAATGAATTTGTGGACGAGATTTGAACCTTATGCCTTTGACATCACATATGAGACAAAGGAATCCTATTTGAATTGAGACTTCATGCCGAAGCCCCGTAGAAATGAAACCCTAATTCGGCCCTTTTCATCTGGAAATATTGCACTGTTCGCCTCCTTTGATTAAACCCCATCTTTCCATGGCTTGTGGCTTCAAGTGAAGACTTGTGGGATATTGTGAACCCTTCGCACCAGGTTGGGAAGCTTTGTGGCCCTTCGATTGCCTTTGTATAACCTTCGATTGCTCCAATCATTGATCACATACCTATGCCTCAGCTATTCTACACATGATGCAATGTTTTTTATTATTTTATGAATCTATGTAGGCAAAATGCTATGCAAAATGTTGAGGAAATGAGAGGGAAATTTTTGAGGTATTACACTTAGTCCCACGTGAAGCATCCGTAAGGACTTGAGGCAAGTGATATGCTAGTTATGTGTCAATCTTGAGTAAGTCTTGAGGTGGGTTATATTTAGTCCCACGGGAAGCATCCGTAAAGATTGAAGCGCGTGTTATGTCAATTCCTCTGTAAGGTCTTGTATAAGTCTCAAAGTGGTTACTGTGTGTTTCACTAGAGCATTCGTAAGGACTTGAGGTAGACATTTCCCTTGTGTTTTGAAATCGTGTGTGGACCTAGTTTCCCCTATGTCATTGGTCCTTGTGTAAATTGGTTTGTGAAGCATGTGAGTTTCGTTGAGAAAAACCCTTAGAGCCGAGAGAATTCTAAGATAGGGAACCCACTGAGATGTTTTTTATCTCACCCCATGTTGATGTTGTTACTTCAGGTACTTTCGGTTCCGCTAAGGGTAAGGATAAGGCGACTTGAATATCCTTACTAGTTGATGGCTTAGTCTTCTATTGTAGACTTTTGAGATCTTCGGATCTAGTTCTTAGATCTTTTGTAGTTTGAACATCTTGTATTATTTTATAGCCTTGTTTAGTACCTTATGTTGTAGTGGCTATATTTATACAATGTGTTGCTAAGAATTGTTTGTATTTCAGTACCAAATTTCTAATATTATATATAAAAAATATGCTTTATGTATGTCTTTCGTATATAGGTATTACAGTTTCTATGGTCTTAGTTTCCATTTTTCATGGAGTTTTGAACCTTTCCCTAATTGCATCCCACCAGAGAAGATGACCGGAGGTCTTCTCCGGTGGACGGAACAGTGCCCTAGCACTTATGGTCAGATTAAGTCACCACCATTGGATTCATTTCATCCTGTGTCTCATAAGAAGCCAGCACATAAATGAAGCATGTGAGCTTCACATGTGTTTTAAGTGAGTGTTGATTGATACTACACGTGTGTCGCTCCCAAAGATTTGCATCCCGGTACAAGCGCGAACGGTCGGTGAAAAGAGAAATGAAGGTGAAATGAATAGAGTCGCCAGCTAGGCATTTTCATCCCGAAAGAAAGGTAATGCTGCATAAACCTAGGAAAAGATATGGATAAGACGATCGCGAACCAGAGAAACTGAGAAAGGGGGTTGGTTATAACCTGGGAAGGTATTAGCACCCAGATTGTCCGTCGTACTCGACGGGATCCACGCTTGAAAGTTTGTGTTTAAAGGGGTAATGTCAGTGTTATTCTGTGTGCAAAAGCTGGAAAAGAATACAAGTGTCAGTGCAGAAGAAGTGTGAAGTGAATGAAAGGAGTGTTAGTGTAAGAAAAGAGTGCAATGCCCAAGACTATGAGGCTAAAAAAGAATAAGGCTAGAAGAGGGGGAATATACAGAGACTTTTGTTCGATAACAATTAAGTTATGCCTACGTATCCTCTCGTGCAATGAGGAAGTCAGAACACTGTAGTTCGACTCAAAGAGACTGAAAGAATTGACTTGTGGACTGCTTACTTATCTATGCTCAAGTGTATGACCTGTCTGGCTCAGGTGCAAACTGTCTTGCATTAGACGGAAGAAGCAAGTTCTCGTTTATGAGTGAATGAGGTGAGAAAAGAATCCCGAGGTGGACGATTATTGTTTGTTTTTGTGTTTGCAATCTTTTATTTCTTTTTGGAGTTTGTCATAAGAAAATGATCTTAAGCCTAAACCAAGGGTTAGTAAACTCATCACATCCTCCCTCTGATTAGGGGTAATGAGAATACCTTAAGTACGAAGTAAGCACCTCAAACTTAATCACCATGATGTAGGATTAAGATCATTAACCTACTTGCATTTATTTAGATGTTTTTTGTGTTTTTGTTTAGTGTTAAGTAATGAGTTTAAGCCATAATCAAGGATTTAATGGACTCATTACACTATCCTAATAGAAGGATAATAGATGAGAACATTTAAGCCGAGGAAGATACCTCAACTTAATCCATGATTAGGGATTAACCTCATGACAAAACAAAGCCTTTATTAGAGTGGATTTTAGTTAATGGTAAGATCAAGAAGTGGATTTTAGGGTTTGTAAGACAACTTGAGGGGGACTTGTCCATTAACACTAGGGTTAGTCCTTCTTAACCAATTAAGGAAGAATTAGAACCCAAATGCAAGGCCCAAGTTACAAGCTTAGTGTCTTAGTGATTATTAGATGGATTGATTAAGGGATTTAAACACATTAAGGGTTTAACACTTAGAATTAAAGTTATACACTCCATCATAAGAGAAGGATGCAGACATAATCTTAATCACAAAGCCTTAAAACCTTGAAGGTTTAGTCCCTGATTATGAGATGAAAGGAGAGACACAAAAGATGACACAAAGGCAAAACTAATGGGGGACTAATCAAAACCTAATTGTGATCATTCTTGGGTGTTCCTAGGGTTTATGAGGCTTGCAAGAGATCTTCAAGAAGAAGCCACCAAGGAAGAAGCAGATGAAAGGAGGAGAAGCAGAAGAAGTAAGTCAACTTACTTCACTTAAGAAGATAAGTTGCTTGAAGAGAGAATGTGAATGGAGAGCATGAATGAGAAATCTCACTCTAAGACAAATAAAAAATGCAGCAATGAATGCATAAGAGAAATGAGAAGAGATTGTGAGAAGTGAAGGCAAATTCACTTCTCAAAGTGCTTACCATTAGAAAAGTTAGCAAAAGAAATGAAATGAAAATGAAAATGAAATGAATGCAAGGATGCAAACCAAAACCAGAAGCATGTTCATGATGCAAATGATGCTAATAGATTATGAAAATGTATGTCAAGAGTGGTGGGTGATTATACAAGTGAGGAGAATGCAAATGAAGCATGAAAGGGGCATGAAAGTTCATGAAAGCACATGAAATGAAATGAATGCATAACATGGAAAATGGATGAAGAAATGATCAATTATGATTCTAAGGTGTCCTAGGATGTCTTAGAAGTAATGTGAATGTAAGAAATGTCATGGCAAGTTCTTATATGAATGCTTATGCAAGATTCATGCAAAGGAAGATGAGAAATTAGGGTTTTCATGCAACATGAGATGCAAAACTCAAAAACAGAAGCAAATGACAAGATAAAAAATTGAAAATGCAATAAAAAGAACCCTAACCCCATATGATTTCATACCCCAAAGGAGAAGACCTAACTCTTAACCTAATGAAAGTTATGATTTTTCTAAGTTATCTAGGGTTTTAAGGTACCTAAAGGGAAAAAATGCCAATCAATTCAAAAAGGCAGAAGAAATTTATGAAAAAATTATGCTAAAAACTACATGTTAAATGAAGATCAAAGCAAAAAGAATCATTGTCATACCATTCTTGGTTAGGCAGAAAATAATTCTTGAAGTTAGGGTTCTAAAATGTGAATTTTATGAACCCTAAATTCAAGAAAATTATTAAAAATGGTTCAAAACCAAAAAGAAATTTGTGTGGATGGTATGACAATGTCTCTAAATGTTTAAAGATGCAATATGAATTTTTTGGGATTTTTTAGAAACCTAAATGATATTTTAATTAATTAATTTTCATTAATTAATTAAAATAAACATTTAAATGTTTTAAAAAAATATTTAATGCAAAAAATAAAAATAAAAATATTTTTAGGTTAAGAAAATTAGTTGAAATAAAAATGCAGAATAAAAATATTTTTGGAATTTTCTTGCTATTTTAAATAATTGGAGCAAAATAAATAAGAAAAATATGAAATTAAATTAAATTAAATGGAAGTATGCAAAGGGAATGGTTGAGATTGAATCTGGGGAAGGATTGGTTGACTGTGCGCCAGATCCTGTGGCCTACATTCAAACTTAACTAAACCTAATTAATTAATTATTTAATCCTAATTAAAAACTAATGAAGTGATCTTGACCACACAACACGCGCGGGAGATGAAGATCCAAGGGTCCACGTTTAAACAGAAGCCCTAACCCTAACTATCACTTAATGACTTTCAGGTCACCGGAGAAGAGCTCCGGTCGTCTTCTTCGGTGACACCCTCACCTGAAAAACCCTAACTTCTTCCCTAGGTTATTTTTGGAGCTCTAAAGCTCCAGATTGACTCTTCTCACTTCCCTGAATCCAAATCCACCCTCAAATCACATTTCTTTTCACTCAAACTCAAGATTCGAAAGGAAGAACAAAAATGGCAGAAATTTCAGACAATCAATACACACTCATTTCTCAACCATTTTCAAAAATGTAAAGTTCAGTGTGATCAGTGGAGCATGCTTTATCATTTTGTAACATAAACAAGAGGTTCTGGAAAAATAAATTCCAATGGCTACCTGAGATGAAGCTTTTCATCCTTGAGCTTTCTGGCCGCTTCCTTGATGCAAAAAGACTCCTTTGAACCTCCTGAGGCAGTTGCAATGCTTGGAAAGCTTTGAGGAGGGCTGGTTTGTGTGGTAGCAACCCAACTGGTCAGAAATCGTGTTTGGTGTATGGAGGGTTTTTGGCTGTTTCAATGGTTGGTTTGTGATCAGTGAGTGATTTAGAGATGAATGGTGGAATTTGTTTGAAGATTGAGTGGCTGAGTAATGAAATTCGAAATCTTTTTCAAGAGGGAGTGTTTTTTGGCAATGCTGAGTTCTTGGAGAGTTAGGCTTGTGTGTGTTATGAAAAATGACCCTTGAGGCATGCTTGTAGTGTTCTGGTTGGGCAGAGAGTGGGTGGTGGCTGCAGTTGATTGGTATGGGTGAATTTGCATAAAGTCAACATTTCTTGTACTTGAGGTATGGGCAAGTGGAAAGCTTGGATTTGGGCATGTCCTGGTTCAGCTGAGATCAAGAAATATTTGGGAATCAGATTTCATGAGTTATAGCAAGTGGATGAGAGGTTTTATGCCATTTTGCAAATTCATGAAGTTTTGGCCCCTTTTGGATTTCTTGATGTGCAAGACATGGAATAACATGATTCTTTGGCCAATTCTGAGTTTTAGGCAATGTATTATGATGTTATGATGTATTGAAGTGTGTTTGAAGTCACAAAAAGCCTTGGCAAGTGGTTTTGCAAAGAATCCCTTTTGGTGCATCCTTGAAAATTATGGGATTTTTGCCAACTTTGGAAAGCCATAACTTGAGTTCCATAATGAATTAGAACTTGTTCTTGTACTTTTTGAAAAGGGAATGATTCAATCTACAACTTTCATGACCAACAATTTTTCATATGAAGCATTTTTGGTTGAGAAAGAGGAGGTTGAAAAACTTTCCCAAAATGGAAAGTTTACATTACAAGTCATTTCCATTTTTGGCAACTTTTGGTTTAGCTCATTTTTCTTCAAATTTGTGAACTTTTAAGCACTTCAATGATCAAATAAAGATCATATAATTTCAATTTGATGATAAATCCACTTTGGTTCCATGTTGGGGGGCCTTAGATGCCCTGATTTTGCTCTGACTTGCTCAAGAAGTTACCCAGTGATCAGATGACTTCCACAATGAATCTCTTCATCAAACTTGGTATGCATGATCCTTATAACATATTGAGACCAATAGAAACAATAATGACCAAAAATTTGGAGTTATGGCCTCTGAAACCAAAACCCTAATTTCAGGTCATCTGTGCAGTTAAACCCTGGCTCTGCTTCCATGCTTTGCCATTTCTTGTGATTCTTTGACTTCCTTGATCTTTGGAGGATAAAATATGATGATTGAACATACATGGACCCTCTTGAGATGATTGAAGACCTTTGGAGTGGCTCAGATGGATCCTTGGATTGCTTAGATCACAAACCCTAGATGCAGATGAACTTGAACTAATGCAGTGAAGCAAAAATGCAACATGAGATGATATGCTTAAACTAATGCAAAGATGAAAGATCACAAGACATGGTGTGAACTTAGTGAGGGAAAATTTGGGGTGTTTACAGCTGCCCCTATTCAAACATGAGTTAGTTGTGCAGGATGTAAGCGACGAGCTTAACAGACGAACAAGATAACTTGTGGTTGAATACCAAAGACAGTCCAAAATTTGCACTCACTGGGGAGAAGAAGAAAAGGGATATAGATTGGAAAAGAAAGTATATTTTGATTATAAAGTGCGGGCGATGGAGGACGACCATCAGGCAGAGGAAGACTGCTGGGGATAAAGCAATGACGGGGACGACCGACATGCTGGGGAAATAAAGAGATTATGATGGGGACGGCCATCAAGCAAAGTAACAAGGTTTTCTGGGGATTAAAGTAAAGTCAATGATGGGGAAGGCCATCAGGTTTGCAAAGTAAGGTAAATAACGATGGGGACGGCCATCGGTTCAAAGAATAAATGAAATATTGATGAGGGACGGTCATCAAAAGGTGAAGGACGATCATCTAGCAGTGGACGGCTGCTCTTTATAAAGGCATAGGAAGAATGTTGGATAGAAAAAGGTCGACGATGGGGACGGCCATCGGATAAGCATGATGAAGGACGATCATCAAGAGGTGAAGGACGATCACCTAGCAGGGTACGGCTGCTCTCGGGGTTGTATCATGACATAAGATGAATGCCGAATAACAAGATCAATGATGGGGACGGCCATCGGATAAAATGATGAAGGACGATCATCAAGAAGGTGAAGGATGATCACCTAGCAGGGGACGACTGCTAAATATCACGACATAGGACGAATGCCAGAAACAAAAGGGTTCCAATATTGGAGACTCCGCTGGGAGAAGGATGAGGTACGGTCATCCAAAGGTGAAGAACAATCACCTGGCAGGGTACGGCTGCCGAAAGTATCATGACATAGGACGAATGTCAGATAGAAAAGAAGTTTTGATGGGGACTTCGCTGGGGAATAGTAAACACGGACGAGTGTTTACATCCAATAAATGAAAGGTATAAGTGTTTGACACTGTATATAGATTAAAGATGCGGACGAGCATCCTTAAGATTATGATACGGACGAGTATCGGTAGAAACAAACGCTGACGCATGTTCAGAGACGATGGTACGGACGAGGGTTGAATCTGAGGGGAAATAAGTGATGTACACAAGATAGGGTCAAGTATCTGTATGAATAAAGATTAGCATTGGTGAGACACAGACGAGTGTTTAACTTGAGAGTATGACACGGATGGGTGTCATAAGAGGAAATGTAAAAGTTATGAACTTATAAGTGTAAAAGGTGTTCTGGCAACCTGTGGGGGTAGGATGACACGGACGGGTGTCAACAAGAGTGTATTATGATAAGTGTTTGGGTAACCATGCTGGGGAGTGGTGACACGGACGGGTGTCAAAAAGAGTATGGAAGTTTCTATATTCAAAAAGGATATTTGTGGCTTATATCTGCAGGAGGATGATATGACACGGACGAGTGTCGAAGGAGTACATATAAACATGTACTTGTGTTGGAGAGCGCAAAGGGGACGCTTTGGCTTTTTGTTGGGGACATATGAGATGACACAGACGAGTGTCGGAAAAAAATATTGTGTATAAGCATCTGATTGTAGAAAGTGTTCTGGCGACTTTACTGGGGAACGGTGACACAGACGAGTATAAAAAAGAGCATGTATCTGTATTTGAGAGTGCAAAGGGATGCTTTGGCTTTTATGTGCAAGGGATGTATTTTGTATATTGCTGAGGAGGTATTGTTGGCATTTCCAGGTGACTGGTTTGAACCTGACTTGTGATTATGCAATATGTTTGATTTTTGCCATAATGCTCTGTATTAGACGGAATGCTACGCTCTAGGGGAAAATGATGTGAATGTTATGGTTATGCAAAAGATATCGATCCGGGATTCGGATCACGCTGCCTGTGGAGATCTCTGACTGATCTTCTCGAAAGGATATCCCAGCTGGGGATGAGATCATTGGTAGACCTGATAAAATATACGACTCTGCTTGGGGAATTAGATCGCTGATAAATCTATCCAGTAATGGTATAACCCAGCTGGGGATGAGGAAACTTTCGTCACTTTGTTGTGATGAGATTCAGACATTGCTCTTCTAGAGCTCTGTGGGGAGATGATTCCCTGTCCGGTACTCTGTTGGGGGAGGAAAGACCACTGAACGATCTTCCTAGAGATTTCTGTGGGGATCCTGTTGAGGATGAGGAGACTTTGACAATTCAGCTGGGGAAATGAGCATTTTCTGATGCTGCTTGAAGATGATGTGCTGGAGAAGTGATGCCTGGAAACTCTGATGGGGAGCAAGCATTTCTGGTGCTGTTTGGAGGTAGTGCTGAGGAAACAATGATTTGGCAACTTTGTTGGGGAAAACATTTCATGTCCCATGTTGCGCTTTGAATACCTGCAATCCTATTAAGACAAAGAAACGCACAAGTGCCCCGAGGTATCCCTTACCGGATTCCCTCATAGGAATTTAGATACTCCTGGGAGTAAAATACATTTCCTGCAAGCATTTATTAAAAAGGCACATCCTTTTTTATGCAAGTATCATATCATGAATATTGGACATTTTGCAAACGACACAAAAATGTACAAGACGAAGTGTAACTGAAAACTCTGATTTTATTAATTTGGGTGCCCTGAATTGGCAAATACAGTCAAAGAAACAGATCCCCTGAAATGAGGAGATTGTTACAAAATTGAGAAAAGTAAAGGTGCTGGCAATGTTGGTGACGCTTTAGTGAGCTTCCCTTTTTTCTATGACCCGTATGACCTTGACGTTCTTCTCATCCTGCTTTCTGAAGAAGGTTGATTCTGACCGATGCTTTAACCTTTCGAAGCTTGCCATGTTGTGAGTGTTACAGATGAATTCAGAATGCAGTTGTTCACTTATTCCCTAATTTTGCGTGGATCGCCCTTTAAAGTTTTCAATCCACCGGGATACCCATTTTTGCCTGAGCTGTCCAATGCGGCTTTTCAACTCAGCGGGTGTACAATTTTTTGATTTTTCCCTTATTTTTGCCCGAGTCCTTTTATTCTGTTTTTAACTCGCCGGGATGCCCTATTTTTGCCTGGACTTACATTCTGTTTTTATGTCCAGCGGGTCATTTTATGCAAAGTATTTTTTAACTGCATCAGAATTCAAAGGGGACAGGAAATCTTCACCATCCATAGTAGTGAGCATCAGTGCTCCACCGGAGAAAACTTTCTTTACTATGAACGGACCATCATAATTCGGAGTCCATTTGCCCATGTGGTCTGTATGAGGAGGAAGGAGTCTTTTCAGCACAAGATCTCCTACTTGGTATTCTCGAAGCCTGACTTTCTGATCGAAGGCTTTCTTCATTCTCTTCTGATATAACTGCCCATGACAGATTGCAGCTAATTTCTTTTCTTCGATCAGATTCAGTTGATTGTACCGAGATCGGACCCATTCTGCTTCATTCAACTTTACATACATCAGTACCCGTAAGGAGGGTAATTCAACATCAACAGGTAGGACTGCCTCCATACCATACACAAGTTGATATGGTGTTGCCCCAGTAGACGTTCTGATTAAGGTTCGATACCCATGCAAGGAAAATGGTAGCATTTCATGTCAGTCTTTGTATGTAACCACCATCTTCTGCACAATCTTCTTGATATTCTTATTAGCTGCATCCACAGCGCCATTCATCTTTGGCTTGTAAGGAGAAGATTTGTGGTGTTGGATTTTGAAGTCCCGGCACAGTTCTGCCATCATCTTGTTATTCAAATTGGAACCATTATCAATAATGATTCGCTCGGGCACTCCGTACCGACAGATGATGTCCCTCTTCAGGAATCTGGCTACCACTTGTCTGGTGACATTTCCATACGAAGCTGCTTAAACCCATTTGGTGAAGTAATCAATGGCTACCAGGATGAATCTGTGGCCATTTGAAGTAGTCGGTTCAATCTTTCCAATCATGTCAATGCCCCACGTGGCAAAGGGCCAAGGTGAAGACATCACATTCAAAGGATTTAGAGGCACATATACTTTGTCCGCATAAATTTGGCATTTGTGGCATTTTCTGGCGTAAGCACAACAGTCTGCATCCATTGTGATCTAGTAGTAACCTGATCTCAACAATTTCTTAGCCATTGCATGTCCTCCAGTATGGGTACCAAAAGATCCTTCATGCACCTCGTGCATTAGCAAGTCTGCTTTTGTCTTATCAACACATCTGAGAAGTACCATGTCAAAGTTTCTCTTGTACAAGGAACCATCAGTATTCAGGAAGAAACTACCAGCTAGCCTTGTTAATGTCTTCTTATCATTGGATGATGCCCTAGGTGGGTATGTTTGATCCTCTAAGAAGCATTTGATGTCATGGAACCAAGGCTTGTCATCTTTAGCAATGTCCACAGAGAATACGTATGCTGGTCTGTCAAGTCTGGATACTGAAATCTGAGGCACAAAGTTGGCAGCTTGAACCTTGATCATGGAGGAAATGGTAGCCAGAGCATCTGCAAATTGATTTTCATCTCGAGGGATATACTCAAGTTTGACTGTAGTGAAGAAAGTCAGTAATCTCCTCGTGTAATCTCGGTATGGAATCAGATGCTCTTAGTGAGTGTACCATTTGCCATTGGTCTGATTGATTACCAAAGCTGAATCTCCGAACACAGTTAAAGTCTTGATCCTGAGGTCAATGGCTTCCTCAAGACCCATGATACAAGCTTCATACTCAGCTTCGTTGTTAGTGCAGTTAAAGGTGAGTTTTGCCGAGAAAGGCATGTGAACTCCCTTAGGTGTGATGAGTACTGCACCAACTCCACGACCATTCATATTAACAACCCCATCAAACATCATTGTCCATTCTTCTTCTGGGTCAGGCCCTTCAGTGTGAACAGGCTCTTCATGATCTTTTGCTTTTAGGAACATGATGTCTTCATCAGGGAAGTCAAATCTCATAGGCTGGTAATCATCGATGGGTTGCTCAGCCAGATAGTCAGACAGTACACTGCCTTTGATGGCCTTTTGAGATGTGTACTGAATGTCATATTCTGTCAGAATCATTTTCCATCTTGCAACCCTTCCGGTAAGTGCTGGCTTCTCAAATATGTACTTGACTGGATCCATCTTTGAGATTAATAAGGTAGTGTGGGTCAACATATATTGTCTCAGTCGGCGAGCAGCCCATGCTAAAGCACAGCAAGTTTTCTCGAGCAGTGAATAACGTTGTTCACTGTCGGTAAATTTTTTGCTCAGGTAGTAAATTGCATACTCTTTTTGACCAGACTCGTCATGCTGGCCCAACACACACCCCATTGATCCTTCTAATACTACCAGGTACATTATTAGAGGTCTTCCTTCAACTAGAGGCATAAGGATCGGAGGATCTTGTAAGTACTCCTTGATTTTGTCAAAAGCCCTCTGGCAGTCTTCATTCCATCTGACCGCTTGTTCTTTCCTTAACAACTTGAACAGGGGCTCACAGGTTGCATTAAGGTGAGATATGAACCGTGAAATGTAGTTCAATCTACCTAAGAACCCCCGAACTTCTTTTTCAGTCTTTGGTGCAGGCATCTCTTGAATAGATTTGACTTTGTCAGGGTTAACTTCAATTCCCTTTTCACTCACAATGAACCCCAGCAGTTTACCAGAACGTACCCCGAATGTGCATTTGTTGGGGTTTAGCTTCAGCTGGTACTTTCTCAGACGCTTGAACAGCTTTAACAGATTTACCAGATGGTCTTCTTCTGTGAGGGACTTGGCAATCATGTCATCCACATAACATTCAATTTCTTTGTGGATCATGTCGTGGAATAATGTTACCATAGCCCGTTGATAAGTGGCACCAGCATTCTTCAGTCCGAACGGCATTACCTTATAACAGAATGTTCCCCAGGGTGTGATGAAAGTTGTCTTCTCCATGTCCTCAGGTGACATCTTGATCTGATTATATCCTGAAAATCCATCAATGAAGGAGAATACCGAGAACTGAGTCGTGTTGTCGACCAATACATCAATGTGAGGTAATGGGAAGTCATCTTTCGGGCTGGCTCTGTTCAGATCCTAGTAATCCACACACATCCGTACTTTGCCATCCTTCTTAGGCATAGGTACAATGTTAGCAACCCACGGCGGGTAACTAGTTACAGCAAGGAAACCGGCGTCCCACTGTTTTTGCACCTCTTCTTTTATCTTCATGGCCATATCAGGGCGAGTACAATGTAGCTTCTATTTTACTGGAGGACAGTCTTCTTTTAGTGGCAGCTTGTGCATAACAATATCGGTATCCAGACCTGGTATGTCTTGGTAGGACCAAGCAAAGACATCAACGTACTCTCGAAGCATGTCAATAAGTTGTTCCTTCACTGAATATTGCAAACGGGCCCCGATCTTCACTTCTTTCAAGTCTTCTTCGGTACCAAGATTAACTGTCTCAATTTCCTCCTGATGAGGAGTGATAACCTTCTCCTCTTGCCTTAACAATCTGGCTAGTTCTTCGGGTAGCTCATAATCTTCTTCAACTCCTTCATCGGCTTGATTAATCAGATTGTCGAAGTCATACGAAGTCATAGCAGTGTCGTTGTCGGTGCAGTCTGGAGGGCACTCTCTGCAAGGGTTTAGATTGGTTCATTTTAGTGACCAGTTTTATCTTATTTAGAAAAAGTGAAAATGAAATTGTTATTTTGAAAACATTGTCATTTTATTGTTTTGTACAAAAAATGAAAAATGAAAAACAGTGAGCGAAAAAGAGACTCATTTGCAAAAGATGTCCTGATATTCATTAATTGATTGTTTGCACAAAATACAAGATGGCCCGATTACAAAATGAGTCCTGACATCTTGGGCATGATGCAGGACTTAATGGATGCTTAAAAGACAGGAAATAATAATTACTCTGCAGGAGTAACTCTTATAATTTCCTGGGAAGACCAGTTAGAGACTTGGTTCCCCGGGATCCTTGGACGTATCCAGCTTTCCAGGTTGCGTTCGTCTTCTTCCTCGTCTTCCAGACTGTTCACAGCATCCGGGGTAAGCATTCCCCCGCTGACAAATTTGGGCTCCGTTGCAGCCTCTGGTTGATCTTGTCGAGTTGGTCTGTAACCCAATCTGAATCTGTCTTCTTTCTTTTCTACTGGAAGCAGCTTGCCCCAACCTTGAGCGGTACCATCTTCAACAACCTTCCGGGCTTGTTGATATGAAGTGATGGAAGTTCCAGACACAGCAATTTCTTCATTGATGTTAAGGGCCTCAAACCCCTGACTCATAGTCTCATGGATCTCCCCATCCATCTCTATATACTTGTAAGTAGCCAATTGGCTAACGAAAATGTCTTCCTCCCCGCAGATTGTGATGATATGGCCTTCCCACTCAAATATTAACTTCTGGTGAAGGGTAGATGTAACAGCGCCAACGGCGTGAATCCAGGGCCTACCCAACAAACAGTTGTAGGCCGGTTGTATGTCCATCACGAAGAAGGTAGTTTTAAAGGTTTATGGGCCAATCAACACAGGTAAATCAATATCTCCAAGCACTGATCTCTTAGAGCCATCAAATGCTCTCACCACCAAGTTACTTGGACGTAATGTCGAACCATCATACTCGAGCTTCACCAAGGATTTCTTCGGGAGGACATTGAGTGAGGACCCAATGTCTACCAGCACATGAGAAAGAACAACACCTTTACATTCTAAGGTGATACGTAGAGCCTTGTTATGATTGCGTCCCTTCGTCGTTAAATCAGCATTTGTGAAGCCCAATCCATGACTGGTGTTAACATTTGCAACCACAGTTTCCAGCTGATTAACCGTAATCTCTTCCGGCACGTAAGCTGCGTGCAGGACCTTCAACGGTGCATTCCTATGGGCTTCGGAACACATCAATAATGATAATATAGAGATTTTGGAGGGTATCTGATGAAGCTGGTCCACCACTTTGTAATCACTTTTTTTGATTATTCTCATGAACTCGTCCACTTCTTGTTCAAAAGATGTCTTCAGAGTTTCTTTAACAGTTGGCTCTTCAAGTACCACATTCTTCCCTTTTGCCTTAGCAGCAGCTTCTGCTTCAGCATTGGGTCTTGGTGTTTGTGAGGCAAAAAGGCGTCCGCTTCTGGTGAAGCCTCCGCCTCCCCCAACATTGTCAACTTGTGGTGAAGAGGTTAATGAATCTAGAGTGATCTTCTTTCCGTCGCAGTAGAGATCAGAGCCGTAGTTCCAAGGTATGGCATTACTGCTTTCATAAGGGACAGGTCCAGGCACTGTAATGGTGACCAGACTGATTGCTGAAGCGGAAGGAACTGTGATGGTATGCGGGTCATAGTAGATTGTGACTGGAGATCTGACAGGAGGTATTGCAGTTTGTTGTTGGAAATTAATGTTGGGATGAACATTTGCTGGGTCATAATAGATCGTGACCGTTGAGACATCTTAATTAGTGTTTGCTGGTGTTGTAGGTGTTTCTGTCAATAAAATGGGTGTTGATGTTGTAGAAGTAAATGTTGTTGAACTCTGATCTGTTGAAATAAGGGATGGAGTGATTGCTGGAGTTATGGATGAATCAGTGGGAATGATAGTTGTTGCAGTTGTAGGAGTATATGTTGTTGCTAAAGAAAGAATTGTTTATGTTGTAGGAGAATCCATTGTTGCTGAAGAAAGAGTTATTGAAGGAGCCGTTATGGTAATTTGCAAAATCCCATCTCTGATAAGGCCATCTATGCCAAACCTTAGCCTCTCACAACCATTAACAGCATTTTTGCACGATTCGCAGCAAGCCTCACAGCCCGGGAACACTTGGCATCTTAAGAGTTGAGCCTTAACTTCTGCCAACGGTGTTTGAATCTGTGCAACATCATCAATTAGTGCAGATGGTTGGTCCTCTTCTATGGCATTAATCCTGGGCCCACCATGATTAGGCATAGGATTTCTGTTAACATTCGGAGGAGGTGCGAAATTGAGAGCTTTGGAATCGACCAAATCCTGAACCTTCATTTGCAAGACTCTACATTTCTCGGTACTGTGACCAGGTGCGTTGGAGTGGAAGGCACACCTAGCATTGGTATCATAATTCTTCGGGAGGTTGAGAGGATCTGGTGGAGCCAACGTCCTTAACTCAACCAGGTTAAGCTTCAGGAGTTGTGGCAGTAAAGCAGCATAAGGCATAGGAATGGGGTCAATCACCCTATTTGCCTGAGATGGTCTCTGTTGAAAGGGGCGTTGCTGTTGGTTGTTGTTGTTATTGTTGTAAGTTCTTTGTTGCAGAAAATGAGATTGTTGCTGATAGTGATGTTGTTGTTGTTGTTGTTGTTGATAAAGTGGTTGTTGTGGAACTGGAGCCGGGATGGTAACGGCTGCTATTGATCAGTGAGAATACTGTGGTTTTCCCCTGCCTGCATGGATGGCATTTGTTTCACCTTCCCTTCGGGGTCCTGAAAAAGGTTTTCTGGGGTTGTTGGAAGAGCTTGCACCGTTGTCAGAGATTTTGCCCATCTTCAAAAGACTCTCAATTCTCTCACCAGCTATAACTACATCAGCAAAACTGGTGGAAGAGAAAGCAGCAAGTCTATCAATATAAGTTCCCTGAAAGGTGTTCATAAACATGTCAACCATCTCCCTTTCAGACATGGGTGGCTGGACAGCAGCAGCAAGCTGTCTCCACCTTTGAGCGTAATCCCGGAAGCTTTCCCTTGAAGACTGAGACATGCCCATCAGAAGAGTTCTATTGGGGGCCATGTCTAGGTTGTACTGGTACTGACGGATGAAGGCTTCGGCCAAGTCTTTCCAACATCTTATAGTAGCCCTTGTCAGTTGCAAATACCATTCTCTTGATGCCCTAGTTAGGCTGTCCTCAAAATAGAACATCCATAACTTCTCGTCCATGGTATAAACCTTGAGTCTCCCTAAGAAGGATTGCAGATGGGTACGCGGGCAGGAGGTACCATTATATTTTTCAAAGTATGGGGGTTTGAATTTGTGGGGAATCCTCACCCCATCTACCAGCCTTATATCCATTACGTCAAAGCTTAAAGAGTTTTGGGATTCCAAGGACCTCAGCTTTTCAGCAATCTCATCCAACCTTCTGTCATACACCTTATCCCTAGCCCCAATAACTGTGAACTGCTCCTCCTGAGGATCTTCTTGCAAGATCCTGCCTGCAGTAGTGTTTCCTTGAATATTCCTTGGGATATTAACATCTAGGTTCAAATGGGGCCCGAACTCTGGTGGGTCGATGCGAGGCTGCCCGCGTTCATTATTGCTGGTTCCTCCTATTCTAGGGTGGGGCTCTTCAGGTGTCTTCCTTTCCACCAGCTCTCTCAGCATTTCCTGACTCTGAGCTAAGCCAGTCATCACAGCCATAAACTGGGTCATTTGGTTTCTCATTTCAACCCTTTTGTTTGCCATTTGATTTCTTATTTCATTCAGGTCCTGCTGTACCTGATCCATTTGAATGCCTGGAAGGTTGTTTCGCGTTGGGTACCGGTGTGTACGGTTGACAGGGAACACTCTGCGACGAGCATTGTTTCCTGAAACCACAACAAAGTGAGAAATAAAATAACAAACAAAAACCTACAAAACAAAGAAAAGGTTAGTATGAAATGAAATATGCTTATTTGCTTTCCAAGGTATCCGGTTTGGTTCTTGGTTTTGACCTTTCCAGACCTCGAGGAGATGCTTGATGATGTTGAGAAATGAAGCCCACCAAAATAAAACAAACTGATATATTACAAATGATGAAAATACATAGTTTGTTTACAATACATGCCCATGTTGGGTCAAAAATACAACAATCAAAAGAAGAAAAAAAAGTACATCAAAAGAAAAGAAATACAAGCAAAGAGGAATCAGACATCCAATCCAAAGTCATCTTCCCTGACTTCCTTCAGGAGTGCCTCAGTCACTGGACTAGATGGGTGCTCTGTAATAGTCCTAATGAGGAGGTTCCTGGTAGAAATGGCATTAGTCAGCTTCTTATGCCTGTCCTGATCCTTTGATCTCTTTAACCCCGCCCGGAGTTTCAATTCTAATACCTCCTTCTGAGCTGCCAACAAAGTTTCCTGCTGCTTCTTCTCATTGGCCTCCAGCTGCTCAATCATGGCCTAAATCCTCTGGTCTTCTTGTGCACGGGCTTCGGTGATCCTGATCCACCTAGCTTGGCTTTCCTCCAGGTAATGCTCAGCCCTAGCTTTCTAAATCTTGGCCTCCTTGCAGGCATTCTTCAAAACCAGCTCTCCTGCTCTTTCTTTCCTTATGTAGTCATCTGTCCTTTCAATATTGGTCAGATGCTCAGTCTTGAGCCTTTCCAATCTTTCAATGTCCAGACGACTATCATTCCTCTCCCAGAGAGTCTTCTTCAGGGCTTCAGATAGCTGATTATTCCTCTCTTTCAGCTTTTCAAATTCCTCCAGGCAAACAGTTGCTGCAGGTTGTACTGTGGAAGGTCCATGTGTGTCTTCCAAGGTGAAAGGCATTCTGGTGATCTAAGCTCTAGTACAGGACCAATCAGAATACTGGGCTGAAGCAACATTGTTACATCTTCCAAGGATGGCTGTCCCCTTGGTCTGGATGTTGTCCCAAGCCCAGGCAGCTTGTCTGACAACTGCTGAATTAGGTTGAACTTCACAGTATAGGGTCTCAGCTAAATCCTGTCCTCTGGGAGGGTGAACTAAGGCATATCCCAATTGTCTCTTAAATAGTAACGGGTTGTAATTGATGCAACCTTTTACTCCTATTAGAGGCACATTGGGGTATTTCCCACAGCTGGTAATAATATCCTTGCCTTTGGTGCTCTGGGTGCACCATCTGATATCATCTGATGTTAGGGCAATGAACCTCTTGGCCCAATTCCTCTGCTGACGTGGGTTCAAGAAGGCATCTGATTTAGGCAAGTGTTTGAGCAGCCAAGAGTAGAACAAAGGAGCACAGCATCTGACTAACTTCCCTCTCTGCTTTTCATTTCTCTAGTGGATGGAGTAGTAAAAATCTCCTAGCAATGTAGGCACTGGGTTCCTCAGCAAGAACAAGTGGATGGCATTCTTACTCACAAATTTGGGCTCATCTGCAAACAATATAGCCCCATGTATGCTGAGGGATAAAAGTGCACAGACTGCCCTCCATTCTCCCACTGCAGCCTTCAGGGTGGCCTGAGAAATCAAGAAGTCCAGATGTAAACCAGGAATCCCAGCTTTGGTTTTCATGTTTTGCTCAATGAGGAAAGCCTCCAAGTACAATGCCCTTGCTATCTCTTCACTTCTGGGAGCAGTCATCTCTGGGTTGAAGGGGATCCCTCCTCTGATAGGTACTCCAATCAACGAGGAAAACCCTTCCAACAGTGGTCCCATCTAGAAATCTGGAAAAGTGAAACATCTAAGTGGGGGGTCATAAAACTGCAAGCATGTGTGGATCATACTTCTCTGAGAAGAATCAAGATCCATAACCATGTCCAAAATACCCCCATAGTGCTCTCTAAACAGTGGGATGTGGTCAGGTGTGATAAGAGACTGGACCTGCCTGATGCTAGTCAAAGAGGGCTCAAAGAAGTGATAAGATATGTTGCTTTTCCTTGGAATATCCATGAGTGCTGATAAAGAAGCTGAAGTAAAATGCTGATGAAGATCACAGACTGAAAAAGCTGGAGGTAAGTCTCTGACAGACTGATGCAGGTGAGCCTCTGACAGACTGGTGGAGGTGCTAAAGGAGATAGCTGAAGCAGATGCTGAAGGAGATAATTGATGCAGAGGTCTAAGCAGTAGAAGGGGTCAAAACCAAACCAAATATGATATGATGGATACCCTGAAAAACAAATAAACAAATGTTAAATGATGCAATGATGATATATGCAAATGATATGCAAGGGTTTGTGATCAAGAGCTGGATCTGATTTTCTGTCCTGATATAAGGTCCATGTATGTTCAAAGGTCCGGATGGAGGCTCAGAAATCCAGTTAACCAGGGTGGGGGACTCAAATAAAGAGTCACATATCCAGGGTAATCACAAGAACTGTCCAAAGTGGTGCATTCTTAAAACAAAACAGTAACAGGGTATGATGTGGTCAAGGGTTCCTGCAAAACCTGTAAACAACCCAACCCCCTCACAAGTAATGTTCTAGAACAAGGATCCTCAGACTTGGATCAGTTATGAGAAGTGTAAACACTTCTAACCCGGAGGTACATTGTTTACAATAACCATAAAAGTTCCTCATCTAATTCACCCCAGAATCTGAAGGTCAAAATAAAGGTCATCCAGACTTGGCAGGCTTCTCAGATAGCCCTAGCACTATAGGAAATCTGTAGCACATAGTTCTCAAGAAGAAACCCACATCTGAACCGTGTTTCATATTCCCTCACCAGACCGAAATGGAATGGGAAATAATATGAACCACTCTAGCCTATGTGTCACTCAGGTCCCAGGTATAGGACCTTAATCACTCAGTGAAACCCCACCCACCAAGGAAAACCAGATCCAGCATAATGACAATGACAGTATGAATATGCATAAAACAGTAAAGAAAAGCAGTAAATAAAGTTGTACATAAAGCAATAAATAAAGCAAATAAACAAGCACAATTAGCACATAACACCCCCGTAAACACAAATCAAACAAGCTCTAGGAGGAACCCATAAAAAGAACCAGAAGCTCTGGTTGCAGTATAAGGATCCCCAGCAGAGTCGCAAAGTTGTCGCTCCCAAAGATTTGCATCCCGGTACAAGCGCGAACGGTCGGCGAAAAGAGAAATGAAGGTGAAATGAATAGAGTCGCCAGCTAGACATTTTTATCCCGAAGGAAAGGTAATGCTGCATAAACCTAGGAAAAGATATGGATAAGACGATCGCGAACCAGAGAAACTGAGAAAGGGGGTTGGTTACAACCTGAGAAGGTATTAGCACCCGATTGTCCGTCGTACTCGACGGGATCCACGCTTGAAAGTTTGTGTTTAAAGGGGTAATGTCAGTGCTATTTTGTGTGCAAAAGCTGGAAAATAATACAAGTGTCAGTGCAGAAGAAGTGTGAAGTGAATGAAAGGAGTGTCAGTGTAAGAAAAGAGTGTAATGCCCAAGACTATGAGGCTAAAAAAGAATAAGGCTAGAAGAGGGGGAATATACAGATACTTTTGTTCGATAACAATTAAGTTATGCCTACGTATCCTCTCATGCAATGAGGAAGTCAGAACACCGTAGTTCGACTCAAAGAGACTGAAAGAATTGACTTGTGAACTGCTTACTTATCTATGCTCAAGTGTATGACCTGTCTGGCTCAGGTGCAAACTGTCTTGCATTAGACGGAAGAAGCAAGTTCTCGTTTATGAGTGAATGAGGTGAGAAAAGAATCCCGAGGGGGACGATTATTGTTTGTTTTTGTGTTTTCAATCTTTTATTGCTTTTTGGAGTATGTCATAAGAAAATGAGCTTAAGCCTAAACCAAGGGTTAGTAAACTCATCACATCCTCCCTCTGATTAGGGGTAATGAGAATACCTTAAGTACGAAGTAAGCACCTCACACTTAATCACCATGATGTAGGATTAAGATCATTAACCTACTTGCATTTATTTAGATGTTTTTGGTGTTTTTGTTTAGTTTTAAGTAATGAGCTTAAGCCATAATCAAGGATTTAATGGACTCATTACACTATCCTAATAGAAGGATAATAGATGAGAACATTTAAGCTGAGGAAGATACCTCAACTTAATCCATGATTAGGGATTAACCTCATGACAAAACAAAGCCTTTATTAGAGTGGATTTTAGTTAATGGTAAGATCAAGAAGTGGATTTTAGGGTTTGTAAGACAACTTGAGGGGGACTTGTCCATTAACACTAGGGTTAGTCTTTCTTAACCAATTAAGGAAGAATTAGAACCCAAATGCAAGGCCCAAGTTACAAGCTTACTGTCTTAGTGATTATTAGATGGATTGATTAAAGGATTTAAACACAGTAAGGGTTTAACACTTAGGATTAAAGTTATACACTTCCTCCTAAGAGAAGGATGCAGGCATAATCTTAATCACAAAGCCTTAAAACCTTGAAGGTTTAGTCCCTAATTATGAGATGAAAGGAGAGACACAAAAGATGACACAAAGACAAAACTAATGGGGGACTAATCAAACCCTTATTGTGATCATGCTTGGGTGTTCCTAGAGTTTATGAGGCTTTCAAGAGATCTTCAAGAAGAAGCCACCAAGGAAGAAGCAGATGAAATGAGGGGAAGCAGAAGAAGCAAGTCAACTTACTTCACTTAAGAAGATAAGTTGCTTGAAGAGAGAAAGTGAATGGAGAGCATGAATGAGCAAGCTCACTCTAAGACAAATACAAAATTCAGCAATGAATGCATAAGATAAATGAGAAGATATTGTGAGAAGTGAAGGCAAATTCACTTCTCAAAGTGCTTACCACCTGAAAAGTTAGCAAAAGAAATGAAATGAAAATGAAAATGAAATGAATGCAAGGATGCTAACCAAAACCAGAAGCATGTTCATGATGCAAATGATGCTAAGAGATGATGCAAATGTATGTCAAGAGTGGTGGGTGATCATACAAGTGAGGAGAATGCAAATGAAGCATGAAAGGGGCATGAAAGTTCATGAAAGCACATGAAATGAAATGAATGCATAACATGGAAAATGGATGAAGAAATGATCAAGTGTGTTTCTAAGGTGTCATAGGATGTCTTAGAAGTCATGTGAATGTAATAAATGACATGGCAAGTTCTTATATGAATGCTTATGCAAGATGTATGCAAAGGAAGATGAAAAATTAGGGTTTTCATGCAACATGAGATGCAAAACTCAAAAACAGAAGCAAATGACAAGATAAAAATTTTAAAATGCAATCAAAAGAACCCTAACCCTATATGATTTCATACCCCAAAGGAGAAGACCTAACTCTTAACCTAATGAAAGTTATGATTTTTCTAATTTATCTAGGGTTTTAAGGTACCTAAAGGGAAAAAAATACCAATCAATTCAAAAAGGCAGAAGAAATTTTTGTCAAAATTATGCTAGAAACTACATGTTAAATGAAGATCAAAGCAAAAAGAATCATTGTCATACCATTCTTGGTTAGGCAGAAAAGAATTCTTGAAGTTAGGGTTCTAAAATGTGAATTTTATGAATCCTAAATTCAAGAAAATTATTAAAAATGGTTCAAAACCAAAAAGAAATTTGTGTGGATGGTATGACAATGTCTCTAAATGTTTAAAGATGTAATATGAATTTTTTGGGATTTTTTAGAAACCTAAATGATATTTTAATTAATTAATTTTCATTAATTAATTAAAATAAACATGTAAATGTTTAAAAAACTGTTTTTTAATGCAAAAAATAAAAATAAAAATATTTTTGGGTTAAGAAAATTATTTGAAATAAAAATGCAGAATAAAAATATTTTTGGAAATTTCTTGCTATTTTAAATAATTGGAGCAAAATAAATAAGAAAAATATGAAATTAAATTAAATTAAATGGAAGTATGCAAAGGGAATGGTTGAGATTGAATCTGGGGAAGGATTGGTTGACTGCGCGCCAGATCCTGTGGCCTACATTCAAACTTAACTAAACCTAATTAATTAATTATTTAATCCTAATTAAAAACTAATGAAGTGATCTTGACCACACAACACGCGCGGGAGATGAAGATCCAAGGGTCCACGTTTAAACAGAAGCCCTAACCCTAATTATCACTTAATGACTTTCAGGTCACCGGAGAAGAGCTCCGGTCGTCTTCTTCGGTGACACCCTCACCTGAAAAACCCTAACTTCTTCCCTAGGTTATTTTTGGAGCTCTAAAGCTCCAGATTGACTCTTCTCACTTCCCTGAATCCAAATCCACCCTCAAATCACATTTCTTTTCACTCAAACTCAAGATTCGAAAGGAAGAACAAAAATGGCAGAAATTTTAGACAATCAATACACACTCATTTCTCAACCATTTTCAAAAATTTAAAGTTCAGTGTGATCAGTGGAGCATGCTTTATCATTTTGTAACATAAACAAGAGGTTCTGGAAAATAAATTCCAATGGCTACCTGAGATGAAGCTTTTCACCCTTGAGCTTTCTGGCCACTTCCTTGATGCAAAAAGACTCCTTTGAACCTCCTAAGGCAGTTGCAATGCTTGGAAAGCTTTGAGGAGGGCTGGTTTGTGTGGTAGTAACCCAACTGGTCAGAAATCGTGTTTGGTGTATGGAGGGTTTTTGGCTGTTTCAATGGTTGGTTTGTGATCAGTGAGTCATTTAGAGATGAATGGTGGAATTTGTTTGAAGATTGAGTGGCTGAGTAATGAAATTCGAAAGCTTTTGCAAGAGGGAGTGTTTTTTGGCAATGCTGAGTTCTTGGAGAGTTAGGCTTGTGTGTGTTATGAAAAATGACCCTTGAGGCATGCTTGTAGTGTTCTGGTTGGGCAGAGAGTGGGTGGTGGTTGCAGTTGATTGGTATGGGTGAATTTGCATAAAGTCAACATTTCTTGTATATGAGGTATGGGCAAGTGGAAAGCTTGGATTTGGGCATGTCCTGGTTCAGCTGAGATCAAGGAATGTTTGTGAATCAGATTTCATGAGTTGTAGCAAGTGGATGAGAGGTTTTGTGCCATTTTACAAATTCATGAAGTTTTGGCCCCTTTTGGATTTCTTGATGTGCAAGACATGGAATAACATGATTCTTTGGCCAATTCTGAGTTTTAGGCAATGTACTATGATGTTATAATGTATTGAAGTGTGTTTGATGTCACAAAAAGCCTTGGCAAGTGAATTTGCAAAGAATCCCTTTTGGTGCATCCTTGAAAATTATGGGATTTTTGCCAACTTTGGAAAGCCATAACTTGAGTTCTATAATGAATTAGAACTTGTTCTTGTACTTTTTGAAAATGGAATGATCCAATCTACAACTTTCATGACCAACAATTTTTCATTTGAAGCATTTTTGGTTGAGAAAGAGGAGGTTGAAAAACTTTCCCAAAATGGAAAGTTTACATTACAAGTCATTTCCATTTTTGGAAACTTTTGGTTTAGCTCATTTTTCTTCAAATTTGTGAACTTATAAGCACTTCAATGATCAAATAAAGATCATATAATTTCAATTTGATGATAAATCCACTTTGGTTCCATGTTGGGGGGGCTTAGATGCCCTGATTTTGCTCTGACTTGCTCAAGAAGTTACCTAGTGATCAGATGACTTCCACAATGAATCTCTTCATCAAACTTGGTATGCATGATCCTTATAACATATTGAGACCAATAGAAACAAGAATGACCAAAAAATTTGGAGTTATGGCCTCTGAAACCAAAACCCTAATTTCAGGTCATCTGTGTAGTTAAACCCTGGCTCTACTTTCATGCTTTGCCAGTTCTTGTGATTCTTTGACTTCCTTGATCTTTGGAGGATAAAATATGATGATTGAACATACATGGACCCTGTTGAGATGATTGAAGACCTTTGGAGTGGCTCAGATGGATCCTTGAATTGCTCAGATCACAAACCCTAGATGCAGATGAACTTGAACTAATGCAGTGAAGCAAAAATGCAACATGAGATGATATGCTTAAACTAATGCAAAGATGAAAGATCACAAGCCATGGTGTGAATTTAGTTAGGGAAAATTTGGGGTGTTTACAATGTGTCATCCACCCTCATATCATGTGTCATGTAATCTGATCCTTTGGTTTCTCATACTTTGACTGTGTGTGCGTAAGATTGATCACAAGGCCCAGAGTGAGTCAATGCTTTGACTAAGTTTCCACTATAAGCTTGTGACTTTAGCGCATCCTTGGACTTAGGCCCTCATTTCTATTTCCACCCCTCTTTATGCAGACCCGTTGATTTTCAACATAAAATCCCTTTTGTTTACACCTCCTCTTCTTATTCATTTCTTTCTTTATTTTCCATTTTATTCCATTTAAATTTTGATTTTATAAAAATAACTAGAAACATCCAAAAGTTCCCAATAAATTCATATACATTTTTCACAATATTATAAAATTTATCACAGATTTTATTTTTATTTTATTTTATTTTTTGGTCCAGAAATCAATATTTCTTTTATTTTCTTTTGGAATTTCTTTCTTCATGAACACTTATCCTACCCAATTTTATTTCTCCCAAACTAAAATTGATATTGATCCCATTCTTTTTGGTCTATTCAGAGGACATCTTTAGGTCTGAAAATATTTTTTACTTATTTTTTAGGTCATGTTTGGATTATTTTTGGGCCTATTCTTTGAGTGTTATTCTTCAAAAATCATAATAAACTTTGTGCTTTTTTTGATTGAGTAAAACTCCAAATTTTGGTGAGATATTTTGGAAACATGTTTGTACCTGGTTCATGATCTTGAGTGTCAAGTTTCATAATTTTTGTATGTCATTTGGTATTTTTGAGTCCCTTGTCTTGCAAGTAACGTTTTTGGTCCTTATTTTCTCATCCTTCTCATTCCATTTTGATGAGGCATTTATTCCATTCACTTGAGGATATAAATTTGAGTTCCCAAGTTCCTACTTGATGTCTTTAAATCACTTGTATCCATTATAATTCTTCACACTTTGAATTTTTGGGTTACTTGGTCACTAAGTCATGTGTGTTTTCATCTATGCCATCTTTTCCCTAATTCACATTCTTCTTTCATCTTCACACTTCAAAATCCATTTTGTGAGTATGTGTTAGACGGTGTGGCTAGTGATCTAGAGGGGGGGTGAATGGATCACCTCCTTGTTAACAAGGTTTTAAAAGATTTTTCAGAGTTTTTTTAAGATTAGCGGAAAAACACGGTCCCTAATCGACTTCCGTCTATTCTGGACTAGCCACTAGAAAACCGGACATGTGATAAAGTGCTGGATTTGCAATTGAGATGTTGAAGACTTAAACACACAAGTTGTAAAATTATTGAATGCACATATCACAAAAACTATTTCCAATGAATCAAAACCGATTAAAAACGTAAATAGAGATGGAGAAGGAATACAATACACAGAGATTTGGTAAGGAAGTTCCCCACGTTCGTCCTCGCGTGTGGGTACGTCTCCCTCTCAATTTCAAACCGAAATTGAGAACTTTTATATCGATATTGCTGAAATCGTCGTTTACAAGGTTGCTATACAAAAACCAGAAATCTATACACCTAGATCTTCCTATTGTATGAACCTTCACTTGATCTGAGCCAAATCAAGATTCCCTTGCAAGTAATACAAACAATTCACCGGTTCCACGATCTATTTGCGAAATCTACCAATTTCCAAACCTTACGCTGCGGCTGAATCTGTTTTGTAAACGTGACTAACAAACCTTCAAGAACACACCCGTTCTTGAAGGACAAACCAGATGGTTTTTCCTTGAAACCTTCTTTCACTCTTCAACTCAGCTAGATCATCGATCGTTCCGCTGAACGTTATCTCTTGATCCTCTAATTCACAGAACAGCAATGATTATGTGTTGATGTTCTTAAATCAAAGAGATTGAGAAGACGATGAAGATGAATTTTCTCTTAGGTTTCAACCCTTCTCACAATTGAATGCACACCCAAAAACTTCTTTTCTTAATTGTGTTCTTCAATTTTCTTGTCCTTGAATTTACTTTTGATTTATCCCTGTACATTATCTGCACTAACAGAAACATATATATACTTGACAAAGTCTGTTAGAATAGAAACAAATTAATGCATCGATACGAAGTGCGAATGTATCGATACATGATGGTTTTTACACTGTTATGTATCAATACATAATGGGATGAATCGATACATACTGAACCAATGCAAAAGAAACAGAGAAATGAAGACATAATGTATCGATGCATGTTATGAATGTATCGATACATAGCAGATATTCCAGAATCATATCTACAGCATGTATCGATGCATGTTGCGAATGTATCGATACATAGCAGATATCACAGACGCATACCTACAGCATGTATCGATGCATATTGAGAATGTATCGATGCATTTGACTTAATTCAGAACTTCAAGGAAATTATGTATCGATACATCTTGCGAATGAATCGATACATACAGAAGCAAAAGTCAAATTTTTTTGTTTAAAACAAGACATGTGTTGATACAAAAGTGTATGTTAAAAGCACAAAAGCATAAAATTTACTATCATACAAAACTAAAGAGTTGCTCACAAACTCCCCCTTTTTGATGATGGAAAATTTTTGCATAAGTGTGAGAACCACTCCCTATGAGTTTGTGCATAACCACTCCCCCTGAGTTTGTGCATGCTGTCATTTTTCACACTCAAGCCTTTCTCCCCCTTTGTCAACATCAAAAAAAATTATATAGGTGAAGCAATATTCAGCAATAAGAGGATATATATATATATATAAGCTAATCATGAAGAAATCACTCACAAAGAGTGAAACATAAAGGGCAAACCAATTAATCGTAAACAACAAACAAGCATAGGCATTTAATTGGACTAGTAGAGTTAAGAATTACAAAAGCAAACCAAACGCATACAATGTTTAAACATAAAATCAAAAGAAACTTAACCATCAAGGAAAAAGGAAATGATGTAATGCAATTATGAATTGTTGCCTTAGTGAGGATTGTAGCCACCACAGGACTCTGCATCATCTCTATCGGGATCTCTGAAACTTGGAGGAGGAGGTGGAGGAGGCATCTCATCAGGATTTTTCCCCATGAAGTTGTAATGCCTGAACCGATTCTGAACCTCGGTGCTTCTGAATCTGTCCATAATACCCGGATGTGCACGACAATCATCCATGAAACCGGACATCTCATTGTAGAAGACTTGATGCCACTTGACCAAGTCTGTGTGCCATGAGTGTTGGTTATGATACATCCTAGTGTGTTCATCATGCCACTCCTGGTGCTCTTTGTGCCACTCCATTTGTTGTATATGCCACGCACGGGCTTCTTCATGTCGGGCATTATTAGAAATTTCCATTTGCTCAAACATTTGAGTTAGATATGTAGGAGGTGTAGTAGATGATGTTGGTGGAACAGATGGAGGAACCGGTTCATAGTTAGTAGGAGACCACCTTTGTGGCACCCACTCACCCCAAGCAGTGTTGACATTTTCTTCAGGGGGATTTTCTTCATTTACATCCTCCATATTTTCATCTCTTTGTTCTTCAGCAACAAAAATCTGTTCAGAAGGTGTATCAAAGTTATAAATTATGGTTCTAGAGCTGCGTTCAAAGAAGTAATAGCATCGACGCTCTGTGTCCCACCTATATCCCATATGAGAAAGAGTAGCACTATTGAATTCTTGAGCAGTAGATGAAGATAAAAGAGGAACAGGGGGTACGACCACCTTCCAGAACTTAATGATCCTCATAATCTGTGCGGCATAAGCAAGAGTGATGTTCTTCGAACTATTCCTTGTAAGAAAAATACGCTTCACAAAATAATTGGGCCAATTCAACGGAATCTTCTTCTGCAGAATATACAAGAGATGTATGTCTGGCTTATCCAATCTAGAGTGCCCACTGGACCTCGAACGTAAAATATGCGAGAGAATCCAATGCAGAATTCTGGGGACACTCTTAATCATTCTAGAAGTTAAATGCTCATCATCACCTAGAGGCCTTTGCAGTTTTGAAATTGATTCACAATATTCCTTCAGATTAAACTTAGTTTCAAATTTCTGATCATGCCACATCTGCAACTCAGGCATCGGGGATGGCATTAGGAACACCTTGTTCCAATCACCAGCCTCAAAACAATAAGTCCTTGTTCCAATAGAGCACTTGAACATGTACCCTTTACCAGATTGCACACCCGCATAAAAGGCACGAATGAAGTCCTCATGATAGTCATCATTAACAGTTAAAAAAGACCCAAGTTTTTGTGCGTCAATCAAATCAGCAACTTCATTTAAGTATAGAGTACGCGCATATTGAGTATTGAAGACATGGGGTTTTATTACTAACCTTGTCTTGAAGGAATCCTCAAACTCTTCAGCAATGGCAAGATGGAGAATGGATGACCCAGTGGGAGGAATTTCTGGAGCAGGAGGAGCTTGGTGTGAAGCCTCAACAAGTTCTTTCCCTTTACCTCTACCTTTTTCTCTAGGAAGCATGATTCTTGGCGGCATGATTATGAAGTTAGGGTTTTGGAAGAAAATGGGTTTTGTGGTGTTAGGGTTATTTAACCGTTAATGATGCAAATGGGATGAAGAAGGAGATAAAATAGAGATTATGACTGTTGCAATAACTGATGCTGATGTGTCGATAAAAAAAAAGAAAAGGATTTTATATCAGTATGCATCGATACATAACCGTATGCATCGATTCATGTTGCGAAATTTTGGATTTTCAAGTTGCTATGTATCGATACAAACCACGAATGTATCGATACATACTGTAACAATTTTGACAATTTTAAAAGAAATTTAACATGTATCGACACAAAAAAGATATGCATCGATACATAGACCTTATGTATCAATACATGAGACTTAAAATAAAATTACTGCAGAATGCAGAGTGAATCATAACATTTTAATGATGCTTAAGAATACTTTACAAACTAAATGTTAATGCTCAAACAATCATATGTAAAGAAGTACATATAAGCGAGAAATAATTGCTCAAACATACATTTATCACACAATATCAACAAGATGTAGAGAGGAACAATATTACCTCCGTCGTAGTAATCTCATGAAGTACGAGTGAAGTCTACATTCAAATCTCAGTAAACACGATGAGATGAATATAAACTAGATCAAACAAACTTAAGACACCAATGCGGAGAGATCAAGAATCCCTAATTCACGACGAATGTTGAAGAATGGTTCAGTTGCCAATGGTTTAGTGAAAATGTCAGCAAGTTGATTTTTAGTATCAACATGCTCAAAAACAACATCTCCTTTTTCAACATGATCGCGAAGGAAGTGATGTCTAATCTCTATATGTTTGGTGCGTGAGTGTAAAACAGGATT
This sequence comes from Lathyrus aphaca, assembly GCA_963966055.1. Taxonomy (NCBI): domain Eukaryota; kingdom Viridiplantae; phylum Streptophyta; class Magnoliopsida; order Fabales; family Fabaceae; genus Lathyrus; species Lathyrus aphaca. The sequence goes on from OZ014524.1 coordinate 389,654,142, forward strand.
CTTAGGGAGATTAATGGCACTAGTGTTGTCACACTTTATTGGAATACGTTTAAGTTGAATATCAAAATCTTGTAGTTGTTGTCTTAGCCACAAAATTTGAGCACAATAGCTACTGGCTGCAACATACTCAGCCTCTGCAGTAGACAACGCCATGGATACTTGCTTTTTGCTATGCCAACTTATTAAAGAATTTGAAAATAGATGACATGTACCACTAGTGCTTTTCCTATCGGATTTGCAGCCAGCAAAATCAGAATCAGAGTAACCTACTAAGCTGCAATCGCTCCCTTTGGAATACCAAAGCCCGTATTTAGCTGTTCCATGAAGATACCTAAATATACGCTTGACTGATTTTAAGTGAGATTCCTTAGGATTTGATTGATATCATGCACACATACAAACACTAAACATGATGTCCGGTCTAGAAGCAGTGAGATACAAGAGAGACCCAATCATACCTCTATACCTTTTGACATCAACACACTTACCATGTTCATCTTTGTCCAAGTTTCCGTTGGTAGGCATGGGAGTGTCGATTGATTTTGAATTATTCATTCCAAAGCGCTTGAGCAGTTCTCTGCAGTATTTTGTTTGACATACTGCTGTACCTTCATCGAATTGCTTTATTTGGAGGCCTAAGAAGTAGTTCAACTCCCCCATAAGACTCATCTCAAACTCACCCTGCATAACATTAGAAAACTCTTCGACCAAGTGTATGTTAGTTGAACCAAAAATTATATCGTCTACATAAACTTGAACTAAAAGAATGTGCTTTCCTTTATGTCTAATGAAGAGTGTATTATCCACTTTACCTCTAGAATATCCATGATCAATTAGAAATTTGCTAAGTCTTTCGTACCACACACGAGGTGCTTGCTTAAGACCATATAAAGCACGCTTTAATTTGTAAACATGATCTAGATATTCAGAATTTTCAAAACCGGGAGGTTGTGAAACATATACTTCTTCATTTATGACACCATTTAAAAACGCACTCTTTACGTCCATTTGGTAAAGCTTGAAATTCATAGAACACGCATAAGCAAGCAAGAGACATATAGCTTCAAGGCGAGCCACTGGAGCATAAGTCTCCTCATAATATATGCCCTCCTCTTGGTTATACCCTTGTGCTACCAAGCGTTCCTTGTTCCTAGTTATCACTCCGTTTTCATCAAGTTTATTCCTAAACACCCATTTAGTACCTATGATATGATGATCTCGCGGACGAGGGACAAGTTCCCAAACGTCATTTCTTTTAAATTAATTAAGCTCTTCTTGCATGGCCATTAGCCAAAATTCATCAATCAAGGCCTCTTTAGCATTTTTAGGCTCTACTTGTGATACAAAAGCGAAGTGAGAACAAAAGTTACTTATCTTAGAACGAGTCAACACTCCCTTTGAAATATCTCCCAATATATTGTCTATAGGGTGGTCTTTAGAGGATTTCCAAGCTAGTGGAAGTTCATTCACTTCAGATGTTCCTTCCTCTTTATCTTTTTCATGACTAGTATCCTCCTTCTTCTCATTTTCAGCAGTTTCAGATTGATCAATTTCCGTAACAGCTTCTTTGAGTATGTCTTCTGTAGATACACATGCATCATCAAAAGAGATACATTTTCCGACATTTTTTGGATAAGACTCATCAAAAGAAACATGGACAAATTCTTCAACAGAAAGTAAACGCCTATTATACACTCTATATGCTTTACTTGATTGAGAGTATCCAAGGAAAATACCTTCATCAGCTTTGGCATCAAACTTCCCAAGGTTTTCCTTACCATTATTTAAAACAAAACACTTACAACCGAACACGTGAAGATGAGACAAGTTTGGTTTTCTACCTTTAAAATTTTCATAAGGGGTTTTATCCAAAATAGGACGAATTAAAATCCTGTTCATAACATAACAAGCTGTGCTAATTGCATCAGCCCAAAAATATTTTGGTAATCCACCCTCATTGAGCATTGTTCTTGCCAATTCCTCTAAAACTCGATTTTTGTGCTCCACAACACCGTTTTGTTGTGGAGTTCGAGGAGCTGAAAAGTTGTGCTCAATGCCATACTTGTCACAATACTTATCAAAGAGATGGTTTTGAAATTCACCTCCATGATCGCTTCGAATTGTAACTATTTTAGAATTCATTTTGTTTTGGGAAAGTTTTGCAAAACTTTTAAAAGCAGAAAAAGTTTCATCTTTGCTATGAAGGAATATAGTCCAAGTGAATCTAGAGTAGTCATCTACTATTACGAAACCATAATAGTTTCCACCTAAGCTCTTTGTCCTAGATGGTCCAAAGAGGTCCATATGGAGAAGCTCGAGGGGTCTTGAAGTTGAAATTATGTTTTTAGATTTAAAGGAGACCCTTGTTTGTTTTCCCATTTGGCAAGCATCACATAGGTGGTCTTTTGAAAATTTTATTTTTGGAAGACCTACTACTAGATCCTTAGATACAACCTTATTAAGCAAATCGAAATTAACATGCGCTAGGCGTCTATGCCATAGCCATGAATCATCATTTAGGGCAACTAGACATTTAGTGCTTGTTAAAGATACATCCAAAAGATCAAGCATATATATGTTGTTTACTCTTACACCTTTAAACACAACATTATGCTCAGTATGTTCAATTTTGCAACAAGTTTTTGTGAAAGAAACTTTATAACCTTTGTCGCATAATTGACTTATACTCAACAAATTGTGTTTAAGTCCCTCTACAAGATGGACATCAGAAATAGTAGTGGTAGAGGGATTACCTACACTACCTTTTCCAAGTATAGCTCCTTTGTTATTGTCTCCATAAGTGACATACCCCTTCTTCTTTGCTTTGAAGTCAATAAAAAGTGATATGTCACCCATCATGTGCCTTGAACACCCGCTGTCTAGAAACCATCTTCTTTCCACGGATGCAAGACACTCATCCTACAATATCAAAAGAGAGAGGTAGGTACCCAATTTTTATTGGGTCCAAGTGGGTAAGTGGTAACATGGTTGTCTTTAGGCTTCCATTGATAAATACCTTTAGGCACTAGGATTATTCTAAATTTGCATTTTTCAATGGTATGGCCAGCATGACAACAATAATGACATACACTATGACAATGTTGTTGTTTATGTTTGGTCCTTAAATCCTTTGGAATAAAAGAGTATCTTGCATATGGTGGATTTAATGACTTTTTAAACAACCTAGTGTCAATGGCATAAGTAATCTTAGGTTGTAAAGATTTTTCCAATTTGACCTTAAGAGAAATGACCTCTTGTTGCCAAATGTGACAAGCTTCACAATAACTCATTTTACTACAACCATCAATATCAATAGCTTTTGAATTTTCTGCAATGCTAGCTTTCAAGTACTCTAGATCTTTTTCAGCATGGAGTACTTTACCTTCCAAGTATGAAAAAATTTGTTTATCGGAAGATAATCTTTTAAACGCTTCTATAGCTTCATTATGCAGTTTTTCAAAAGCTATTTTCAATTCAGAAAAGGACATAGAAGAGAAATTATTATAGTAAGCTTGTTTTACCCTTTTATCATCAATTTTCTTCTTGTGGTGGGACTGATTTTTGGTGTGAGCCATAAGACACAAATTTGAGGTTTCATCGCTATCACTTGAGCCTTGTGTACTTGATGAATCACTATCACTTTCCCAAGCAATGTAAGCTCTTCTTTGCTTATTGTACCTTTTTGGTGGAGCTTTTCCTTTATCCTTTTTCTTCAAAGGACAATTCGTCTTATAATGTCCGGACTTACCTGTTGCACCCCAAAATTTTCCCTCACAAGACAAGAATTTGTGTACTAAGAGGTTCACAAGGTTCACAAGACATCTCATGAGGTTCACAAGGTTCACAAAGTTCACAATTAGTCAGAAAGTTTGACAATTCCCTCAGACAATGCATCCTCCTAAGCAATGCATCCTAAACTAGGGTTTTGACTTTACTCAGGCTAAATGGGATTCCAAGACTTCAAGTGAGCTTCATAACATCTTATATGTGTTTAAGAACCCCCATGACAAGTTTCAAGACTTTTCTCAAAGGTTTGCTCAGTCAGATGATCAGATAGGTCAAAATCAGTCAAAGTAGTTAAAAAGTCAAACTGAGGTCAACTATGGTCAAACCAAAGTCAAACTTCATGATTTTTTTTCAACATCAAGTATATGAAGTAAAATTCATCAAATGATCAAGGGTTGATCATGATTCATCAAGGAGATTTCAGATCATCAAGAATCAAGAGTTTCTAAATTAGGGTTTTCATAGGAAAAGTCAACTGAACTTTGACCAGCCATAACTTTCACATGCTTCATCAACTTTTTCCCATCCAAAGCTCATTTTGAAGGAAATTGAATTCGCTACAACTTTGTGTCTCACAAGCCAAGCCCAAAAATGCTTCATTTGGAAGGTATGAGCTAAGACATTATAGGTCCTTTTAAAAGTCAACAAAAAGTCAACAACTTCAAAAGAGCATAACTTGAGAATGGTAAAAGATATGGACATGAAACCAATGGGGTTGGTTAGAGGACTCTTTAATATTTCCAAAATGTCCAAGAACACCCTCATAGCATTAAAATTGAAGGATTTGTTCCCTTGCAAAGTTGGGAAATTTTTGAGTGGTTTATGAAGTAAATGGGGTCTTAAAACCGTAATTCTTCAAATGGGCTGACTTTTTGGTGACCCAATGTGTTCCATGACATCATGCACGAAATTTATTTAATATTTTCATAATTTTATTCATTTTATTTTTATTTATTATGATTTTTTATATTAAAAATCATTTTAAATTCAAATAAAATATAAAATGATGAAGATTTAAAAATATTTTGCTTCTAGAAAGTCATGAAAGATGATTGGATCAGATTGATATGAAAATTATGGTGATTGTCCTAAAATAGAAATGATATATCAAAGAATATTTGAATTTTAAGGCATGATCTTTTTCAATCTCAATGATCCAAAAAGTCCAAAGAGTGCTAGCTTCTCTTGACCTAATTTCACTCACTATATGCACATGAACATAACACAATGCAAGGGGACGAATTTTGCAGCCTCTCACACTATCTCCAAACTTCAAAAATCTCATCCAAATCCAATTTTCGGGTTTCTCATTACAAGGAGTTCTAAGGTATTTTAAAGACACAAAGAGGTTCCCAGGACATCCCTGAGTCGAAGCCAATCTTCTATTCCATCAAAATCATGACATATCATGCTAACCAAATGAATTTTTCTTCATTTTTTTTTATTTATCGTTTTCATATGTTTGCTTGTTAAAACTTGAAACTAATCATCAATTCTTGTTTGTTTTGAAGCATAGAAGAAATCTGTATGGTTTGTTTTAAGTTTCATGGCCGCAACTGTATTTCACCGTAGTTAGGGTTTTAGAATCCGTTTTAGGGATTTACGATCTAAGCCATATAAATGATGTTAATTGACATAATTAAGTCGTATAAGACCTGGGTAAGCTGTTGAAACAATCAATTTGGACAAATTTTGCATGTTTTACAGGTTGGCAAGGACATAGGATTTCCTGCGAATAAACTCGTAGCAAAACACCCATGAAATTTCGCAGGAAATTTCACAGGGCTGGAGGTAGGAGACGATGGCTTTTGGCGCCATCTGGAATTTCAAAAATCTGTTTTAATATTTTTGGAATTTCGTTTCGTTATAATTTCAATTAATGATGTCTGGCTTGGTGATGAGGACGCGCGTGTGTGAAGCTAGGGTCCAGGGTTCGAATCCAGTCAGGAACAATTTTTGCTTCAATTTCTTTTGTTTTGCAGGAATGGAATAAAACAAAGTTATGATGTTTGTCTATCACCAACGCGCACGTTGGCCCAGTGGCTGGGGTTCTCTTCAGGTATTTTGGAGGTCCTGGGATCAAAACCAGGCCTCCCCCTTTTTCTTTCTTCTCTTTTATTTTTGTTTTGTTTACTATTATTATTTTTTTAAAATTATAATTAATTCTAATTAAATTATAACCCTAATTATATTTTAACTCTTAATTTATTTTTAAATTTTAATTATGAATATTTATTTTATAATTTGTATATAGTTTTTATATGTAAATAATTTAATTAATTAATTAACTCCAATTTATTTTCCTAAAAAAACAATTAAAAACCCTAGCTTTATTTATTTTTTTTAATTTATTATTGTTATATGCTTACTTAATTATAATTGACAAATATTTTTATAATATGTATATAAATTTAAAATATTAGAAATATTAGTTATATTTATTAGTATATAATTGTTATTATTTATTTCCTTTATTTAAAATTCTTAAAAAATATTTAACTTTTAATTTATTTCTATATTATATTGTTATACTAACCTTCTTATTTTTGTTTATTATTACTAACCAATTTAATTATTTATTGATTTGCTTATTTGTTTTAATTAATTTAATTATTATAATGTAATTGTACCCATTATGTAATAGTTGTAGAATAATTTTTATTATTTATTTTTAAATGCCATGGTTAGTAAAATAGGGAGTGTAAAACATGTTTGTATATAAAATTGAATTTAGATCATTAATCTCAAGATAAATATATGAATTTGTACACGTACACACGTAAGTCGATCTTTGATCGCCATCTCACATTCTTAAGGGTTACCTCTCATGTTGCCTAAAGAAAAAGGTCAAGTAAGGTGTATAAAGCAAAGTCCCTTCATCTATTTATATCATCTAGTCCCTTAACAGATAAAAAGATCAAGTCCCTTCATGGTTGCCTTCGTAATGATCTTGTCCCTTTCGAATAAAGATGATAAGTCCCTTCGAATTGCTAAATACACCTTACAGTTGCCTAATCACATATGTCCATTCATTTGTCCCTCATCACATCCAAGGTAATGACTACCTATTCCTTAATAATAGGGATAGTCTTACCACTTAAAGGATATTTAAGAACAGAAAAGACTTAACTTAGGGTAGGTTCCTCTTATGTACTTGCTCACTCTTCAAAACATTTCAAAAAAAAAACACTTCACATTTCAAACAATTTTCAAAACAAAGGCTTTATATATATCCGTACATGGATCATTATAAAGTACTTAAGAAAATTTCTATTCACACACTACACATTTCAAAAACATTTTAAAGTGAGCTAAGTAACTAAGAGCCCATGGATAACCATGGATGTAAAGGGTGCTAACACCTTCCCTTTACATAACCTATCCCCCGAACCCAAAAAATCTTTTAAGGTCTTTCCTGTTCTTTTATGCCCTTTCCTTTGGATAAAATAAAAGTCGGTGGCGACTCTTGCTATCCGCAACATTTAACTAAAGTCAGTTCTCCCACCGTGTTACAGAACTGGCGACTCTGCTAGGGATTTAATAAAAGAGGGGTACCCTTAGGAATTAGATCACTTTAAAATTGTTTGCTTTGTTTGCTTTACTTTACTTGTTGGGTGCTCTTATGTGTGAAAGATCCTAACCCGGATCTAGTGTACCTTAGGTAAATGGCAATAGACAAAGGAAACTATACGGCGTATACCGATATGGTTGATCTGGTGGCCATAGTTAGTGTGACTTCTTGGTTGGTGCTTATATTCCTTAAGTCAAGTTGAGGATAATATGAGGCTTCCATATGCTGTCAATGCACTAACTGACTTTTAGAACCTTAGTCATCCCATCTTGGCCTTTAGAAAGTGGTGAGATAACCGGCTTTGGTGAAGACTGAAGTTGGTTGATACTCGATACTACACTCATTGAGATTCCAAACTTGGAGGGTTTTGGTTGGCAAGTAAGTTGCCTACTGAACAACCACCCTTGTGAGGGATCAATGATATTGAGATCCCTTAGAACCTGGTTACTTTATAGGAGAGGATGAACCATCTAAACTTCAGGGGAGGGTACTTACCTTTAAACCTCATGCAAGCCTTCAAACCTAGGGCTATTGTGTGACTTGTTTGTGTGTACCATATGTTTGTGCTTGAACATAACATCATAGCATCATCATGCATCATAAACATAGCATTTTCACTAACCATTTCAAGGACTAAAGGATTTATCTTTGTTCTTTGTTGTAGGTCATGGCTTCTGCTCGTAGGAATACTATCCGAATCAACTTTGTGGGAATACCTTCTAAACTTAAGGAATTGGTCTCTCAAGTTTCTGAAAACTCCCAGTTCATCAAGAGACATGGTCATCTACTGGATCTAGTCACTTCAGGGTTCAATGAAGACATGATGAGTGTTCTGTTTTAGTTCTTTGACCCTAAACATCATTGCTTCACATTCCCCGACTATCAGTTGGTTCCTACAATGGAAGAGTTCTCCAAACTTCTAGGTATACCTGTCCTTGATCAGAGACCTTTCACAGGCTTGGAAAAAGAGCCTAAACCTGAAGTTATTGTTGCAGCTCTACATCTGAAGAAGTCAGACATTGTTCTAGAAACGAGAAGCGGAGTTAAGGGTATTCTTGCTAAGGTATTGATGGAGAAAGCTCAAGTGTTCCTGAAAGCTATGAGTTATGATGCTTTTGAGGAGATCTTAGCCTTGTTGATTTATGGCTTAGTGTTGTTCCCCAATCCAGATCAGTTCATAGACATTCACGCCATCAACATATTTCTGAGTCACAATCCAGTGCCTACATTACTTGGAGACATCTTACACTCTCTTCATACTCGTACTACAAAGGCACGAGGAACTCTGATGTGTTGTATACCTTTACTATCTAGGTGGTTTATTTCTCACCTTCCTCGATCAGTGATGAAGAATGAACAAGGGTTCGGGTGGTCCAAGAGGATTATGTCACTCTCTCATTCAGATATTCATTGGTGCTCTCGATCTATGGAGAATGTTACTATCATTGACCGTTGTGGGGAGTTTCCTAATGTGCCACTTCTAGGCATAAGAGGAGGCATTACTTACAACCCTTCTTTAGCTTTACGACAGTTTGGTTACGCTCGGAGTGATGGTCCTCATGACATGTTGATTCAGGGTATTGTGTTTGACTACGACAACGATCTGCAAGGTTACCGTCAAAGGTTCATACGAGCATGGGGAAAAGTGAACAAGGTTGACAGTAAGACTCTGGAGCCCAAGTACACTATTCCTATGGAAGCTTACCTCAGATGGGTACGATCTCGTGCTCAGACTCTCATGATGCCATATCCTGCCATCCTGCCAGTTACTATGGAGCATGTTGCTGAAGGAGATACCTCTTATACCATCCTTCACCCAGACATGCCCACTGACATGGAAGACTTACAAAGGTCCTGGATCCAGTTGAAGGAGCAAAGGGATACTTTCGAGGCTCATTACAAAGCAAGTCAAGAAAGAATCCTGGAGCTAACAAAGCAACTTCACGAGGAGAGGAATCTCAACTTATACCTCAACACAAAGAGGAAACATCCATGGGAGACTTAAAACCCCATCCTTTGTATTCATTTCATTTTGTAAGCCCAAAGGGCAAACAAATTTATTACTAATAAGAGTTTACTTTCTTGATTGTTTAAGCAAATTTAAATCCTGCGGTCCTTGAAAACATTGCATACACATTTATACACCATATCATTGCATCACAGGTTTCTTGTGCACATGTTTCTTATCTTCTCGCTGTTTATTTCAGCAATGGCTCTTGAACAAACAGTCAAAGATCTCCAGACACAAAATGCACAGTTCCAAGAGCTGATCCTGAACTTGTCCAAAGGACAGGATGAATTGAAGACACTGCTGGCCAAGAAGACCAAAAAGACTAGAAGGTCAGGAGGCCTAATCAACATGGGAAGAAGGTTCAGAGGACCTGTCAAGACCAAGGAACAGGTTGAAGATTATGAGTCTGAAGAGTCTGAGAAAGAGGGAGGAAGTCTCCATAATACAATGGGGGACTCTGATTCTGAATATAACTACTATCATGATCCTACTGAAGATAAGTTCAAGATGTTGGTGAATAGAATGGATGTTATGGAATTGCAAAAGTCTTATGGGCTGGATTTTGAAGACCTGAGTTTGATATTTGGGGTGGTCATACCCATTGGTTTCAAGGTTCCTGCTTTTGTAGTGTATGATGGTGTCTCTTGTCCCAAGCTGCATCTGAGGTCTTATGTCCGGAGAATCCAACCCCATACTGCTGATAAGAAGTTGTGGATCCATTTCTTCCAAGAGAGTTTGTCTGGAGCTCAATTGGAATGGTACTATCAATTGGATAGTGTCAACATCCGTGATTGGAATGATCTTGCTGAAGCCTTTTATAAGCACTATCAATACAATGCTGATCTATCCCCTACTCGCATGCAACTACAGAGCATGTCTATGGGTGCTAAAGAAAATTTCAAGGAGTATGCCCAGAAGTGGAGAGATTTGGCTGGAATAGTACAACCTCCTCTAACTGACAGGGAGTTAGTGGATATGTTCATGTGTACGTTGAATGGTCTTTTTTATAGTCATCTCATCGGAAGCTCATCATCTGGCTTTATTGAGTTGATAATGACAGGAGAGCGCGTAGAAAGTGGTATAAGGAGTGGCAAGATACAAGTCGGTGCTTCTTCATCCAGTACTACAAAGAAGCCCCCTAGTGAGAAGAAAGAGTCGAATGCTATTTATGGTCAACCTGATCGTAATAGGAGGCACCAATCTGTGAGTGCAGTTCATATCTCTAACCCTACTCCTGCAACACCAGAGCCACCACAAGGAAATCAGCAGAGGCCTAGAAGGCAGTTCACTAAGCTCAATATGTCACTAGCCCAAGCTTTGCAACACTTGTTGAAGGGTGAACTCATCACTTTGAGGAACCCTCCTCCGAATCCCAATGTTACCTCTCCCAGGTACAATCCTAATGCACGATGTGCATATCATTCAAATTGTCAGGGACATGATACCAATAGTTTATGGATATTGAAGAATAAAATTCAGGATATGATTGATGCTGGAGAGATTGAGTTTAACCCTCCGGGTACTCCAAACGTGATTATTGTTCCCATGCCAAATCATGAAAAGACTGTCAATGCCATTGATGAAGTTTCACATATTTCCTCAGTTGCAGATGTAACCACACCATTGTCTCTTATTAAGAAGAAGTTGGTACAAGCTGGGTTCTTTCCAGGTTGTCATGAAGATTGTTTATATTGTGCTTATAAGCCGGATAGTTGCTGGAGATTGAAGGACGGAATTCAACGCCTCATGGACAATTACACAATATTGTTTGAGAGGACACCTTCTGTAGAGAGCATGGTTGAACATATAACTAAAGGTGCGAAGGTTGAAGAGGTGGATATGGTTGACAAAGTGCCGGTAAGGATTACTTCCAAGGGACCTGTAAAAATCACTCATAAGGGTCCAATTAAAATTACTACTGAAGGCCCTGTGAAGATTGTTGTTGAAGCTAGAGTGGCTCCTATGATCATTACCACTCCTGGTCCTATTCCATATACTTCTGATAAAGTTGTGCCTTGGCATTATGGGTCTGATGTTTATATTCATGGTGTTAAGCAGGAATCCTTGGCTGATGCACCTATTGTTGATGAAAATCTGGATGTTGATAATATTGCTGGATCTAGTAAGATCACACGAAGTGGAAGAGTCTTCTCTCCTCTAGTTACCTCCAAGAATACAGTTACTCCAACTACTACCTCCACTGCTGATGCTCGGGGCAAAGGTCCTGTTATTTAACCTGTGCAAACTGATGCACCAGTTGTTGATGATCTTTCTAAGCAGATGGAAGAAGTATTGAAGATCATTCGCAAGAGTGATTATGACATTATTGATCAATTGGGGCATACTCCCTCCAAGATTTCTATGTTGTCTTTATTGTTGTGTTCTGAGGCTCATGCCAAAGCCTTGATTAAATTTTTGAAGACTGCGCACGTACCAAATGAGATTTATGTAGACCAGTTTGAAAATTGTGTTGCACACTTGACCTATGATAATGGGTTAGGTTTCTACGATGCTGATTTGACTCCTGCCAAGAGGGATCATAACAGGGCTCTACATATCTCTATTGAATGTAGGGGCACTACCCTGTCACATGTGTTAATAGACAATGGTTCCTCGCTGAATGTGTTGCCCAAAGAAGTTCTGAATAAGCTCAGTCTTAAATATGCTGTGTTGAAGCCCAGTAATATAGTGGTGAAGGCTTTTGATGGCTCGAGAAGAGTGGTGCATGGAGAAATTGATATCCCAATAAAAGTAGGTTCTCAAGTCTTCAATGCTACTTTTTATGTAATGGATATTCGTCCTTCGTATTCTTGTCTGCTTGGGCGTCCTTGGATCCATGGGGCAGGTGCTGTAACTTCCACCTTACATCAGAAGCTGAGATATCCAGTAGAAGGAAAAGTTGTCACAGTTTACGGAGAGGAAGGATATATAGTTAGCCATGTGAACACCTTTAAATATCTTGAAGTGGAAGGTGAATATGTTGAAACTCCGTGCCAGACGTTCGAAGTGGTTCCTTGGGTTGTTAATAATTATGAAGCTCCTCCTGTTGTCAAGAAAGTTCCTGTGGTCACCAGAGTACCTCCTACAATGGCCTCCCTCAAAGATGCTAGAGCTGTGGTGGATGAAGGTGGTTGTACTATTTGGGGTCAGCTTCCTGACATTCCTTACAAGTCTGACAAATTTGGTTTGGGTTTCACTGTAGAGTCCCAGAAGGCTATTCGTCGTGCTCGTGCTGTTCGTATCACCAATCAGGGGATTATGAAGGATCAGATCAATGTTGTGGGTGACTATGATGAAGACTACAACTTGGATGCTTGGATTTTTCCTACTGTGGGTGCTGGGCTCAATAATTGGAAAGCTGAAGATGTTATTCCTATCTCCTTTAGTCAGGAGTAAATACTATTACTGTGTTGTTACTTTTAAAGTTTGTAATTTTTGAATAATTAAACTCTTAAGCCTTGTGCCTTACCCGGGGCACAATGGTGTGCTTGTTACGGGATGTCATTTCATTTGCATACTTCATTCAATAAAAATCAGTGGACGTTTCGTTTTCGTAAATATTGTGTTCCTTGTCTTTTCTTTTATTTTTGTTTTATCAGCTATGTGTTCTTATACACACCCACATCACATAAATGCAGATCCTCATCCACTCTGGATCCTGTTGATAACAGTTCTACTATTGCCAATTATAATTTCGAGAATCCAATCTATCAAGCTGAAGATGGAAATGAGGACGATTGTGAATTACCTGTAGAGCTTGCTAGGTTGTTACAACAAGAAGAGAAAGCTATACAGCCACATGAAGAGCCAATCGAAGTTGTGAATCTAGGAACTGAAGAAAACAGGAAAGAGGTCAAGATAGGGGCTGAATAAGAGGATGGTGTCAAGAGCAGATTGATTCAAATGTTACATGATTATGTTGAGATCTTTGCTTGGTCCTATGAAGACATGCCAGGGTTGGATACAGACATTGTGGTTCACCGTTTACCAGTAAAAGAAGATTGTCGTCCAAAGAAGCAGAAGGTTCGTCGTATGCGTCCTGAAATGTCAGAGAAGATTAAAGCAGAGGTAATGAAACAGTTTGATGCAGGGTTCTTAGTTGTGACTTCTTATCCTCAGTGGGTTGCAAATGTGGTACCGGTACCTAAGAAAGATGGTAAGGTACGTATGTGTGTAGACTACAGGGATTTGAACAAGGCCAGCCCCAAAGATGACTTTCCACTTCCTCATATTGATGTTCTGGTAGACAACACTGCTCAGCACAAGGTATTCTCTTTTATGGATGGTTTCTCTGGTTACAATCAAATCAAGATGGCACCTGAAGATATGGAGAAGACAACATTTTTTACACAGTGGGGCACCTTTGCTATTAAGTGATGCCCTTTGGTTTGAAGAATGTCGGGGGCAACATATCAGCGTGCTATGGTGGCTTTGTTTCACGATATGATTCATCATGAGATAGAGGTATATGTAGATGATATGATAGCCAGGTCCCAGAATAAAGAACAACACCTTGATCACCTGCATAAGTTGTTTGAGAGGTTGAAGAAATACAAGTTAAGATTGAACCCAAACAAGTGTACTTTTGGAGTTAGATCTGGTAAGCTCCTGGGTTTCATTGTCAGTGGAAAAGGTATTGAAGTAGACCCTACAAAAGTGAAAGCTATACAAGAGATGCCAGCTCCCCGTACTGAGAAGGAAGTTAGAGGTTTCTTGGGACGATTGAATTACATTGCCATATTTATTTCCCAATTGACTGCTACTTGTGAGCCAATCTTCAAGTTGTTGAAGAAAGATCAGGTAATGGAATGGAATGACGAGTGCCAGATAGCCTTTGATGAAATCAAGAAATATCTGCTAGAACCTCCCATTTTGATGCCACCAGTTGATGGAAGATCCTTGATTATGTACTTAACAGTGTTAGACAACTCAATGGGGTGTGTGTTGGGGCAACATGATGAGTCTGGTCGAAAAGAGCAGGCAATATACTACCTTAGCAAAAAGTTTACCGACTGTGAAACAAGATATTCACTGCTCGAGAAAACTTGCTGCGCTTTGGCATGGGCTACTCGCCGACTAAGACAGTATATGTTGACTCATACTACCTTATTGATTTCGAAGATGGATCCAATCAAGTACATATTTGAGAAACCTGCTCTCTCCGGAAGAATTGCAAGATGGCAAATGATCTTGACAGAATATGACATACAGTACACTACTCAGAAGGCCATTAAAGGAAGTGTTGTGGCTGATCATTTGGCTCATCAAGTAGTGGATGATTATCAGTCAATGAGTTTTGAGTTTCCTGATGAAGAAATTATGATTATTACCAAAGAACCTGGACAATATGACGGACCTGAACAAGGATCCCGATGGACTATGGTTTTTGATGGAGCTTCTAATGCACTTGGTAATGGTGTTGGTATTGTGATCAGTTCCCCTGAAGGTTGTCATACCCCGATTACTGCCAGACTTTGTTTCTATTGTACCAATAACATGGCTGAGTATGAGGCATGTATCCTGGGTATCAAAGTTTCCGTTGATATGAAGATTCAGTTCCTTGACGTGTATGGAGATTCAGCCCTGGTAGTAAGTCAGATTAAAGGAGATTGGGATACCAAGCATGATAACCTCATTCCTTACAGAGAGTATGTGTTGTCTTTGATCCCACATTTCAAAGAGATTACCTTTGGACATATTCCACGAAGAGAAAATCAGTTGGCAGATGCATTAGCCACCATGGCATCCATGTTTGAGATTAACTGGGATGATGAAGCTCCCAAGATTACTATTGATAGATTTGAGAAGCCTGCATACTGCAATGAGATTGACACTAAAGAAGCAGAGGAAAAGCCTTGGTTCTATGAAGTGAAAAGATATCTTGAAGCTCAGGAGTTCCCTGAAGGGGCATCTGTCAAAGATAAGAAGTTTCTGAGGAGGTTTTCTGCTAAGTTCTTTTTGAGTAATGGCATTTTATATAAACGCAATCATGACTCAACTTTGCTTCGTTGTGTGGATAAGAAGGAAGCAACAGAGATTATGGAAGATATGCATGATGGGATCTTTGGCACTCATTCTAGTGGTCATACCATGGCAAAGAAGATATTGAGAGCAGGTTACTATTGGTCTACCATGGAAGCTGACTGCTATCAACATTCCAGAACATGTCATAAGTGTCAAATTTATGCTGATAAAGTACATATACCTCCATCACCATTGAATGTGTTGACTGCTCCTTGGCCTTTTGCCATGTGGGGCATTGATATGATTGGTGAGATCAAACCTACTGCTTCTAATGGGCATCGCTTCATCCTGGTGGCTATTGATTACTTCACAAAGTGGGTAGAGGCAGCTTCATTTGCATTTGTTACCAAGAATATTGTGGCTCGATTCATTAAGAATAATCTCATATGTAGGTATGGCATCCCTGAAAGGATTATTACTGACAATGGCTCTAATCTGAACAACACTATGATTACTGATCTTTGCACGCAGCTCAAGATTAAGCATCACAACTCTTCTCCGTATCGCCCGAAGATGAATGGGGCAGTAGAAGCTGCTAATAAGAACATTAAGAAGATTCTACAGAAGATGACTGTTACTTATAAGGATTGGCATGAGAAGTTACCATTTGCTCTTCACGGTTATCGTACTACAATACATACTTCAATAGGGGCAACCCCTTTCTCCTTAGTATATGGTATGGAAGCAGTTCTGTCCATTGAAGTTCAGATTCCCTCCTTAAGAATCATGAAGGATGCAGGCTTGGATGAAGATGAGTGGATTCAGACCCGACTTGACCAGATAAATTTGATTGATGAGAAGAGGTTAGCAGCAGTTTGTCATGGCCAGATGTACCAGAAACGAATGATCAAGGCTTTCAACAAGAAGGTTAAGCCAAAAGTATATCAGGTTGGTGACTTGGTAATCAAGCGTATCATATTACCACAAGGTGATCCTAGGGGCAAGTGGACTCCTACATATGAAGGACCATTTGTGGTCAAAACAGTATTCTCATGAGGTGCCATGATACTTACTACTATGGATGGTGAAGACTTCCCACAGCCTGTAAACGCAGACATAGTTAAAAAATACTACGCATAAAAGAGACCCGCTAGGTTGACTGGCCTAGGCAAAAATAAGGGCATCCCGGCGAACCAAAAGGGTTCGGGCAAAAATTAGGGATATATATATATAAAAATAATGTACACACGGCAAGTCGAAAACCTAAAAAGGCGGCTTGGGCAAAAAAGGGTATCCCGGTGGATTGAAAACCTTAAAGGGCAATCCAGGCAAAAGTTAGGGATTAAAGTGTATGGCTATGCCTCGTTTGGATCACCCATGTGTAAACACCCCAAATTTGCCCTCACCCATTCACACCATGGCTTGTGATCATTTCATATGCATAAATTCAATCATACCATCTCATACCACATTTTTGATTCACTGCATTGGTTCTAAGGCATCTGCATTTAGGGTTTGTGATCTGAATAATCCAAGAGCTTCTTGAGCCACTCCAAAGGTCATCAATCACTTAAAAGGGGTCTATGTGTGTTCTTATACCATATTACATCCTCTCAAAGTCAAAAATGCCAAAGAATCACAAGAACTGGGATTGGTATGGAAGCAGAGCCAAGTTTGACTGCACAGTTGACCTAAAATTAGGGTTTTGGTTTCAGAGGCCATAACTCCAATTTTTTTGGTCATTCTTGTTTCTACTGGTCTCCATATGGTATAGGGAGTATGCATATCAATTTTCATGAAGAAATTCCATGGGGAAGTCATCTGATCAAGGGTTGACTTTTCAGACAAGTCAGTACAAAATCAGGGCATCTGAGGCCCCCAATGACCCAACCAAGGGGTGATCTTCATCATTTTGAGTGTATATGATCTTTATTTGATCATGGAAGAAGGTTGAAGTTCACAAAATTCAAGAATTACAAGTTTTTGCAAAGTTGACTTTTTAGGGCATGGTTGACTTTTAAGGAATATGTCATTTTATGCCATTTTTCAACCCTTGCTTTTTGATACAAAAATGCTTCAAATGGAAAAACTTTGGTCATGAAAGTTGTAGATTAGATCTTTCCCTTTTCAAAAAGTACAATAACATGATCTAATTCATTTTGGATCAAAAGTTATGGTGTGTCAAAGTTGGCAAAAATCACTAATTTTCAAGACATGCACCAAATGAGAAACTTGCAAAAACTTTGTACCAAGGCATTTGTAGCTTCTAGTTCATGTCTAACCATTACACAAACATCACATGTGACCTAAAAATCAGATTTGAACCAAAACTTCTCATGTTTCATGGCTTGTGGGATGAGAAAGTTTCATATGAACCAAAAGTGATCAACTTGCAAAAACTATCATCACACCTCACCCACTTGTTGCCTTGGCTGCTGAACCATGCTAGCATCCCTCACACACCATGCTGCGCCAGCCCACACCTTTGTACTAGCCTAGAACATCACCCATGCCTCTCTTACAAAAAGGTTGACAATTTGCAAAAGGTAACTTACCTATCACAGCAGGCCAGGTCACATCATCTGACCAATGAGATTATTTTATGCAAGCCAAATGCTAGCCATTACACATAACAAGCAAGGCTGAAGCTCACCACAACTCAGCATACACAAACTCACTCCAACTTGCATTTTTCTTCGAATCTCTCTACACAAGCCTAAAACACAAAAAACAACTCCACTGATCAACTCATCTCACTTCACTGACCAGAAACCAACCATTGTTTTGGCCTGAAACCTCCCATATCACAAACACGATTTTCACACTCCCTTGGCCTGAGCTTCTGCAAACTCACTCAAGAGGCTGTTTAAACTCCAACCAAGTATCCAAAGCTTCAAAGGGGGATCATTGGGACCTGTTTGAGCCAAAGAACCATCCAGAAAGCTCCTGAATCAAAAGCTCAATCTCAGGTGACTCCATGAAATTTTTTTCCAGAACTCTATTTTCTTGTTAGAATCTTGTTTTGTATGTTGCACTGATCATTGGGATCTATTTACTTTTGAAAATGAGCAAGAAATGAGTATGTTATGGTGTTCTGAAAGTTTGACCTAGAAATTTCTTTGCTTCGATTCTTGTTTGTGTTTGAGTTTAAACATGATTTGGTGCTAGATTCGTGCTTAGGATAGTTAGTAGATGATTTCTGGAGAGTTAGAGCTCCTAAAATGGCCTGGAGAGAGAGATTGATTTTTGAATTGAACGGGGAAGATGACCGGAACACTGTTCCGGTCACCTGAGGGTGTTTAACGGTGAGATTAGGGTTTAAACATTAATTAGCTGAGTTTGAATGTGGTCCGTTCATTTGCGCGCGTGGTCAGCTCCCGCCCTTGCCAGTTTGAATCTCACACGTTGGATCTGATTACTTTTACTTTTTCAGTTTAAAATTCATTTATTTTCATATTTATTTCATTTGTTTTGTACAATTTATTTAAAATAGCAAAAATGTTTTAAAAATTATGAAACTTTTTGTCAAGAGTTTCATTAATTTTTAAAACACAAAAATATTTTTATTTTCATTTTTAGCATTTAAAAAGTATTTTAAAATATTTAAAAGTTTATTTTTAATTGATTAATGAGAATTAATTTATTAAAAATACTTTTAGGTATTTAAAAATCACCAAAAAATTCATGAAATGTTCTAAGACATTTAGAAACATTGTCCAACCCTCAAACCAAATTTATTTTTTGATCTTGATGCATTTTGAGAATTTTCCATTGAATTAAAATCATTTTTATGCATTATTTTGATCCAAAGTTCCAAAAATCATTTCTGCCTATCCATGAAGAGTTGGACATTGATTCTTTTTGCATTGCATTGTGTTTAGCATGTAGTTTGTGAGATTAAATGGCCATGATTTGATCTTTCATTTTCAATTTGTTTGGCATTTCTTTTGTTTGGAAACCCTAAAACCCTAGAAATCTTAAGAAAACCATAACTTGAAATTGGTTAGGAGTTGAGACCTCTCCTTTGGGCATTGGTTTAGTATAGGATTAGGGGTCCTTTGAGTGGCATTTTCATTTTTTTTTTATCTTAGGGTTTGCTTCTGATTTTGGCTTTTGTTTGATGTATTGTCCATAAACCCTAGTTTGGGCTTCCATATGCATCCATCTTGCATTCTCTTGCATAACATGACTTGCCATGACATTTCAAGCATCCATTTGATTCATTTGACATCATAAGACATATTGAAAGCATGTTTGATCATTACATCATGTATTTGCCATGTTGTATGCCATGTGCACTTCATAACTTTTCATGTATGTACATGCTTCTTAACTTGCTTCATTTGCATTCATGAACTTGTATGATCATCTCCATGTGTTGTCTCATGTTTATAGCATCCCATAGCATCATTAGCATCATGTAAATGCTTCTGGTTTTGTTTCTCATCATGTCATCTCATCCCATTTTGCATTGCATTGCATTTCTTTCCTAACCTTTCAGGTGGTAAGTGATTTTGAGAAGTGAATTTGCCTTCACTTCTCACAACTTTTCTTTTCATCTCTCTTGCATCCATGTTGCATTTTTATATGTGTTTGGGTTTGAGCTTGCTCATTCTTCTTCTTCCCACTTTCTTTCTTCAAGTGACTTGACTTCTTGAATGAAGCAAGTTGCTTTGCTTCTCTTGATCCTTTCATCTGCTTCCTGTTGATTCCATTGAAGATCTTTCTTGTTTAACCTCACAAACCTTAGGAACAACCAAGCATGACAATGATTAGGGTTTTGATTAGTCTCCCCTCTTAGTTTTACCTTTGTGTCTTCTTTGAGTCTTCTCTTCTCATCTCATAATCAGGGACTAAACCCTAAAGGCTCTAAGGCTTTGTGATTAAGCTTATGCCTGCATCCTTCTATTAGGATGGAGTGTATAACTTTAATCCTAAGTGTTAAACCCTTAATGTGTTTAAATCTCTTAATCAATTCACATAATAATCATCAAGACATCACACTTGTAACTTGGGCCTTGCATTAGGGTTCTAATTCTTCCTTAAATGGTTAAGAAGGACTAACCCTAGTGTTAATGGACAAGTCCCCCTCAAGTTGTCTTACAAATCATAAAAATCACTTCATCATCATACCATTAAATAAAATCCACTTAATCAAAGGCTTGTTTTGTCATGAGTTTAATCCCTAATCATGGATTAAGTTGAGGAGCTTTCCTCAGCTTAAACATTCTCATCTATTATCCTTCTATTAGGATGGTGTAATGAGTCTGTTTAATCCCTGATTATGGTTTAATCTCATTACTTAACACTAAACAAAAACACCAAAAACATCTAAATAATCACAAGTAGGTTAATGATCTTAATCCTACATCAAAGGTGATTAAGTGTGAGAAGCTGACTTCACACTTGAGGTATTCTCATTACCCCTAATCAGAGGGAAGATGTGATGAGTTTACTAAATCCATTGGTTTAGGCTTAAGCTCATTAATCTATGACAAAATTCCAAAAGCAATAAAAGATTAAAAGCACAAAAACAAACAATAATCGTCTCCTCTGGGATTCTTTTCTCATCTCATTCACTCACAACCGAGAACTTGCTTCTTCCGTCTAATGCAAGACAGTTTGCACCTGAGCCAGACAGGTCATACACTTGAGCATAGACAAGTAAGCAGTTCACAAGTCAACTTACCTTTCAGTCTCTTTGGGTCGAACTACGGTGTTCTGACTTCCTCATTGCACGAGAGGATACGTAGGCATGACTTAACAGTTATCGAACAAAAGTCTCTGTATATTCCCCCTCCTCCAGCTCATTTCTTCAAGCCTCATGATCATGAGCATACTCTTTCCTTACACTGACACTTCACTTATGCACTTCACACTTCTCTTACACTGACACCTGTACATTTCTTTTCCAGCTATTTTACACACAGATTGCACTGACACTACCCCTTTAAAACACAAATCTTTTAAGCGTGGATCCCGTCGAGTACGGCGGACAATCTGGGTGCTAATACCTTCCCAGGTTGTAACCAACCCCCTTTCTCAGTCTCTCTGGTTCGCAACCGTCTTATCCATATCTTTCTAGGTCTATGCAGCATTGCCTTTCCTCCGGGATAAAAATGCCTAGCTGGCGACTCTATTCATCTCCAGTGAGTTCACTCCTGTGTGTTCTCGTTGTTCCTCTCGCCGACCGTTCGCGTTTGTACCATATCTGGGCCATTTCCAATTTATCGGGAGCGACAGCTTGGCGACTCTGCTGGGGAAGCCTTATGCTGTAACCAGGGCTTCTGGTTCTTTTTGTGGGTTCCTCCTAGCGCTTGATTTATTTGTGTTTACTGGGGTGTTATGTGCTACTTGTGTTTGTATACTTGTTTTATTTTTACTGCTTTATGTACAGTTGCTTTACTGCTTTCTTTATTGCTTTTGTATATATCATACTGTCATGCTGCTGGCTGGATCTGGTTTTTGTTTTGATGGGTGGGTGATTCATTGAGAGTTAAGGTCCTACACCTGGGACCTGAGTGACACCTAGGCTAGAGTGAATCATATTCTTTCCCATTCCATCTCGGTCTGGTGCGGGAATATGAAACACGGTTCAGATATGGGTTTCTTCTTGAGAACTCTGTGTTGCAGATTTCCTGCAGTACTAGGGCTATCTGGGAAGCCTGCTAAGTCTGGATGACCTTTTAGTACTGACCTTCAGAAACTGAGGTGAATTAGAGGAGGAACTTTTATGGTTATTGTAAACATTGTACCTCCGGGTTAGAAGTGTTTACACTTATCATAACTGATCCAAGTCTGAGGATCCTTGTTTTAGAACACCGCCTGTGAGGGGGTTGGACTGTTTACAGGTTTGCAGGTACCTTGACCTCAGAATACCCTGTTACTTTGATTAAGAATACTCCATGTTGGAACAGTTCTTGTGATTCTAAACCCTGGACATGTGGCTCTTTATTTGAGCCCCCCACCTTGGTTACTGGACTTATAGACCTCCATCTGGATTTCTTACACACATGGACTTATATCAGAGCTCTTGATCAGATCCAGCTCAGTCACAAACCCCTTGCATATCATGTGCATACATAATCATTGCATCATATTGACATTTGCTTATTTGTGTTTCAGGGTATCCATCTTCATTTGGTTTTGGTTTTGACCCCATCTTCAGTATTGACCTATCTTCATCAGCACTTGCTTCAGCTATCAACTATCTACTTCAGCCAATCAGTGGCCCATCTCTTCAGTACCCTCATCAGCACTTGTCTCTACTCAGTCTCAACATCATGGCACCTAAAAAGAGCAACATCACCTACCACTTCTTCCAGCCAGAGTTAGCAGACATCAGGAGGATTCAGACCCTGATCACTCCAGACCATATACCATTGTTCAGGGAACACCATGGAGATATACTTGATATGGTTATGGATCTGGACCCCTCACAGAGAAGCCTGATCCACACTTGCCTTCAGTTTTATGATACCCCACTGAGATGTTTCACTTTTCAGGACTTTCAGCTGGGCCCCTTATTGGAAGAATACTCATCATTAGTTGGTATACCTATCAGGGGTGGAGTCCCTTTCAACCCTGAGATGGTCTTTCCTGGTAATGAAGAGGTAGCAAAGGCATTGCATCTGGAACCAGTCCTGATTGGGCAGCATATGACTTCTAAGGCTGGAATCCCTGGCCTGCATCTAGATTTCTTGATCTCTCAAGCTACCCTGAAAGCTTCTTTAGGAGAGTGGAAAGCAGTCTGTGCTTTATTGGCCTTGAGCATATATGGGATCATATTATTTGCAGATGAGCCTCGATTTGTTAGCAAGAATGCAATCCATCTTTTCATCCTGAAGAACCCAGTACCCACTTTATTGGGGGATCTCTACTATTCAGTGCATCAGAGGAATGAAAAGCAGAGGGGAAGATTAGTAAGATGTTGTGCTCCATTGTTCCATACTTGGCTTCTCAGGCATTTGCCCAGGACAGATGCATTTTTGAACCCTCATCAGCAGAGAAACTGGGCTGGAAGACTTACTACTCTAACTTCAGCTGATATCAGGTGGTGCACTCAAAGCACAAAAGGCAGGGATATCATCACCAGCTGTGGGCATTTTCCCAATGTGCCCCTAATAGGAGTTAAGGGTAGTATTAATTACAACCCTCTGCTGTTCAAAAGACAACTGGGCTATGCACTGGTCCACACTCCTAAGGCACAAGATTTGGTTGAGACTCTTTATTGTGAGAACAAGCTTAATCTAGCTATTGTTAGGCAGGCAGCCTGGGCCTGGGACAATGTGCAGACTAAGGGGGTAACCATCCTGGGGAAGTGTAACAATGTGGCATCAGCGCAATACTATGATTGGTCCCATGCCAGGGCTCAATTCTCTGGGATGCCCTTTACTATTGAAGATATGCCTGGGCCTTCCACAACACCACCTCCAGCAACTGTCAGCTTGGAGGAGTTTGAGAAGTTGAAAGAAAGAAATGAGAAGCTGACTCAAGCTCTACAGAAGACCCTCTGGGAGAGGAGTGATGGCAGACTGGATATTGAGAGGTTGGAGAAGTTGAAAGTGGAGCATCTGGCTAGAATTGAGAAGTCTGAAGATTACATTAAGAAGTCTAGGGCTGGAGAACAAATCCTGAAGAATGCTTGCAAGGAAGCCCAATTCCAGAAAGCCAGGACAGACTTGTATCTGAAGGAGAGTCAGGCTAGGTGGGTCAGGATCACCGAGGCTCGTACTCTGGAGGACAAGAGGGTCCAAGACAAGATAGAGCAACTGGAGGCTAGTGCAAAAGAGCAGCAGGAAGCCCTGGCAGCAGCCCAGAGGGAGATATCAGAGCTGAAGATCAGAGCTGGAGTGAAGAGGTCAAAGGACCAAAGTCAACACAAGAAGCTAACTGCAGCTGTTACTACCCGGAACCTCCTTATCAGGAATCTCACGGAGCGTCCGGCTGATCCTGTGACCGAAGCACTTCTCAAGGAAGTTCGGGAGGATGAGTTTGGTCTTGGTGTTTGACCATTTGTTTGTTGTTGCTTTCATTCCATGTACTTTTATTTTCTTGTAATGAATTTTGACCCCTCAGAGGGCTTGTGTTTGTAAACAAACTATGTACCATTGGCCTTTTGTAATATATGTTTAGTTTGTTCCATCCGAGTTTACTTCAAAAGCAACATCAACAGCATCTTCAAGGGTCTGGAAGGGTCAAAACTGAATGCCAAGCCGGATACCTTGAGAACAAATAAGCATACTGCATTGCATGCTAACCCTTTGTTTGTTTTGTAGGTTTTTTTGTTTTGTTGTTGCTAACTCTGTTGTGATGTTCAGGAACTATTGCTCGACGCCGGGTATTTCCCCTCAACCGTCTGCACCGATATCCAACCCGTAACAACCTTCCGGGCATACAGATGGATCAAATGCAACAGGACCTTACAGAGGTCAGGAACCAAATGACCAACGAAAGGTTGGAAATGAGGAACCAAATGACACAGTTTATGGAAGTAATGAACAACATGGCTCAAAGCCAGGAGAGGCTCAGAGCACTGGTGGAAGGGAGAAATCAGGAAGATCATCAGCCAGGGACTGCTGGGACTAGCAACAATGAAAGAGTCCAACCTCATGTCATCCCCCAGTCTTTGGACCCCACCTCCATCCAGAGGCCAACATCCCTGTCAATATACAAGGGACTGCCACAGCAGGGAGGGTACTGCAAGAAGACCCCCAAGAAGACCAGTTCACAGTAATGGGAGCTGGGGAAGAAGCTTATGATAGAAGGCTGGATGAGATAGCTGAGAAATTAAGATCCTTAGAGTCTCAAAACTCTTTGGGTTTTGATGTTATGGATATGGGCTTGGTAGATGGGGTCAGGATTCCCCACAAGTTTAAGCCACCATGCTTTGAAAAGTATAATGGGACTTCCTGTCCCCGGACCCATCTACAATCTTTTCTCGGGAGGCTAAAGGCCTATACCATGGACGAGAAACTGTGGATGTTCTATTTCGAGGATAGCTTGACTGGAGCTTCGAGGGAATGGTATTCCCATCTGACAAGAGCAACTATTAGATGCTGGAAGGACCTGGCAGAGGCCTTCATCAGACAGTATCAGTATAATCTGGATATGGCACCCAACAGGACCCTCCTAATGGGAATGTCACAGTCATCTAGAGAGAGCTTCCGAGAGTATGCTCAAAGATGGAGACAGCTTGCTGCTGCTGTCCAGCCACCTATGTCAGAAAGGGAGATGGCTGATATGTTCATGAACACCCTTCAGGGGACTTACATTGATAGGCTAGCTGCTTTCTCATCTACCAGCTTTGCAGATGTAGTCATAGCCGGGGAGAGAATTGAAAGCCTATTGAAGATGGGTAAGATCTCAGACAACGGTGCAAGCTCATCCAGTAATGCAAGAAAGCCTTTTGCGGGCCCAAGAAGGACTGGTGAGACCAATGCCATCCACACCAACAGGAGCAGGCCCCAATATGTTCATAGATCCGTGGCAGCAGTCACCATTCCCGCACCAGCTCATCCACAACCAGCCTATCAACCTCCGCAGCAAAATTATCAGCAACAACCTCAGTACCATCAACAAAATCAGTATCCTCCGAGAAATTACAACAACAGCAACACCAACAACAATAACCAGCAAAGGCCATTCCAGCAGAGGCCATCTCAAGCCAACAGGGTGATCGATCCGATCCCTATGCCATATGCTACATTGCTGCCACAACTCCTGAAACTCAACCTAGTTGAGCTAAAGACATTGGCACCTCCAGATCCCAACAGTCTACCCAGGAATTATGACTCCAACGCCAGATGTGCCTTTCATTCAAACGCACCTGGTCATAGTACAGAAAAGTGCAGAGCCTTGCACATGAAGGTACAAGACCTGGTAGACTCTAAGGCCCTGAATTTCGCACCACCACCCAATGTCAACAAAAATCCTATGCCACACCACGGTGGTCCCAGAATCAACGCTATTGAAGAAGACAAGCCGTCTTATTTGGTA
Source organism: Lathyrus aphaca (assembly GCA_963966055.1). Lineage (NCBI taxonomy): Eukaryota > Viridiplantae > Streptophyta > Magnoliopsida > Fabales > Fabaceae > Lathyrus > Lathyrus aphaca. Next base: position 389,680,472 of record OZ014524.1, read on the forward strand.
ACCAGTGTGGGTCAGATTCGGACGCCGTTGGTAGAAATTAAGGCTCAGCTCCTCGAATGTCACATGTTCCCGGGGTGTGAGTTAGGGTGTGCTTACTGCAATATTTCAGTAAATGGGTGCGATAACCTGAGGAATGGCATAGATGGTCTCATTCAGAGTGGCCAACTTCAGATCACCACATCATTTCCAACAAATCCCGCAATCTCATCAGCAACAGTTCCGGTATCTCCTACAACTGCAACAACCATTGTTCCTGACAATTCTTCGGCTTCATCAACAAGTACTTCATCTATCATCTCAACTGATCAGTTATCAACAAATTTTTCTTCTACAACTTCAGCACCACTCCAATTTGAATCTCCTACAACAACAACGTCCATCCTTCCAACAATGTCTCCTACAACTCCAGCAACAAACTCTGAAGATGTCTCAACTGTCACAATATTTTATGATCCTGAAAACAACTCTGCCTACAACTCAGAAGGTGCTGCTCCCATCAGAGCACCAGTCACAATTTATTATGATCCGCAAACTATCACAGTCCCTTCTGCAGCTGCCATCAGTCCAGTCACTGTCACAGTGCCTGGACCAGTACCTTATGAAAGCAATAGGGCCATCCCTTGGCACTACGGCTCTGACGTATACTGCGAAGGAAAGAAAATCACCCTTGAACCATCAACACCTGCACCACAAATAGACAATGTGGAAGGAGGCGGAGGCTTCACTCGAAGCGGACGTCTCTTTGCGCCACAAATTCAAAGACCCACTGCCGAAGCAGAAGCTGCTGCCAAGGCAAAAGGAAAGAGCCCGGTGCAGGAAGATCAAGCTGCTAAGGAAGCTTTGAAAACACCATTCGATCAAGAAGTTGATGAGTTTATGAGAATCATCAAAAAGAGTGATTACAAAATAGTGGATCAGCTTCACCAGACGCCATCCAAGATCTCTATCCTATCACTGCTTATGTGCTCCGAAGCCCATCGGAATGCATTACTCAAAGTCTTGCACGCAGCTTACGTGCCTGAAGAGATCACCGTCAATCAGTTGGAAACCGTGGTTGGAAATGTTACTGCTAGCAATGGGCTAGGGTTCACCAATACTGACTTGACAACGGAAGGCCGCAACCATAACAAGGCCTTGCACATCACCATGGAATGTAAAGGTGCAGTCCTTTCCCATGTGCTGGTAGACACAGGATCATCCCTTAATGTTTTACCGAAAAAGGCCCTGGTGAAGCTAGAGTATGAAGGATTAGCATTGCGTCCCAGCAACCTGGTAGTAAGAGCCTTTGATGGTTCTAAGAGATCGGTTATGGGAGAAATTGAGCTGCCTGTGACGATTGGCCCGCAAACCTTTAAAACGATCTTCTATGTGATGGACATTCAGCCTGCCTACAGCTGTTTGTTGGGTAGACCATGGATTCATGCCGCTGGCGCAGTAACGTCTACCCTTCACCAGAAGTTAAAATTTGAGTGGGAAGGCCAAGTCGTTACTATCTGTGGGGAGGAGGATATATTTGTTAGCCATCTGGCTACTTATAAGTATATTGAGATGGATGGGGAGATCCATGAAACAATGAGCCAAGGATTTGAGGCCTTGAATGTTAATGAAGCATCTGCTGTATCCGGAATCTCCATGTCATCTTACCAACAGGCCCGGAAGGTTGTTGAAGAAGGAGCTGCCCAAGGCTGGGGCAAGGTTCTATCTGTGGAGGAGAAGAAAGACAAGTTTGGGTTGGGTTACAGACCAACTCAACAAAATCAAGCAGAGGCTGCTGAGAAGCCCGGTTTTGTTAGTGGGGGGATGCTCACCCCTGATGCTATCAACAATTTGGAAGACGAGCTGGAAGAGGAGCGCAATCTGGAGAATTGGATTCGTCCAAAGATCCCGGGGAGCAGTATCTCAAACTGGTCTTCCCAGGAAATTATAAGAGTTACTCATGCAGAGTAATTATTATTTCCTGTATTTTTATAGCATGCATCAAAGTCTTGCATCTTGCCCAAGATGACAAGACTCATTTTGTAATCGGGCCATCTGTACTTTTTGTGCAAACAAGATTAATTAATGAAATATCAGACATCGTTTTTGCAAATGAGTCTTCTTTCTTTTTTTCGCTCACTGTTTTTCCATTTTTCTTTTTGTACAAAAAATAAATGGCGATGTTTTCAAAATGATAACTTTAGTTCACTTTTTAAACAAGATTAAAATCAATCACTAAACTGAACAAACTGAACCCTTGCAGAGAGTGCCTTCCAGACAGCACCGACAACAGCACGGCTACGACTTCGTATGACTCTGACAATCCGATCAATCAAGCCGATGAAGGGGTTGAAGAAGAATATGAGCTTCCTGAAGAGCTAGCCAGGTTGTTGAGACAAGAGGAAAAGGTTATTACTCCTCACCAGGAGGAGGTTGAAGTGATTAATCTTGGTACAGATGAAGACGTGAAAGAGGTTAAAATCGGGGCCTGCCTGCAAGACTCAGTGAAGAGACAACTGATTGATCTGCTTCAAGAATATGTGGATGTTTTTGCTTGGTCGTATCAAGATATGCCAGGGTTGGACACCGACATTGTTGTGCACAAGCTGCCTTTGAGAGAAGAATGCCCACCGGTTAAACAGAAGTTGCGCCGTACTCGCCCAGACATGGCAATGAAGATCAAGGAAGAGGTACAAAAGCAATGGGACGCCGGGTTCCTTGCTGTAACTAGCTACCCGCCGTGGGTTGCTAACATAGTACCTGTGCCTAAGAAGGATGGTAAGGTAAGAATGTGTGTTGACTACCGGGATCTGAACAGAGCCAGCCCAAAAGATGACTTCCCATTACCTCACATTGATGTATTGGTGGATAACACGGCTCAGTTCTCGGTATTCTCCTTCATGGACGGATTTTCAGGATACAATCAGATCAAGATGTCACCTGAAGACATGGAGAAGACAACCTTCATTACACCTTGGGGCACGTTCTGTTACAAAGTGATGCCATTCGGGCTGAAGAATGCTGGTGCAACATATCAACGGGCTATGGTGACATTATTCCACGATATGATCCATAAAGAAATAGAATGTTATGTGGATGACATGATCGCCAAGTCCCTTACAGAGGAAGATCACCTGGTAAATCTGCTGAAGTTGTTCAAGCGTCTGAGGAGGTACCAACTGAAGCTGAACCCCAACAAATGCACATTCGGGGTGCGATCTGGTAAGCTGCTGGGCTTTATTGTAAGCGAGAAGGGGATTGAAGTTGACCCTGATAAAGTCAAAGCTATTCAAGAGATGCCTGCACCGAAAACTGAGAAAGAAGTTTGGGGGTTCTTAGGTCGATTGAACTACATTTCACGGTTCATATCTCACCTCACATCAACCTGTGAACCTTTGTTTAAGCTGTTAAGAAAGGAACAAACGGTCAGGTGGAATGAAGACTGCCAGAAAGCTTTTGACAAGATCAAGGGGTATTTGCAAGAACCTCCAATCCTTATGCCTCCAGTTGAAGGAAGACCTCTGATAATGTACTTGACAGTATTAGAAGAGTCTATGGGGTGTGTGCTGGGCCAGCATGACGAGTCTGGTCGAAAAGAGTATGCAATATACTACCTAAGCAAAAAGTTTACCGACTGTGAACAACGTTATTCACTGCTCGAGAAAACTTGTTGTGCTTTAGCGTGGGCTGCTCGCCGACTGAGACAGTATATGTTGACCCACACTACTTTATTGATCTCCAAAATGGACCCAGTCAAGTACATTTTCGAGAAGCCAGCTCTTACCGGACGGGTTGCAAGATGGCAGATGATCCTCACAGAATATGACATCCAATACACATCTCAGAAAGCCATCAAGGGCAGTGTATTGTCTGAATACCTTGCTGAGCAACCCATTGATGACTACCAGCCTATGAAATTTGACTTCCCTGATGAAGACATCATGTTCATAAAAGCGAAAGATCATGAAGAGCCTGTTCACACGGAAGGGCCTGACCCGGAAGAAGAATGGACTATGATGTTTGACGGGGCTGTTAACATAAATGGTCGTGGTGTTGGTGCAGTACTCATTACACCCAAAGGAATTCACATGCCTTTCTCGGCAAAACTCACTTTCAACTGCACTAACAACGAAGCTGAATACGAAGCTTGCATTATGGGTCTTGAGGAAGCCATTGACCTCAGGATCAAGACATTGACTGTATTCGGAGATTCAGCTCTGGTAGTTAATCAAACCAACGACAAATGGTACACACACCAGGATCATCTGATACCTTACAGGGATTATACAAGGAGGTTATTGACTTTCTTTACAATAGTCAAGCTTGAGTATATCCCTCGGGACGAGAATCAGTTTGCAGATGCTCTTGCTACCATTTCATCCATGATCAAAGTTCAAGCTGCCAACTTTGTGCCTCAGATTTCAGTGTCCAGACTCGACAGACCAGCATATGTGTTTGCGGCAGGTATTGTCAAAGACGATAAGCCTTGGTTCCATGACATTAAATGCTTCTTGGAGGATCAAACATACCCACCTGGGGCATCTTCCAATGATAAGAAGACTTTGAGAAGGCTTGCTGGTAGTTTCTTTCTGAACACTGATGGGTCTTTATACAAAAGGAACTTTGATATGGTACTCCTCAGATGTGTTGACAAGACATAAGCAGATTTGTTGATGCATGAAGTGCACAAAGGATCTTTTGGTACCCATGCAGGAGGGCATGCCATGGCTAAGAAGTTGCTAAGATCAGGTTATTACTGGATCACAATGGATGCAGACTGTTGTGCCTATGCCAGAAAATGTCATAAATGCCAGATTTATGCAGACAAGGTGCATGTGCCTCCCAATCCTTTGAACATAATGTCTTCGCCATGGCCCTTTGCTATGTGGGGCATTGATATGATCGGCAAGATTGAGCCAACTGCTTCAAACGGCCACAGATTCATCTTGGTCGCCATTGATTATTTCACCAAGTGGGTTGAAGCAGCCTCATATGCAAATGTTACGAGACAAGTGGTAGCCAGATTTCTGAAGAGAGATATCATTTGTCGATATGGAGTTCCCGAGCGAATCATTACTGATAATGGTTCCAATTTAAACAACAAAATGATGGCTGAGTTATGCCGGGACTTCAAGATCCAACACCACAATTCCTCTCCTTACAGGCCAAAGATGAACGGCGTTGTTGAGGCAGCAAACAAGAATATTAAGAAGATTGTGCAAAAGATGGTGGTCACATACAAAGACTGGCATGAAATACTACCATTTGCCTTGCATGGGTACCGCACGTCAATCAGGACATCCACTGGGGCAACACCGTATCAGCTTGTGTATGGTATGGAAGCAGTCCTACCTGTCGAAGTTGAATTACCCTCCCTCCGAGTTTTGATGGATGTTAAGCTGAACGAAGCAGAGTGGGTCAGGTCCCGATACGAGCAACTGAGTCTGATTGAAGAAAAAAGATTGGCTGCAATCTGTCATGGGCAGCTGTATCAGAAAAGGATGAAGAGAGCCTTCGATCAGAAAGTCAGGCACCGAGAGTACCAAGTAGGAGATCTTGTGCTGAAAAGAATCCTTCCTCCTCATACAGACCACAGGGGCAAATGGACTCCAAATTATGAAGGGCCATTCGTGGTAAAGAAAGTTTTCTCTGGTGGAGCACTGATGCTCAGCACCATGGATGGTGAAGACTTCCCGTCCCCTGTGAATTCGGATGCAGTTAAAAAATACTTCGCATAAAAATGACCCGCTGGACATAAAAACAGAATGTAAGTCCAGGCAAAATAGGGCATCCCGGCGAGTCAAAAACAGAATAAAAGACTCGGGCAAAAATAAGGGAAAATAAACAAAAAAAAATGTACACCCGCTGAGTTGAAAAGCCGCATTGGACAACTCAGGCAAAAATGGGTATCCCGATGGATTGAAAACCCGAAAGGGCGATCCATGCAAAATAAGGGAATAAGCGAACAACTGCATTCTGAATTCGTCTGTATTATCCACAACTTGGTAAACCTCCAGAGGATCAAGCTTCAATCAGAACCAACCTTCTCCAGAACGCAAGATGAGAAGAACGTCAAAAGTCATACGAGTCATAGCGGAAGAGGAAGCTCCTCAAAGCGTCGTCAACATCGCCAGCACTTTGTTTCTCAATTTGTAACAATCTCCTCATTTCAGGAGATATGTTTCCTTGACTGTATCTTGCCAATTCAGGGCACATGAATTAATAAAATCAGATTTTCCAGTCATGTCTCGTCTTATACATTTTTTATTTGCAAAGGATGTCTGATGTCTCTAAAAAACTGATTGCATAAGTACAGATATTTTTCTTCAAAAACACATGCTTACAAGGAATATACTTACTCTCGAAAGTGCTTAACTCCTATGACGGAATCCAGTAAAGGATGCCTCGGGATCATTTGTGCGTTTCCTTATCTTTGCAGAGGTGCAGATATCCAGAACGCCCCTTGGGGCATGCAAGATACATCCCAGCAAGCTGGCAAATCGACACTCGCTCTTGGCACCAGAGGTGTTTTCTCCCCAGCTGAGTTGCCAACAACTTTCCCCAGCCAGTTGCCACTTGCCAATTTCCCCAGCCAGTTGCCACTTGCCAATTTCCCCAGCCGTAGTGCCAATCATTCTTCCCCAGCAGAATGCAGAAGTCAGGGAACCATCTCCCTACAGAATCCTCGGCCTCTTTTCAGAAGAGCAACGCATGAAGGAGTCACAACAGAGTACAGAAGGCTTCTACAAACCCCAGCTGGGTCCCTCATTACCAGGATGGGTCTATCAGTGACCTATATCCCCAAGCAGATGCATCTCTTCGGATCCACCAGTAATCTCATCCCCAGCTGGGATGTCCATTGCAACAGATCGACCAGAGATCTCCATGGCAGCGGGATCCAAATCCCGGACCGTTATCTTTGCATAATCATGACATTTGCATCATATTCACCCACAAAGCGTAGCATTTCGTCTAATACGGAGCATTACGGCAAAAATCAAACACATAGCATAATCATAAGCCATGTTACGAATCGAATACTTGTGACTAGTAACCATTCATCAGAATGCAGAATACTTTCCCCAAAGTCCCCACCAGGGTCCCCAGCAAAAGCAGTTGCCTCACAAATCACAAACACCAGTACATACTCCTTTTGACGCCCGACCGTGTCATCACTCCCCAGTAAAGTCGCCGAACACTCTTTACAAACAAGATCACCCGTATTACAGATACTTCCTGACACCCGTCCGTGTCATATCCCCAGCGGAAAGCCAAGGACATCCTCTTTGCACTCACATATACTTATATACATTTTCTTGACACCCGTCAGTGTCGTATCCCCAGCGCAGTCGCCTACACTTTCACAACCCATATACTTGTTGATACTATACTTCTCTCCCTTTCGACACTCGTCCGTGTCACTCTCCCCAGCAGATAAAAAACTCATCTATACAATATTCACATTCATACTTATACAGATACTCGTCCGCATCTTGTATACACCATTTATATCCCCACAGATTCGACGTTGGTTCATGTTCTTTGTTAACCAGTTGGTACTCGTCTGTACCATCATCTCAGAATATGCGTCAAGTGTTTGTTTCTACATGATACTCGTCCGTATCATAATCTTAAGGATGCTCGTCCGCATCTTTAATCCATACACTGTGTCAAACATTCATGTCTTCTTGAATATAGATACTCGTCTGTGTCTACTATTCCCCAGAAGAGTCCCTTCAGATTCAACACTCGTCCGTGTTCTTTGTTAACCCGTTGATACTCGTCCGTATCATCATCTCTGAACACGTGTCAGTTTGTTTCTACCCGATACTCGTCCGTATCGTAGTCTTAAGGATGCTCGTCCGCATCTTTGATCTATACACAACACCTAAACACTTATACTTTCTTTTCTTGGTTGTAAACACTCGTCCGTGTTTACTATATCCCCAGTAGATCGCAAAGTAAGCAATTTTTTCTTCTTATCTGACGCTCGTCCTGTGTCATGATAAAACTTGAGAGCAGCCGTACCCTGCTAGGTGGTCGTCCTCCACCTCTTGATGGTCGTCCTCCATCATGCTCATCCGATGGCCGTCCCCATCGTTGACTTTTAGCAGCCGTCCCCTGCTAGGTGGTCGTCCTCCACCTCTTGATGATCGTCCTTCATCATTTTATCCAATGGCCGTCCCCATTGTTGATTTTTGGTTATCTGACATTCGTCCTATGTCATGAGAAGCCTCGAGAGCAGCCGTCCCCTGCTAGGTGGTAGTCCTCCACCTCTTGATGGTCGTCCTCCATCATTCTCGTCCGATGGCCGTCCCCGTCGTTGACCTTTTATCCGGCATTCGTCCTATGTCGCGATACTTTCGGCAGCCGTACCCTGCCAGGTGATCGTCCTTCACCTTAGATGACCGTCCCTCATCTTAACCCCAACAGAGCAGCCGTCCCCTGCTAGGTGATCGTCTTTCACCTTTGATGACCGTACCTCATCATCTGTTTATTTCATTTATTCTTTAACCCGATGGCCGTCCTCGTCGTGGTCCCTTTTCTTTTTAGCCCGATGGCCGTCCCCATCGTTGGTTACTTTGCTTTATGAACTTGATGGCCACCCCCGTCATGTTTCATTAACTCCCAGAGAATCTTACAACTTTATCTTGATGGCCGTCCCCATCATAATCTTATTTTTCCCAGCTAGTCGGCCGTCCCCGTCTTGGCTTTACTTTTGATCCCCAGCATGTTGGCCGTCCCCGTCATTGCTATTTACCCAGCAGTCGTCCTCTGCTCGACGGTCGTCCTCCGTCGCCCGCACTTTACAATATGCTTTATTTTCCTTTTACAATCTATATCCCTTTTCGTCTTCATTCTGTGAGTGCAAATTTTGGACTGTCTTTGGTATTCAACCACAAGTTATCTTGTTTGCCTGTTAAGCCGATGCTTACATCCTGCACAGCTAACTCATGTTTGAATAGGGGCAGCTGTAAACACCCCAAATTTTCCCTCACCCATTCACACCATGGCTTGTGATCATTTCATATGCATAAATTCAATCATACCATCTCATACCACATTTTTGATTCACTGCATTGGTTCTAAGGCATCTGCATTTAGGGTTTGTGATCTGAACAATCCAAGAGCTTCTTGAGCCACTCCAAAGGTCATCAATCACTTCAAAGGGGTCTATGTGTGTTCTTATACCATATTACATCCTCTCAAAGTCAAAAATGCCAAAGAATCACAAGAACTGGGATTGGTATGGAAGCAGAGCCAAGTTTGACTGCACAGTTGACCTAAAATTAGGGTTTTGGTTTCAGAGGCCATAACTCCAATTTTTTTGGTCATTCTTGTTTCTACTGGTCTCCATATGGTATAGGGAGTATGCATATCAATTTTCATGAAGAAATTCCATGGGGAAGTCATCTGATCAAGGGTTGACTTTTCAGACAAGTCAGTACAAAATCAGGGCATCTGAGGCCCCCAATGACCCAACCAAGGGGTGATCTTCATCATTTTGAGTGTATATGATCTTTATTTGATCATGGAAGAAGGTTGAAGTTCACAAAATTCAAGAATTACAAGTTTTTGCAAAGTTGACTTTTTAGGGCATGGTTGACTTTTAAGGAATATGTCATTTTATGCCATTTTTCAACCCTTGCTTTTTGATCCAAAAATGCTTCAAATGGAAAAACTTTGGTCATGAAAGTTGTAGATTAGATCTTTCCCTTTTCAAAAAGTACAATAACATGATCTAATTCATTTTGGATCAAAAGTTATGGTGTGTCAAAGTTGGCAAAAATCACTAATTTTCAAGACATGCACCAAATGAGAAACTTGCAAAAACTTTGTACCAAGGCATTTGTAGCTTCTAGTTCATGTCTAACCATTACACAAACATCACATGTGACCTAAAAATCAGATTTGAACCAAAACTTCTCATGTTTCATGGCTTGTGGGATGAGAAAGTTTCATATGAACCAAAAGTGATCAACTTGCAAAAACTATCATCACACCTCACCCACTTGTTGCCTTGGCTGCTGAACCATGCTAGCATCCCTCACACACCATGCTGCGCCAGCCCACACCTTTGTACTAGCCTAGAACATCACCCATGCCTCTCTTACAAAAAGGTTGACAATTTGCAAAAGGTAACTTACCTATCACAGCAGGCCAGGTCACATCATCTGACCAATGAGATTATTTTATGCAAGCCAAATGCTAGCCATTACACATAACAAGCAAGGCTGAAGCTCACCACAACTCAGCATACACAAACTCACTCCAACTTGCATTTTTCTTCGAATCTCTCTACACAAGCCTAAAACACAAAAAACAACTCCACTGATCAACTCATCTCACTTCACTGACCAGAAACCAACCATTGTTTTGGCCTGAAACCTCCCATATCACAAACACGATTTTCACACTCCCTTGGCCTGAGCTTCTGCAAACTCACTCAAGAGGCTGTTTAAACTCCAACCAAGTATCCAAAGCTTCAAAGGGGGATCATTGGGACCTGTTTGAGCCAAAGAACCATCCAGAAAGCTCCTGAATCAAAAGCTCAATCTCAGGTGACTCCATGAACTTTTTTTCCAGAACTCTATTTTCTTGTTAGAATCTTGTTTTGTATGTTGCACTGATCATTGGGATCTATTTACTTTTGAAAATGAGCAAGAAATGAGTATGTTATGGTGTTCTGAAAGTTTGACCTAGAAATTTCTTTGCTTCGATTCTTGTTTGTGTTTGAGTTTAAACATGATTTGGTGCTGGATTCGTGCTTAGGATAGTTAGTAGATGATTTCTGGAGAGTTAGAGCTCCTAAAATGGCCTGGAGAGAGAGATTGATTTTTGAATTGAACGGGGAAGATGACCGGAACACTGTTCCGGTCACCTGAGGGTGTTTAACGGTGAGATTAGGGTTTAAACATTAATTAGCTGAGTTTGAATGTGGTCCGTTCATTTGCGCGCGTGGTCAGCTCCCGCCCTTGCCAGTTTGAATCTCACACGTTGGATCTGATTACTTTTACTTTTTCAGTTTAAAATTCATTTATTTTCATATTTATTTCATTTGTTTTGTACAATTTATTTAAAATAGCAAAAATGTTTTAAAAATTATGAAACTTTTTGTCAAGAGTTTCATTAATTTTTAAAACACAAAAATATTTTTATTTTCATTTTTAGCATTTAAAAAGTATTTTAAAATATTTAAAAGTTTATTTTTAATTGATTAATGAGAATTAATTTATTAAAAATACTTTTAGGTATTTAAAAATCACCAAAAAATTCATGAAATGTTCTAAGACATTTAGAAACATTGTCCAACCCTCAAACCAAATTTATTTTTTGATCTTGATGCATTTTGAGAATTTTCCATTGAATTAAAATCATTTTTATGCATTATTTTGATCCAAAGTTCCAAAAATCATTTCTGCCTATCCATGAAGAGTTGGACATTGATTCTTTTTGCATTGCATTGTGTTTAGCATGTAGTTTGTGAGATTAAATGGCCATGATTTGATCTTTCATTTTCAATTTGTTTGGCATTTCTTTTGTTTGGAAACCCTAAAACCCTAGAAATCTTAAGAAAACCATAACTTGAAATTGGTTAGGAGTTGAGACCTCTCCTTTGGGCATTGGTTTAGTATAGGATTAGGGGTCCTTTGAGTGGCATTTTCATTTTTTTTTTATCTTAGGGTTTGCTTCTGATTTTGGCTTTTGTTTGATGTATTGTCCATAAACCCTAGTTTGGGCTTCCATATGCATCCATCTTGCATTCTCTTGCATAACATGACTTGCCATGACATTTCAAGCATCCATTTGATTCATTTGACATCATAAGACATATTGAAAGCATGTTTGATCATTACATCATGTATTTGCCATGTTGTATGCCATGTGCACTTCATAACTTTTCATGTATGTCCATGCTTCTTAACTTGCTTCATTTGCATTCATGAACTTGTATGATCATCTCCATGTGCTGTCTCATGTTTGTAGCATCCCATAGCATCATTAGCATCATGTAAATGCTTCTGGTTTTGTTTCTCATCATGTCATCTCATCCCATTTTGCATTGCATTGCATTTCTTTCCTAACCTTTCAGGTGGTAAGTGATTTTGAGAAGTGAATTTGCCTTCACTTCTCACAACTTTTCTTTTCATCTCTCTTGCATCCATGTTGCATTTTTATATGTGTTTGGGTTTGAGCTTGCTCATTCTTCTTCTTCCCACTTTCTTTCTTCAAGTGACTTGACTTCTTGAATGAAGCAAGTTGCTTTGCTTCTCTTGATCCTTTCATCTGCTTCCTGTTGATTCCATTGAAGATCTTTCTTGTTTAACCTCACAAACCTTAGGAACAACCAAGCATGACAATGATTAGGGTTTTGATTAGTCTCCCCTCTTAGTTTTACCTTTGTGTCTTCTTTGAGTCTTCTCTTCTCATCTCATAATCAGGGACTAAACCCTAAAGGCTCTAAGGCTTTGTGATTAAGCTTATGCCTGCATCCTTCTATTAGGATGGAGTGTATAACTTTAATCCTAAGTGTTAAACCCTTAATGTGTTTAAATCTCTTAATCAATTCACATAATAATCATCAAGACATCACACTTGTAACTTGGGCCTTGCATTAGGGTTCTAATTCTTCCTTAAATGGTTAAGAAGGACTAACCCTAGTGTTAATGGACAAGTCCCCCTCAAGTTGTCTTACAAATCATAAAAATCACTTCATCATCATACCATTAAATAAAATCCACTTAATCAAAGGCTTGTTTTGTCATGAGTTTAATCCCTAATCATGGATTAAGTTGAGGAGCTTTCCTCAGCTTAAACATTTTCATCTATTACCCTTCTATTAGGATGGTGTAATGAGTCTGTTTAATCCCTGATTATGGTTTAATCTCATTACTTAACACTAAACAAAAACACCAAAAACATCTAAATAATCACAAGTAGGTTAATGATCTTAATCCTACATCAAAGGTGATTAAGTGTGAGAAGCTGACTTCACACTTGAGGTATTCTCATTACCCCTAATCAGAGGGAAGATGTGATGAGTTTACTAAATCCATTGGTTTAGGCTTAAGCTCATTAATCTATGACAAACTTCCAAAAGCAATAAAAGATTGAAAGCACAAAAACAAACAATAATCGTCTCCTCTGGGATTCTTTTCTCATCTCATTCACTCACAACCGAGAACTTGCTTCTTCCGTCTAATGCAAGACAGTTTGCACCTGAGCCAGACAGGTCATACACTTGAGCATAGACAAGTAAGCAGTTCACAAGTCAACTTACCTTTCAGTCTCTTTGGGTCGAACTACGGTGTTCTGACTTCCTCATTGCACGAGAGGATACGTAGGCATGACTTAACAGTTATCGAACAAAAGTCTATGTATATTCCCCCTCCTCCAGCTCATTTCTTCAAGCCTCATGATCATGAGCATACTCTTTCCTTACACTGACACTTCACTTATGCACTTCACACTTCTCTTACACTGACACCTGTACATTTCTTTTCCAGCTATTTTACACACAGATTGCACTGACACTACCCCTTTAAAACACAAATCTTTTAAGCGTGGATCCCGTCGAGTACGGCGGACAATCTGGGTGCTAATACCTTCCCAGGTTGTAACCAACCCCCTTTCTCAGTCTCTCTGGTTCGCAACCGTCTTATCCATATCTTTCTAGGTCTATGCAGCATTGCCTTTCCTCCGGGATAAAAATGCCTAGCTGGCGACTCTATTCATCTCCAGTGAGTTCACTCCTGTGTGTTCTCGTTGTTCCTCTCGCCGACCGTTCGCGTCTGTACCATATCTGGGCCATTTCCCATTTATCGGGAGCGACACCATGTAACTACAACCAGTTGCGCTACCTAATTCAAGCTCGAACAGATAAAGCTCGATCCAATCGTTTCTGTCTCGACAGCAGAAGATGAGATACTTGAAGATAATGGCAATAGTAGAACCGAAACTCAATAGGATTATTTTCCACATAGCTGATTTTCTTTGTTTTGTAAAAAAAAATTATGACGAATTCCTCTTACTAGTATTTCTGTCTCCTTGTACAAACTTGCCTATGTATAGGTCACTTTGTGATATAAATAAAATTCCATCTTTGAATCCAGATTTACTTTTACCCTATTTACATAAGCGAAACGTCCATTGGTTGTGTTTGAATGTATGTATGTTTTTGAATATGATTGATGTTTACCAGAAATGCATAAATGCTTTAATATGATTGATGTTTACCAGAAATGCATGAAAATGCAGTAATAGTATTTACTAAAGACGAACGAGGGAAGGAATTCAATGAAGCTTCACCGGTTCATCCCCATCAGATAACTACAAATCCCCCAGTAGGGCAAATCCATCTTCATAAATACTTCGAGTCACATCTCCCCTGGAATTTATATCCATCTCTTTTATCCTCAGACGAATAGTCGGGAATTTATTCCTTCAATAGGAGTACGACGAACGAAGACGGGAGGTATTGGATACCATACTATCGAACGAAGACGGGAGATATTGGATACCATACTATCGAATGAAGACGGGAGGTTTATGAATACTATGTTATCAAACAAGACAGGAACAAGTTCCTCATATTCTTCAGCAACAAATCGGGATTTATTTTCCCTGGCCAGCAGTCGTTATATGAAGATATCCAGACGCTTTGAGCTGCATGATTCATACATACATCACTTACATCATATCATAACATACATATCCATAAGTACATAATACATTTACTTAGGTGCATCATACTATGCATGCATACATAATGCATAAACTAATATTTCCCTTGCAGGATAGTTATATGCAGGAAAAACAATATCAACAACTTACAACGGGTCAGAAATGATTCATACATTACTCAAGATGTCCTCGAATAGCAGGCAAACGGTCCGTAAAAAGATCCATTCCCTGGTTCAAGACATCTTTCAGAAGAACAAATCCTGACGTTCTTTTGACCCTTAAGAGCAAATCCTGATGCTCTTTTGGCCCCTTGTTCAAGACTTTTTCAGAAGAGCAAATCCTGACATTCTTTTGACCCTTAAGAGAAAATCCTGACGCTCTTTTGGCCCCTTGTTCAAGACTTTTTCAGAAGAACAAATCCTGATGTTCTTTTGATCCTTAAGAGCAAATCCTGACGCTCTTTTGGCCTCTTGTTCAAGACTTTTTCAGAAGAACAAATCTTGATGTTCTTTTGACCCTTAAGAGCAAATCCTGACGCTCTTTTGGCCCCTTGTTCAAGACTTTTTCAGAAGAACAAATCCTGACGTTCTTTTGACCCTTAAGAGCAAATCCTGACGCTCTTTTGGCCCTTTGTTCAAGACTTTTTCAGAAGAACAAATCCTGACGTTCTTTTGACCCTTAAGAGCAAATCCTGACGCTCTTTTGGCTCCTTGTTCAAGACTTTTTCAGAAGAACAAATCCTGACGTTCTTTTGACCCTTAAGAGCAAATCCTGACGCTCTTTTGGCTCCTTGTTCAAGACTTTTTCAGAAGAACAAATCCTGACGTTCTTTTGACCCTTAAGAGAAAATCCTGACGCTCTTTTGGCCCTTTGATCAAGACTTTTTCAGAAGAACTAATCCTGACGCTCTTTTGGCCCCTTGTTCAAGACTTTTTCAGAAGAACAAATCCTGACGTTCTTTTGATCCTTAAGAGCAAATCCTGACGCTCTTTTGGCCTCTTGTTCAAAACTTTTTCAGAAGAACAAATCCTGACGTTCTTTTGACCCTTAAGAACAAATCCTGACGTTCTTTCAGCTCTTGAATAGCAGGGAAACAGTCTGTAATCCAAGATATTTCCAGAAGAGATAATCATCACAAGATCTATTCCTACTGGTCCATCCAACAATTCAAGTCATGTTGCATAAATGATTCAGAGACGGCTTATACAAAGACCTAGTACTGATATCCAATATCAACATACAAGACATCATCACATCCAGATATTTTAGATGGCATCTCTAAGCCCATCTCCAATCCTTCAAAGTGGCATCTTTAAGCCCACTCAAGCATCTTCAGATAATCATCAGTATTACTCTATGCACTGGTGAGTGCAAATTTTTGGGCTTTTGTGTTCAATCCCCTTCAACCTTCCAGGTCACGAACGGCACATATACCAATCTAACCCCTCAGGTTTCAGAAAATTGAACAGGGGCAGCTGTTGCACCCCAAACTTTGCCCTCACAAGACAAGAATTTGTGTACTAAGAGGTTCACAAGGTTCACAAGACATCTCATGAGGTTCACAAGGTTCACAAAGTTCACAATTAGTCAGAAAGTTTGACAATTCCCTCAGACAATGCATCCTCCTAAGCAATGCATCCTAAACTAGGGTTTTGACTTTACTCAGGCTAAATGGGCTTCCAAGACTTCAAGTGAGCTTTATAACATCTTATATGTGTTTAAGAACCCCCATGACAAGTTTCAAGACTTTTCTCAAAGGTTTGCTCAGTCAGATGATCAGATAGGTCAAAATCAGTCAAAGTAGTTAAAAAGTCAAACTGAGGTCAATTGTGGTCAAACCAAAGTCAAACTTCATGATTTTTTGCCAACATCAAGTATATGAAGTAAAATTCATCATTTGATCAAGGGTTTATCATGATTCATCAAGGAGATTTCAGATCATCAAGAATCAAGAGTTTCTAAATTAGGGTTTTCACAGGAAAAGTCAACTGAACTTTGACCAGCCATAACTTTCACATGCTTCATCAACTTTTTCCCATACAAAGCTCATTTTGAAGGAAATTGAATTCTCTACAACTTTGTGTCTCACAAGCCAAGCCCAAAATGCTTCATTTGGAAGGTATGAGCTGAGACATTATAGGTCCTTTTAAAAGTCAACAAAAAGTCAACAACTTCAAAAGAGCATAACTTGAGAATGGTAAAAGATATGGACATGAAACCAATGGGGTTGGTTAGAGGACTCTTTAATCTTTCCAAAATGTCTAAGAACACCCTCATAGCATTAAAATTGAAGTATTTGTGCCCTTGCAAAGTTGGGAAATTTTTGAGTGGTTTATGAAGTAAATGGGGTCTTAAAACCATAATTCTTCAAATGGGTTGACTTTTTGGTGACCCAATGTGTTCCATGACATCATGCACGAAATTTATTTAATATTTTCATAATTTTATTCATTTTATTTTTATTTATTATGATTTTTTATATTAAAAATCATTTTAAATTCAAATAAAATATAAAATGATGAAGATTTAAAAATATTTTGCTTCTAGAAAGTCATGAAAGATGATTGGATCAGATTGATATGAAAATTATGGTGATTGTCCTAAAATAGCAATGATATATCAAAGAATATTTGAATTTTAAGGCATGATCTTTTTCAATCTCAATGATCCAAAAAGTCCAAAGAGTGCTAGCTTCTCTTGACCTAATTTCACTCACTATATGTACATAAACATAACACAATGCAAGGGGACGAATTTTGCAGCCTCTCACATCATCTCCAAACTTCAAAAATCTCATCCAAATCCAATTTTCGGGTTTCTCATTACAAGGAGTTCTAAGGTATTTTAAAGACACAAAGAGGTTCCATGGACATCCCTGAGTCGAAGCCAATCTTCTATTCCATCAAAATCATGACATATCATGCTAACCAAATGAATTTTTCTTCATTTTTTTTTATTTATCGTTTTCATATGTTTGCTTGTTAAAACTTGAAACTAATCATCAATTCTTGTTTGTTTTGAAGCATAGAAGAAATCTGTATGGTTTGTTTTAAGTTTCATGGTCGCAACTGTATTTCACCATAGTTAGGGTTTTAGAATCCGTTTTAGGGATTTACGATTTAAGCCATATAAATGATGTTAATTGACATAATTAAGTCGTATAAGACCTGGGTAAGCTGTTGAAACAATCAATTTGGACAAATTTTGCATGTTTTACAGGTTGGCAAGGACATAGGATTTCCTGCGAATAAACTCGTAGCAAAACACCCATGAAATTTCGCAGGAAATTTCACAGGGCTGGAGGTAGGAGACGATGGCTTTTGGCGCCATCTGGAATTTCAAAAATCTGTTTTAATATTTTTGGAATTTCGTTTCGTTATAATTTCAATTAATGATGTCTGGCTTGGTGGTGAGGATGCGCGTGTGTGAAGCTAGGGTCCAGGGTTCGAATCCAGTCAGGAACAATTTTTGCTTCAATTTCTTTTGTTTTGCAGGAATGGAATAAAACAAAGTTATGATGTTTGTCTATCACCAACGCGCACGTTGGCCCAGTGGCTGGGGTTCTCTTCAGGTATTTGGGAGGTCCTGGGATCAAAACCAGGCCTCCCCCTTTTTCTTTCTTCTCTTTTATTTTTGTTTTGTTTACTATTATTATTTTTTTAAAATTATAATTAATTCTAATTAAATTATAACCCTAATTATATTTTAACTCTTAATTTATTTTTAAATTTTAATTATGAATATTTATTTTATAATTTGTATATAGTTTTTATATGTAAATAATTTAATTAATTAATTAACTCCAATTTATTTTCCTAAAAAAACAATTAAAAACCCTAGCTTTATTTATTTTTTTTAATTTATTATTGTTATATGCTTACTTAATTATAATTGACAAATATTTTTATAATATGTATATAAATTTAAAATATTAGAAATATTAGTTATATTTATTAGTATATAATTGTTATTATTTATTTCCTTTATTTAAAATTCTTAAAAAATATTTAACTTTTAATTTATTTCTATATTATATTGTTATACTAACCTTATTATTTTTGTTTATTATTACTAACCAATTTAATTATTTATTGATTTGCTTATTTGTTTTAATTATTTTAATTATTATAATGTAATTGTACCCATTATGTAATAGTTGTAGAATAATTTTTATTATTTAATTTTAAATGTCATGGTTAGTAAAATAGGGAGTGTAAAACATGTTTGTATATAAAATTGAATTTAGATCATTAATCTCAAGATAAATATATGAATTTGTACACGCACACACGTAAGTCGATCTTTGATCGCCATCTCACATTCTTAAGGGTTACCTCTCATGTTGCCTAAAGAAAAAGGTTAAGTAAGGTGTATAAAGCAAAGTCCCTTCATCTATTTATATCATCTAGTCCCTTAACAGATAAAAAGATCAAGTCCCTTCAAGGTTGCCTTCGTAATGATCTTGTCCCTTTCGAATAAAGATGATAAGTCCCTTCGAATTGCTAAATACACCTTACAGTTTCCTAATCACATATGTCCATTCATTTGTCTCTCATCACATCCAAGGTAATGACTACCTATTCCTTAATAATAG
This sequence comes from Lathyrus aphaca, assembly GCA_963966055.1. Taxonomy (NCBI): domain Eukaryota; kingdom Viridiplantae; phylum Streptophyta; class Magnoliopsida; order Fabales; family Fabaceae; genus Lathyrus; species Lathyrus aphaca. The sequence continues at coordinate 389,699,727 of OZ014524.1, forward strand.
GGATAGTCTTACCACTTAAAGGATATTTAAGAACAGAAAAGACTTAACTTAGGGTAGGTTCCTCTTATGTACTTGCTCACTCTTCAAAACATTTCAAAAAAAAAATACTTCACATTTCAAACAATTTTCAAAACAAAGGCTTTATATATATCCGTACATGGATCATTATAAAGTACTTAAGAAAATTTCTATTCACACACTACACATTTCAAAAACATTTTAAAGTGAGCTAAGTAACTAAGAGCCCATGGATAACCATGGATGTAAAGGGTGCTAACACCTTCCCTTTACATAACCTACCCCCCGATCCCAAAAAATCTTTTAAGGTCTTTACTGTTCTTTTATGCCCTTTCCTTTGGATAAAATAAAAGTCGGTGGCGACTCTTGCTATCCGCAACATTTAACTAAAGTCAGTTCTCCCACCGTGTTACATTACCACAATTAAAACAAGACCCTCTTTCTCTATTCTTCTTAATTTCTTCCTATTTTGAATCTATAGATTGTCTTCTAAACTTTATGAGATTTTTGTCGAAATGCTTGATTCCATTATTTCGAATGAATCTATTATATCTCCTAACAAAAAGTCCCATTTCTTCGTCACCGGAGTCTTCGTCACTACTTGACTCATTGTTGCTTAGATACTTTTGTGAGGACTTTGAGTTAGAAGCCATAAGAGCTATAGGCATCTTCTCACCCTCTTTGTCTTTATTCTTCTCCTTTCCCTTTTTACTCTTGTTCTCAAACTTTTCTAGACTTTCTAGTTCTTGCTGATGTTCCTCCAGCTTTCCAAACAAAGTAGTCATTGAGAGTGTCGTTAGAGCGTTGGCTTCCTTGATAGTTGTTACTTTAGGTTGCCATTCCCTGGTAAGACATCTCAGAATTTTATTAGTAGCAATTTCATTGGAAACAGGTTTTCCAAGTGCATTCAAACGATTGATGAGATGAACAAATCTCTTTTGCATGTCGGGGATTGATTCTCCTTGTTTCATGCGAAAGAGTTTGAACTCTTGATTAAGTGTGTTAATACGGGATTGTTTTACTTCAGTTGTACCTTCATGTGCAATTTCTAAAGCGTCCCACATTTCTTTAGCTGTCGAGCAATGGGATACTCGATAATACTCATCAGCACTAAGCGCTGAAATTAGCATATTTCGAGCTCTCCAATCACTTGACCACTTTTTCTCATCTTTCTCATCCCAATCATCTTATGGTTTAGGTACTATGGCGCCTGCCTCATTCATCATGGTGATTTGAAAAGGACCATTTTGAATGGCAGTCCATACGCACCTATCCACAGAATTTATGTGAACTCGCGTGCAGTCTTTCCAGTAGCCATAATTTTCACCATTGAAAACAGGAGCTCTATTATACGCCCCCTTTGGTTCAGAATCCATATCGTTACAGGCAGCCACAAAGCACCAGCGAACCGGTGCTCTGATACCACTTATTAAACGGTGTGGCTAGTGATCTATAGGGGGGTGAATGGATCACCTCCTTGTTAACAAGGTTTTAAAAGATTTTTCAGAGTTTTTTTAAGATTAGCGGAAAAACACGGTCCCTAATCGACTTTCGTCTATTCTGGACCAGCCACTAGAAAACCGGACATGTGATAAAGTGCTGGATTTGCAATTGAGATGTTAAAGACTTAAACACACAAGTTGTAAAAGTATTGAATGCACCTATCACAAAAACTATTTCCAATGAATCAAAACCGATTAAAAACGTAAATAGAGATGAATAAGGAATACAATACACAGAGATTTGGTAAGGAAGTTCCCTACGTTCTTCCTCGCGTGTGGGTACGTCTCCCTCTCAATTTCAAACCGAAATTAAGAACTTTTATATCGATATTTCTGAAATCATCGTTTACAAGGTTGCTATACAAAAACCAGAAATCTATACACCTAGATCTTCCTATTGTATGAACCTTCACTTTATCTGAGCCAAATCAAGATTCCCTTGCAAGTAATACAAACAATTCACCGGTTCCACGATCTATTTGAGAAATCTCCCAATTTCCAAACCTTACGTTGCGGCTGAATCTGTTTTGTAAACGTGACTGACAAACCTTCAAGAACACACTCGTTCTTGAAGGACAAACCAGATGGTTTTTCCTTGAAACCTTCTTTCACTCTTCAACTCAGCTAGATCATCGATCGTTCCGCTGAACGTTATCTCTTGATCCTCTAATTCACAGAACAACAATGATTATGTGTTGATGTTCTTGAATCAAAGAGATTGAGAAGATGATGAAGATGAATTTTCTCTTAGGTTTCAACCCTGCTCACAATTGAATGCACACCCAAAAACTTCTTTTCTTAATTGTGTTCTTCAATTTTCTTGACCTTGAATTCACTTTCGATTTATCCCTGTACATTATCTGCACTAACAAAAACATATATATACTTGACAAAGTCTGTTAGAATAAAAACAGATTAATGCATCGATACGAAGTGTGAATGTATCGATACATGATGGTTTTTACACTGTTATGTATCAATACATAATGGGATGAATCGATACATACTGAACCAATGCAAAAGAAACAGAGAAATGAAGACATAATGTATCGATGAATTTTGCGAATGTATCGATACATAGCAGATATTCCAGAATCATATCTACAGCATATATCGATGCATGTTGCAAATGTATCGATACATAGCAGATATCACAGACGCATACCTACAGCATGTATCGATGCATATTGAGAATGTATCGATGCATTTGACTTAATTCAGAACTTCAAGGAAATTATGTATCGATACATCTTGCGAATGAATCGATACATACAGAAGCAAAAGTCAAATTTTTTTGTTTAAAACAAGACATGTGTTGATACAAAAACTCTTGCAATGTCAATTCAATACAAAGTGTATGTTAAAAGCACAAAAGTATAAAATTTACTATCATACAAAACTAAAGAGTTGCTCACAGTATGATGGCCATGTTATATCATTTCCATACCTCTTATAAGTGTCCCATATCCATTTTTATGTCTTCATCTCAAGTCATCAGTCTTTATGCTTTATTTGGTTTACTTTGATACTTAAAAACCTCAAAATCAAGTTTGTTGGTTCCTTAACCCTAATGTGCTTCATCCATGTTCATTTGTGGTACGTTTTTTAGCTCAATTTTCATCTTAATTTTTCATTAAACCCCTGGTTTTTGTATGGAGAGTTCAAGTTTCATTAATCATGTTTGACTTTTTCTTCTAAGTCCCTTTCTTCCTTTAGAAATAACATGTTCAATTCTCATTCTTCCATCCTTCAATCTTATGTTTGAATCCCTCTAATTGGATCTCTTTCTTCCCACTTTGGTTTAAATCTTGAGACACTTTCATTTAGTGTTAGGTTCTGGTTTTAACATTCACCTTTGACCTAATTCAAGTTTACATTGCACTTTCATGCAAATGTTTCCATCTAACTCCACCTTGTTTTCTATTAGGGTTTAATACCTCTTTAGGACATAGATTGTGATGATTTAATCTTGTAACCTTAGATCACTCTAATAGGGTTTGGCTAATGACTTTAGAAGCTTGTTATCATATAGGATCCTTTAGTTTTAGGTCTTAACCCTAGGGAACCTTTGGTGCTTTCTTTTCGCATTATATACTACTCAGGGAGGTGTCAGCTGAGTCCAAGGAAACAAGCATCCCTCATAAGTCCCCAACTTCAAGTACTGAATCGAGAAACAATGGTACATTCAGCCCTTGGGATACAGTACTATCGTCATATGAACAGTTTTCTTTAACTGGATTCCTATGAGAGAACCAGACCATCCTATGTGAGTTCCCAATGGACCCTCAGATGCGAGTGGATTTGCCTTGATACCCTAGGGTTAATACCTAAAATAATTAGGATTAGAAAGCCACACAAACCATTAGGATCTCCTTTGGCATGCAATAAACAACTTAGGGTTGGTCTTAGTCCCCTTAGTTTGTCTTTTTGAAACTTGAGTACTTATTTCTCATCTCATAAAGAAAAACAATTAAAACACATAATAAAGGTTGAGTGTTCTCATACGACATGAGACTTTGTCATGGGTTACTTATACACATCTTGTTTCGGGGTAAGGTTTAAGGCATCTACCACGATGAAGAATTCTTAGCATGGGATGGTTCATAGACAGCAATAAACAGAAAACACTTCTTTAAAAGACAAAACAACAAAGAAGAATCGTCTTTTCTTTCGAGCATTCTTTTCTCACCTCACTCACTCTCAACGCGAACTTGTGGCGACTTGTCTCATTTGCAAGACGGTAACGCACTCGTATCATACGAGCCTGCAACGCCTGAGCATAGACATACGTAGTTCAGCTCTAAAAAACACATAAATAATTCCCGCCTTAGTTAGGCGAACTACGTCGACTCTGATCCTCATTTTCCCAATGAGGTACTTAGAAAGCGGGGTAGGGCCCATTTGAGCACATTCTTTATTTTCCCTACATTTTCCCCCTTTCTTTTTGTTCTCTTTTTTCCAATTCCCTTTCTCATTTCCAGTTCCAGTTAGCAGTTCTTTTGTTCAGCAACATCTTATTTCTCACCCTTTGAAACAGACAAACAAGTATGGATCCCGTCGGGTACGGCGGACGGTCTGGGATGCTAATACCTTCCCAGGTTGTAACCGACTCCCGAACCCAGATCTTTGGTTCGCAGGACCTTGTCTTTTCCTTTTCTCTTTGGTTTGTGTAAAATTACCTTTCCCATTCATTTGGGATAAAAATGCCTAGCTAGTGACTCTACCTTTTCCACGCCATTTTCGCGTTTGTACTAGGATGAAAATCCCGGGAGCGACAGCTGGAGACTCTATTGGGGATCAAACCTATAATCTATGGTTTCCCCTTTGAGAGTCAGTCCTAACTCTTATCTGTTTTTTTTTCTTCGGGTGTTTATCTATTTGTTGTCGTGTGCTTTAGTTTAGCTTTACTATTTTCATTTACTGTTTTACTTTACAGCTTTGCTTTACAACATTTTTTTACTGCTTTCAGTATTTATTCTACATGGATCATATATATTGGACTGTCTGTGCTGGTTTGGCTTTTTTCTGTGGGTTGGGTGTTACTGTAAGATAATCCAAATACCCGTCTTGAGTGTACCTTATGATTAGCGTGGATGTACATTGTACTCGCATGGTTATAGGATGAGTGGCGATGTGTTCCACACCCAGATTGCGACCGTCTTGGAACTATTCTGTGTGGGGTTTTTTTTTCCAACTTCAGGGTACGACCTCGATAGTTATGTGCATCTGGTGACCGATATTCGAGGACCTTAGTGGAAACAGCCCTCTCTTGTGATGATGGTGGTAGACCATATTTGTTGGCAAACCCACTCGCATTCGAGGGTCCACTGGGAACTCGCATAGGATGGCTTGGTTCTCTCATAGGAATCGAGTTAAAGCAAATTGTTTGTATGACGATAGTATTGTATCCCAATGGCTGAATGTACTATTGTTTCTCGATTCAGTGCTTGAAGTTGGGGACTTTTAAGGGATGCTTGTTTCCTTGGACTCAGCTGAGACCTCCCTGAGTAGTATATAATGCGAAATCGATTCCCTAATTTGGTCATGAGCCATTTCCCGGGAATGGTGAACGTATTATTGCTATTCAACTTTGAGAGTCCGTAATATTGACCCGAGTAGAACACTCGTGAGATGGGAGGGGTTTACAAGTTTGCAGGAACCCTGAGACTTCCAACATACCCATTTTGCTAGTACAGTTCAATATTTTGATCTAGTTCTTCTGCTTCCTTGGTTCTTAGATATGGGATTCCTGTTCAGAGGAAATGTTATTGTGGTGTTGTGACCTTGCACAGACACATGATATATGATCGACACATCACAGACACGTCACAAATTATGGGTGTCAAGGCTGCCATTGAAAGCCACACAAACCAATAGGATCTCCTTTGGCATGCAATAAATAACTTAGGATTGGTCTTAGTCCCCTTATGGTTCGAGGAAGTCAATATTCAGAGAGGTGGAACTGCCGATCAAGGTAGGGCCACAAGTCTTCAATACTACTTTTTACATCATGGATATCCAACCGGCCTACAGTTGTTTGTTAGGACGACCTTGGATACACGCAGCAGGGGCAGTGTCTTCGACCCTTCATCAGACGCTTAAATTTGTTTGGGAGGGACAGATTGTGACAGTATGTGGAGAAGAATATATCTTCATCAGCCACTTGGCCTTGTTAAAATACATGGAAATGGATGGAGAAATTTTTGAAACCCCTTGCCAAGCCTTTGAGCCCATCAAGACTGTAATCAGGTCATCATCAACTGCCCTGTCAGAGGATACGAAGAAGGGAGCGTCCATAGCCTCTTACAAGCAAGCCCTAAAAGTGATAGAATCAGGTGCAAATGAGGGTTGGGGCAAAATGATTGAAGTCCTAGAAAAGAAAGATATGTTCGGAGTTGGCTACCTACCTGGTCGGTCAATATCAGGGAAAAATGCTAGAGGTCAGAAAAACCCAATTACCTTCATCATTTCGGGATGAATTGATCATGGTAACGTCTGTGCAGTGCAGGAAGAAACGGCTGATAGTGGTTGCGAACTAGATGAATGGATAAGGCCTTGTGTTCCAGGAATGCAGCTCAACTATTGGTCGGCTGAAGCGCTCATTTCTGTCACTAGACCTAAAGAGTAATAGTTTTATGTTTCTATTCTACTATATACAAGCTCTATGCCTTGCCCGGGGCATAGCAGTTCATTGTAAGGTGTAACACGGTGGGAGAATTGACTTGGTGTTTTTGTTTGACTAAAACATGTGCGGATAGCAAGAGTCGCCACCGAATTTTATTTTATCCAATATGAAAGGGTATAAAAGAACAGGAAAAACATTTTAAAAATTTTGAGTTCGGGGGGTAGGTTATATAAAGGGAAGGTGTTAGCACCCTTTATATCCATGGTTATCCATGGGCTCGTAGTTACTTAGCTCACTTGTTTGTTTGGAAATTTTCATAAGTCTTTGTAATGAAGTGTATGTTTATAAATTTTCATAAGTCTTTGTAATGATCCTCGTATGGATGTATACAAAGCTTTGAGTTTTTTAAAATTGTTTGAAAGTGAGGTGTGAAAAAGAATTTTGAAATATGAGCAAGTAACTAAGAACTACCTACCCTAGACTAGTATTTCATGTTTCTTTATTTCCTTTCAAGGGTAAGAATGTCCTTACTATTAAGGCGTAAGTAGTCATTTACCTTGGATTTATTGAGGGACAGGCATAGGGTCATCGTATGGTCAATGAAAGGAACTTATAGGGGTGTCTTTAGCAATTCGTAGGGATTATCATCATTTTTACTGTAGGGACAAGATCATGATTTCGTAGGCAACCTCGAAGGGACTATAATCTTTTTGAATCTGAAGGGACTTGATGATTTTCTGTTAAAGGGACTTTGCTTAAGACACCCTCACTTTAGAGGGACTTGACCATATTAAAGGTGTCGCTCCCAAAGATTTGCATCCCGGTACAAGCGCGAACGGTCGGCGAAGGGAGAGAATGAAGGTGAAGGTGAATAGAGTCGCCAGCTAGGCATTTTTATCCCGAAGGAAACTACATAAACCTAGAAAGATATGGATAAGACGGTTGCGAACCAGAGAAACTGAGAAAGGGGGTTGGTTACAACCTGGGAAGGTATTAGCACCCAGATTGTTCGTCATACTCGACGGGATCCATGCTTAAAAATTTGTGTTTAAAAGGGGTGGTGTATGTGCTATCTGAGTGAAAAAGCTGGAAAAGAATATATAAGTGTCAGTGCAAAAGGTGAATGCTCAGGAGCTGAGGCTTAAAAGAGAATGCTGAAAGAGGGGGAAGACAAAGAGACTTTTGTTCGATAACAGTTAAGTTATGCCTACGTATCCTCTCGTGCAATGAGGAAGTCAGAACGCCGTAGTTCGACTCAAAGAGACTGTGAATTGCTTACTTGCCTATGCTCAAGTGTATGACTCGTCTGGCTCGAGTGCTAACTGTCTTGCATTAGACGGAAGAAGCAAGTTCTCGTTTGTGAATGAAGGTGATGAGAAAAGAATCCCGAAGGAGACGATTATTGCTTGTTTTTGTATTTTCAATTTTGTTATTGTTTTTGGTGTTTGTCATAAGTTAATGAGCTTAAGCCTAAATCAAAGGTTTGTAAACTCATTATATCCTCCCTGATTAGGGATAATGAGAATACTTTAAGTACGAGATAAGCATCTCAGCTTAATTACCATGATGATGTAGGATTAAGATCATTAACCTACTTGTGATTATTTAGATGTTTTTTGGATTTTTGTTTAGTGTTAAGTGATGCGTTTAAGCCATAATCAAGGATTAGTGAACTCATTACACCATCCTAATAGAAGGATAATTGATGAGCACACTTAAGCTGAGGAAGATACCTCAACTTAATCCATGGTTAGGGATTAAAGTCATTATATAACAAACCTTTATTAAATGGATTTTAATTAAAGATGAGATTAAGAAATGAGTTTCATGGTTTGTAAGACAACTTGAGGGGGACTTGTCCATTAAACACTAGGGTTAGTCCTTCTTAACCAATAAAGGAAGAATTAGAACCCTAATGTAAGGCCCAAGTTACAAGTTAATGTATTAGTGATTATTAGATGGATTGATTAATAGGCTTAAACAAATTAAGGGTTTAACACTTAGGATTAAAGTTATACACTCCATCCTAAGAGAAGGATGCAGGCATAACCCTAATTCCAAAGTCCTAAAACCTTAAGAGTTTAGTCTCTGATGATGAGATGAGAAGAGAGACTCAAGGAGACTCAAAGGTAAAAATCTAAGGGGAACTAATCACAACCCTAATTATTATCATACTTGGATATCCTATGGTTTGTGAGGCTTAAAAGGAGAAGTCTTCAAGGAAGCCACCAAGGAGAAGCAAGATGAAAAGAGGAGGAAGCAGAAGAAATAAGTTACTTACTTCATTGAAGAAGATAAATAACTTAGAGAAAGAAAGTGAGAGATGAACATGAGTGGGCAAGCCCACTCAAATACAATCAAAATGCAGCAAATATTCATATGAAGAAGATGAAGAGAAATGAGAAGTGAAGGCAAATCCACTTCTCACAATAACTTACCACCTGAAAATGTTAGCACAAGATGCATAAGGAAAGAAATGAAATGGAATGATGCATATGCAAAGGCAAAGACCAAAAACAGAAGCATACACATGATGCAAATGATGCTATGACATTATTCAAAGGCATATAAGATGCATATGTGATCATACAAAGAATGAGATGTCATGTAGGCATGCTTTGAAGTTTGAAAGTTCATGAAAGTTAATGAAAGGAAATGAATGCAAATCATGGAAAATGAATGAAGAAATGATTAAGCATGATTCTAACATGTCCTAATATGTCTAAGATGACATATTAATTCATGAAATGTCATGGAAAGTTCATGTATGGATGCATATGCAAGATGAATGCAAGTAAAGATGCAAAATTAGGGTTACATGAAAGGATGAGATGCAAATGGCAAAGACAGAAGAAAATGACATGATAAAAAATTGAAAATGCACTCAAAGGAACCCTAAACCTATACTATGTTACCATCCAAAGGGGGAGGTCAGAAGCTAAATCTAGAAGGAGTTATGAATTTCCTAAGTTTCTAGGGTTTTTTGGGTGATCCTCAATGTAAAATGCCAAACAAATTGAAAATGAAAGATAAATTCATCCCAAAAATATCCTAGAAACTAAATGATGTTTACAAAACAATGCAAAAAGAATCATCTTCAAACTCTTTTTGGTTAGGCAGAAAAGATTTTTCTAAGTTAGGGTTCAAAAATAGGATTTAAATGACCCTTAATTCAAACAAAATTCTCAAATGATCATCAAACCTAAAAAGAAATTTGTATGAAGAGTTTGAAAATGTTTCTAAATGCAAAGGGATGATTCATGATTTTTTTTGGTGATTTTTAGAAACTTAAATGGTATTTTAATTAATTAAATTCAATTAATTAATTAAAATAAACATTTAAATATTTTAAAAATACAATTTGTATGCAAAAAATAAAATAAAAATCATTTTCTGATTAAGAAAAATATTTGGAATAAAAATTCAAAAGGACATATTTTTGGGATTTTTCTAACTATTTTTAAATAATTATGCAAGAAAAAGCAATTAAAATGAAATAAAAATCAAATTAAATGAAAGTATGACAATCTGATGGATGAGATTCAAAGCTGAGGAAAAGAGGTTGATTGGCGCGCAATCTAATGGTCCAAATTTGTCCTAACTAATTAATTCAAATTAAATTAATTAATTAGGTTTTAGGGTTTAATGACATGATCTAAGCCGTCCACACACGTGCGGGAAACACAATCCAAAGGCCAGAATTTAAAGTTGCCTAATCACCTTAGATTTGCCCTAATTAATCTCAGGTGGCCGGAGAAGACATCCGGTCGTCTTCTCCGGCGAGACCTTCACCCTATCTCTCTCAAAACGCCACTAAAACACATCAAAATCTCCAGATCCACTCAACTAATCCTCCTAAATAAGAATCTAACAACAAAATTCATTTATTTTTCATGAATCAAGAGAAACAAACGAAATCATTTTTACGGGAAAAGTTTCAGACAGTCAATACATGCTTATTTCTTGATCATTTTCAAAACCAAACACATCCCCATGATCAGTGTAACATATAGAACAATACAAGAACTTAAAAACACATTTCTAGAAAAAATGTTCTTGAGGTTACCTGAGTTGGAGCTTTCGAAAATGGAGCTTTCTGACTACTTCCTTGATGCTTTTCCACTCCCCTTGACCCCCTTGTGCTTCTGAAAGGCTTGAAAGGAGTTTATATGGAGTGTTTTGAAGGTTTTAGTTCAGAGGTGATGGAAATCGTGTTTTTGTTTGAGGTGGTTTCAGGCCAATGTGAGGGGTGGGAAATGATCTGGAGAGTGTATGGAGATGATTGGTGAAAGAACTTTGAAGTTTTGATGGATGGTTTGAAAGTTTCGAAGAGAGGAAGTTTCTTGAGGATTTTTTCAATCTGAGCTATGGCTGTGTTTCAGGCTTGTGTGATGTGTGTTATGAGTTGCATAAAGTCCACATATCATGTCTTGATAGGTCAGAAGAGTTGGTGTGGGCTATGCTGATTGGTATGGGTGATTTTGCAAAAAGTCAAGTTTGGTTGTACTTGAGGTATGGGTCATGGCAGGCTTGGTTGCAAGGGGTATTTGGCCTCAGCTGAGTTCAAGGAGGTCCATAGGATTTAAACAATGCAGCTGGATCACTTGATGTTAGGGTTTCTATGTGTTTTGTAAACTTTCCCTTTTTGGTGTATCTTGTGATGCAAGGCATGAAATGTTGTGATTCCTTGGGAAATTCTGAGCAAAATGAGTCATGTGATGTTGTTATGATGTTTAGAAGTCAATTAGAGGTCACTTAGAAGCTTGGCAAGTGAATTTGCAAAAATCCCTCATTGGCATGAATGTGAAAATTATGTGACTTTTGCCAACTTTGAAGGATCATAACTTGAGTTCTATAATGAATTAGAACATGTTCTTGTACTTTTTGAAAATGGAAAGACCTAATCTACAACTTTCATGACCAACAATTTTTCATTTGAGGCATTTTTGGTTGAGAAAGAGGAGGTTGAAGAACTTTCCCGAAATGGAAAGTTTCCATTACAAGTCATTTCCATTTTTGGCAACTTTTGGTTTTAACTCAAATTTCTTCAATTTTGTGAACTTCCAAGCACTTCAATGATCAAATAAAGATCATATAACTTCAATTTGATGAAAATACCTCTTTGGTTCCATTGTTGGGGGCCTCAGATGCCCTGATTTTGCTCTGACTTGTTCCAGAAGTTACCCAGTGAACAGATGACTTCCACAATGAATTTCTTCATCAAACTTGGTACACATGATCCTTATAACATCATTAGAAACAAGAATGGCCCAAAATTTGGAGTTAAGGCCTCTGAAACCAAAACCCTAATTTTGGTCATCTGTGTAGTGAAAACCCTAGCTCTGCTTCCATGCTTTCCAAGTTCTTGTGATTTCTTGACTTCCTTGAACTTTGAGGGATGCAATATGATAATGGAATACACATGGACCCTCTTGAAATGCTTGGAGGCCCTTGGAGTGGCTCAGATGGATCCTTGGATTGCTCAGATCACAAACCCTAGGTGCAGATGAACTTGAACTATGCAGATGAAACAAAATGCAATATGAGATGGTATGCTTATACTAATGCAAACATGAAAGATCACAAGCCATGGTGTGAAATTAGTGAGGGCAAATTTGGGGTGTTTACAAAAGGCAACTAAGAGGGGATCCCTAGGAAGTGCAGATGGTGATCGTAGAACGATCGACTTACGTGTGTGAGTGTTATTTTCAATATTTATCTTAAAATTAGTGATCTAAGTTCATATTGTTCATTTAATTCTTTTCACACCCTAAATTATTAACCACACAGTAAATATAATAAAATAAAGGCAGAAATTAAAACTTCCTACACTATTACATGGCTTGGGGCAGTTACATAATAATTAGGCGGAAAATAAAACTAAAATATTACAAATATGAAACAGTTACATAATAAGATAAACAATAAATGAATAACATAAAAATGAGTTATATGAAGAAATTAGGATTAAGGTTTATAAAAAAAATTTAGGTTTAGAAAATTTTTTAGGGTTTAGAGAAAAGATTAGGGTATTTTTAGAGAAAATCGGGGTTTGAGGCGAGAAAAATCAGGGAGGTTAGTTAATATAAACCTAAATAAACTAATTTATAATTTTAATAAAAAAAAACTAAATATTACAAATTATAAAACTTTATAATAATAAAATTATTTTTTTGAACACAAATAAAAGTTAGAAAATAATTAAGTTAATGGTTAATTATTTATTTAATTAAATTAATGGTTAATTATTGATTTAATTGGTTAATATAATGAAAATAATAATAATTATAAAACAAAAATAAAGAAAAAGAAAGAAATCAGCGCTTAAAAAGGATATGGGGAACCTGAGATTCGAACCCATGACCCTAGCTTCACACGCGCACACCACAAACCAATTGGGCCACGCTGCCTGCAATGTCAACATATGAAACAAAATTATTATAAAATATAACCAGTTTTTGAATTTTTAAAACGCGTCAATGTTCATCTTCTCCACTTGTAGTGACAGTTCTCATCCGTCACTACAGGTCCTGCAAGTTACAAAACTCATAACACATAAAATAAATTCGTTCTAATCATATAATCCAATCAATTATAACCCAATGAGTTCAATTAACCCCTTAATTTCACGTGAAATTGCTCCTATGTCGAATCCCTAATTCTTGACCTCAAGAACCCTAACAATGAAACTACTCGATTACGGCCATGGAACTTCACACAAATAGTCCAGAAAGCATCCTTGCGTCATAATAAACACAAATCAATTATTAAATATAGTTTATATCAAGCATATATACGAAATCGAAAAATATAAAAAACAAGAAGAAGGACGATTGGGTTAGGGCAATGAAGCATGAATTGGATGGTTATGATGATTGGGACATTCTTAAGGAACATCAAAGATACATTGGCAACCTTCAAATTGCTTGAAAACAGCTTGAAACCAAAAATCTGAATTTTAAGTTTTCTTGATTTTTTTGAAGTTGGAAAGCTTTCTCTTGCCTCTGAATTCTTGTTCTCCCCTTATTCCTTTGTTGTGTATATACAATAGAATGAATTAGGTTTAAATTTTGGGATTTTTGGCAATGGATTGGAGTTGCTTGATTGTGAAGAAACCACCTTGCCAAATTTGTCAAAAAATCAAATATATCCATGTTATAATGGTCTTGCACGAATTTTGAATGATTTCAATCATCTTAATCACAAAATATTTGATCCAAAAATAAGTATTAGAGCAAATATTTGATTTTCATAATTTATTTCATTTAAAATTGAATTCTGAGACTTGGGGAACCCAATGAGACCTTATGTGATGTTGTGAACCCTTTGCACAATGTTGAGAAGCCATGTTGCCATTTGATTGCCTTTGGATGACCATCAATTTCTTCAGTCATTGATCATAAACCTTATGCCTTAGCCATGATTGTTATGATGCAATGCTTTATGCCATGATATGGATTTGTGTATGCAATGTGATGTACTAAATGCCATGAAAATGAGAGGAAAAATTTTGGGTATTACAGGAATGAAGTATGGTTCTGGACATTTAGCCATTTTATTGAAGACTATAATTTCATAGAAAAGCTACTTATTAATTAAATTATCCAAGACTGATAAGTCTAGACGGAGTCAAGTCTCCTTAATGATGGCAATGTTCAACTTCTTTACTGCATTTTCCTTTATAGTTTTTATTGTTTGTTTAAACATTTGTATGCATGCATGAAATTGTTTCTTTTTAATGCTAGTCATAATAAAACACACATGTTTTTCTTAAAGTAATCCATTCGTATTTACTCATAATTTTGTGTATGTGCATTGCAATACCAATTGTCGTTCTTAAACTCTATGAGGGAGGATAACAAATGAAAACGCAAAAATCTCTAATTGTGTGCTCTTGAATAAGACATTGTTGATGATACACAAGCATTGTCTCAAATCCTAAATGTCGGAGATATGAGGGAAATAAACCCTTGTTAACCCCTTTGAGCCTTGAGGTTGGAGTTTCTTTTCGCATGAAAAAACCTTTACATTTTACCCAGGGGAAGGGTAGGTGTTAGCTAGTTGGACCGAGCGTTCAGACTTTCACAAAGGAGTGTATATGAGGATCCATTATATTTCAGTGTACCAAATCAAGAGGTTCAAAGACCGGAAACCACAATGGTTATCCTTCATCAACTGAAAAGTGAGACAATCATGACCTTTACGGAGCAATCAAGATAACCAGTGTCACACGATTTGTAAAAAAAAAAGAATCGCAAAAAAAGAAATGAAAAAGCCCGCTAAGTCGAAACTTGAAAACAAGAGACTTAGGAACAAATTAAGGCATCCTGCTGGACACGGATTGCAAAAGATTCAAAAGAATTAGTTCAGACAAAAGTTAGGGATAAGAAAAAGAATGCAAAACCGAAAGACGAAAAGTATAGCACAATAAAGATCCTTAAACAAAAACAAATCATGTGATACATACACAAAAGACAATAGGGGTGACTGTTACTCCAACAACCACAGTGGTGCTTGTGCCATTAGCAGTAATGGGTTCCTCGACCAACACAAAACCCTCTTGAGAGGTGAGCACTCATGAAAATTAGTTGAACATAGGAATGAATGGCATCACGAAGAGGGGTGGGCACATATAAACATTGAGCATATATCCTTTGTTTTTATAACCATAAAACAGGCCATGATACAACCCTCAAAAGTCCTAACTGAAACAGGGTTAATTCAAGAGAGTACTACCATAAGATAGCATTCTTGACTCCTACGAGTTGTGCTAAAAGATCTTTATTGGTATTGTATGTGCATGTTTTCTTTCAAAAAAGTCCATGTCGTATCTTAACTAGTGAGTCGCTCACAAAGGTTTGCGACATCTTTTCAAAACTTCAAGATTAACATATGTGTTACATTAGGATTTTCATTCTCAGAATGAAACATGTTCTTCTTGCATACATTTATTTGGCATCAAAGAAGTTCACATATGGAACCTCAGTCCAGAAGCTTAATCTTGCTGAGTTGAGAAGTCTGAAAATTCTGAAGGACAATCATGTTGAAGTGCACTTTTTTCCAAGAAACGCTTATGAGTAGAGGTTTTTCCAACCAATTGGGTTAAATCCAGCCAATCCAAGGTAATCACGTTGATCAATCTCTCCAAAGTTTATCCAATCCGGTACAATTGTTTCGAGAATAAAATCTCTCAAAAAGCAGTTAGCCTGAGCGTTTTCTCTAAAGCAAGGCTCGTACTAGGGCATACCACCCCAAGAGAACTAGAAGTTACTATCTTCGAAAGACGGTTAATCAGAGGCACCTACCCAAGGTTCAGAATACTGGGGAAGAACACCTCATGATTATGCGAGATCTTGGGGCAAATTCCTTCATGGGCCATACAGTTTGGGGTAGTTACTTCGAGATCTGCAAGAGTTTGAAGACACTGAAGTATTTCAGATGCCAGGTTTTTTGTAAGAACCTCTTGAGACAATCTGACAATATGCAAGGAAGTTCTCAGCATGAACGTCTGGTGATTGATCCCAACGGGGTATGGGAAGCGAGTTTCCCTGATCATAGAATTTCTCCTCAGTCATTATGGTTTCTTCATCTGATCATCGCACGACTAAAGTCCAATATTTATTGTCATCTTCACAGTTAAAGTCCAATCTCTGGTGGCATCTCCTCAACCAGGGTCATTGGCAATTATATGTGTCCAGCCTCTTACTCCAGATTGAGTGTAGCAATCTTCTCTTTGGTTTTCTTCGGCCCTTGATATGATATTGATGTTTTCTTCGGCCCTTGAGTCGATATCATCACATTTTTTTCTCGACCTTTGAGTCGATATCATTGCTTTCATTGCCTCGGCCCTCGAGTCGATATCTTTTCCTTTGTTTTATCGACCCTTGAGTCGATGTTGTCATGTCGTTTCCTCGACCCTCAAGTCGATATTATGATTATTCTCCGACCCTTGAGTTGATATTTTCATTTCTTCGGCCCTTAAGTCGATCTTTCCGCTTTAATTCCTCGACCCTCAGGTCGATATTGTTGCTTTCTTCGACCCTTGAGTCGATATCATGGTTTTCTTCGACCCTTGAGTCGATATTGTCGTTTCCCCGACCCTCGAGTCGATATTGTTGCTTTATTTTCTCTGACCCTTGAGTTGATATTGTCGTTTCCTCGACCCTCGAGTCAATGTTGTTTCCTTATTTCCTCGACTCTTGAGTCGATGTTGTCACTTAATTCTCCGACCCTTGAGTTGATATTGTCACTTTGTTGCCTCCACCCTTTAGTCAATATTTTCGTTCTTATGACCCTTGATTCGATATCATAGTCTTCACTTCTTCAACCCTTGAGTTGATACCTAGTGAGTTTGTCATAAGAAACGAAAAAAAATCAATCATATCACCCTGGCTTAGCCATACTTAGTTCGTTTCTGCCCGGAGCATGTGTGCATATCCTTTTTCTTACAGGTAATAGTCTTATGTTGAGTTCGAGAGAGAGATTGAAGTTTCTTTAAGAGTATGGGACATTCTTCCTTCTTTAAAGTTGATAAACCTATCCAGGGTTCAGAATACCAGGGCATAATATCTCTTAGTGATATGAGGTCTTTCAGGATTCCCCGTGAGGTGATTTCTTTCATAGACTATGCAATATGGGCATTTATGTCAAGATTCAACGAACCTCTCTAAGAGTTTGAAGACGCGGGGGAATTTTTGATGCCATGTCTTCTGTAAAATCCTCTTGAATTGATGTTCGGGCAGTCAACTAGTCCAGAAAATGCAAGATGTTACAAGGTGATATTCCCCAAGAAGGTTCTTCTCCCGAGCGAGAGATGCCCTGCAATGCTTAACTCCAGCAGAAAAGGTGATCCTCTATCATCCCCAATAAATTCCAAGATGGAAACTCTCCCAGATGAGTCAGAGTATGGTGGTATCCCCAACAGAACTTCAAAGGTCGGTTGAATTGTTCTCATCCCCAAACGGAGTCATCATTTTACAGCGGACCATTCCTAGCAAACAGCTGATTGCTTAGTTCCCCACAAAGTTCAGAATGTAAGAATTCTCTCCTCAACAAGGTTTTGATCAAGCATCTCCCCATCCGAGTTGAAAGATCGTTATTTCCCCATAGAGTTTCATGACTAGGATTCAGCCATCATTGAAATATTCCCCAGCGAGGTTGCCAATTTATTTTTGGCCAATGTGACAAGTGATGCAGACAATATTCACATTTCACTCCTCATCTAGAGTCAAGTATTGACAGAGTATCTTGATCTTATTCCTCAGCAAAATGTTAGTCAGAGTGTTCTCACCCTCAGCGGAGTTACAAATGATATTCTCCCCTATAGAGTTGTTACTCTCTTCTCAAATCCAACTTTAGTTTTATCGCGTTATCCAGTGTCAACGGACCAATCTTCTTCAAATCGCTTTTGTCCCGCATCAACGGACTACTCTTGAATTGACCGCGTCGTCCGGTATCAATGGACTAACTTTGAATTGATCGCATCGTCCAGTGTCAATGGACCAGTCTTAGATTGCTTATTTTTTGGAGATAGCATATCTTTACAGAATCTTCCCGCGTGTGTTCATATGCAGGGTTCTAATCATTACAATGTTGTCATTTATTTTGTTGCAGAAGACGTGAAAATAATCTTCCACACATTTCCAGATGCAGGATTCTGGCATTGTTTGGAATCTATCCAGTTTATTTCTGGTACTTGAGGGTCTTCCAACGCATTTCTAGATGCAGGATCCTATGCATGTATATCCCACATACTAATATGCATATTCTTGGTTATGGATCACTCGATACCATTTCCTTGTCAGATTGCTGGATCTTGTTTGGGTTGTAAATCGCTCGATATTGCAATGCCATTAAAGTCCACTATCGCTATGGCAAGCTAGTAGTCGTCGGGCGTCGTACAAAAGACAGGTTCTTTGTTGTTATCATTGGTTACATATTTCCGCATCAGGGTTTTCAAGTAGTGTTTTCCTTGGTCGGGTTTATATTTTCTTCTTCAGCAGAGTGCAAATTTTCAGGTTGTTTTTGGTATTTAATCACAGTTTATCTCAAATGGTCGACAACAATCGCTCTCGTCCTTTTCAGATTAACAGATGATTAAATAGGTGCAGTTGTAACACCCTAAAAGTTTCCCTCTCATTTCATAGCATTTAACATAACATAATGTATACATATCATTGCATTTTTTCATTGCGCTCATATCATAGAAAAACGAAGCATAACATTCATTTTTGGAGCATAAAGCGTGGTAGGGATTTCGCTTCAAATGTGGTCGTTTAATTATGATCTAACTCAGATGAAAATTTGACCTAATCTTGATCAAACTATCAAGATATTGCTACAACTGCAAGTTATCTGTGCCAGTGGTTATTTCTCAGGAAGTGCGTTTTCAAAGTTCAAGTTGTGTTGTGTACAAAAATTCTCTAGTTTATTGAATAGTGGTTTGTGAGAAGCTTGGTCTAGTTTGTCTTGATTAAGTGGTCATCAGTTCATCAGTGTGCATCTACGGATTTATTTTCCAGAGATTGGTTCAGACACATTTGGAAAGATCCAGAAAATCAAAAGTTGATGGTCGTTGATGTGGTTGCAAATTACTCAGTAGCTTGGGTTGCATTCATTTAATCAGGCGCGTGGAAAATCAAGTTTGGTTTTGGGCTAAAAATAAAAGGAATCATCGCCTCATCTATTATCCATTTTCAATTAAAGCATTCCCTTTTTAATAGTTATTCCCAGATATCATTTAAATCCATTTCCGTCCTTTTATTATTCAACCTTCATAAATTCAATTCCCGATTAGTTCATTCCACTTTTATTCTCAATAGTTTCATCTCCATTATTTTTTATTTCTTTAAACCATTACCCATTTTTATAAGTCCTTCATTTTTCTATTATTATACCTTTTTATATTCGCCACATAAAAATAAACATATTTCTATTAAGCCCACACTTGGAGGCCCATTTATCATTATATCTCTTATAAACCAAATAAACAAAGAGAATTAAGAAATAAAATAAAAGAAAAGACGATGGAGCTTATTCCCCACGTGAACGCCAGCGCAACACACAAATCATGCTTCATACTACACCAAGCCAACATTTTTCAGCCTCAGCAACACATCAAAACACATGTGTGATTGGAATTAAACACAACCTACCACTTGAGAATCACACACTTTACGCACAACATCAACACGCATATTACGAGCCTAAAAAACGCATGAATGGAGTTCAAACAAGGCAAGATATTCCAAACAAAAAGGAGAAAAATAGGAAAAAACAAAATTAAAAATAACAGAAAGTTGAGAAGAGGATTCAATAACGAAATTGGATAACATGAAGCAAAGGGAATTTCACACTTCAAAAAAATCATAATTGAATTCTCTTGTTCTCCTTCATCACCATTACAGAAACCGAATTCATCTTCTTCATCATAACAATAATCGTAATTCACTCTTCTTCATCAATCACAAACTGAGTTCATCCTCTCCATTCCTTTTCATTGCCATAACTGAGTTCATCATTGATAAACCATAAACAAATATTTTCATGAACCTTCTTCACCATAAATGGAATTCTCTGTGAATCTTCTTCAGGGAAACCGAAACTCAATCACGCTGCTCCTTGAAAAAAGAATAACATAAAAGCTTCGCAAACCGCTTCAATCTTCATAAATCCTCTAATCAAATTCATCATCAAACTTCATCAGTCACAGATTGAAAAACCGAAACCAGAAAGTCAATCATCTTCTTCTTCATCATCATTCGGAATCAGATACAAAAACAGAGAATCCACGATCGCTCTTCTTCATGGATGGATAACCAAATTCAATGTCTTCTTCACCAAACGCTCAATCATTATTCGTTCATCATCAAAATAAATCGGTTTGTCACTCTCCTTCAAACTGAGGCATTGTTCCCAGTTCACTCATTAATCGAAACAATAGTGTCATCGTCATTCTCCTATCGTTGCATCGACTGCGGTTTCGATTTACAAGTACAAATCTCCTAACTCTTTGAAGCATAATTGTTGTTATGTGTTGATTTTTGTTGTGTTTGCTTCTAATTGTATCGATCTGGTGGTTTTGTTTGAGTTTTGAGACTTCGGTGTTTGGATTTGTATTGAGTACGAAATTTGAGGGAGGGTTTGTGTTGGAGATTTTGCGTTTGGAGGTGGTTGAGCGTCAGTGAAGACTGTGGCGCCGTCGCCAGCTACCGTCGACTCCGGCGGCTAGGTTTTGAAGAGAAGAAGAAAGAGTGTGGCGCATTGAGGAGAGTGACGTGAGTATTATTGTGGCCTTGTGCTTTTAATTTATTTTGTTATGTAGATGAAGCGAATAAAGATATATAAGAATAAGATGAGGATTCAGATAAGGGTTAATGGGGATTTTGTGGATTTTGTCCATACCAGCGGTGATACTTGTCACCGTCCAATAGGACCTTTTTGTATTGCTCGCATCCATTCCTGTCCTGCATAGCCATCCTACACCTTCTTTCCTAAACTGTCATATGTGATTACCAAGAGAGCCATTTGATCGGACAGCCAAGATTCAGTCAATAAGGTTGACCGCATCACATGCCATACACCCTCATACTCCTTGCATGTTGGCTTCAAAACCTCTTCTATCCGCTCCCCTTCTTCAGACCCAATCTCCCTTTTTAACTAACCAATTTCTATTGTTGCACCCCTTTTTCATTTTCTTTTTTATTCATTCTTTTTTTTTCACATAGTTCCATTTTTAATTCTTAAAAAATATCAAAACTCATTAAAAAATTCCACAAAAATTGTTTTAGCATCTTAACACATTTAAAAAATTTAAATGTTCTTATTTTCTAATTTCATTG
Source organism: Lathyrus aphaca (assembly GCA_963966055.1). NCBI lineage: Eukaryota > Viridiplantae > Streptophyta > Magnoliopsida > Fabales > Fabaceae > Lathyrus > Lathyrus aphaca. The sequence continues at coordinate 389,721,212 of OZ014524.1, forward strand.
ATTTTTTTATTTCTATTTCGAATTTTCATTTGATTTCTTTTTCAATTGATTTCTATATGAACACATTAGCTTATAGAATTTATTTCTTCCACCTTAGACAACATTTTGACACCATTCTTTTTGTATAATTTCAAAGACTCAGAAAAGAACCTAAACATATTTTTGTCATATTTTTAAAATCATTTTATACCTAGTTTTGGAAGTCATGTTTGTGTGAGTTCTTTAATTGTTCTTAAGTGACTTTGTGTGGCCATTTGATGGAGTTTAAATGTGAATTTTTTAGAGTCATTTTGACACTATGTTTGCTTCTTGTTGGTAACTTTGGAGACCTAATTTCATAATTTTCGCATGACCATTGCTTTGTGTTTGATGCCTTGCTTCTTAAGTAACTTTGTGTGCTTCTTTCTCCCCTCTTTCTAACATAGTTTGAGGAAGGCATTCATGCCATCCTATTAGGTTTTCTTGGTAGATGTTTTAGGTCACCTCTGGGGTTTAGGTTCCGACTTTATTGATTGTGGTATGGTTTGTGACCTTCATCTTTGGTTTGTGTATTGTTTGAATCTTCTTATTTTTACCTTTTGCTTACGTGGTTCACTAACCTTTGTTTTGTAGGGTTTTTTGGTAATTCATGTGTGTGGGAGGGTATCCCACATACAATATTTTTCCTTCATCTCTTTCTACTTTCAAATTGTATTTGCCTTAGCACATTGTTCTTTGCTTGTTTAATTTCATTACTTCCATTTTAGAAACAACTTAGCTTCTTTAGAGAAGTAAGTTGTCTTCTAACTTATTCTTCTCCTCTTCTTCTTTCTTTTCTTCTTTCCTTATTCTTCATTAGGATAGAACTTAAACCTCACTAACCTAGGTATACCATGCATGATAACACTTAGGATTGTTAGTCCCCTTTATACTTTTTACCTTTGAGATCCTTTTGGTGCTCTCTCTTTATCATCTTCAAAAAAAATCCTAAAAACACTTAATAATGGTTGAGGTAGTCTTGTGTGTATGGACTTATTCCATGGGGAATTTGTATTCATCCCATCTTGGGATAGTGCAAACTTGTCTAGCATGATTTACAAGTCTAATCATGAGATCATCCTAACAAAGAAAAACTCAAAAGACACTTCTTCATTTCAAATCACAAAAACACTTAATAAATTCAATGAGTTGGTGATCTTAGGCCCTAATCTCTGGAACCAAGTCTTAGGGGTCTTCTCCTTACTTGGGTGTTCTTGTTCCTCATTCTATCTTGGAATGTAGTAATAAGTACACATTCCATGGAAAAGGACTTGAATTCACTTTCTTGTGCCAGACACTAATAAAAGCTTCTAAAAGCCACAAAAAAAGAATAATCATCTCTCCTTTAGGATTTCTTTTCTTATCTCCCTCACTCATCACGTAAGAACTTGCTTCTACTTGTCTCTTTGCAAGACGATAACGCACTCGTGCCAGACGAGCCTGCAACACCTGAGCATTGACATAAGCAGTTCAAGCTTTTAAAACACAAGCAATCTTCCTCCCTAGTTAGGGGAACTACGACGACTATGATCCTCATGTCCAGATGAGGTACGTAGGAAGCAGGGTAGGTCTCGTTTGAGAACTCTTTTATTTTCCCTACATTTTCCCTCTTTCTTTTCTTTTATCCAGATCCAGTTCCTTTTCTTTTGTAGCAGCTTCATCCTTTTACCCTTTGAAACAATTTCTTTGCAAGCATGGATCCCATCGGGTACGGCATACGATCTGGGGTAGTAATACCTTCCCAGGTCGTAACCGACTCCCTAACCCAGTTTCTTTGGTTCGCAAGACCTTTTTCCTTCCTTTCTTTTCTTTGATTTGTGCAGCATTACCTTTCCCATTCCTTTGGGATAAAAATGTCTAGCTAGCGACTCTACCTTTTCCACACCACTTTCTCGCTTGTACCAGGATGGAAATCCAGGGAGAGACACATACTATATAAGAAGAAAATGATCCAATATGGCATACTTGCATAAGAAATGGTACAGTTGATACCATCATTGTTCATACTTTCATCATATCCTCATCGTCTTATTAATGTCATTATGATCATGTGCAAAACTCTAGCAAGCTCGCCATAATGCCATACCCTATAAACCACCATAACACTTCACGTTAAGTTAACCATGGTTCTAACTGTTAACCAAAGTGGTTAACAGTTAACCATTGGTATAAGAATCCGAATAACATAATTGCATAAGACACTCTCATTTGCTTCGTTCATACCCTCACAATATCAGATTTCTCTCTCTCTCTCTCTCTCTCTCTCTCTCTCTCTCTCTTTTGCTCTGCATTTTCACTTTTTTCTTCATTGTTCTACACATTTCTTCATCTCTGATTCATTCATCTTCATTGAATCATCATCATCAATCAGTTCAGAGCAGCCACAACAAAAAGATCAAAGAAGAGGCATATCATTAGTTGAAGTTTGCTTCAAATCTGAAATTCGAAATTCACTTTAATTCACATTGATTTAAAGATTCTGAAGCCTTTATTTGGCCAGATTGGAGCTCAAGGATCTCAAGCATCATCTCTGGATTTCTTATAACTGAAGAAATTTGCTCATCCAGGTTTGAATTCTTTAAACTGATTCTTGTAGGTTTAGTGTGTTTTAAGCTTGTTTCTGTGTGATCTGAGCTTATTAGAAGCATTGTGAGAAAATATGGCTAGTTGATAGGTCTCTTAGAGGCATAGTGGATTTTTAGGGAAAATTTTTTTGGCTTCGATTCCCTCTGAATAGGATATGTATGGTGTTTTTGAGGTTGGATTAGTGATCCTTGTGAGCTTAGCTTTCGAATGATGTAGATATGGTGCATCTTTTTATAGAAGTTTTAGCATTAGAGCTCTGGTGAGTTAGCCGGAGAAGACGACCATAGGTCATTCTCCGACCGGTGAGTGCAGATTAGGGTTTATGATCTTCAAACATAACATGATCATAGGATTTATTTGCATCAATGGCTAAAAATTTGCCAACATATAAATGAGGGATGAGGTCCCTCACGTGCTCTCTTTTCTCTCCTTTCTGACTTTGAATTTTGTTGTGTGATGCATTGACTGGTGTGCAGTGTGTTCTTACATCATGATCATTGATCTTGCATACTTTTGAATCTCATTGCTTGCGCATGGACCTTTGGATGTGTTGTATGGTAAAAATTTAGGTCAATTGGTTGACTAGGTGCATGTTATGGATTCTGAAACACGTTTATTGGACTGAGCTTTTTCCTTGCTCTTTGCACCCCCTTTAGGCCCAATCTCCTTGTTTGAACTGATTATTTGCTCACGTTGCACCCCTATCCCCTCATTTCTTCCATTTTATTTTATTTTTGCATACTTTCTCAAAACCATTTTATTAAAATACCAAAACATTTTCTAAAATTCCAAGGAAACTACACAAGCATTCTAACACATTTAAATAATTTTTATTTTGCAGTTTTCATTTTGTTTACATATTTTCCAACATTTTCTTTTATTAAACTTTTTCAAATAAGTTCTACATTGGTACCATACCTTGTCCAATTTATTTATTCCACTTCAAGTAACATTTTTATACCATTATTTTTGCATCATTTAAAGAACTCATAAAAGAACATAAAAATATTTTTTTTTATATTTTTAAACTCATTTTATCAATAGTTTTAGAAGGCATTTTTGTGCATTTTCTTTGATCATCCTTAGGTGACTTTGTGTGAGCATTTGCTTGAGTTTGTTTGTGAATATTTGAGAGTTGTTTTGACACAATGTTTGCTTCTGGTTGAGGTCTTTGGATACTTAATTTTCTAATTTTTTTCATGACCATTGCTTTATGTTTGATACCTTGCTTCTTAAGTAACTTTTTATGCTTCTATCCCCCCATCTTTCTAACATAGTTTGAGGAAGGCATTTATGACATCCTATTAGGTTCATCTTGTTTGATATTAGGAGGGCACCATTAGACATTTATAGGTCTCTTGTTTGCAATTATAGGTATTTCATATGAGTTTGATTCTTGTTTGACTTACAAGTTCAATGTTTGTTCACATGTGCTCTTTTTAACCTACTTTTCCATCTCTCATCACCTTTGTCTCTACTTGACTTGCAATGTGATTGCTGATGCCATGCAATGACATTCATTAGCATCTCATATGATGTATGATTATAACTTTACATCATCTCATCCATTTCAAATGCCATTCATTACATATGTTGCCTCTTTGAACATGTTTGCTTCAAATACATGCTTCTTCTTCCTCTAACAACAATATGACTTGTGTTTGCTCTCATGTGGTTAACTTGTGCATCTAATCTTCATATCAACATGTCATATAGATTCTGACTTTGGTAATTTAACTTCATCCTTTCTTGTTTTGTGATTGACTTGTATGTTAAGTAATTCCTTCTCATACTTGATTCATGATCACTTCATCTCACTTCTTCTCCTATCTACTCTAAATGGTTTAAAACTTACTTATGTGCTTTGTATGACATTTGAATACTATGTCTAGGCACATATTTAGGGGGTTTGCATTCTGAGTTTGATGTACTTTTATTTGAAGCATTCTTGCATGATCATCTTGCATAATCATGCATTCTTCCTCAACTAACTTCACATTGAACTTCTTTGGTGTTTAGTGCTTACTTTGGGCATAGTTTGTTGGTGTTTGATATTGTAACCTTAGAGTACATTTTTAAGGTTATTCTACTGACCTTAGAGGTCTTTGACCACTTAGGATCCTTTTTCCTTAGGACTTAGTCTTATTTAACCCTTAGTGTTATACCATGACTTGTTTGACCACTATTTTGCTTTCTTCATGCTTTCAATATGCAATGTGTTTAGCTAACCTTTGTTTTGTAGGGGGTCATGGTAAGTCATGTGTGTGGGTTGGCACCCACATACAACTCCTTACTTCATCTTTTAAATGATTTCAAGTTGTGTTTGCCTTAGCACCTAGTGCTTTGATTGCTTAACCTCATCACTCCCCCTTTAGAAACAACTGTCGCTCCCGATAAATGGGAATGACCCAAATAAAGGTACAGACGTGAACGGTCGTCGAAAGAGGGATGCGAGAACACACAGGAGTGAACTCACAGGGAATGAATAGAGTCGCCAGCTAGGCATTTTTATCCCGGAGGAAAGGCAATGCTGCATAGACCTAGAAAGATATGGATAAGACGGTTGCGAACCAGAGAGACTGAGAAAGGGGGTTGGTTACAACCTGGGAAGGTATTAGCACCCAGACTGTCCGCCGTACTCGACGGGATCCACGCTTAAAAGATTTGTGTTTTAAAGGGGTAGTGTCAGTGCAATTTGTGTATCAAAAGAGCTGGAAGAAAATGTACAGGTATCAGTGTAAAGGAAGTGTAAAGGGTATAAATGATGTGTCAGTGTAAGAATGAGAATGAATTGCTCAAGATTATGAGGCTAAAGAACAAGGCTAGAAGGAGGGGGAATATACAGAGACTTTTGTTCGATAACTGTTAAGTTATGCCTACGTATCCTCTCGTGCAATAAGGAAGTCAGAACACCGTAGTTCGACCCAAAGAGACTGAAAGATAAATTGACTTGTGAACTGCTTACTTGTCTATGCTCAAGTGTATGACCTGTCTGGCTCAGGGGCAAACTGTCTTGCATTAGACGGAAGAAGCAAGTTCTCGATTGTGAGTGAATGAGATGAGAAAAGAATCCCGGAGGAGACGATTATTGTTTGTTTTTGAGTTTTCAGTCTTTTATTGCTTTTTGGAGTTTGTCATAAGTTAATGAGCTTAAGCCTAAACCAATGGATTTAGTAAACTCATCACATCTTCCCTCTGATTATGGGTAATGAGAATGCCTTAAGTGTGAAGTCAGCTTCTCACACCTAATCACCATGGTGTAGGATTAAGATCATTAACCTATTTGTGATAAATTAGGTTTTTTTGGTGTTTTTGTTTAGTGTTGAGTAATGAGATTAAGCCATAATTAGGGATTAAACAGACTCATTACACCATCCTAATAGAAGGATAATAGATGAGAGTGTTTAAGCTGAGGAATGCTCCTCAACTTAATCCATGATTAGGGATTAAACCCATGACAAAAAAAAACCTTTATTAAGTGGATTTTAGTTAATGATAAGATGATGAAGTGATTTTTAGGGTTTGTAAGACAACTTGAGGAGGACTTGTCCATTAACACTAGGGTTAGTCCTTCTTAACCAGTTAAGGAAGAATTAGAACCCTAATGCAAGGCCCAAGTTACAAGCTTGATGTCTTGATGGTTATTATGTGGATTGGTTAAAGGATTTTAAACACATTAAGGGTTTAACACTTAGGATTAAAGTTATACACTCCATCCTAATAGAAGGATGCAGGCATAAGCTTAATCACAAAGCCTTAAAGCCTTTAGGGTTTAGTCCCTGATTATGAGATGAGAAGAGAAGACTCAATGAGACACAAAGGTAAAATCTAAATGGGGGACTAATCAAAACCCTAATCATTGTCATGCTTGGTTGTTCCTAGGGTTTGTGAGGTTTCACAAGAAAGATCTTCAGAGAAACCACCAGGAAGCAGATGAAAGGAGCAAAGAGAAGCAAAGTAACTTGCTTCATTCAAGAAGACAAGTCACTTGAAGAAAGAAAGTAAGAAGAAGAAGAAAGAGCAAGCTCAATCTCAAACACAAAACAAAATGCAGCAATGATGCATAAGAGGGATGAAAAGAAAATGTGAGAAGTGAAGGCAAATTCACTTCTCAAAGTGACTTACCACCTGAAAAGTTAATGAAAGGAATGCAATGCAATGCAAGATGAGATGAAATGACATGATGCAAATCAAAACCAGAAGCATACACATGATGTTAATGATGCTATGAGATGATGCAAACATGAAACAAAGCATGGGGATGATCATACAAGCTTATGGATGCAAATGAAGCAAGTTAAGAACCATGATCATACATGAAAGGTTATGAAGTGCAAATGACATACAACATAGCAAATGCAAGATGCAATGATCAAACATGATTCTAATATGTCTTAAGATGTCAAATGAATCAAATGGATGCACAAAATGCTATGGCAAGTCATGGTATGCAAGCAAATGCAAGATGGATGCAAAAAGAAGCCCAAATTAGGGTTTATGATCAATGCATCAAACAAAAACCAAAACCAGAAGCAAGCATCAAGATAAAAAATTGAAAATGCATCCAAGGGAACCCTAAACCTATACAAACTCATTGCCCAAAGGAGGGGTTCTAACTCTTAACCTAATGAGGGTTATGAATTTCCTAAGATTTCTAGGGTTTTAGGGTACCTTAACAAGAAAAAAAAGTCAAACAAATTGAAAATGAAAGATCAAATCATGCCAATTTAATCCTACAAACTACATGATATTCAAGACACAATGCAAAAAGAATCAAAGTCCAACCCTCAAAGACTAGGCAGAAATGAATTTTTGAACATGGGATCAAAATATTGCTTTGGAATGAAATTAATTCCATGAAAAATTGTCAAAATGCATCAAGATCAAAAAATAAATTTGGTTTGAGGGTTGGACAATGTTTCTAAATGATTTTAAAGGTTTCATGAATTTTTTTGTGATTTTTAAATACCTAAAAGTATTTTTAATTAATTAATTCTCATTAATTAATTAAAAATAAACTTTTAAATGATTTAAAAATATTTTTTAATGCAAAAAATAAAAATAAAAATGTTTTTGGTTTCTGAAAATTAATAAAAGTTTATACAAAAATTTTCAGAATTTTTAAAATTGTTTTGCTATTTTAAATAAATTGGAGAAAACAAATGCATTTAAATGAAAAATAAAATGAATTAAATCTGAAAAAGGAAAAGTCAACATAATCAAAGGCCAGGGTTTGAATTCACACGCGCGGGAGTAGACTTGGCGCCACATCCAAGGGCTGAGATTCAAATTCACATAATTATGATTAGCCCTAATTAATTATGCCCTAATGACTTTCAAGCGACCGGAACACTGTTCCGGTCGTCTTCTCCGGCTAGCTCATTTCTCTATCTCTCTCTACACGCAATGAAAACAAAATCTAACTGCCCAGAACTCATCCCCATTCAAAAACGAATCAAACCCCTCAATCAAACATCATTTTTCATTCATTAAACAGCCAAATCGAGTCAAAACATTCTTAGGGCAAAAAGTTTCAGACAGTTCATACATGCTGGTTTCTCAACCATTTTCAAAAGTAAACACATATTCATGATCAGAGAAGTGCATAGAAGCTTTTAAGAACTTAAAATGAAGCTTCTGGAAAAAAAGTTTGAGATGGCTACCTGAACTGAAGCTTTGGTTTCTGGTGCTTTCTGGCTGGTTTCTTGCTTGCAATCAGCTCCACTGGACCCCCTGAGAAGCTTTCAATGCTTGTTTGAAGTTTACAATGGATGGTTTGAGAGATGGCAGAAGTTCTGTTCAATGGCAAGTGGTGATCGTGTTTTTGATTCTTTGAGTTTCAGGCAATGGTAATGGGTGCTTTGTGACCAGGAAGGTGCGTTGAGTTGATTTGTGAAGTTAGTTTGTATGTTTGTGGCTTGTGCAATCAGTTTCGAATGCTTTTGCAAGATGGTGTGAAAATGAGCAAGCTGTGTTAGAGAGTGCTTCAGGCTTGTGTTTTGTATGCTTTGGCTTGCTTTTGATTTGCATAAACTATGGTGATAGGTCAGATGAGGTGATGTGTGCTTTTGTGATAGGTATGGCTCAAGTTGCCAAAATGTCAAAGTTGTGTAAGAGAGGCATGGGCTACTTTCTAGCCAAGGACAAAAGGTGTGTCCTGCGCAGCATGATGTGGGGAGAACCCTAGGATTGATCAGCAAGTCAGCAAGCAAGTGGATTGTAACTTATGATGAGTTTTGCAAGTTGGTTCACTTTTGCTTCTTATGAAAAATCTTGCTCCATAAGCCATAAAAATGTGTGATTCTTTGGGTGCAATCTGACTTTTAGGTCTTGTATGATCATGTTGTGAAGTTTAGAAGTCCATTTGGTAGCTTTAGAACACTTGATCAAGTCATTTTGCAAAATCCCTCTTTGGTAGAAACTTTGAAATTTTGTGATTTTAGCCAACTTTGGTAGGCCATAACTTTTGATCCAAAATGAATTAGGTCATGTTCTTGTACTTTTTGAAAAGGGAATGATCCATTCTACAACTTTCATGACCAAAGTTTTTCCATTTGAAGCATTTTTGAATCAAAAAGTAAAGGTTGAAAAAATTTCCTAAAATGGCAATTTCATTAAAAGTCAAACTTTCTCCAAAAAGTCAACTTTGCAAAAGACTTGAAATTATTCAATTTTGTGAACTTCCAATATCTTCTATGATCAAATGAAGATCATATACAATCAAAATGATGAAGAACACCCTTTGGTTGGGTCATTGAGGGCCTCAGATGCCCTGATTTTGCACTGACTTGCTTGAAAAGTCAACTCTTGATCAGATGACTTCCCCAAGGAATTTCTTCATGAAAATTGATATGCATACTCCCTATACCATATAGAGACCAATAGAAACAAGAATTACCAAAAAAATTAGAGTTATGGCCTCTGAAACCAAAACCCTAATTCTAGGTCAACTGTGCAGTCAAACTTGGCTCTGCTTCCATACCATTCTCAGTTCTTGTGATTTTTGACATTCTTGACTTTGAGAGGATATAATATGATATTTGAACATACATGGACCCCTTTGAAGTGATTGATGACCTTTGGAGTGGCTCAATAAGCTCTGGGATTGCTCATATCACAAACCCTAGATGCAGATGACTTTGAACCAATGCAGTGAAGCAAAAAATGCAATATGAGGTGCTATGATTGGATTTATGCATATGAAATGATCACAAGCCATGGTGTGAATGGGTGAGGGAAAATTTGGGGTGTTTACAGCTGCCCCTATTCAAACATGAGTTAGCTGTGCCGGATGTAAGCGACGGCTTATCAGGCAAACAAGATAACTTGTGGTTGAATACCAAAGACAGTCCAAAATTTGCACTCACAGAATGAAGAAGAAAAGGGATATAGATTGTAAAAGAAAATAAAGTATATTAAAGTGTGGGCGACGGAGGACGACCGTCGAGCAAAGGAAGATTGCTGGGGAACAAGCAATGACGGGGACGACCGACATGCTGGGGATATAGGAGATTATGATGGGGACGGCCATCAAGTAAAGCTATAAGATTCTCTGGGGAGCAATGAAAAATGATGGGGACGGCCATCAAGTTCATAAAGTAAAGTTACCAACGATGGGGACGGCCATCTGGCTAAACTGATGAAGGACGATCATCAGGAAAAGGAAAAGGGACCACGATGGGGACGGCCATCGGGTTAAAGAATAAATGAAATAAACAGATGATGAGGTACGGTCATCAAAGGTGAAGGACGATCACATAGCAGGGGACGGCTGCTCTATTGGGGATAAGATGAGGGACGGTCATCTAAGGTGAAGGACGATCACCTGGCAGGGTACGGCTGCCGAAAATATCGCGACATAGGACGAATGCCGGATAAGAGGTCAACAATGGGGACGGCCATCGGACGAGCATGATGAAGGACGATCATCAAGAGGTGAAGGACAATCACCTAGCAGGGGACGGCTGCTCTCAAGGTTTATCATGACGTGGACGAACACCAGATAACAAGATCAAACGATGGGGACGGCCATCGGATAAAATGATGAAGGACGATCATCAAAAGGTGAAGGACGATCACCTAGCAGGGGACGGCTGCTAAATATCACGACATAGGACGAATGTCGGATAAAAAGGTCGACGATGGGGACGGCCATCGGATGAGCATGATGAAGGACGATCATCAAGAGGTGAAGGACGATCACCTAGCAGGGGACGGCTGCTAAATATCACGACATAGGACGAATGTCAGATAAAAAGAAAATTCACTCTACTGGGGAATAGTAAACACGGACGAGTGTTTACATCCAAGAAATAAAAGGTATAAGTGTTTGATATTGTGTATAGATTAAAGATGCGGACGAGCATCCTTAAGACTATGATACGGACGAGTATCAGGTAGAAACAAATACTGACACGTGTTCAGAGATGATGATACGGACGAGTATCAACTGGTTAACAAGGAACACGGACGAGTGTTGATTCTAAGGGGACTCTTCTGGGGAAAGGTAGACACAGACGAGTGTCTAATTTCAAGAAGGCAAGAGTGTTTGACACGTGTATGGATTAAAGATGCGGACGAGCATCCCTAGGACTATGATACGGACGAGTATCAGGTAGAAACAAATGCTTGACGCATGTTCTGAGAGGATGGTACGGACGAGTACCAACTGGTTAACAAAGAACACGGACGAGTGTCGAATCTGCGAGGATGTAAATAATGTATACAAGATACGGACGAGTATTTGTATAAATAAGTATGAGTGGTGTATAGATGAGCGTTCAACTTGCTGGAGAGAGTGACACGGACGAGTGTCAAGAGGAGGAAAGTATTGTATAAACAAGAATATGCTATACAAAGTGTTTATGTCACTGTGCTGGGGAAAATGACATGGACGGATGTCAAGGAATTGTATATATATGTATCTGTGAGTGCAAAGGGGATGCTTTGGCTTTCTGCTGGGATGTGACACGGACGGGCGTCACAAGGAGTATGTACTGGTGTTTGTGGGCAACTGCTTTAGCTTTAGCTCTCCGCTGGGGAATCTGGGGAGCACTTCCGTATATTATCGATGGATTGTTGATATTCACAAGTGTTTGATTCAGAAAATGGCTTATGATTATGCAACATGTTTGACTTTTTCCGTAATGCTCCGTATTAGACGGAATGCTACGCTTTGTGGGGTGAATATGATGCAAATGCTATGATTATGCAAAGATACCAATCCGGGATTCGGATCCTGTTGTTGTGAAGATCTCTGGTCGATCTGTTTGAAGTGGACATCCCAGCTGGGGATGAGATCATTGGTAGATCTGATGAGATGATTCTGCTTGGGGAAATGGGTCAATGATAGACCTATTCCCGTAAATGAAGGACCCAGCTGGGGTTTGTAGAAGCTTTCGTCACTCTGTTGTGATTCCTTCGTGTGCTGCTCTTCTGGATAGAGGCTGAGACTCTGTGGGGAAGTGGTTCCCTGGCTTTTGTGCTTAGCTGAGGAAGAATTATTGGCACCTCGGCTGGGGAGAAAATAACAAGTGGCAGCTCAGCTGGGGAGAAAACACTTTGGGTGCTAAGACTGAGTGTTGATTTGCCAGCTTGCTGGGATGAAACTTTCATGCCTCATTTTGGGCTTTGAATGCCTGCAATCCTGAAAAGAGAAACGTACAAGTAATCCCGAGGTATCCCTTACCGGACTCCATCATGGGAGTTCAGACACCCCCGGGAGTAAGTATACTTCCTGCAAGCACGTGTTTTAAGAGAAGCATCTGTATTTATGCAATCAGTATCTTAAGGACATCGGACATTTTGCAAATGAAAATAAAATGTACAGACAAAACATGACTGAAAATCTGATTTTATTGATTTATATGCCCTGAATTGGCGAGATACAGTCAGAGAAACAGATCCCCTAAAATGAGGAGATTGTTACAAATTGAGAAACAAAATGTTGGCAATGTTGACGACGCTTCAAGGAGCTTCCCCTTTTGCTATGACTCGTATGACTTTTGACGTTCTTCTCGTCTTGCTTTCTGAAGAAGGTTGATTCTGACCGGCGCTTGATCCTTTTGAAGCAGACCAAGTTGTAAGTGATACAGACGAATTCAGAATGCAGTTGTTCGCTTATTCCCTTATTTTGCATGGATCGCCCTTTCGGGTTTTCAATCCATCGGGATACCCATTTTTGCCTGAGCTGTCCAATGCGGCTTTTCAACTCAGCGGGTGTACATTTTTTTGTTTATTTTCCCTTATTTTTTCCCGAGCCTTTTATTCTGTTTTTGACTCGCCGGGATGCCCTATTTTTGCCTGGACTTACATTCTGTTTTTATGTCCAGCAGGTCATTTTTATGCGAAGTATTTTTTAACTGCATCTGAATTCACAGGGGACGGGAAGTCTTCACCATCCATGGTGCTGAGCATCAGTGCTCCACCAGAGAAAACTTTCTTTACCACGAATGGTCCTTCATAGTTCGGAGTCCATTTGCCCCTGTGGTCTGTATGAGGAGGGAGGATTCTTTTCAGCACAAGATCTCCTACTTGGTATTCTCGGTGTCTGACTTTCTGATCAAAGGCTTTCTTCATTCTTCTTTGATACAACTGCCCATGACATATTGCGGACAATCTTTTCTCTTCAATCAGACTCAGTTGCTCGTATCGGGACCTGACCCATTCTGCTTCGTTCAGCTTAACATCCATTAATACCCGTAAGGAGGGTAATTCAACTTCAACAGGTAGGACTGCCTCCATACCATACACAAGTTGATACGGTGTTGCCCCAGTGGATGTTCTGATTGACGTGCGGTACCCATGCAAGGCAAACGGTAGCATCTCATGCCAGTCTTTGTAGGTGACTACCATCTTCTGCACAATCTTCTTGATATTCTTATTAGCCGCCTCAACAGCGCCATTCATCTTTGGCCTGTAAGGAGAAGAATTGTGGTGTTGGATCCTGAAGTCCCGGCATAGCTCTGCCATCATTTTATTGTTTAAGTTGGAACCATTATCAGTAATGATTCGCTCGGGAACTCCGTATCGACAGATGATATCTCTCTTCAGAAATCTGGCTACCACTTGCCTTGTGACATTTGCATAGGAAGCTGCTTCAACCCACTTGGTAAAATAGTCAATGGCTACCAGGATGAATCTGTGGCCGTTCGAAGCAGTCGGTTCAATCTTGCCAATCATGTCAATGCCCCACATAGCGAAGGGCCAGGGTGAAGACATCACGTTCAGAGGATTGGGAGGCACATGCACCTTATCCGCATAGATCTGGCATTTATGGCATTTTCTGGCATAGGCACAACAGTCGGCATCCATTGTGATCCAATAATAACCTGATCTTAGCAATTTCTTAGCCATGGCATGCCCTCCTGCATGGGTACCAAAGGATCCTTCGTGCACCTCGTGCATCAACAAGTCTGCTTCTGTTCTATCAACGCATCTGAGGAGTACCATATCAAAGTTTCTCTTGTACAGGGAACCATCAGTGTTCAGGAAGAAACTACCAGCAAGCCTTCTTAAAGTCTTCTTATCATTGGAAGATGCCCCAGGTGGGTATGTTTGATCCTCCAAGAAACACTTAATGTCATGGAACCAAGGTTTATCATCTTTGACAACGTCGGCTGCAAATACATATGCTGGTCTGTCGAGTCTGGACACTGAAATCCGAGGCACAAAGTTGGCAGCTTGAACTTTGATCATTGACGAAATGGTAGCCAGAGCATCTGCAAACTGATTCTCGTCCCGAGGGATATACTCAAGCTTGACCGTTGTGAAGAAAGTCAATAACCTTCTCGTATAATCCCTGTAAGGTATCAGATGATCCTGGTGGGTGTACCATTTGCCGTTGGTTTGATTAACTACCAGAGCTAAATCTCCGAATACAGTTAATGTCTTGATCCTGAGGTCAATGGCTTCCTCAAGACCCATAATGCAAGCTTCGTATTCAGCTTCGTTGTTAGTGCAGTTGAAGGTGAGCTTTGCCGAGAAAGGCATGTGAACTCCCTTAGGTGTGATGAGTACTGCACCAACACCACGACCATTCATATTAACAGCCCCATCAAACATCATAGTCCATTCTTCTTCCGGGTCAGCCCCTTCAGTGTGAACAGGCTCTTCATGATCTTTCGCTTTTATGAACATGATGTCTTCATCAGGGAAGTCAAATCTCATAGGCTGGTAATCATCAATAGGTTGCTCAGCAAGATATTCAGACAATACACTGCCCTTGATGGCTTTCTGAGATGTGTACTGAATGTCATATTCCGTGAGAATCATTTGCCATCTTGCAACCCGTCCGGTAAGAGCTGGCTTCTCGAAAATGTACTTGACTGGGTCTATTTTGGATATCAATAAAGTAGTGTGGGTCAACATATACTGTCTCAGTCGGCGAGCAGCCCACGCTAAAGCACAGCAAGTTTTCTCGAGCAGTGAATAACGTTGTTCACAGTCGGTAAACTTTTTGCTCAGGTAGTATATTGCATACTCTTTTCGACCAGACTCGTCATGCTGGCCCAGCACACACCCCATTGACTCTTCTAATACTGTCAAGTACATTATCAAAGGTCTTCCTTCAACTGGAGGCATAAGGATTGGTGGTTCTTGCAGGTATTCTTTGATCTTGTCAAAAGCCCTATGGCAGTCTTCATTCCACCTGACCGTCTGTTCTTTTCTTAACAGCTTGAACAAAGGTTCACAGGTTGCTGTAAGGTGAGATATGAACCTTGAGATGTAGTTCAATCTACCTAGAAACCCTCGAACTTCTTTTTCAGACTTCGGTGCAGGCATTTCTTGAATGGCTTTAACTTTATCAGGGTCAACCTCAATCCCTTTCTCGCTTACAATAAAAACCAGCAGCTTACCAGATCGCACCCCGAATGTGCACTTGTTGGGGTTCAGCTTCAGTTGGTACTTCCTCAGACGCTTGAATAGTTTCAGCAGATTTACCAAGTGGTCTTCTTCTGTGAGGGACTTGGCAATCATGTCATCCACATAACACTCGATTTCTTTATGGATCATATCGTGGAATAATGTTACCATAGCCCGTTGATATGTTGCACCAGCGTTCTTCAATCCGAATGGCATCACCTTGTAACAGAACGTGCCCCAAGGTGTGATGAAAGTTGTCTTCTCCATGTCTTCAGGCGACATTTTGATCTGATTATATCCTGAAAATCCGTCCATGAAGGAGAATACCGAGAACTGAGCCGTATTATCAACCAATACATCTATGTGAGGTAATGGGAAATCATCTTTCGGGCTGGCTCTGTTCAGGTCCCGGTAGTCAACACACATCCTCACTTTGCCGTCTTTCTTAGGCACAGGTACTATATTAGCAACCCACGGTGGATAGCTAGTTACGGCAAGGAACCCGGTGTCCCACTGCTTTTGTACCTCTTCTTTGATCTTCATTGCCATGTCTGGGCGAGTACGGCGCAGTTTCTGTTTAACCGGTGGGAAATCTTCTCTTAAAGGCAGCTTGTGCATAACAATGTCGGTATCTAACCCTGACATATCTTGATAAGACCAAGCAAACACATCCACATATTCCTGAAGCAGGTCAATCAGTTGTTTCTTCACTGAGTCTTGTAAACAGGCCCCGATCTTCACCTCTTTCACGTCTTCATCCGTACCAAGATTAACTGTTTCAATCTCCTCCTGATGAGGAGTAATAACCTTCTCCTCTTGTCTTAACAACCTGGCTAGCTCTTTAGGAAGCTCATAATCTTCTTCAACCCCTTCATCGACTTGATTGATTGGATTGTCAAAGTCATACGAAGCCATAGCTGTGCTGTTGTCGGTGCAGTCTGGAAGGCACTCTCTGCAAGGGTTTAGATTGTTCATTTTAGTGATTGATTTTAATCTTGTTTTAGAAAAAGTGAAATGAAGTTGTCATTTTGAAAACATTGCCATTTTATTTTTGTACAAAAAGAAAAAAGGAAAAACAGTGAGCAGAAAAGAAAAAAGACTCATTTGCAAAAGATGTTTGATTATCATTGATTTATCTGTTTGCACAAAATTACAGATGGCCCGATTACAAAATGAGTCTTGTCATCTTGGGCAAGATGCAAGACTTGATGCATGCTTATAATATACAGGAAATAATAATTACTCTGCAGGAGTAACCCTTATAATTTCCTGGGAAGACCAGTTTGAGATACGGCTCCCCGGGATCCTTGGACGTATCCAGCTCTCCAGGTTGCGCTCATCTTCCGACTCATCTTCCAAGTTGTTTACAGCATCAGGGGTGAGCATCCCCCCACTAACAAAACTGGGCTTCTTAGCAGCCTCTAGTTGATCTTGCTGAGTTGGTTTGTAACCCAACCCAAATCTATCCTCTTTCTTCTCCACGGGCAACAGCTTGCCCCAGCCTTGAGCATTCCCCTCCTCAACAACCCTCCGAGCTTGCTGGTAGGATGTCATGGAAGTCCCAAGTACAGCAGATGCTTCGTTAATATTCAGGGCCTCAAACCCCTGACTCATGGTCTCGTGGATCTCCCCATCCATCTCAATATATTTGTATGTAGCCAGATGGCTAACAAAAATATCTTCCTCTCCACAAATAGTAACGACTTGGCCCTCCCACTCGAATTTTAACTTCTGGTTAAGGGTTGAGGTCACGGCGCCAGCGGCGTGTATCCATGGCCTACCCAATAGACAGCTGTAGGCAGGCTGTATATCCATCACGAAGAAGGTCGTTTTGAAAGTCTGTGGGCCAATCGTTATAGGCAACTCAATTTCTCCCAGAACTGATCTCTTAGAACCGTCAAAGGCTCTTACTACCAAGTTACTGGGGCGTAATGCCAATCCTTCATACTCCAGCTTTACAAGGGCTTTCTTAGGCAGGACATTGAGGGATGACCCTGTGTCCACTAATACATGAGAAAGAACTGCACCCTTACACTCCAAGGTAATGTGCAAAGCCTTGTTGTGATTGCGGCCTTCTGTTGTCAAATCAGTGTTGGTAAATCCTAGTCCATGACTAGCGTTAACATTTCCAACTACAGCTTCCAACTGATTGACGGTAATCTCCTCTGGCACATAAGCTACGTGCAAGACTTTTAGTAGTGCGTTCCGATGAGCCTCGGAGCACATAAGCAATGATAGAATGGAGATCTTGGAAGGCGTCTGGTGAAGCTGGTCCACTATCTTGTAATCACTTTTCTTGATGATTCTCATGAATTCATCAACCTCTTGATCAAAAGGGGTTTTCAAAGCTTCTCTAACAACTTGATCTTCTTGCACCGTGCTCTTCCCTTTTGCCTTGGCAGCAGCTTCTGCTTCGGCACTAGGTCTTGGAACTTGCGGGGCAAAGAGACGTCCACTTCGAGTGAAGCCTCCGCCTCCCCCCACATTGTCTATTTGTGGTGAAGAAGTTGATGATTCAAAAGTGATTTTCTGTCCTTCGCAGTATAGATCGGAGTCGTAATGCCAAGGGATGGCATTACTGCTTTCATAAGGTACTGGCCCAGGCACCGTGATAGTGACTGGACTGATAGCAGCTGCAGACGGGACCATGATAGTATGTGGATCATAGTATATTGTGACTGGTGCTCTGGTAGGAGTGGTATTTTGTGAGTTGTAGGCAGAATCATTTGCAGGATCATAATAAATTGTAATCGTTGAGACACTTTCATTGTTTGCTGTTGGTATTGTAGGAGACACTGTTGACTGGATGGATGTTGTTGTTGTAGGAGATTCTGAATGAAGGGGTGTTGAAGTTGTAGAAGGGATGTTTGTTGATGTTTGGTCCGTTGAAATGACAGATGAAGCATTTGTTGATGAGATTGAAGAGTTGTTTGGAACAATGGTTGTTGCAGTTGTAGAAGACTCGGGAATTGTTGTTAAGGAAATTGCTGGATTGGTAGGTATTGATGTTGTGATTTGAAGTAGACCATTCTGGATAAGACTGTCTATGCCCTCTCTCAAGTCATCACACCCATTCACTGAAATGTTGCAATAAGCACACCCTAGCTCACATCCCGGGAACATTTGACATTCAAGGAGTTGAGCTTTAATCTCTACCAAGGGTGTCCGAATCTGACCCACACTGGTTATCAAGTAAGACGGCTTATCCTCCTCAATAGCATTAATTCTGGGCCCTCCATGGTTGGGCATAGGGTTCTTGTTAACATTTGGTGGTGGTGCGAAGTTTAGAGCTTTAGAATCTACCAAGTCTTGCACTTTCACGTGCAAAGCTCTGCACTTCTCTGTACTGTGACCAGGTGCATTTGAGTGAAAAGCACATCTGGCGCTAGCGTCATAATTTCTGGGCAGACTGGCAGGATCTGGAGGCGCCAATGTCCTTAGCTCAACCAGGTTGAGTTTCAGGAGTTGTGGCAATAATGTGGCATAAGGCATAGGGATCGGATTGATCACCCTATTGGCCTGAGATGGTCTCTGTTGATACGGTCTTTGCTGATTGTTGTTGTTGGTGTTGTTGTTGTTATAACTTCTCTGAGGTGGATACTGAGTTTGTTGCTGGTAATGGGTTTGTTGTTGTGGTTGATATACTGGCTGCTGAGGAAGTGGAGAGGGAATGGTGACTGCTGCTACTGACCTATGAACATATTGTGGTCTGCCCCTGCTGGCCTGAATAGCATTGGTCTCACCGGTTCTTCTTGGACCTACGAAAGGTTTTCTGGGGTTGCTGGACGAGCTTGCACCGTTGTCAGAAATCTTGCCCATCTTTAATAGGCTCTCAATTCTTTCCCCGGCTATGACCACGTCAGCAAAGCTAGTGGAAGAAAAGGCAGCTAGCCTGTCAATGTATGTCCCCTGGAGGGTGTTCATAAACATATCAGCCATTTCCCTCTCTGACATGGGTGGTTGGACAGCAGCAGCAAGCTGCCTCCACCTCTGAGCGTACTCCCGGAAGCTTTCCCTGGATGATTGAGACATTCCCATCAGGAGGGTCCTGTTGGGAGCCATATCCAAGTTGTACTGGTATTGTCTGATAAAGGCCTCATCCAGGTCCTTCCAGCACCTGATGGTTGCTCTAGTCAAGTGAGAGTACCATTCCCTTGAAGCTCCTGTCAAGCTATCTTCAAAATAAAACATCCATAGCTTTTCGTCCATGGTATATGCCTTCAGCCTCCCCAGAAAGGATTGTAAATGGGTTCGGGGACAGAAAGTTCCGTTGTACTTCTCAAAGCACGGAGGTTTAAACTTGTGGGGAATCCTGACCCCGTCCACTAAACCCATGTCCATAACATCAAAGCCCAAGGAATTCTGAGACTCCAAGGATCTCAGTTTCTCAGCAATCTCATCTAGCCTTCTGTCATAGGCTTCATCCCCAGCTCCCATCACAGTAAATTGATCTTCCTGGGGGTCTTCTTGTAATACTCTGCCTGCAGTGGCAGTCCCTTGCACATTAACAGGGATGTTGATCTCTGGATGAAGGTGGGGTCCATAGACTGGAGGATTAACATGAGGCTGAACCCTCTCATTATTGCTTGTCCCCCCAGTCCCTAGATGGGGTTCCTCCTGGGTCTGCCTTTCTACTAGTGCTCTTAATCTCTCTTGGCTCTGTGCCAATCCATTCATCACCTCCATAAACTGGGTCATCTGATTCCTCATTTCCAGTCTCTCATTGGCCATTTGAGTCCTGACCTCTGTAAGGTCCTGCTGTACTTGGTCCATTTGTATGCCCGGAAGGTTGTTGCGGGTGGGATATCTGTGTGGACGGTTGAGTGGGAACACCCGACGTCGAGCAATAGTTCCTGAATCACAACAGAGTTAGCAACAAAACAAAACAAAACCTACAAAACAAAACAAAAGGTTAGTATGCAATGCAGTATGCTTATTTGTTTCCAAGGTATCCGGCTTGGCACTTGGTTTTGACCTTTCCAGACCCCTGAGGAAGATGCTTTTGATGTTGCTTGAGAGAAAAAGAACTCATATAAAACAAACTAATGAATATATTACAAATGGAAAAACATACAT
Source organism: Lathyrus aphaca (assembly GCA_963966055.1). Classification (NCBI taxonomy): domain Eukaryota; kingdom Viridiplantae; phylum Streptophyta; class Magnoliopsida; order Fabales; family Fabaceae; genus Lathyrus; species Lathyrus aphaca. The sequence continues at coordinate 389,741,756 of OZ014524.1, forward strand.
AGTTTGTTTTTTACAATACATGCCCTCTGAGGGGTCAAAAATACAACATAAAGAGAAGTACATGAAATGAAAGCAACAACAAGCAAAAATCAGACACCAAGGCCAAACTCATCCTCCTGGACTTCCTTCAAAAGTGCTTCAGTCACAGGATTAGCTGGATGCTCTGTGAGGTTCTTGATGAGAAGATTCCTGGTGGTGATGGCAGTGGTTAGCTTCTTGTGTCTGCCCTGGTCCTTTGACCTCTTCACACCAGCTCTGAGTTTCAATTCTGAGATCTCCCTCTGGGCTGCTACCAGGGCTTCCTGTTGCTCCTTTGCATTAGCCTCCAACTGCTCAATCTTGTCCTGAGTTCTCTTATCCTCCTGAGTGCGAGCTTCAGTGATCCTGACCCACCTAGCTTGGCTCTCCTTCAGATAAAGATCAGTCCTGGCTCTTTGGAATTGGGCCTCTTTGCAGGCATTCTTCAAAATCTGTTCTCCAGCCCTTGACTTCTTGATGTAGTCCTCTGACTTTTCAATCCTGGCTAGATGCTCCACCTTAAGCTTTTCTAACCTTTCAATGTCCAGCCGACCATTACTCCTCTCCCAGAGGGTTCTCTTCAAGGCTTCAGACAAATTCTCATTCCTCTCTTTGAACTTCTCAAACTCTTCCAGGCTGACAGTTGCTGGAGGTAGTGTTGTGGAGGGTCCAGGCACATCTTTAATGGTGAAGGGCATCCCAGAAATTTGAGCCCTGGCATGTGACCACTCATAATACTGAGCTGAGGCCACATTGTTGCATCTCCCAAGAATGGTTACCCCTTTAGTCTGGACATTGTCCCAAGCCCAGGATGCTTGCCTGACAATAGCCAGATTAGGCTTGTTCTCACAATAAAGGGTCTCTGCTAGATCTTGTGCTCTAGGAGGGTGGACCAATGCATAGCCCAGTTGTCTTTTGAATAGCAGAGGGTTGTAGTTGATGCAACCCTTCACTCCTATCAGAGGTACATTGGGAAATTGCCCACAACTAGCAATGATGTCTCTGCCCTTAGTGCTCTGAGTACACCACCTGATATCATCTAAGGTTAAAGCAACAAGCCTCCTAGCCCAATTCTTTTGCTGGTGAGGGTTCAAGAATGCATCAGTCTTTGGTAAATGTTTGAGCAGCCAAGTATGGAACAAAGGAGCACAGCATCTCACTAATCTTCCCCTTTGCTTTTCATTCCTCTGGTGGACAGAGTAGTAGAGATCTCCCAGTAAGGTGGGTACTGGGTTTCTCAGAATGAAAAGATGGATTGCATTCTTGCTGACAAACTTAGGCTCATCTGCAAATAATATAACCCCATATATGCTTAGGGCTAATAATGCACAGACTGCCTTCCATTCACCTAAGGAAGCCTTCAGAATAGCCTGAGAGGTCAAGAAATCCAGGTGTAGACCAGAGATTCCAGCCTTTGCTGTCATGTTCTGCCCAATCAGAACTGGTTCCAGATATAATGCCTTTGCCACCTCTTCATTATTAGGGAAAGCCATCTCAGGGTTGAAGGGGACTCCACCCCTGATAGGTACACCAATCAGTGATGAATACTCTTCCAATAAGGGTCCCAACTGAAAATTCTGGAAGGTGAAGCACCTCAGAGGGGGATCATAGAACTGCAAGCAAGTATGAATCAAGCTCCTCTGTGAAGGGTCCAAATCCATAACCACATCAAGGATTCCTCCATAATGTTCTCTGAATAGTGGTATATGGTCTGGAGTAATCAGGGCCTGGACCTTCCTGATGCCAGCCAACTCAGGCTCAAAGAAATGATAGGAGATATTGCTCTTCTTAGGTGCCATGTTGCTGAAGAACAGATGCTGATAATGATGACTGATACTAGAAGATGGGCCACTGACAGGCTGAGACTAGTGATGCAGGTGACTGAAGCAGGTAGCAGATACTGGTGAAGATAAGTCTATGCAGATGAAGGGGTCAAAACCAAGCCAAAATATAGTATGGATACCCTGAAAAACAAATAAGCAAATGTTAAATGATGCAATGATGATGTATGCAAATGATATGCAAGGGTTTGTGATCAGGCTGGATCTGATTAACTGCCTTGATATAGGTCCATGTATGTTCAAGAAATCCAGATGGAGGTTCATAAGTCCAGTAACCAAGGTGGGGGACTCAAATAAAGAGTCACATATCCAGGGTTAAAAATCGCAAGAACTGTTCCAAAATGGAGTACTCTTAATCAAACAAAGTAACAGGGTATGTTGAGGTCAAGGGTACCTGCAAACCTGTAAACAACCCAACCCCCTCACAGGTGATGTTCTAGAACAAGGATCCTCAGACTTGGATCAGTTATGAGAAGTGTAAACACTTCTAACCCGGAGGTACAGTGTTTACAATAAACATAAAAGATCCTCCTCTAATTCACCTCAGTTTCTGAAGGTCATAATAAAGGTCATCCAGACTTAGCAGGCTTCCCAGATAGCCCTAGCACTACAGGAAATCTGTAGCACAGAGTTCTCAAGAAGAAACCCATATCTGAACCGTGTTTCATATTCCCGCACCAGACCGAAATGGAATGGGAAAGAACATGAACCACTCTAGCCTAAGTGTCACTCAGGTCCCAGGTATAGGACCTTAACTCTCAATAGAACACCCACCCACCAAAGCAGCAAAACAGATCCAGCCAGAACAATATGACAGTATGATGTATATAAAGCTGTAAATAAAGCAATAAATAACTGTACATAAAGTAATAAACAAAACAAATATACAAACACAAATAGCACATAACACCCCAGTAAACACAAATCAATCAAGCGCTAGGAGGAACCCACAAAAAGAACCAGAAGCCCTGGTTACAGTATAAGGATCCCCAGCAGAGTCGCCAAGCTGTCGCTCCCGATAAATGGGAATGACCCAAATAAAGGTACAGACGCGAACGGTCGGCGAAATTGTGATGCGAGAACACACAGGAGTGAACTCACAGGGAATGAATAGAGTCGCCAGCAAGGCATTTTTATCCCGGAGGAAAGGCAATGCTGCATAGACCTAGAAAGATATGGATAAGACGGTTGCGAACCAGAGAGACTGAGAAAGGGGGTTGGTTACAACCTGGGAAGGTATTAGCACCCAGACTGTCCGCCGTACTCGACGGGATCCACGCTTAAAAGATTTTTGTTTTAAAGGGGTAGTGTCAGTGCAATTTGTGTATCAAAAGAGCTGGAAGAAAATGTACAGGTATCAGTGTAAAGGAAGTGTAAAGGGTATAAATGATGTGTCAGTGTAAGAATGAGAATGAATTGCTCAAGATTATGAGGCTAAAGAACAAGGCTAGAAGGAGGGGGAATATACAGAGACTTTTGTTCGATAACTGTTAAGTTATGCCTACGTATCCTCTCGTGCAATAAGGAAGTCAGAACACCGTAGTTCGACCCAAAGAGACTGAAAGATAAATTGACTTGTGAACTGCTTACTTGTCTATGCTCAAGTGTATGACCTGTCTGGCTCAGGGGCAAACTGTCTTGCATTAGACAGAAGAAGCAAGTTCTCGATTGTGAGTGAATGAGATGAGAAAAGAATCCCGGAGGAGACGATTATTGTTTGTTTTTGAGTTTTCAGTCTTTTATTGCTTTTTGGAGTTTGTCATAAGTTAATGAGCTTAAGCCTAAACCAATGGATTTAGTAAACTCATCACATCTTCCCTCTGATTAGGGGTAATGAGAATGCCTTAAGTGTGAAGTCAGCTTCTCACACCTAATCACCATGGTGTAGGATTAAGATCATTAACCTATTTGTGATAAATTAGGTGTTTTTGGTGTTTTTGTTTAGTGTTGAGTAATGAGATTAAGCCATAATTAGGGATTAAACAGACTCATTACACCATCCTAATAGAAGGATAATAGATGAGAGTGTTTAAGCTGAGGAATGCTCCTCAACTTAATCCATGATTAGGGATTAAACCCATGAACAAACAAAACCTTTATTAAGTGGATTTTAGTTAATGATAAGATGATGAAGTGATTTTTAGGGTTTGTAAGACAACTTGAGGAGGACTTGTCCATTAACACTAGGGTTAGTCCTTCTTAACCAGTTAAGGAAGAATTAGAACCCTAATGCAAGGCCCAAGTTACAAGCTTGATGTCTTGATGGTTATTATGTGGATTGGTTAAAGGATTTTAAACACATTAAGGGTTTAACACTTAGGATTAAAGTTATACACTCCATCCTAATAGAAGGATGCAGGCATAAGCTTAATCACAAAGCCTTAAAGCCTTTAGGGTTTAGTCCCTGATTATGAGATGAGAAGAGAAGACTCAATGAGACACAAAGGTAAAATCTAAATGGGGGACTAATCAAAACCCTAATCATTGTCATGCTTGGTTGTTCCTAGGGTTTGTGAGGTTTCACAAGAAAGATCTTCAGAGAAACCACCAGGAAGCAGATGAAAGGAGCAAAGAGAAGCAAAGTAACTTGCTTCATTCAAGAAGACAAGTCACTTGAAGAAAGAAAGTAAGAAGAAGAAGAAAGAGCAAGCTCAATCTCAAACACAAAACAAAATGCAGAAATGATGCATAAGAGGGATGAAAAGAAAATGTGAGAAGTGAAGGCAAATTCACTTCTCAAAGTGACTTACCACCTGAAAAGTTAATGAAAGGAATGCAATGCAATGCAAGATGAGATGAAATGACATGATGCAAATCAAAACCAGAAGCATACACATGATGTTAATGATTCTATGAGATGATGCAAACATTAAACAAAGCATGGGGATGATCATACAAGCTTATGGATGCAAATGAAGCAAGTTAAGAACCATGATCATACATGAAAGGTTATGAAGTGCAAATGACAATAAACATAGCAAATGCAAGATGCAATGATCAAACATGATTCTAATATGTCTTAAGATGTCAAATTAATCAAATGGATGCACAAAATGCTATGGCAAGTCATGGTATGCAAGCAAATGCAAGATGGATGCAAAAAGAAGCCCAGATTAGGGTTTATGATCAATGCATCAAACAAAAACCAAAACCAGAAGCAAGCATCAAGATAAAAAATTGAAAATTCATCCAAGGGAACCCTAAACCTATACAAACTCATTGCCCAAAGGAGGGGTTCTAACTCTTAACCTAATGAGGGTTATGAATTTCCTAAGATTTCTAGGGTTTTAGGGTACCTTAACAAGAAAAAAAAGTCAAACAAATTGAAAATGAAAGATCAAATCATGCCAATTTAATCCTACAAACTACATGATATGCAAGACACAATGCAAAAAGAATCAAAGTCCAACCCTCAAAGACTAGGCAGAAATGAATTTTTGAACATGGGATCAAAATATTGCTTTGGAATGAAATTAATTCCATGAAAAATTGTCAAAATGCATCAAGATCAAAAAATAAATTTGGTTTGAGGGTTGGACAATGTTTCTAAATAATTTTAAAGGTTTCATGAATTTTTTTGTGATTTTTAAATACCTAAAAGTATTTTTAATTAATTAATTCTCATTAATTAATTAAAAATAAACTTTTAAATGATTTAAAAATATTTTTTAATGCAAAAAATAAAAATAAATATGTTTTTGGTTTCTGAAAATTAATAAAAGTTTATACAAAAAATTTCAGAATTTTTAAAATTGTTTTGCTATTTTAAATAAATTGGAGAAAACAAATGCATTTAAATGAAAAATAAAATGAATTAAATCTGAAAAAGGAAAAGTCAACATAATCAAAGGCCAGGGTTTGAATTCACACGCGCGGGAGTAGACTTGGCGCCACATCCAAGGGCTGAGATTCAAATTCACATAATTATGATTAGCCCTAATTAATTATGCCCTAATGACTTTCAGGCGACCGGAACACTGTTCCGGTCGTCTTCTCCGGCTAGCTCATTTCTCTATCTCTCTCTACACGCAATGAAAACGAAATCTAACTGCCCAGAACTCATCCCCATTCAAAAACGAATCAAACCCCTCAATCAAACATCATTTTTCATTCATTAAACAGCCAAATCGAGTCAAAACATTCTTAGGGCAAAAAGTTTCAGACAGTTCATACATGCTGGTTTCTCAACCATTTTCAAAAGTAAACACATATTCATGATCAGAGGAGTGCATAGAAGCTTTTAAGAACTTAAAATGAAGCTTCTGGAAAAAAAGTTTGAGATGGCTACCTGAACTGAAGCTTTAGTTTCTGGTGCTTTCTGGCTGGTTTCTTGCTTGCAATCAGCTCCACTGGACCCCCTGAGAAGCTTTCAATGCTTGTTTGAAGTTTACAATGGATGGTTTGAGAGATGGCAGAAGTTCTGTTCAATGGCAAGTGGTGATCATGTTTTTGATTCTTTGAGTTTCAGGCAATGGTAATGGGTGCTTTGTGACCAGGAAGGTGCGTTGAGTTGATTTGTGAAGTTAGTTTGTATGTTTGTGGCTTGTGCAATCAGTTTCGAATGCTTTTGCAAGATGGTGTGAAAATGAGCAAGCTGTGTTAGAGAGTGCTTCAGGCTTGTGTTTTGTATGCTTTGGCTTGCTTTTGATTTGCATAAACTATGGTGATAGGTCAGATGAGGTGATGTGTGCTTTTGTGATAGGTATGGCTCAAGTTGCCAAAATGTCAAAGTTGTGTAAGAGAGGCATGGGCTACTTGCTAGCCAAGGACAAAAGGTGTGTCCTGCGCAGCATGATGTGGGAAGAACCCTAGGATTGATCAGCAAGTCAGCAAGCAAGTGGATTGTAACTTATGATGAGTTTTGCAAGTTGGTTCACTTTTGCTTCTTATGAAAAATCTTGCTCCATAAGCCATAAAAATGTGTGATTCTTTGGGTGCAATCTGACTTTTAGGTCTTGTATGATCATGTTGTGAAGTTTAGAAGTCCATTTGGTAGCTTTAGAACACTTGATCAAGTCATTTTGCAAAATCCCTCTTTGGTAGAAACTTTGAAATTTTGTGATTTTAGCCAACTTTGGTAGGCCATAACTTTTGATCCAAAATGAATTAGGTCATGTTCTTGTACTTTTTGAAAAGGGAATGATCCATTCTACAACTTTCATGACCAAAGTTTTTCCATTTGAAGCATTTTTGAATCAAAAAGTAAAGGTTGAAAAAGTTTCCTAAAATGGCAATTTCATTAAAAGTCAAACTTTCCCCAAAAAGTCAACTTTGCAAAAGACTTGAAATTCTTCAATTTTGTGAACTTCCAATATCTTATATGATCAAATGAAGATCATATATAATCAAAATGATGAAGAACACCCTTTGGTTGGGTCATTGAGGGCCTCAGATGCCCTGATTTTGCACTGACTTGCTTGAAAAGTCAACTCTTGATCAGATGACTTCCCCAAGGAATTTCTTCATGAAAATTGATATGCATACTCCCTATACCATATAGAGACCAATAGAAACAAGAATGACCAAAAAAATTAGAGTTATGGCCTCTGAAACCAAAACCCTAATTCTAGGTCAACTGTGTAGTCAAACTTGGCTCTGCTTCCATACCATTCTCAGTTCTTGTGATTTTTGACATTCTTGACTTTGAGAGGATATAATATGATATTTGAACATACATGGACCCCTTTTAAGTGATTGATGACCTTTGGAGTGGCTCAAGAAGCTCTGGGATTGCTCAGATCACAAACCCTAGATGCAGATGACTTTGAACCAATGCAGTGAAGCAAAAAATGCAATATGAGGTGCTATGATTGGATTTATGCATATGAAATGATCACAAGCCATGGTGTGAATGGGTGAGGACAAATTTGGGGTGTTTACAACAACCTAACTTCTTTAGAGAAGTAGGTTGTCTTCTATCTCCTTCCCATTCAACTCTTCTACTTATAATTTTTTCTCTACTCCTTCTTCATTAGGATAAAATTCAAACCTCACTAACCTAGGTATCCATGCATGATAACTCTTAGGATGGTTTAGTCCCCCATTAGACTTTTACCTTTGGTTTTATTTTGGTGCTTTCTCTCATCTTCAAACAAAAAGCCAAAAAATACTTAATAATGGTTGAAGTAATCTTGTGTGTATAGACTTATTCCATGGGGAATTTGTATCTATTCCATCTTGGGATAATGTAAGCTTGTCTAGCATGATGTACAAGTTTAATCATGAGGTCACATTCACAAAGAAAAGCTTAAAAATCACTTCTTTATTTCAAAAGGTAAAACACATAACAAAGGCCAATAAGGTAGTGTTCTTAAGCCCTAATCTTTGGAAACAAGCCTTGGGGATCCTCTCCTTACTTGGAGATCTGAGGAATAGGACTTGATTTACTATCTTGTGAAAACCTCAGAGAAAAAGCTTCTAAAAAACATTGAACAAACAATAAGCGACTTTCCTTCGGGAATTCTTTTCTCATCTCACTCACTCTAAACAAAAGGACTTGCTCCTACTTGTATCTTGCAAGACGGTAAATGTAACACCCCATTTCTACCCGCAAACAATTATAAATAAATCAGAGTTCAATGAAATAGGGTATCATATTTTTATTCCTTAAAACAATTTATCACAACATATCAAGTAATAAGTCATGTCTTTACTACACAGCGGAATCATTTAAATCATAAAAACTCATCTTAAAATCAACTTCATAAGTAATTCATCAAAATCTAAATAAAAACATCATATTTTAAAAGAAACATCTTTATCCATTCATAAATAAAACAAAGGTTCAATAAAAATCATGCATTCGCTAATCCCCCCGAAGTGTTACATATCAGAGCGACCAACAACTCAAACCATCTAACGGAAAACTCCTCGCTACTCAGGATTACCTGCACGTTACCAACAAAGGGTAACATTCAAACAGAAGGGGTGAGATATCGACAATTATAAATAGGATACAATAATTAACATTTACAAGTTAAAGGCATTCAATCACCCATTCACATCATAAACATCGTACCGTCAAAACATCCATAACATCTCAATAATTCATTCAACAATGCAATTAAAATGCGACTCAACAATGCATGCGTATGGTACCATTTGGAGCAAACTCCCATCTTAAACATCATGCCAGTTTGGTGGGCATCGGCAAGACATAAGTCTTCATCTTAATCATCGTGTTTTCCAATCCAGACCATCGTGTTTGCCAATCCAGACCATCTTAATAATGCATATGTATGCGGTATTAAAATAGCATACAACTAAATCAAACATCGTAAACATTTTCAATCACATCATCTTAAATCATCTCATATCACATTATCTTAAATCATCATAACATCTTTGGTCATAAGACCTACATCAAAATATACTATCACAATAGTGTAAAATCATCTTAATCATCTTAGTTTATCATCTCTAATTTCATTATCCAATTAGTTCAACAAAAATCGTTAAGTCATCATATTATTAACCTCTAATTACATCTATCATCAATTACTAGTTCTCAGTTATCTTATGAAACATCATACAAGGAACGGACGTGAATCGATAGGCGAAACGCTACGGAATCACAAAAACGCATCACTGCTGCCCAAACGCGTACCAAACACGTAACAACCTCCCATACGCGTAACATCGTACGCTCATATGCGTACCGTACGCAAATGGCAAGAGGAACCTCAAAATCTACCCTCCTTACGCGTAACATGAGGCATAACCACTAGTTGTTACGCGTAACACCTGGTCTCATACGTGTAAGACCAGATCCATTATGCAAATTACTAGAGACCATCTTAGTTCATCTTCTGCTACGGGTTCATCATCCTATCACTCTAAATCAGTCCTAATTGGATTTCTACCATCTTTTAGACTCCTAATTCATCGTCTTATTACTCATTTATCATTAATATACCAGTTTATTATCCTGTCATCATCATCTAATTCAGATTCGTCACAATTTCATCACACATCTCAAAACATCATCATAGAAAATATACATAACAACAAACAACAGAAGATTCACATCAGTCATACGATCATCAATTCATCATATTCTTACGAAATCGCATATAAAACATCATACAAACAACAACAACAAAGAAATCAAACAACCCTCTCCCATACATACAGATTATTTTCTCCCGGTTATAAAATACGAATCCCACCCTTACCTTTGGATTGAATGCAACTCAAATCTATGGATGAAAATTCCTATGAAAATCTCCTTGCAAATCCTTAGCCCTAGCTCTTGATCTCCCAAAACTCGTTCTCTTCTCCAAAATTCTGATTATGACTAATTCTCTCTAAACCCATACTAATCTTATTTTCCTTATTTTTAATTAAAATGTCTTAAGAATAATACTAATATTATTATTACTAAAAGTTCATTTAATTAATACACTAATGGGCTTCTATCTATACCTCTCCACATTACTACTAAAACCTCCCCAAAATAAGTCTAAACCACAACTCAGCTTAAAACAACTTAAATCGATTATTCATCTTATTATCAAACATCATACATCACAATTAACAACAAATCTACTCAAAATAATTTAATTAAATAAATAAATTAAATCGGGGTGTTACAACTCTCCCCCACTAGAACATCTTTATCCTCGAAAATCTCACCTCGATCAAATAAATCAGGATAAGACTCATGCATCTTGCTTTCTAATTCCCACGTCATACTCTCTCCAGAAGCTCCTATTCAAAAACCTTTCACCAATGTGATCTCCTTGCCTCGCAAGGTATTCATCTCTCGATCCTCAATACGTACCGGTATAGTCTCCACAGTGAGATTATCCCGTACTTGTATATCATCCATACTAACAACATGAGACGGATCGGGAACATACTTCCGGAGTTGCAAAACGTGAAACAAATCATGCAAATTTGACAAATTAGGCAGTAAAGCCACTCGATAAGCAACTTTTCCAATTTTGTCCAAAATCTGATACAAACCAATAAACCTCGGAGTAAGCTTCTTAGACTTTAACGCCCTTCCAACACCGGTTACAGGCGTGACTCTAAAAAACACATCCTCACCAGCTTGGAATTCTAAATCTTTTCTTCGCTTATCATGGTGACTTTTTTATCTACTCTAAGATGCTTTCATCTTTTCTCTGATCAACTTGATCTTTTCTATAGTTTCTTGAACTATCTCAGGTCCAAGTACTACACCTTCACCAGATTCATGCCAATATAACGGAGTCCTACATCTCCGACAATACAATGCCTCAAAAGGTTCCATCCTAATACTAGAATGATAATTGTTGTTATGAGTGAATTCTATCAATGAAAGATAAGTATCCCACGAACCTCCCTGCTCAAGAACACACGCTCTCAACAGATCATCCAACGATTGAATAGTCCTCTCAGTTTGTCCATCTGTTTGAGGATGATAAGTTGAACTCAACCTCAACTTAGTACCCAAAGCCTCTTGCAAACTCTTCCAAAACTCTAACGTAAACCTCAGATCTCTATCTGACACAAAACTCAACGGAACACCATGCAACTTCACAATCACTCTGACATAGATCTCGGCCAACTTAGACACCGGAAAACTGATATTGATAGGAATGAAGTGAGTCGACTTTGTTAACCTATCAACAATTACCTAAATCAAATTGTGTCATCTTGCAGTATTAGGCAATCCTGTAACAAAATCCATAGAAATGCTATCACATTTCCATTCTGGAATCTCTAACGGTTGCATCAACCCAGCAGGCTTCTAATGCTCAACCTTCGACTTCTGACAAGTCAAATAGGCGTACACGAAACGTGCTATATCTTCCTTCATACCAGACCACCAAAACAACTTCTTCAAATCCTGATACATCTTTGTAGCTCCCGGGTGTATACTCAAATTACTCATATGACCCTCCTCAAGAATACTCTTTTTCATATCAACATCATCAGGAATGCAAATCGGATCATCCAATCTTAAAACACCATTTGCATCTATCTTGAAATCACTCTTCTCTGATTTACCACATCCAACCATAATATCTACCATCTTTACATCTAACTTCTGAGCCTCTCAGATATTATTCAGAAAATCATTATTAATCTTCAACATACCCAACTTTACACTCTACAACATCACTTTGCAAACCAAATTTATATCACGGAATTGCTCGATCAACTCTAACTCTTTGATCATCATTGCCGACATATGCAAAGTCTTTTAACTTAATGCATCAGCTACAACATTAGCTTTACCCAGATGGTAATTCAAACCAAAATCATTATCTTTCAACAATTCCAACCACATGTGTTGCCTCATATTCAATTCTTTTTTATCAAACAAATACTTCAGACTCTTATGATCATTAAACAATTCAAATCGAGAACCATAAAGATAATGCCTCCAAATCTTCAGTACAAAAACAATTGCAGCTAGATCCAAATCATGCGTAGGATAATTATTTTCACGCACTCACAACTGCCTCGATGCATACGGAATAACCTTATTATTCTGCATAAGCACACCTCCCAAACCCATCAACGAAGCATCATAATACACTACAAACGGTTCATATGGATTAGGCAATGTCAAAACCGGAGCCGGCGTCAACCTTTTCTTTAACTCTGCAAAACTCTCTTCACAACGAACATCCCAAACAAAAGCTTTACTCTTGCAAGTCAATCTAGTCAACGGAAGTGCCAACTTAGAAAACCCTTCAATAAATCTTCTGTAATAACCAGCTAACTCCAAAAAGCTCCTAATCTCAGTAATTGATCTTGGAGTTTCCCATTGCAACATAACTTCTACTTTAGAAGGATCTACTGAAATACCACTACCTAAAATTACATGGCCAAGAAAACTGACTTCCTTCAACCAGAATTCACACTTGGACAACTTCGCATATAATTTCTTCTCTCTCAAAACTTCCATCACATTCTTCAAATGCTTTTTATGCTCCTCTTCTGATTTAGAGTAAATCAGAATATCATCAATGAACACAACCACAAAACGATCCATATACGTATGAAAAATATGATTCATGTACTCCATGAATACTCCCGGCATGTTGGTAACACTGAAAGGCATCACTGAATACTCGTAATGTTTGTATCATGTTCTGAACACAATCTTCTAAATATCCTCATCTTTTACTTTGATTTGATGGTAGCCCTACCTCAAATCTATCTTGCTGAATACATAAGAACCTACCAACTGATCCATCAAATCATCGATCCTCGAAAGCGGATACTTATTCTTGATCGTCACCTTATTCAACTGTCTATAATCCACACACAATATCATACTTCTATCTTTATTCTTAACTAACAATACTGGAGCTCCCCACGGCGATACACTCGGCCTTACAATTTTTTTCTCAAGTAACTCTTCTAACTGCTTCTTTAACTCTGACAATTCTTACGCATACATCATATACATCGCCATAGAAATAGGTCTAGTACCAGGTACAAGATCAATTGTAAACTCAACTTCTCTTTCTGGAGGCACATCAGGAATTTCATCAGGAAAAACCTCAGGAGAATCACTTACCACTTACAACTCCTCAATCTTAGCCTTGTTCTTAATTGACAACATTGCCATCAATGAAAACATCTGAACTTATTCTTTTATCAATTGTTGCAACTCTCTGAAAGACAATAATCCAACTCCTTCCTCTTTCGAAGTACAAAACCTCACTGACTTATGATAACAATTTATATGAACATATTTATACTCTAACTAGTTCATACCTAGGATTACATTCATCCCAGTCAATGGAAGACAAACCAAATCAACCAAGAAATCTTTATTGAAGATCAACAAAGGACATTTCAAATACACGAGAGAAGTAGTCATTGATCCCATAGCCGGAATCTCGACGATTAACTCTCCATTCATAGCAGAAAACGTAAGACCCAATCTCTTAACACAATCAGCAGAAACGAAACAGTGTGTTGCACCAATATCAATAATAGTAACTAAAGGAATACTATTAATGAAACATGTACCTCTAATAAGCCTATCCTCGCTAGCGGTCTGAGTTCCTACCAATGCGAACACTTTTCCCGTCTGAGCCTTCTTCGGTTTCTGACACTTGCTACCATTGTGTCCCTCTTCACCATAATTAAAATAGATTACATCTTTATGCTTACAGTCATTCACTGTATGCCCAATCTTGCCACATTGGAAACACCTCTTAACCTCAGCAGTACAAACATTACTCTTGTGTCCAGCTTGACCACACTTGAAGCAAACAATACTAGTAGGAGTATCTCCCCTACTAGTTCTCTGATTCGAAGCAATCTTCTTCTTACCCTTGCTAGCCAAAACATCATAAGGCTTGCCACAATTTTGTTGGTGCTTACCTCTCCTGTCATTCACAATCTTGTAATGAGCATTACTATCTTATTCGAAGATCCTGCAGCTATCAACCAGATTAGAAAACACTCGAATCTTCTGGTACCCCACAACCTTCTTAACCTCGTAACGCAACTTATTCTCAAATTTGATGCACTTAGAGAATTCTGCTCCAGCCCTATCATAATGCGGATAAAACTTAGATAATTCAGTGAAATTTGCAGCAATAGTCAGTCACTGACATATCTCCCTGCTTAGCTCAAGGAATTCCACTTCTTTCTTACCGCGAACATCTTCTGGGTAATACTTTCTCAAAAACTCCTTGCGGAAAATAGCCCAAGTGACATCTTCACCTACCGCTTCCAATCTCGCATGAGTCTCTAACCACCAGTCATCAACCTCAAGCGCCAACATATGCATACCATAGTGAACCTTCTGAGCTACCGTACAATCCATCACTCAGAAGATCCTTTCAATCTCCTTCAACCATTCCAATGTTGCATCAGGGTCATACTTACCCCTGAAAGTAGGCGGATTCTCCCTCTGAAAAGTCGCCAAACTACGAGATCCTTCATTCTCGCCAGCATTCGGTAGGTTCTGCACAACTTGAACAATTGCTTGCATCGCATCAACCATCGCAACATCATTTCTTCCAGCCATCTCAACTTAAACACCATCACAAGAACATAAATCAGCACAAAATAACAATACTTGATTGTTAGACAACTAAGACTCGACACCTGGCCAGACAAACCGGCCTGCTCTGATACCACTAATGTAACACCCCATTTCTACCCGCAAACAATTATAAATAAATCAGAGTTCAACGAAATAGGGTATCACATTTTTCTTCTTTAAAACAATTCATCACAACATATCAAGTAATAAGTCATGTCTTTACTACACAGCGAAATCATTTAAATCATAACAGCTCATCTTAAAATCAACTTCATAAGTAATTAATCAAAATCCAAAAAAACATATCTTTTAAAAGAAACATCTTTATCCAATCATAAACAAAACAAAGGTTCAATCAAAATCATGCATTCGCTAATCCCCCCGAAGTGTTACATATCAGAGCGACCAACGACTCAAACCATCTAACGGAAAACTCCTCGCTACTCAGGATTACCTGCACGTTACCAACAGAGGGTAACACTCAAAAAAAAGGGGCGAGATATCGACAATTATAAACAGGATACAATAATCAACATATACTAGTTAAAGTCATTCAATCACCCATTCACATCATATACATCATAAACATCGTATCATTACAACATCCATAACATCTCAATAATTCATTCAACAATGCAATCCAAATGCGACTCGACAATGCATGCATGTGGTACCATTTGGAGCGAACTCCCATCTTAAAAATCATGCCAGTTTGGTGGGCATCTACAACACATAAGTCTTCAAGTTAATCATCGTGTTTACCAATCCAGGCCACCGTGTTTGCCAATCAAGGCCATCTTAATAATGCATATGAATGCAATATGAAAATAGCATACAACAAAATCAAACATCGTAAGCATTGTCAATCACATAATCTTAAATCATCTCACATCACATCATCTTAAATCATCTAACATCATATCATCTTAAATCATCATAACATCTTTGGTCATAAGATCTACATCAAAATATACCATCACAATAGTGTAAAATCATCTTAATCATCTTAGTTTATCATCTCTAATTTCATTATCCAATTCGTTCAACAACAATCGTTAAGTCATCATATTATTAACCCCTAATTACATCTATCATCAATTACTAGTTCTCAGTCATCTTATGAAACATCATACAAGGAACGAACGCGAATCGGTAGGCGAAACGCTACAAAATCACAAAAACGCATCATTGTTGCCCAAACGCGTACCAAATGCGTAACAGCCTCCCATACATGTAACATCGTACGCTCATATGCGTACCGTACATAAATGGCCAGAGGGACCTCAAAATCCACCCTCCTTACCCGTAACAGGCGGTGTAACCACCAGTTATTACGCGTAACACCTGGTCCCATACATGTAAGACCATATCCATTATGCAAATCACCAGAGACCATCTCAGTTCATCTTCTACTACGGGTTCATCATCCTATCACTCTAAATCAGTCCTAATTGGGTTTCTACCATCTTTTAGACTCCTAATTCATCGTCTTATTACCCATCTATCATTACTATACCAATTTATTATCCTATCTTCATCATCTAATTCAGATTCGTCATAATTTCACCACACATCTCAGAACATCATCATAGAAAATATACATAACAACAAACAACAGAAGATTCACATCAGTCATACGATCATCAATTCATCATATTCTTACGAAATCGCATATAAAACATCATACAAACAACAACAACAAGGAAATCAAATAACCCTCTCCCATACATACACATTATTTTCTCCCAGTTATAAAATATGAATCCCACCCTTACCTTTGGATTGAATGCAGCTCAAATCTATGGGTGAAAATCTCCTTGCAAATCCTTAGCCCTAGCTCTTGATCCCAAAACTCATTCTCCTCTCTAAAATTCCGATTATGACTAATTCTCTCTAAACCCTTGCTAATCCTATTTTCCTTATTTTTAATTAAAATGTCTTAAAAATAATACTAATATTATTATTACTAAAAATTCATTTAATTAATCCCCTAATGGGCTTCTATCTACACCTCTCAACATTACTACTAAAACCTCCCCAAAATAAGTCTAACCCACAACTCAGCTTAAAACAACTTAAATCGATTAATCATCTTATTATCAAACATCATACATCACAATTAACAACAAATCTATTCAAAATAATTAAATTAAATTAATTAATTAAATTGGGGTGTTATAGTAAACGCACTTGTTTCAGACGAGCCTGCAATCCCTGAGCATAGGCATAAGCAATTCGAGCCTTAAAAACACATGCAAGTTTCATCCCTAGTTAGGGGAACTATGTCGACTCTGATCCTTATTTTTCGATGAGGTACATAGGCAGTGGGGTAGGGCCCATTCGAGCACACTTTTTTATTTTCCCTACATTTTCCCCTTACTTTCCTTTTCTTCTATCCAGCTCCAATCTCAATTTTTACAACAACTTCTTTCCTTTACCCTTTGAAACAATTTCTTAGACGTGGATCCCGTCGGGTACGGTGGACGATCTGGGGTGCTAATACCTTCCCAGTTCATAACCGACTCCCGAACCTAGTCTGTTTGGTTCGTAAGACCTTGTTCTTTCCTTTTCCTCCGGTTTGTGCAGCATTACCTTTCCCATTCATTCGGGATAAAAATACATGGCTGGCGACTCTTTCTTTTCCGCGCCACTTTTGTGTCTATACCAGGATGGAAATCCAGGGAGCAACATCTATCAACTGATATTTTGATGGAATATGGATTAATTTGATGAAATTTGTAGAAACATGTTCTCGAATGAAATAAGAATCAATGTCAATGTGTTTGGCTCTTTCATGGCTCATAGGATTGTTGGCCATTTGAATTGCAAAGGTAATGTTACAAAAACTTTGCAAGATGAAACTTCTATATTGAATGCCCTCAGCAGTTGTTTTAGCCATAAAAATTAAGATGTTGCAGAGGCTAAAGCTCTATATTCTGCTTCTGTAGATAATCTTGACACAGTAGCTTGCTCTTTAGACCTCCAAGTTACCAAAGATTCACCGATGAATATGCAAAATCATGTTGTTGATTTTCTTGTGGTGTTGCAACTTACCCAATTTTCATCTAAATATGCAAAAATGTGAAGAATGAGCTTGCATAAAACATAACTCATTGGCTTGGTGTGCCCTTTAAGTATTGTAAAATATGGTGGATGTAATACCCCCTTTGAAATATTTAGTCATTGTGTGTTGTTTGTGATTTATTGATTAAATTAAGGGGTATGTGGTTAAAGGTGAATGTGGTAGTTAGCCTTAATTAATGGAATTGAATGAAATCTTAGGATAATAATATAATGATAATTAGCTAATAATGAATGAGAGATAATAGTGACATTATTATTATTCTTATTATTATTACTATTATTATTATTATTATTATTATTGTCATTATTACTATTAACATAATATTATTATAATTATTATTAATAAATTCAGTTATAATAATTAATAATAATAGTAGGAGATAATTAAGAAAAATAAATCCCTTAATCTGAGTTTAGTGAGGGTCTAATCATAACAATCACTTTCACGTAAAAAGATAACAAGAGAAAAGGGAGGAAGAACAAGGGGCTAGCGCATTTGTATATTCAATTTTCGCAGGAATTTAGAGTAATTCGAGGTAAGGGGGGAATGAGTTCATTATAGGTGATTATAACATGAGAGGATAGTGAGGGTTCCTTCCCCTTGTAGGATTTGATATGTATATTTCTATTTTTGGTGAATCTATTGTTGTGTTGATGTGTTTGTTGTGAAATCTGGATGATTTGATGAGTTTTGACATGAATTGTGTGAATGAAATCCTGTTGTTGTTGGTTCCGTGGTATGAATTGGGGTTAAAGATCAGAATTTATGTAGGTTGTAAAATCACAAAACTAGATCTAATAAGTAATGATATTAATAATAATAATAATAATAATAATAGGAGAATTGAGTAGAATGGAATTATGGGTCCTAAAAACTGATGTAGAGATGAATTTAGGACAGATCGAGACTATAGGAGTGGAATCAATTAGTGAAAATTTAGTTTGGTATGAAAATAGAGAATTTGGACATTCACGGCCAATACGCGTAACAATGAGGTTATTACGTGTATGGCAAGAAGTCCTAGTGGTTTACGTGTATCATTTCCTCATACGCAATCAAAACTAGATCTAGCGCGACCTTTTGCCCATACGCGTAACGATACGCGTATGAGGCCAGACCTTACGCGTATGAGGAGAAGATACGCGTATGAGAATTTGAGAATGAATCTGAGAGAAAACAAGCTTCTGGTCATACGCGTAACATGCAAGGCATTATGCGTATGAGTCTGGGGTGATACGCGTATGAGTTAGGCCATACACGTAGGAGCAGCGTGAGGTGCAAAATTTCATGTTTTTGCAATTTCTTACCCGATTTCGCGTTCAATGCAGTTTCTTATGAATTGTGAGATAAGTAGAACATAATTGAACATGTTGAGACTAGTAATGGCAGTACAAATGATAAAACATTATTTAGATGGATTAATTAGATAATTAATTAATTAAGGCCACATGATGCATCATTATTAATTGTGTGAGTTATGTTGGACTGGTTTGGTCAAGGGGGGTAATTCCAGTGAGAATTATAGTGAGTATATATAAATAATTGAACATAGGGAATCTAGTAACATTAAGAAAGATGGTAAATTGTGGTGTGATGGAGATTACTTCATTAATGATTGATTAATGCCAAGTAATGGATTGTGGTATATGTGATAATCTTGTTGATGCAAAAATGGTAATTTCTGTGGGAATTGCGGTTAGTGTATGGCCTACGTGGGATCCATAAGGATCGTGTATTATGACAATAATAACACATTATGCATAATTTTGTATGTGATGATATTGTGATACAGGTGTGGTAATTCATTTGAGAATCGTGGGTATACATAATTGATTATGTATATGTGATTGTGCATACTTTTGATGTCATGCATTTCATGATGTGTCAGGTGGAGACAACTAGGTGGGAATCCATGATGGATGCCTAGTATTGTTTGGACTCCGATGTGGAGTTGTGATGGAGATAAGTCATTTCTCATAGGAGTGTATATGGCTTATCCGGATTTCGACTGGAATCAGGTTCAATTGAATGAACTATTGGATTGTGATGGTACCACATGCATTGTGTCAATTCATTAGGTCACATTGCATAGATACATATTTATTGAATTGTAATTGGAAAATTACGAGTATGTCATGATTATGTGGTGATGTGTGAGTTGGTGTGTGAATTACTACTCCTTAGTATGTGTTTCACCATTCAATTATTGAATGTAATTCTCATGCCTTTTCTGTTGTTGTGTAGGTGCTCCTTGGGGAGTACAAATAATCAGGTACCTAGTAGTGCTTGGAGCTTATGTGGCTTGATCGAGTCTTAAGAGTCGCTCAAATACGTAACACAAGATTTTGGGAACTTTTAATTATGTCTTGTTGTAGTCGAATTTTTACGTATCTTGATTATTTTCAAACTTATGTGGACCACGAATTAATGCGGATATTTTTGCTATTTGGGCATTGATGCCGTGAATATTAACTTAAAGTAATTTATCTGCTGTTTTATTCATTAATGAGAAAGAAGTAAATGAAGTAATTGAGACTTCATGTTGTTTTATTTTAAGATGCGACATCCTACTTTAAAGCATAAAACTCTGATAATTTATTGAATTATTGATTTATTTTATAAATGGGAAAGTAGGGTGTTACAGTGGACACCATTAAAATGAGGTTGTCTTGGTTTGACCATGTACTAACTGAGTTTGTTAACTTCAAATGAAATATCAGATCTGTAAATTGTTACATACGGTAATCTACCAATTATCCTAATGTATTGTGAAACATATTTGAGTAAAGGCTCCTCTTCATCATTGAAGTTAACACTAGGAACCATAGAAAGAGAAAGAGGTTTGGCATTTATACAACTTGTATCTATGAGAAGCTACAAAGTATATTTTCTCTAACACAAGTATATTCCCTTACTTTACTTGGAAATTTCTAGGCCAAGGAGATGTTTAAGATCTACTAAGAGCTTCAACTTGAAAATTCTTTGAAGAAGAACCTGAGTTTCTTGATCAAATTTGAATTAGGACTAGCGAGCACTATATCATCGACATACACTATGAGAGCCACAATAATATTTCCTGATCCTTTTGTGAATAATGAATGATCTACGGATGATTGTCTGAATCAATCTTGCATGATTGTTGTTGAAAACTTATGATACCATTGGCTTGAAGCTTGTCTTAAACCATATAATAACTTGTGCAATTTACACACCATATTCTCCATTCACTTGGATAGCCAAGTGGTAGATCCATGTAAATTTCTTCAAAGAGATCACCATTCAAAAAAGCATAATTAATGTCCAACTGAACCAATTTCCAATTGCATGTAACAAATATGCTAAGAAGTACCCTGACAGAGGTTAACTTTTCCACCGAAGAGAATGTGTCTATGAAGTCAAGGCCAGGTTTTTGAGGATACCCTTTGGCAACCAATCTAGCCTTATATTTGTCCAAAGAACCATCAACATTGAATTTAGTTTTGTAGATCAATCTACATCCAATGGTTTTCTTTCCATATGGGAGTGCTTAAACAATCAATATGTGATTATCCTCAAGTGTTGTTATTTCTTCAGACATTTACTTACACCACTCAGGTATATTAGTTGCTTGATGATAAAATTGTGATTCCTAGATAGATGAGACCACCACATGCAGTGGAGAGATGATAGAAAAAGTGTCGCAGTCTCAAAACCTAGGCTGAGAGAGGGGGGAGGGGAACATGCTATGATTAAGAGAGAGAGAGAGAGAGAGAGAGAGAGAGAGAGAAAGATAAAGAGTCTGACCTATCTCTAACAAAACACGTGGGAAAAATTCTATTACTTTTGTTTCACTTTTAGATCATGGGTAGTTTATTAATTAATTGAGTTATTGAAATTTGATTAGATTTGGTGAAGAAGTTTGGATTGTGTGACTATGAATTGAAGTGTTGGGTGGAGAAACAAATATGAGTGTAAATATGAATATATAAACACAAATTTAGAATTCTATCACTATTTCGGTTGCTAAAGCATTTAGAGTGTGTTTGGATGAAACATTTTAATAAGGGAAAGTAATTTTTTGAGGAAATTTAAAATGACTAGCTCAAAATTCATTGTTTGGATAAAAGAAATGGAGAATTGTTAAAATGTTGTAAATTTATAGAGTATTTTACTCATGTTAAATTTAAGGAATTTCAAATGACATCAAAAAGTATATAATTTCAAATTGCTTCTTAACTCTATATAATATAAATGTTAAATTGTTCATTATTAGTTTTTAAAATTTTCCAAGATGATCCTCATATTTTCTAAAAATTTCAAATTCACCCCTAAAATTTTCAAAAAATTACAAATTAGCCCCAAATAATTTTCAAAGTTTACAAATTGGTCCCTATTTTTCATATTTATAATTTGTCCCAAAGATTTTAAAAATTATAAAAATGACCCAAATTTTTTACATTGAATCATTTTAATACTTCATCCAAACAAATAAATTTAAAAATGAATGAATTTCAATTGAATCATTTGAATTGCTTAGAATTTTAAAATCTCTAAAAAATTTCAATTTTCTCATCCAAACACATTCTTAGAGACGGAACTAATGATCAAATTTTGGATTTGTATTCATATGTTCATCCCTGGAATACATACATACAAAAATTGGTTAACTTCATCATCTAAAATGGATGCTTTAACTTATCCATCATATCTCCAATAAACACATAATGCTTGATGGGAAAATTCCAAAAAGTAATTTTTTTTTGCATAATATCATTTTTAGTCATGTATTTTAATTTTAGGATCATTTTGGTCCCTTCACTTTAAAAAGGTTCATATTGATCCCTTAACTCTTTAAAACGTTCAATATTAGTCATTATTTTTGTCTCTTATTAACGACGAATTTGATTATCGATTTTTAAAATTCTCCATCACTAATAAGACAAAAATGACTAATATGAAATGTTTTGAAGAATTAAAAGACCAATATAAATATTTTTAAAGTTAATGGATCAAGATGTACCCTAAGGTTAAGATAAATGACTAAAAAAAAGTATTAACAAATATAATTTAATATTACTCCCTTATCATTTACAACAAATAGTCTTAAATAAGTTTTGACATTGTTTCTTAATCATTCAATTTAAATTAGTTTATATTAATTGGATTTCTTACTATTTATTTTTTTTGAGTTTTGAAGATGAAAATTGTGAAGCCATTGATGAAGTTCTTAAAAAATGATTTTTTTGAAAAAAGAAATTATTTAAGTAATAATGTAACATAAAATTATTTAGTAGAATTAAAAAAAAAAGTTAAAAATTATATACTATCAAAAAATTATAACGATTGGATGTTGGAACAAATTATTTTAAAAACTTATAAAATAATATAAACAGATGATAAAATCTCATAGAATATTTATATGGCAATGATAAAATCTGAAAGAAAAAAATGTAGAGGTAAGTAAAGCGAAAATCAATTAAAGGACATAGAGAGAGAGAAAAAATTAATCCTTAAATATTAGCCATTATACAAATTTTCTTTTCTTATGGAAATCAAATTTCTGACATAATATATGAGCACGTTTTAATTTCAATACAGTGGAATCATAAGCTGCTGAATGGCAAGTAAAACTGTAATCAATATAATTCTAGAGTTGTGAAGAACATTCAACAGTCCGATGTCGTCCAGCGGTTAGGATATCTGGCTTTCACCCAGGAGACCCGGGTTCGATTCCCGGCATCGGAAATATTTTTTTTTTCTGTTATTTTTTTTTGATATTTTTAATTCGCAAGTCTGATACATTTCCGTCTGAATTGGCCCATTTGGCATCGGAAATATATTTTTTTTCTGTTATTTTTTTTTTTAGATTTTTAATCCGCAAGTCCAATACATTTCCGTCTGAATAGGCCCATTATCAATCACTGAACACATCCATCGGAAACAAGTTGTGTCAGAGTCGGCCTAAATCAATTCGCCGCCAGAAAAACGCATCGGAATCTCTCGCCGACCGCCAGAGACAACAAGAAAGTTAGTCGAACTTTTCCTTTTATCTATTTTCACTTTCTCTTTTCTGTATCCTTCGGTATTTGAATGTTTACAATTAGGTTTTTCATTTAGGGTTTCAATGTTTACCAATCTTGCAATAATTTTCAATTTCACTAGATATGAACTCAGTTGCGAGACGGTTATCAAGCTTATTCAGACAGTCAGGTTTCGCGACTGAGCCTCTTAATGCACAGCTTCAGCAAAGCAGAGGCATTCGAGTGCAGGTGTATAATGGAAACCTGGAAGGGGCATTGGCGTTGATGCAACGTAAGATGACATCGAGTGGGATCGAGCGGATGATAAAGATTGAACAGCGGTTTCATATCAAAAACTCTGAGAAGCGTGTGTTAGCACAAAAGAATTTGCAACGTAGGCTTCGATCTCAGGATCTTGCAAGGAAACTCAAGGCCATTATGATCAAGAAAGTCAGGTAATTGTTTCCTATGTGATACTGATTTTCCTGCCTTACAATACATTGAATTCCATGTAATACCTCTCTGATTATATGGCAAACGATATTTTCGTGTTACATAGGAATTTCTGAGAAACAAAATAGGGTTAACAACAACAATAATCAAGCCTTATCTCCTAGACCCTATTGGCCATGGCTATTTAGAGGTGCTATCTATGACTATATGGGTATTGTCCTCGCATGACCAGAACACCTAAAATGTGGTTTTATCATTTTATAACAATCGTAGCTACAATAATTTTCTCTCTAATAATCATATTTCCAGTCTTGTTGGACCATTCATTCATCGTAAGATAACAAAAATGCAATCTCGTGAGCATAGTGGTATGTGAATTTTCAGCGGAGATGAATTTGTTTTGTCTTGGATGTTAACTTAGCTGCAATATCTGATAATACTAAATTGAGAACTTAGTTGAAGTAATTTTTTTTTTTTTGCGTCGAACATTTATTTACTTTCAGACATTGACGTGGAAGTTATATTATTTTTGTATATGTTATTGTTCATTTCTTCACAAATTAATTATATCTAGTTTTGAGATAATGATATCCTATGTGAATCGATGTTATGTATGAAGGAAAATCTTGTTGCAAAGTATTGAAATTGTTGTTTTAAATTGACACAAGTACATGTCATTTAATTATTTGAAAAGTTTGGGGATTGAAAGGGAATACATTCAACATCAAGTGTTATCACAAATTGCAGCGCCATGGCCAGTATGGCTGATATAGATAGTGGTTTTTTGGCTTGCTGCAACGGTAAATATCGACCGATATTGTGGGTTTTTCCACCATAATCCGCTATAACGGTGTCGCGAATCGGCCGGTATGGCTGGATTTTGGCTCTCCGTCATGGACCGCCATCCTCCATAGTATTCTCTTATCATCTACTTGAGAGTGAGTTGTATAAATAATTTGAAAAGCCCATAACTTTATTTTGTTAATAACTTCATTTTTTCTGAACCACTTATCTTTCATGTTCCCATTTTGCGTGATGCTAGGCCGGTTTCTATTCTGTTTGAGTTGGGAATTAGAATAAACTTATATTGAATTGAATGTACATTTTATCATAGAGTAGACCACTAAACAGGTTCCTAACTTTGTAGTGCAATCTCTAATAGGTCTCCAAGATTATCAATATTTCAAAAAGGTTAACGACTATTAAATGGTCAAGTTGGTCCCTATGTTTAACCACTTACTTAGTTAGATCCTTATATTTTAGTAACTCATTATCAATTTAGTACTTAGCAATAGCTTTACTAACAAATTTGTTCCCCGACTCTAAAGAAAGACTAATCTGAGTAAAATTCGACAGAGTCATGGTCCTTTTGGAAATATTCATATTCTTATAATCTTAGGGGCCTATATTAGAGCATCCTACAAAGTCAGAGGACGAATTTGGTAGTTTACTCTTTATCATCATGACAGCTGTGAAAGTTTTGTCATCTTCATTTAATTTTACGCTTATTAATTTTTGCTCTGTTTTTCTTGTACTGATATATTCCATATTCTATTGCAATTTAACAGGGGTCTTTGAAAATGTTGCACTGCCATTGAGAGAAAAGTAGTTGGTGTAAGATGGTGTTATGCAGTAATTTTGAAGGTGACAACAATAGTTGAAACACATTCTTTCAAATTGTAGTGGAGTAATATGTACTTTGGTGGATATAATTTTCTGTATTAGATGCATTGCTTCAGTGTTCTTCATATTTGGTTAAATCTTGAATTTGGGTGAATAATATATATGTTGAATTTCCATGGTTATTGTGGAAAGTGGAAACCATTTTCAAGCAACTGATGTATGCAAGCAATTGAAGTATTAACTCGGATAAAATTGAGTTTAGCTCCGATTATATCCAAATTCAATTTCAAAAAACAATTTAACTCGAAATCTATCTATCTATCTATAATATATAAAAAAATGAATTGTTCAGGATATTACAATTATAACCTTTCTTATTTTAATGCCACCTAATCGTTTTTGGGACAATTTATGTCTTTCTTCCATTTTTTTCCAACCATATACCTGCGTCTTTATATATAACTAAGTCATTGTTAGATACACTATTTTTCAACTTTTTCTTTGGTCACTGAACCCAATTTTTCCTTTTCAGTTATGGTATATTTTTCGACTTTTATTTTGAATTCAAATCTCCCATTCCTCTTCATTCACATATATTTATTTTATCATATTTTAATTTCCAACTTATATTTTCTTCCTCTTTTATCTTCTCAAATTTTTTTTCCTCATATTTTTATTTCCAACTTATATTTTCTTCCTCTTTTATCTTCTCAAATTTTTTTTCCTCATTTTTCCTTCTTAAATAGTATTTGCAAGTTGATTTTCCTTTGTTTTGGTTTAGTGTTCCTTAAAATTTTGTCTCTGCATCTGAATTTTCATATCATATATGTTCTTTCTCTTCTGAGAAAATATAAAGAGAAAATTTTGGTTTAGATATTCAATATATCTAATAAACAAAAAGAAAATTATGAACACGGTTAACGAGGAATGAAGGTTTTACCCTATACTCCTCCGGAAGACTTAAAGAATGAATTCCGGTACGTTAATTTTCATACAGGAAGACTTTGGGAAAGTCTTCCGGTTTTGTTATTTTTATTCACCGGAAAACTAAAGTGTTCCGTACCGGAACATTTTTATTAAGTCTTCCGGTAGCCCTGTGTATGTGTACCGGAACACCGGAAGACTTACGTGAAGTGTTCCGGTTTGTTTTTTTTTTTATTTAATTTTTTAATTTTTTAATAAAAAATATACAATAAAGAAAATATTATTTGACATTAAGAACATAAAAAATATTTATTACAAATTAAAATTTATAGCATTTAAATGATGATTTATTGAATAGGTGTTTTTGATGTAAATACTGAAATATGAATATTATATATTAATTATTCAAATACAATAAAAATAAATATTATATATTAATTATTTAAAAAAAAATTATAAAAAAGTCAGTTTTATAAATATTAAACATTGAATAAAAGTAAAAAATAAATAAAAATATTATGAGAAACAAAGCTATTTAATGTCATTTATACCATTGAATCATTATTATAAGATAAATAAAATTTATTACTCTTTATAATATATTTTTTTTAATACCATTTATTACTCATAACTTAATTACATCTAATTTTTTTCTCCCTAACAAATAACTAAAAATATATTATTTATAAAAGAAAAATTATTTTAATTTAAAATGATGGTTAATGTACGTTTAAATTTTAAATTACTATTTAATTCAATGAACCTTTACAAGGGCAATTAAATTTTTTAAACGAAAAAAAATAATTCAAAATTATTTTTAACATATGATAAAATATTTTTTAAATAAAATAATCATATTATTCTATTTTAAAACAATAATATATATATATATATATATATATATATATATATATATATATATATATATATATATATATATATATATATATATATATATAAATAGTGTAGAATATCAAAAATTAAATAATAAATAAATAAAATAGTGTATAGAGTTTTTAATATAAGTTGATATGAGAATCACATCCGTCGAAATTTTAAAATGTATATAGGCTGATGATAACCAATTTATATAATTAAATAAATAATAAAAAAAAATGTTTTTGGTACAAAATAAGCATACAATTTAAATGAATTAAATGAACTTTAATATAAATACTAATAGAATGAAACATAAGTAATGCATGAATAAATAGTATCAAAATAGTATGATATTTTATTAATCATACAATCTTTTTGTCATTTATAAAAGGAGAAAACCTAGATACAATTTTTTATGTGTGCTTTATACACTTGTCATATTTTAAGTATAAAGCACACATAAAGAATTGTATCTAAGTTTTCTCCTTTTATAAATGACAAATAGATTTCATGATTAATAAAAAAATATTATACAATTTTGATATTATTTATTCACACATTACTTATGTTTCATTCTATTAGTATTTATATTAAAGTTCATTTAATTCATTTAAATTGTATGCTTATTTTGTACAAAAAAACATTTTGTTTGATTATTTATTTAATTATATAAATTGATTATCTTCGGCCTATATACATTTTAAAAATTCGACATGTGTGATTCTTATATCAACTCATAAAAAACTCTATACACTATTTTATTTATTTATTATTTATTTTTTTTGATATTCTACACTATTATATATATTATTGTTTTAAAATAGAATAATATGATTATTTTATTTAAAAAGTATTTTATCATATGTTAAAAATAATTTTGAATTATTTTTTTTCGTTTAAAAAATTTAATTGCTTGTATAGGTTCATTGAATTAAATAGTAATTTAAAGTTTAAACGTACATTAACCATCATTTTAAATTAAACTAATTTCTCTTTTATAAATAATATACTTTTAATTATTTGTTAGGGAGAAAAAGTTTAAATGTAATTAAGTTCTAAGTAATGAATAGTATTAAAAAAATATATATATTATAAAGAGTAATAAATTTTATTTATCTTATAATAATGATTCAATGGTATAAATGACATTAAATAACTTTGTTTCTCATAATATTTTTATTTATTTTATATTTTTATTCAATGTTTAATATTTATAAAAATGATTTTTTTTATAATTTTCTTTTAAATAATTAATATATAATTTTTATTTTTAATATATTTGAATAATTAATATATAATATTCATATTTCAGTATTTACATCAAAAACACATACTCAATAAATCAGCATTTAAATGCTATAAATTTTAATTTGTAATAAATATTTGTTATGTTGTTAATGTCAAATAATTTTTCCTTTATTGTATATTTAGTTGTTAATGTCAAATATTTTAATTTGTAATAAATATTTATTATGTTGTTAATGTCAAATAATTTTTTCTTCCTTAATTGTATATTAAGGAATTATAAAAAAAATTAAAAAATTAAAAAAAAAAAAAACCGGAACACTTCACGTAAGTTTTCCGGTAATGTATTTGGAACAAACCGGAACACTTCACGTAAGTCTTCCGGTAATGTATTTGGAACAAACCGGAACTCTTACATGAAGTGTTCCGATACACATACACAGGGCTACCGGAAGACTTAATAAAAGTGTTCCGATACGGAACACTTTTATTAAGTCTTCCGGTGAACAAAAATAACAAAACCGGAAGACTTTCCCAAAGTCTTCCGGTATGAAAATTAACGTACTGGAACTCATTCTTTAAGTCTTCCGGATCGTGTTTTTTTGGATCACTTTTTTCTAAAATCATAAATGGTAAAAAAATAAAATAATAAAATATAATAAGATTATAATAGGTATTTTGAAAAATTTGTAGGGGTAAAAATATAGATGTAGGGGTATAGGGTAAAGTCTTCGTGCTGTTGATTTTTCTTGTTGATATTTTATATTTTGCATATCAATATATCCAACAAATTTGTAGGTCATTTTTTTACTTCAACTTCATTTAATTTCATCTCCAACTTTATTTTATTTTCACAAACTACTATTTTTTTCCTTCACAAAGTCCAAACTTTTGTCTTTATTTTTCTTTCTTTCTATAAAGACAACTATCGTCAGTTCTAAATATTAATTTATAAATTTTTTTATAAAAAAAAATACAAAGCATATTTATATTGGCTTATTAAATCATAAAGAGATGTAAAGAGACAAACAGGGACAGCATCATTACAAACATATAATATATGAAACACTAATTTATAACTATTATTGTTTATTTATACTAAAAATATTTATAAATATTAAGTTTTAAAGAATCATTATGTATCTTTAGCTTACGAAAATATAATATTTTTAGATCTACTATTTCATTTTTTGATACATAAAGATCATAAATAATCATTTTATATATATAATTTTGTTTTTTAACTAATTTATTCATTTTCTACAATTTTTAAAAATAAATAACAGCTGTAAAAACATTATATGAATATTTTGAGATCAAGGAAAATAAATATAATTTTTTTTTAAATATATCAATTATTTTAAATCAAACAAAATATAATCAAATTTAAATTTTTTTAAAATCTATAAAAAATCTCTTAAAATATTTTTTGGTGGCTCTTATTTAGATCTAGAAAAAAATGATTTATACTATATATATTAGATCTACCCATTTAACTTTTATACCTCTAACTTGTCACATATGATATGAAGGGGAGAGAAGAGAAATAAAATAAAATACTGACCATACAAACTTTGATGAGACAACATGGTTTTTGAGAGTGGTCATAAAAAATATTGCTCCAATCATCCTCAATTTTATCTTGAAGTTATCAGCAGGTGTGTGAGAAGGGAATGTCATAAAAAATACGACAACCTCAACTATCATGTATTTTTTTTATAGAAAGATGGATAAATTCATCAAACTTTATAAATGACTCAAATTTTAATACTTAAAATATCATGTTGATGCAAATATAATGTTGATGCAAATACTCAAATTATTTTTTTATATACCAAAAAAAATAAAATAATGTTGATGCAAATATTTTTATAAACGAGAGCTAAAACATAATTAACTTTTATATAATCTAAATTTTACACTACTTGGAATTTGGTTGGTCCCATTCACTTTTGCCTAAGTGAAAGTGATAATTGCGATAAAAAAATATTATTGATGAGTTACCAACTATGATTATTTATTTTTTTAATATTTTTAATTAATTAGTTAATTTTTTAATTAATTAATTAATAATTTTATGTAATTTTTTTTAAATCATTAGAAAATTATTTATTAATATATTACATATTTTTTTAATACTTAAAAGAATAACCTTAGATTTTAAGATGCACCCAAACTATTCAACCAACAATTGTATATGTTCCGGACTGGGCCTCAAGACTGTATTAGACTACGGCCCAACAGGTCGAGCAAAGACGCCTAGCAGACAGGAAGGGACATCTAACAGTCGGGCAAGTTTCTCATACGACGGACATGCACTCAGAACGGGCAAAGAACAAGTCTGTCAGGTCACTTGCCACGTCACCCAACTGTCCCCTATTATCTCTTGAAAGATAGGGACAGTTGGACCAAGGACCAGACCTCTTAGCTAGGTCTTCACGCTTCTCACGCGTTCCTTGGCAGTTCTTCCTTGGGCCTAGCTGATCTAGCCCAAAGAAGGACCTTGACCCAGCACTGGGGGCTCACTATAAATACCCTTTTTCACTAAAGGGTCAGGTATTCTGATTCATCCTATAACTTACCTACTTCATTGTTCCTATACTCACTTAAGCATCAGAGTGCCTTGCAGGTACACCCCCTCTCTCCCATTCTTTGGCCGTTGCACCAAATTGCTGGAAGGTCCTCCTGATCAGGTAAGATCAGTGGCGCCGTCTGTGGGAAACTAGCTTCCCCTTCTTCCATAGCATAGGATCAAAGCTCAAACACTCCATCCTTTCAGCATGTCCGGAGAACAGCTCAACGAACGCAACCGTCCCCTCGTCGACTACACGATGGAGGACAATCTGCACTACCATGAATCTGACGCCCGAGATGGGTGCCCAGCCACCCCGTCTCCTGAACCCGAGAACAATGGGAACCCACCTCAAGTTCAAGACCAGGCGATTGACACGTTCCAACCCATCCCCGTTCCCGTCGAAGGGGATGCCACCATGATTGCTATGGTGAACGCCCTTAACCAGGCCAGCTTCATGCTCTACCAGCAGCATGAGAGGACCATGGCCCTAGAGGCTGACCGGCAGGAGGGCCGACCTCAGCAGGAAAGAAGGACGCAACAACGTCCAGAAGTGACGAAGAAACGGGGACGACGCTCCCCAGAGCCCAACAAGAGCAGGGCGCGTGCCCGCCGGGATTCCGACCGGTCAGAGACCTCGCCAAGGCGCAATCGGAGCCCTGATAATAACGAGCTCTCCCCACCGAGGAGCGACGAGGAAGACCCGCATTGTCCCCTCTCACGGGCAATAATGGAGGCTCCACTCCCCAAAGGCATGGAGAAACCCCCAAACTTGGCCATCTACGACGGGACCACCGACCCCGACGATCACGTCGACAATGTCAACGCGATGCTCGACTACCGCAACGACATCACCGGGCACCTCAAGTGCAGGTTGTTCTCGACAACCCTCAGGAAAGGAGCCATGGCCTGGTACAAAAGTTTAGCCCCGGAGTCCATCACATCCTGGAGAGTTATGAGATCCATGTTCACGAGGCATTTTACAGCCTCCCGACGCCATCCCAAGACAGAGGCGACCCTCGAAGCTATAATGCAAAGGAAAAATGAGACATTGCGCTCGTATATCGAGCGATTCAACCAAGAGGCTGTCGAGGTGGACACCACAGAACACATGAAGAAATACCTCCTCGAGAGGGGACTCTTGCCCGGAAGCAAACTTAGCCGGGCAGTTGGGATAGAGCCTCCCCGCACTCTGAATGACCTCCTGCATAAAGCCCAGACTTACATTAGATACGAGGAAAAGCAGGTTGCCCACAACGCTCGCAGCAGTCGTAACGCCGGGGAAACCGACCATCCCAAACGCGAGGATCCGAACGTTCCTCGTCCCAACGGGGACAGGCGAAGGGAAGAAAAACCCCGCGAACCCCGTGAAAGAAGAGGGCCCGCGGGCCGATACAGCGAATATACATTGCTGACAGCTCCCCGCGAGCGTATCCTCGCCGAATGCATCAACTTTGAATTCAAGCAGGGCAAGGTGAGGTTCCCAAAACCTTCTGCACCCAAGCCCCACACCGATAAGTCCAAGTACTGCAGGTTCCACAGAAGCCATGGGCACGTGACTGAAGATTGCGTTCACTTGAAAGATGCAATAGAAATTTTGATCCAAGAGGGACATCTCAAGCAATACACTAGGAAGAACGAAGCCTCCAAACACGAAGAGCAAGAAAAGAAGAGACCCCAGGAGGACACTCCCCCCGAAGACTCTTCCTATCAGGTGGCCCTATGCGTATCACGACCAGAAGACTTCATCTTCCCCGATTCACCACCAGAAGGGCGGATCACTGCTCTCAGCCCCTGGGAAGACTTTCCAACCGCCCTTGTCATATCAGGTGGAGGGATGAACGGCGAAACCGCCGCCCTTTCGGTAAAACGCAAGTTCGACGAACTCCTTCTGACCGCACCCGAGCAAAAGGCAACACTGACAAAATACCGAGGCAAGTCCAATCCAATATCCTTTTTTCTAGAGGAGCTTCCGGGCGGTTCCCCCAACTCGAGCATCCCGCTGCTGATCAGAGTCAAGATGGCTCACTTCGACGTCCGACGCATTCTGGTCGACCAAGGCAGTTCGGTGGACATCATGTACGTCCACCTTTTCAAAACCCTAAAGTTGGACAAAACCAACCTATCTCCCTACGTCGGATCCGACCTCCAAGGGTTCAACGGGGCCACGACAAAGCCGTGGGGCTACGTCGAGCTCCTCGTGACCTTCGGAGAGCAAGAGACGGCCAGAGAAATCAAAATCTAGTTTCTGGTCATAGAATGCCCCTCTCTTTACAACTGCATCCTCGGCCGCCCGACTCTGGCTGAGCTGACGGCAGTCCCATCCACCGTCCACCTGAAGATGAAATATTACACCAAACTGGGTTGCGTGGTCACAATCCACGACGACATCGAAGCCGCCCAAAGGTGTTACGATGCTGCAATAAAAGGACATGCCACAATCAACACAAAGAATAACAAAAAGCCCAGGGTCGAGGAGCCTCCCCCTAGGGAATCAACGCCATCGACCTCGATTGCCACATCGGCGGGGACGAAGCTGAAGAGAAGAGACCCGCCGAGGGACAGAATCCCACTCACCCGTTCCGCCTAGTCCTAGATGGAGAGTTCGAGCTTGTCCCACTGGGCGATGACCCCGTCAGGGCGGTGAAGATAGGCACGGGGCTGCCCGAGGAAACGAAGAAGCAGCTCGCGATATGCCTTAAGGAGAACGCTGACCTCTTCACATGGAACGCCACAGAGATGCCCGACCTAGACCCCGAGGTCGCATGTCACCAATTAGCTTTAAATCGAGCAATCAAGCCGGTAGCACAACGTAGGCGCAAGCAGTCCCCCGAGAAAGCGGAGGCTGCCGAGCGAGCTATAAAAGACCTCCTAGAGGCAAATTTTATTTCTGAAGCCCAGTACACAATCTGACTCTCTAATGTAGTCCTCGTTAAGGAAAATAATGGAAAATAGCGCATGTGCGTTGATTATACTGATCTTAATAGGGCTTGCCCCAAAGACGCTTTTCCTCTCCCTAACATAGATAAACTCGTCGACAATTCTGCAGGTTTCAAGCTCTTGTCCTTCATGGACGCATACAGCAGATATAATCAAATCCCTATGTCGGACATGGACAAGAGACACACGACATTCATGACCCCGACCGACAATTACTATTACAACGTAATGCCTTTCGGACTCAAGAATGTCGGGGCCACGTACCAGCGCATGATGAACAAAGTCTTCCGAGGAGAAATCAGGGATATGCTCGAGGTATACATGGACGACATGATCGTCAAATCACACGAGGTGACTGACCATGCACGACACCTCCGCAAGGTTTTCGAGCAGGCGAGACAATGCAAAATGAGGTTTAACCCTGAGAAATGCACATTCGGCGTCCAGGCAGGAAAATTTCTAGGTTTCTACCTCACTGAGAGGGGAATCGAAGCCAATCCCGACAAATGTCGAGCATTCTCAGAGTTCCCGACACCGAAATCTAAAAAATCCATTCAATCCCTCAACGGAGTGCTCGCCCCGCTCTCTCGTTTCATCGCCAAATCCGCTCAGCACGCACTACCTTTCTTTAAACTCCTCCGAAAGGAGGCCACCTTCGAGTGGACCGACGAATGCGAGCAGGCACTGCTCCAT
This sequence comes from Lathyrus aphaca, assembly GCA_963966055.1. NCBI lineage: Eukaryota > Viridiplantae > Streptophyta > Magnoliopsida > Fabales > Fabaceae > Lathyrus > Lathyrus aphaca. The sequence goes on from OZ014524.1 coordinate 389,777,034, forward strand.
CTGAAGAAATCACTCTCCGAACCCCTGGTCCTGTCACGACCGCTGGAGAGGGAGACCTTATACCTGTATTTATCCGTGGCAACCAAGGCCGTCAGCGCCGCTCTTATTAGAGAAACCGACGAGGGACAAAAACCCATCTACTTCACGAGCAAAACACTCCAAGGCCCCGAGCTCAGATACCAACAAATTGAAAAAGTTGCATTAGCTCTCATAAACGCTGCGAGAAGATATCATTACTTCCTCGCTCACACGATCAAGGTAAGAACCGATCAACCAATAAAACAACTCCTTGGTCGACCAGACATGGCCGGAAGAATGTTAAAATGGTCGCTGGAACTTTCCGAATTCGACATATAATACGAGAACAGGAAAGATTTGAAAGCTCAAGCCCTGGCCGACTTCGTCGCAGAAATGACTCACAACCCAAAGCCAACGGACGGCGCCCATAAATGGACGATCTTCGTCGACGGCGCCTCCAGCTCGACAGGCAGCGGGGCTGGGATCATCCTCGAAAACAAGGATGGAATCCTGATCGAGGTCTCACTGGCATTAGCCTTCCCAACTTCCAACAACCAAGCCGAATATGAGGCTTTCATCGCCGGTCTGAGATTGGCCGAAGACCTAGGAGCAAAGGAAGTAAAAATATCGACAGACTCCCAGCACGTGGCATCACAAGTATGGGGAGAGTACCAAACCAAGAACGATGGCCTCATTGAATATTTAGCTTTGTGTCGCTCCCCGGATTTCCATCCCGGTACAAACGCGAAAGTGGCGCGGAAAAAGAATAGAGTCGCCAGCCAGGCATTTTTATCCCGAAGAAAGGGAATGGTAATGCTGCATAAACCAGAAGAAAGAAAGAGGAAGGACACATGTCCTAAGAACCAAAGAGACTGAGCTCGGGAGTCGGTTATGACCTGGGAAGGTATTAGCACCCAGATCGTCCGCCGTACCAGACAGGATCCACGCTTGCAAAAGAAACTGTTTCAAAGGGTGAGGGTATGAAAACTGCATCAAGGAAATGAAAAGAAATGGAAAAGAAACTGAGAAAAGAACTGAAAATAAAATAAAGAGAAGAAATGTAGGGAAAATAAAGATTGTGCTCGAACGGGCCCTACCCCGCTGCCTACGTACCTCATCTGGACAATGAGGATCAGAGACGCCGTAGTTCCCCTAACTAGGGGTACTAAAAGGAAATTGCTTGTGAATTAAAGGCTTGAACTGCCTATGCCATTGCTCAGGTGTTGCAGACTCGGATGATGAGTGCGTAACCGTCTTGCAAAGTGACATGTAGGAGCAAGTTCGCGTAAGGAGTGAATGAGATGAGAAAAGAATTCCCGAAGGAAATACGCTTATTGCTTGTTTGGTGTTTTTTAGAAGCTTTCATGAGTGAAAGTTTGCATAGGTAAGTGTACCTAAGTCTTACTCAATGGGATGTGTACATCTCACATCATCCCGAAATGGAATGCGCAAGAGGCACACCTATCTATGGAGGAAATCCCCAAAGCTAGTCCCACAAGTGAAGGCTTAAGCACACTGGCCTATTACCATTATTAAGTATTTTTGTGGTTTTTTGGTTAAGAAGTGTTTTTTAGCTTTTCTTTGTGAGGTACTCATGCTAAGACCTATCCACCACGAGTGATGACTCACACCTCGCCCCGAAACGGAACGCGTGCAAGTATCTCATAGCAAAGTCTCATATCACATGAAAGTACTCAACCTTTATTAAGTGAATTAGAATTGAGTTTGAAGATGAGAAGAGAGAGCACCAAAGGATCTCAAAGGAAAAAAACCTAAAGGGGACTAAAATAATCCTAAGTGTTAACATGCATGGATGTCCTAAGGGTTAGTGAGGTTTCTATCCTAATGAAGAAGGAAAGAAGAAGAGAAGAAGAAGATAGGAGAAGAGATGAGAAAAGCCTAAGCCTAACAACAAAGGGTTAGTGTGCATACAAATGAAACAAAATGAGCAAGATAACATGCTAACATCACACAATCAGAAGTGAAATGATATGAACATATGCACAATGCAAATGCAACTCAAAGAAATGAGAAGAAGAAGTTTATGAGCAAGAGATGCAACATGAAACACTTATGAGAACATATGCACACTTATGAAATATGCAAAGCAAAATTGCACAAAATATGGACATAAATCTCACTACCAGAACCAAAAGAAGATGAAGAATGGCTTAAGAAGACACCAAGATGAAGAGAATGGAGGTACAAGACCAAACAATACCAAAATGGAAGCAAAAGAAACAATAAGATGAAGTGAAAACACTTAAGGAAACAAATGACTTAAAGAAGAAGCAAACACAAAAATTCAGAAGACACAAACCCTATCCTAGGACCAGGAAGGTACCCACACCCCAAAGGAACCCCAAATGAGAAGAAGAAATGGGCACAAGTGCCTTTCTAGGCTTACATGAGAGCTAAAGGTTCAAAGGAAGCAAAATGGGACAAGGTTCAAGATAAAATCCACAATAAATCAACCAGCCATCTAAAAATTCCACAATTGAAACCAAATGATCTTCAAACATGTTATATCAACTAGCCAAAAGGATTTGCAAAGATTCTGAAGCAAACTAGGTTAAATGGAGGCAAGAACACAAGTTAGGATAGCAAACTTACACCACAAGTTACAAGACCAAGACTCAAGAAATAAGTTTCTAAAAATCCAGAGAAAAATCACATGAAAAGAACAATGTCTTATGAAATCAAATTAAAAAGAATGGGATCAAAACTCAAAATATTGAAACCTATGGAAAATGAACAAGGCAGACTGGTCAAAGAAGACTTAAAAAGAAGCTAGGTGAGATGATGAATTATTTCAGACACGTGGAAAAGGGAAACAAATAAAATAAAAATATGATAAAATATTAGAGACACAAAAGAAGGTTCATGATTTTTTTAGGTGATTATAACTATTTTAAATGAATTAAAATGGAAACTGAAAATAAGAAAAATTAAAATGGAAAAAGGAAATTAACTAGAATTGGTGAGAGGTGTATGAAGAAGGCTTATGCGTTGAAATTAGATGGGCCCAATGGGGGGTGAGGTGCGAATATCACAAGCTGAAGAGCCCAGGTTGCGCGTTGGAGCATGCTGTTATTGTGGAATATTAAGTGAATTAATAAAGAAATGCTGGAAAAAATGATGGACACAGGATCAATCGCGCGGCTATGGGAGACCTTCTCATTAATTGACATGGCGAAAAGACACGTTGTGGTTGGTTGACGTATGGTAGTTAACGTAGGCAGCATCACACAATGAATTAAAAATAGAAACAGCAAAACATATGAGACGAAAACAACTTGGGGGCCATGTGGCGCATTCTCAAGCCTTGGATGAGTGAATCCAACGGTTCTAGCTCATCTTCCTCCTTAGAAACCCTAGATGGATCACAAAACAAATTCCGGTGACCGGAGCTAGGGCTCCGGCACCGGAGACGAAACCAGTACCAAAAATTAACCAAAAAATGAAAATGAATAGTCCAGATCAACTAATTAGACATCACTGAATCCAAATATGACCTTAAAAATAGCTAAAAATCAAAGGATTGGCCGGATCGAAGCAAAACAACATTGATCATCAAACTTGAAATGCACATAACTCATGATATAATGCACCAAAATCAATTCTACAAAGTGCAGCATGACCAGCAAACATCAAGGAACACAAAGCAACAATTTAATTCCATTTCCAGAACATGAGATTTCAAGTCATACCTGAGATGGAGATCTTGAAATATTGAGCTAGAATTCCAACCAATGCGTGCAAATCACTCCTCTCACTCCTTAGATGCAAAATAAATGCATCTAAGGCCTTGAAATGGACTGGATCTGAGATTTCACAACAAGTTGCTTTGAAATGGCAAGCTTCCAATTCTATGCTTTAAGCTCAAATGAGTGGTTGATTCTTGATCTATGTGATTCACTGATCAAGAATATGGAAGAAGTTTGTAGAGAAAGTGAGAGAATCAAGAGATATGAAGCAAAATGCAAGGTTGCATGAAAGTTGAGAATGAGAGAATGAGAGAGATTTCAGATCTGATGCAACCCTAATTCTCTTTGTTATGATGTCAAAAAGCAATGCTGAAAGTGTGAAAGAAAGTGCACGAAAATGAAATGAGAAAGGTGTCAATATGCATCACTTAAACTTGGTGGAATAAACATGCTATACTCATGCTCTCTTGGGCCTCTCAGCATGTGTGAGTTTCATTTTCCACCCTTGATCCAAACCCAATCATTCCTGGCCCTTAGATTCAAGTGTCACACTTGTTTCATGATTTTTGCAAAATTGCATGTTTTGGAGTGATTTTTTTCAAAGTGCACGAAAATGACCATTTCTTTGGAGAAAATTGGTCCTTATGCAATTTATTTTAAGTTTGAAACAAGATTGGGCATGTACCAATTCACAAAATTCAGATTGGAGCCTTCTTGCACTTGGTGCATTTTTGGAAAGTGAAAATTTGCCCTAGCATAGCCATTTTTTCGAAGTAGCCCTAGGGAGATTCACAAATCCAGTGAAAATGTACTTGTACTTTTTGAAAATGGGAGCCCTTACTCTTCAACTTTCATGTTTGACTTTGGTCCATTTGAAGAATTTTTGATCATGTTAAGGCCACTTGAAAATTAGGGCAAAAGTTGCCAAATTTGGAAAACTTCAAAAACCAACTTTGTACCATTTTTGCAAAACCCCTCAAATCTCCATGATTCTTGAACTTTAGGCATTCCAAACCTCTTATAACATTGTAAGGACCCCTCTTGGCCAAAAAATTTGGGTTGGACCCCTTGAAATTGCACAGTTGACTTTTTATGGGCTCTGTTGACTTTTTCCTTCATCTGCAAGCAACTGAGGAATTGACTGACTTCCACATGGAATTTTCTCATGAAATTTGACACAGAGGATCCTATTATCATATAGAAGACTTGGCCCACAAGAAATGGCCAAAGTTGTGAGATCTTGGTGCTTGAATCTCAAACCCTAATATGGGTGCTTTGCATAGGAGCTTTGCCTTGTCCTGAGATCTCTGACGATCATGCAATCTTATGAGCTTTTGTCAATGGAATTGATCTTGTAAATGTAGTGTAGACTCACCATAGAACTTGTACAAAATCATTGGGACCCTTGTCATGGCTTGAAATGCTTCTGGGACCTCCATAGATGACCATATGCTTGATGCTAGGACATGAGGGATGTTATGCTTCATCTTTCCATGCTAAGATGCTGAGAAAATGATATGTTCATGATGTATATGATGTGATATGATGCTAAAAATGAAGAGGGCAAATTTGGGGTGTTACAGCTGCCCCTATTCAATCATCAGTTAATCTGAAAAGGACGATAATACGGGCTATCGACCATTCGAGATAAACTATGGTTGAATACCAAGAAGACCAGAAATTTGCACTCTGACGAAGAATGCAACACTGGGAAATAAACCCAACCAGATGACGCTCTGAGGATATGAAAGGGAGGAAAAGCAGACGAGCTTCTTCCAAGCTGATACTGATATCCGAAATAAGAATACGTTGACAGACGAGTCTCCTTCAAACAATCCTGTGACGCCAGGAACTGGACAGACGAGTCCTCAAACACTTCAAGAACATAAACTGAGACAGACGAGTCTTCAAACGATCCTGTGACGCCAGGAGCTGGACATACGAGTCCTCAAAACACTGCATAAACATAATCTGAGACAGATGAGTCTTCAAACAATTCAGTGACGCCAGGAGCTGGACATACGAGTCCTCATGACTTGAGACAGACGAGTCTCCTTCGGATTTACCTGTTACGCCAGGACCGGTAATGCACTAAAGTCTGTGAGATAGACATGCACTCAAGGTAGACGAACCTTCTTCATATATTATCCGCGGATATATGGTATAAGACAGACGAGTCTTCTGAGCAAACCTTTGACGCTAGGTGAAGCAACAATAATTGGGGCCTGAGACAGACGAGCCTCCTTCGGATTTACCTGTTACGCCAGGACCGGTAACCCTTTTGACATTAATTCCCACTGTCAGGATTTGAAACCTCTTCAATACAGACGAGTATTGGATGATCATCAAGATAACACAGACGAGTGCCATAAGTCAATGATACAGACGAGTATCAGACGATGATCCGAGAAACACAGACGAGCGCTTCAGGCAATGATATAGACGAGTATCATCCACTGGTACAGACGGATAACAGAAATTCAAACACAGACGAGCATTTGAAGCAACAATAGAATAATACCAGGATAAACAACAAATCCTCTCAATACAGATATAGGTATAACACAGACGAGTGTTGGGGATGATACAAACGAGTATCCAATCAAAGCAGATGAGCTTCAAACAGGTAATCAACACAGACGAGTGATGAGGATGATATAGACGAGTATCCAAGCAAAGCAGACGAGCTTCAACAGATAAACAACACAAACGAGTGCTGAGAACGATACAGATGAGTATCCACAAATATTGGGCATACCAAACACAGACGAGTGCTGGAAAGTTGCAGACGAGCAACAGTTGAAATTACATATCAAGTCACAGATGAGTGCAGCAAAGGATCCAATACCAAACACAGACGAGTGTTAGGAGTTGCAAACGAACAACATCAAATATGAGGCATCACAACACAGACGAGGGTTGGAGCTTGCAGACGAGCAACAACAAAGATGTAACCAAACACAAACGAGTGTTGGAGAATTGCAGACGAGCAATAGCAAATATCATATCAGAACACAGACGAGTGTTGAGGAGTTGCAGACGAGCAAACAGCAACTGATAACCAAACACAGACGAGTGTTTGAAATTGCAGACGGGCAAAATCAAAGTGATCAAAAACCACTGCTGGGGAAAGCAAACGAGCAATACCAGAGGGCTAACATAGACGAGTGTTGAAAGATGCAGACGAGCAGCAATAAAACAGTAATATGTCCCTGCTAGGGAAAACTCCGCTTAGGGATAACACAGACGAGTGTTGAGGAACGCAGACGAGCGATAGACAAATGCCTGATTGGCCACAAGAGTTACAACTCTGCAGGGGAATACAAGTCAAGAGGTCTGGATACCTAACTCTGACCGAGGTGATGAATACCTGACTGTATCATCAAATTACCCAAAAGTATGGCAACTTCGCTGGGGAATATTTCACTGACGGGAGTGAAAAACCAAAATGAACTCTGTGGGGAAGATCATCTTCAAACTCAGCTGGGGAAACTGCTTGGTCAAAAATCTAGCTGGGGAGAGCAATCTGTTGAGGAAAACTCTTGTTGAGGATAGAATTATGATAATTCCAACTCTGGTGATGTCAGGCTTTCAGATACCTGCTGGGTATACTCCACTGGGGAATAAAGACTGCTACTCCACTGGGGAATAAGAAATTTCTTGGGCTGCTGCCAAGGCTTATCTGGAGAAAATCTCTGCTGGAGATGTCAGGCTTTCAGATACCTGCTGGGAGGAGAAATCTATGCTTGGGGAGATACTCTATTGGGGAAGAGTAAACTGCTTGGGAGAATGTGACGCCATCCTGCAACCTGCAACAACAGAAAACACAAGTGTGCCCCGGGGATTTGCATGGAATGATCTGTTCCTCCATCGTCACCCGACACTCAAAGAGGGTTACAGTTTCCCTGCATGTCAGTTTTCTTTCTTTTTTTCAAATTATCACCATATTTAGATGCAATGCTATTTTTGCTGAAAATTCAGGATATTTTGCAAAAAAAAAAAACACACACAGCTTTTTGACTGAATATTCTTTTTATTGAATGGCCTCTGAATAGGAAAAGATTTACATCAGGAAGCAACCACCTGGAAAGAGGTAGCCACCATAAAATTGAGAAAATAAACTATCCTAATGGCAATGTACACGGCATTCCAAGGAGTTCCATTTCTGCTATGACCTGCATGTCTTCGAGACTCTCCATTCTGCTCTGGCTTTCTGAGAGGATGAGGGGACTGTTTCCTACCCTTCTGATATTGTCAAGTTGTACGAAACGATGACGTGGTTCAGATAACTCGGATCGCAGTTGTTCGCTTATTTCCCTATTTTGCGTGGATCGCCCTTTCGGGTTTTCAATCCACCGGGATACCCTTTTTTGCCTGAGTTGTCCAATGCGGCTTTTCAACTCAGCGGGTGTACATTTTTTTTTATTTCCCTAACTTTTGCCCGAGCTTTTTATTCTGTTTTTAGCTCGCCGGGATGCCCTTTTTTTGCCTGGACTATAATTCTGTTTTTGTGTCCAGCGGGTCTCTTTATGCGAAGTATTTTTTAACTGCGTCCAAGTTCACAGGGGACTGGAAGTCATCTCCATCCATAGTGGTGAGCATCAGTGCTCCTCCTGAGAAGACTCTCTTCACTATGAATGGTCCTTCGTAGTTTGGGGTCCACTTGCCCCTGTGATATGAACTTGGAGGAACGATCCTCTTCAATACAAGCTCTCCCACTTGATACTCTCGAGTACATACTCGCTGGTCGAATGCACGCTTCATTCTCCTTTGATAAAGCTGACCATGACAGATAGCCGCTAATCTCTTTTCCTCAATTAGGCATAGCTGATTATAACGAGCACGCACCCATTCAGCCTCATCAAGCTTAACATCCATCATCACACGCAATGAAGGAATCTCTACTTTAACAGGCAGGACTGCTTCCATGCCATACACCAGAGAGAAGGGAGTTGCCCCTGTAGATGACCTGACTGACGTTCGGTACCCATGCAAAGCAAACGACAACATCTCATGCCAATCTTTGTAAGTGACAACCATTTTCTGCATAATCTTCTTGATATTCTTGTTAGCTGCCTCTACCGCGCCATTCATCTTTGGTCGATAAGGAGAAGAATTGTGATGCTGTATTTATTAGTCCCGACACAAGTCTGCCATCATCTTGTTGTTGAGATTAGAACCATTATCAATAATGATTCTTTCGGGCACTTCGTATCTGCATATGATATCCCTTTTCAGAAATCTTGCCACCACCTGACGAGTGACGTTGGCATAAGATGCTGCTTCTACCCATTTGGTAAAGTAATCAATCGCGACCAAGATGAAGCGATGACTATTTGAAGCAGTAGGCTCGATCTTCCCGATCATGTCAATGCCCCACATAGAAAAGGGCCAAGGAAATGACATGACATTGAGCGGGCTTGGAGGAACATGCACTTTGTCTGCATATATTTGGCACTTGTGGCACTTACGAGCGAATGAACAACAGTCTGCATCCATTGTCATCCAGTAATACCCTGATCTCAACAATTTCTTTGCCATAGCATGCCCTCCTGCATGGGTACCGAACGATCCTTCGTGGACTTCCTGCATCAACAGGCTTGCTTCGTGTCTATCCACGCATCTGAGCAAGACCATGTCAAAGTTTCTCTTGTACAAAACCCCATCTGTGTTCAAGAAGAAGCTAGCAGCAAGTCGCCTCAAGGTCTTCTTGTCATTGGAAGATGCCCCAGTTGGGTATTCTTGCTTTTCCAGGAATAACTTGATATCTAAATACCAAGGTTTCTCGTTAGACAAAGCGTCTACGGAGAAGGCATGAGATGGAGCGTCAAGCCTGGATATGTCAATTTTGGGCACATGATTCCAACACAAGACTTTGATTGACGAAGAGAGAGTGGCCAATGCGTCGGCAAACTGATTTTCATCACATGGTATGTATTGAAGCTTAACTGTCGTGAAGAACGTCAACAGTTTTCTAGCATAATCCCTGTATGGAATTAGATGCTCTTGATGCGTATACCACTTGCCGGTAACTTGGTTAATGACGAGGGCTGAATCTCCGAATATATCGAGGTTCTTAATCCGAAGATTAATAGCCTCCTCTATTCCCATTATACATGCCTCGTATTCCGCTTCATTGTTGCTGCAACCAAAGGTAATTCTGGTGGCGAAGGGTAAGTGAACACCTTCAGGAGTAATGAGTACGGCACCAACTCCACGACCGTTGATATTGACTGCCCCATCAAACATTAACTTCCATTTGGATTCAGGGTCAGGCCCCTCCTCCGGAAGTGGTTCCTCATAGTCGTTTTCTTTGAGGTACATGATGTCCTCATCAGGGAAATCAAACTTCATTGGCTGATAATCATCTTCAAGAGGTTGTTGTGCAAGATAATCCGACAATACACTTCCCTTGATGGCTTTCTGAGAAGTATACTGGATGTCGTATTCAGTTAAAATCATCTGCCACCTAGCAACCCTTCCAGTCAACGTTGGTTTCTCAAAGATGTACTTGACAGGATCAATTTTGGAAATGAGCAATGTGGTATGAGTCAACATGTACTGCCTCAGTCGGCGAGCAGCCCATACCAAAGCGCAACAAGTTTTCTCGAGCAGTGAATATCGGGATTCACAGTCGGTAAACTTTTTGCTAAGGTAATAAATAGCGTACTCTTTTCGACCAGACTCGTCATGTTGGCCTAAGACACACCCCATTGACCCTTCTAGCACGGTCAAGTACATGATTAATGGGCTTCCTTCAACTGGAGGCATTAGAATTGGAGGCTCCTGCAGATATTCTTTTATTTTGTCGAAAGCTCTTTGGCAGTCATCGTTCCACCTGACCATTTGCTCTTTTCTTAGCAATTTGAATATCGGTTCGCACGTGGCCGTTAGATGAGATATGAACCGAGAAATGTAATTCAACCTCCCTAAAAACCCGCCCACTTCTTTTTCCGTTCTCGGTGCAGGCATATCTTGAATAGCTTTTACTTAGGCAGGATCTACCTTAATTCCTCTTTGACTAACAATGAAACCCAACAGTTTCCCGGAACGCACTCCGAAAGTGCACTTGTTCGGATTCAACCTCAGCTTGTACTTGATCAGTCTATCAAACAGCTTCTTCAGGTTGACCAGATGCTCTTCTTCGTCTCGGGACTTAGCAATCATATCGTCCACATAACATTCAATCTCCCTGTGGATCATGTCATGGAACAATGTGACCATCGCCCGTTGATAAGTTTCCCCGACGTTCTTCAAACCAAAGGGCATGACCTTATAGCAGAATGTACCCCATGGGTGTCGCTCCCAAAGATTTGCATCCCGGTACAAGCGCGAACGGTCGGCGAGAGGGAACAGTGAGAACACACAGCCGTGAACTCACTGGAGATGAATAGAGTCGCCAGCTAGGCATTTTTATCCCGGAGGAAAGGCAATGCTGCATAGACCTAGAAAAAAGAATGGATAAGACGGTTGCGAACCAGAGAGACTGAGAAAGGGGGTTGGTTACAACCTGGGAAGGTGTTAGCACCCAGATTGTCCGCCGTACTCGACGGGATCCACGCTTAAAAGATTTGTGTTTTAAAGGGGTAGTGTCAGTGCAATTTGTGTGTAAAAGAGCTGGAAAACAAAATGTACAGGTGTCAGTGTAAGAGAAAAGTGAAGTGTATAATGATGTGTCAGTGTGAGAATGAGAATGAATTGCTCATGACCATGAGGCTTAAAGAATGAAGCTAGAAAGAGGGGAATGTACAGAGACTTTTGTTCGATAACCGTTAAGTTATGCCTACGTATCCTCTCGTGCAATGAGGAAGTCAGAACACCGTAGTTCGACCCAAAGAGACTGAAAGATGAATTGACTTGTGAACTGCTTGCTTGTCTATGCTCAAGTGTATGATCTGTCTGGCCCAGATGCTAACTGTCTTGCATTAGACGGAAGAAGCAAGTTCTCGTTTATGAGTGAAGATGATGAGAGAAGAATCCCGAAGGAGACGATTATTGTTTGTTTTTTTGAGTTTTCAGTCTTTTATTGCTTTTGAAAGTTTGTCATAAGTTAATGAGCTTAAGTCTAAACCAATGGATTTAGTAAACTCATCACATCTTCCCTCTGATTAGGGGTAATGAGAACACCTTAAGTGTGAAGTCAGATTCTCACACTTAATCACCTTTGATGCAGGATTAAGATCATTAACCTACTTGTGGTTATTTAGATGTTTTTGGTGTTTTTGTTTAGTGTTAAGTAATGAGGTTAAGCCATAATCATGGATTGAACAGACTCATTACACCATCCTAAAAGAAGGATGATAGATGAGAATGTTTAAGTTGAGAAAAACTCCTCAACTTAATCCATGATTAGGGATTAAACCCATGACAAAACAAGCCTTTGATTAAGTGGATTTTATTTAATGGTATGATGATGAAGTGATTTTTATGATTTGTAAGACAACTTGAGGGGGACTTGTCCATTAACACTAGGGTTAGTCCTTCTTAACCACTTAAGGAAGAATTAGAACCCTAATGCAAGGCCCAAGTTACAAGTGTGATGTCTTGATGATTATTAGATGAATTGATTAAGAGATTTAAACACCTTAAGGGTTCAAGACTTAGGATTAAAGTTATACACTCCATCCTAAGAGAAGGATGCAGGCATAAGCTTAATCACAAAGTCTTAAAGCCTTTAGGGTTTAGTCCCTGATTATGAGGTGAGAAGAGAAGACTCAAAAGAGACACAAAGGTAAAACTATGGGGGGGACTAATCAAAACCCTAATTCATTATCATGCTTGGTTGTTCCTAAGGTTTGTGAGGTTTGCAAGAGAAGTCTTCAAAGGAGCCACCAGGGAGCAGATGAATAAGATCAAGAGAAGCAAAGTGACTTGCTTCATTCAAGAAGTCAAGTCACTTGAAGAAAGAAGGTAGGAGGAAGAAGAATGAGCAAGCTCAACCTCAAACACATATAGAAATGCAGCAATGGATGCAAGAGAGATGAAAAGAAAAGTTATGAGAAGTGAAGGCAAATTCACTTCTCAAGTTCACTTACCACCTGAAATGTTAGAAAGAAATGCAATGCAATGCTAAATGAAATGAAATGACATGATGCTAGACCAAACCAGAAGCATGTTGATGATGACAATGATGCTATGAGATGCTGCAAACATGAGGCAAGGCATGGGGATGTTCATACAAGATTATGAATGCAAATGATGCAAGTTAAGGAGCATGAATGAACATGAAAAGTTATGAATCATACAAGACAAATGACATGGCAAATATGTAATGCAATGGTCAAACATGCTTTCTATATGTCTTAAGATGTCAAATGGATCACAAGAATGCACAAAATGCAAAGACAAGTCATGTTATGCAAGGAAATGCAAGAAGGATGCAAGAGAAATCCCAAATTAGGGTTCATGGATCAAACATCAAACAAAAACCCAAAACAGAAACAAAACCCTAAGATAAAAATGGAAAATGCTACCCAAAGAAACCCTAAACCTATAATGAACCACTGTCCAAAGGGGAGCTCTCAACTCTCAACCAAATTCAAGTTATGAATTTTCTAAGTTATTAGGGTTTTTTAGGGTTCCTAACAAAACAAATGCCAAACAATTAGGAAATGAGGAAACAAATCATGGCCATTTTATCCTTGAAAATACATGCCAAACACAACACAATGCAAGAAGAATCAATGTCTCAACCTTCTCCAATAGGCAGAAATGAATTTTCAAACTTATGATCAAAATAATGCATAAAAAATGATTTAATTCAATGAAAAATTCTTAAAATGCATCAAGATCAAAAAAGAAATTTGGTTTGAAGGTTGGACAATGTTTCTAAATGTCTTAGGACATTTCATGAATTTTTTTGTAATTTTTAAATACCTAAAAGTATTTTTAATTAATTAATTCCCATTAATCAATTAAAAATAATCTTTTAAATATTTAAAAATACTTTCTTAATGATAAAAAATAAAATAAAAATATTTTTGGGTCATAAAAATTAATAAAACCTTAAGGAAAAAGTTTCATAATTTTTAAGATTTTTTTGCTATTTTAAAATAATTATGCAATTTAAATGAAAAGAAATGAAAATAAAAATTAAATTAAATGGAAGTAATCAGAAGGAGAGGTTGAGATTGATTCTGGGCTCAAAGGGTTTGACTGGGCGCGCATCTGGACGACCCAGATTCAAACCTCCCTAATTCTAATTAATTAATTATTAATCCATAATTAAACCTTAATGAAATGATCTGAACCACTCATATGCGCGCGGGAAACACAATCCAAGGGCTCAAATTCAAACCTTGCCCTAATTAATTACACTTAACCCTAATCACTTTCAGGCTGCCGGAGAAGACTTCCGGTCGTCTTCTCCGGCCAGCTCTCACCTGAGAAAACTCAAACTTCCTAAAAACGCATCAAAAATGAAAAATAGAAACTGGGAAATGATCCTTACACTCTCACGAATCAAACCCCTCTCTCAAAACAAATTTATTTTCCCTAAACAAGCTGAATCGAAGAGAACAAGTTCTAGGTCACGCAAGCTTCAGAAACAAATTAAATGCTCAAGTCACAACCATTTCAAAAACTAATGGTACCAGAATGATCAGGATAACACAAAGAACAAGTTTGGAACAAAAGAAATGATTTCTGGAAAAATTATTTTCGAGCTACCTGAGATTTGGAGCTTTCAGTTTTGGAACTTTCTGGCCACCTCTCTTTGTGCAATCTACTCCTTAGAACCTCTTGATGATGTTTGAATGCTCAAAAGGAGTTTAAGTTGGCTGGATAGTGAGATTCGAAAGCTCCTGCTCAAGCTTGGTCAGAAATGGCAATGGAGTTTCTGGAGGTTTCAGGCCATGGTGAGGTGTTGTTTGTGATCCTGAGGGTCAATGGAGAAGGTCTATGGTGTTTGTTTGGATGTTTGTGGCTTGTGGAGAGAGATTCGATAGAAAATGCAGGCTGAGGTGAAGAATGGTTATGGAGTGTTCAGGCTTGTTTCAGGCTTGAGCTTTGGTGGTTTCTTGTCTATGAAGTGTGTTGAGTTGGATGATGAAGAAAGTTTTTAGTGTTTTGTGGTTGTGTAAAGATATTCGAAAGCTTATGCAAAATGGAAGGTTTTGGTGTATGTGGTCAATGAGGTGGTTTCAGCCTTGCTTCTTGTTATGGCTAGCTTGCAAATTGATAACATATTTTAATCCAAGTGGCCAGAGGATGTGACTTGTGCTGTGGTGATTGGGATGTTTGCTTTTGCATAAAGTCCACCTTTTGTGTAAGTGAGGCATGGCTTGACTCTAGGCAAGTACAAGGGCTAGGGCTGGCGCAGCAAGGGTGAGGGAGAGGTCTAGCAAAGCTCAGCATCCAAGGCTGCAAGTTGTAGGAAGCATGATCATGAGTTTTGCAACTTGTTGTAACTTTGGTTCACATGTGAGAAAGTCTTGTTACACAAACCAAACCATGGGGAAACTTGGTCCAATTCTGATTTTTAAGGCTCATAGAATGTTTGTGTGATGGTTTCAAATGAATTAGAGGTCACATAATGCATTGGTTCATGACTTTGCAAAATTTCCATTTGAAGCATGCCTTGAAAATCAATGATTTTAGCCAACTTTGCATTGCCATAACTTTTGATCCAAAAAGAGTTTGATCATGTTCTTGTACTTTTTGAAAAGGGAAAAATGAGATCTACAACTTTGATGACCAAAGTTTTTCCATTTGAAGCATTTTTGGATCAAGAATCAAAGCTTGAAAAATGACCTAAAATGATGCATTCTTGAAAAGTCAACTATGCCCAAAAAGTCAACATTTGCAAAAACCCTAAATTCTTGATTTTTATGAACTTCAACCTTCTTCCATGATCAAATAAAGATCATATACACTCAAAATGATGAAGATCAACCATTGGTTGGGTCATTGGGGGCCTCAGATGCCCTGATTTTACACTGACTTGTCTGAAAAGTCAACCTTTGATCAGATGACTTCCCCATGGAATTTCTTCATGAAAATTGATATGCATACTCCCTATACCATATAGAGATCAATGGAAACAAGAATGACCAAAAAATTTGGAGTTATGGCCTCTGAAACCAAAACCCTAATTTTCAGTCAACTGTGTAGTTCAACCTGGCTCTGTATCCACTCAAACCCTAGTTCTTGTGATTCCTCTGCATTCTTGACTTTGAGGAGATGAAATATGATATAAGAACACACATGGACCCCTTTAAGTTGATTGGTGGCCTTTGGAGTGGCTCAAAATGCTTTGGGATTGCTCAGATCACAAACCCTAGGTGCAGATGCCTTAGAAGTTATCCAGTGAATCAAAAATGAGATGTGAGATGATATGATTGTGTTTATGCATATGAAGATGACCACAAGCCATGGTGTGAATGGGTGAGGGCAAATTTGGGGTGTTTACAGCTGCCCCTATTCAAACATGAGTTAGCTGTGCAGGGTGTAAGCGACGGCTTAACAGGCAAACAAGATAACTTGTGGTTGAATACCAAAGACAGTCCAAAATTTGCACTCACAGAATGAAGAAGAAAAGGGATATAGATTGTAAAAGCAAATAAAGTATATTGTAAGGTGTGGGCGACGGAGGACGACCGTCGAGCAGAGGACGACTGCTGGGTAAAGAGCAATGACGGGGACGGCCGACATGCTGGGAAAAATGTGAAGTAAAGCGATGACGGGGACGGCCGACATGCTGGGGATAAAAGGTAGAGCTAAGACGGGGACGGCCGACTAGCTGGAAAAATAAAAATATCATGATGGGGACGGCCATCAAGATAAAGCTGTAAAATTTTTCTGGGGATTAATGAAACATGACAGGGACGGCCATCAAGTTCATAAAGCAAAGTAACCGACGATGGGGACGGCCATCGGGTTAAAAGGAAAAGGGACCACGACGGGGACGGCCATCGGGTTAAAGAATAAATGAAATAAACAGATGATGGGGTACGGCCATCAAAGGTGAAGGACGATCACCTAGCAGGGGACGGCTGCTCTGTTGGGGAATAAAAGAAATATGATGGGGACGACCATCAAAGGTGGAGGACGACCACCTGGCAGGGTACGGCTGCCGAAAATATCAACGACGGGGACGGCCATCGGATAGAAAAGGTCAACGATGGGGACGGCCATCGGACGAGCATGATGGAGGACGATCATCAAGAAGTGGAGGACGACCACTCAGCAGGGGACGGCTGCTCTCGAGGTTTGTCATGACATAGGACGAATGTCAGATAACCAAAATCAACAATGGGGACGGCCATTGGATAAAGTTGATGAAGGACGATCATCAAGAGGTGGAGGACGACCACCTAGCAGGGGACGGCTGCTAAATATCAACGATGGGGACGGCCATCGGATGAGCATGATGGAGGACGACCATCAAGAAGTGGAGGACGACCACTCAGCAGGGTACGGCTGCTCTCGAGGGGTATCATAACACAGGACGAGTGTTAGATAAAAAAGAAAAATTTGTAGGCGATCTACTGGGGATATAGCAAACACGGACGAGTGTTTATAACCAAGAAAGGAAAGGTATAAGTGTTTGGGTATTGTGTATAGATTAAAGATGCGGACGAGCATCCTTAAGACTATGATACGGACGAGTATCATGTAGAAACAAACTGACACATGTTCAGAGATGATGATACGGACGAGTATCAACTGGTTAACAAAGAACACGGACGAGTGTTGCATCTGAAAGGACTCTTCTGGGGAATAGTAGACACGGACGAGTATCTATACTCAAGAAGACATAAGTGTTTGACACGGTGTATGGATTAAAGATGCGGACGAGCATCCTTAAGACTATGATACGGACGAGTATCATGTAGAAACAAACATTAGACGCAATGTTCTGAGATGATGGTACGGACGAGTACCAACTGGTTAACAAAGAACAAGGACTATTGTCGAATCTGTGGGGATATGAGTGATGATGTATACAAGATACGGACGAGTATCTGTATAAGTGTACCATGAGTAGTATGAGTATATAAATATGAGTGTTTATCTGCTGGGGAGAGTGACACAGACGAGTGTCAAGAGAGAAAAGTATAATATTAACAAGTGTATGGGTGATGAAAGGTGTAAGCGACTGTGCTGGGGATATGACACGGACGGGTGTCAAGAAAATGTATATATAGGTATATGTGAGTGCAAAGAAGATGTCTTTGGCTTTCTGCTGGGGTATGACACGGACGGGTGTCAGGACGTATCTGTAATACGGGTGATTTTGTTTGTGAAGATGTTTAGGCGACTTTACTGGGGAGTGATGACATGGACGGGTGCCAAAAGGTGTATATACTGGTGTTTGTGATTTGAAAGGGCAGCTGCTTTTGCTGGGACTCTAGTGGGGATTTCTGTGTATTGTATTCTGTATAATGACAGGTTGTCAATGTTTACAAGTGTTCAACTCACAACATGACTTATGATTATGCTATGTATTTGATTTTTGCCGTAATGCTCCGTATTAGACGGAATGCTACACTCTGAGGGGATAGTATGATGCGAATGCTATGATTATGCAAAGAGGCACAGATATGGGATTCGGATCCCGTTGCTGCGAAGATCTCTGGTTGATCTGCTTGAAGTGAACATCCCAGCTGGGGATGAGATCATTGGTAGATCTAATGATGTATCTGCTTGGGGATATAGGTCACTGATTGACATATCTTTACAATACGGGACCCAGCTGGGGTCTGTAGAAGCTTTCTCCCTCTCTGTTGTGACTTCTTCGTGCGTTGCTCTTCTGAATAGAGGTTGAAGATTCTGTGGGGAGATGATTCCCTGACTCCTGCATCTGCTGAGGAAGAATGGTTGGTACCACAGCCGGGGAATGCTGTTGGCAACTCAGCTGGGGAGAGTAATGAGAGGCAACTCGGCTGGGGAGAGTAATGAGAGGCAACTCGGCTGGGGATAGAGCATCCGGAGTGTTAAGCCTGTTAGTTGATTTGGCAACTTTGCTGGGGAAAGCAATGGGGAGCTACTCAGCTGGGGATAGAGCATCTCGGATGCTGATATCTTTTGTTGATTTGCCAGCTTGCTGGGATGTACCTTGCATGCCCCGAGTTGCGTTCTGGATACCTGCAATCCTGCAAAGATAAGGAAACGTACAAAAGGTCCCGAGGTATCCCTTACTGGATTCCATCATAGGAGTTAAGTACTTTCGAGAATAATCACATTCCCTGTAAGCATGTGTTTTTTTTCTTTTTTATTTTTAGAGAAAGGCATCTGTACTTATGCAATTGTATTTTAGAGATATCAGACAACTCTTTGCAAAACATAAATGTAAAAAACGAAACATGACCGAAAATCTGATTTTTATTAATTCATGTGCCCTGAATTGGCAAGATACAGTCAAAGAAACATATCTCCTGAAATGAGGAGATCGTTACAAATTGAGAAATAAAGTGTTGGCGATGCTGACGACGCTTTCAAGGAGCTTCCTCTTCTGCTATGACTCGTATGACAATGACGTTCTTCTCGTCTTGCTTTCTGGAGAGAGTTGATTCTGATTGAAGCTTGATCCTTTGAAGCTTACCAAGTCGTATATAATACCGACGAATTCAGAATGCAGTTGTTCGCTTATTCCCTTGTTTTGCATGGATCGCCCTTTCGGGTTTTCAATCCATCGGGATACCCATTTTTGCCTGAGTTGTCCAATGCGGCTTTTCAACTCAGCGGGTGTACATTTTTTTTATTCATTTTCCCTTACTTTTGCCCGAGTCTTTTATTCTGTTTTTGACTCGCCGGGATGCCCTATTTTTGCCTGGACCTACGTTCTGTTTTTATGTCCAGCGGGTCATTTTATGCGAAGTATTTTTTAACTGCATCTGAATTCACAGGGGACGGGAAGTCTTCACCATCCATGGTGCTGAGCATCAGCGCTCCACCAGAGAAAACTTTCTTTACAACGAATGGTCCTTCATAATTTGGAGTCCATTTGCCCCTGTGGTCTGTATGAGGAGGGAGGATTCTTTTCAACACAAGATCCCCTACTTGGTACTCTCGGTGTCTAACTTTCTGATCGAAGGCCTTCTTCATTCTCTTCTGATATAACTGCCCATGGCAGATTGCAGCCAATCTTTTCTCTTCGATCAGACTCAGTTGCTCGAATCGGGACCGAACCCATTCTGCTTCACTTAGTTTAACATCCATTAATACCCGTAACGAGGGTAGTTCAACTTCAACAGGCAGGACTGCTTCCATACCGTATACAAGCTGATACGGTGTTGCCCCAGTGGACGTTCTGATTGATGTGCGGTACCCATGCAAGGCAAACGGTAGCATTTCATGCCAGTCTTTGTATGTGATTACCATCTTCTGCACAATCTTCTTAATATTCTTATTTGCCGCCTCAACAGCGCCGTTCATCTTTGGCCTGTAAGGAGAAGAATTGTGATGTTGGATCTTGAAGTCCCGGCACAGCTCTGCCATCATCTTGTTGTTTAGATTGGAACCATTATCAGTAATGATTCGCTCGGGCACTCCATACCGACAGATGATATCTCTCTTCAGAAATCGGGCTACCACTTGTCTTGTAACATTTGCATATGAGGCTGCTTCAACCCACTTGGTGAAATAGTCGATGGCGACCAGGATAAATCTGTGACCATTTGAAGCAGTTGGCTCAATCTTGCCAATCATATCAATGCCCCATATAGCAAAGGGCCATGGTGAAGACATGATGTTCAACGGATTGGGAGGCACATGCATCTTATCCGCGTAGATCTGGCACTTATGACATTTTCTGGCGTAAGCACAACAGTCTGCATCCATTGTGATCCAGTAATAGCCTGATCTTAACAACTTTTTAGCCATGGCATGCCCTCCTGCGTGGGTACCAAAGGATCCTTCGTGCACTTCATGCATCAACAAATCTGCTTCCGTCTTGTCAACACATTTGAGGAGTACCATGTCAAAGTTCCTTTTGTATAAAGACCCATCAGTGTTCAGAAAGAAACTACCAGCAAGCCTTCTCAAAGTCTTCTTATCATTGGAAGATGCCCCAGGCGGGTATGTTTGATCCTCCAAGAAGCACTTAATGTCGTGGAACCAAGGCTTATCATCTTTTACAACATCCGCTGCAAATACATATGCTGGTCTATCGAGTCTAGACACTGAAATCTGAGGTACAAAGTTGGCCGTTTGAACTTTGATCATGGATGAAATGGTAGCAAGAGCATCTGCAAACTGATTCTCGTCCCGAGGGATATACTCAAGCTTGACTGTTGTGAAGAAAGTCAATAACCTTCTTGTATAATCCCTGTAAGGTATCAGATGATCCTGGTGGGTGTACCATTTCCCGTTGGTTTGATTGACTACCAAAGCTGAATCTCCGAATACGGTCAATGTCTTGATCCTGAGGTCAATGGCTTCCTCGAGACCCATAATGCAAGCTTCGTATTCAGCTTCGTTGTTAGTGCAGTTGAAAGTGAGTTTTGCCGAGAAAGGCATGTGAACCCCTTTTGGTGTAATGAGTACTGCACCAACACCACGACCATTCATATTAACAGCCCCGTCAAACATCATAGTCCATTCTTCTTCCGGGTCGGGCCCTTCAGTGTGAACAGGCTCTTCATGATCTTTTGCTTTAATGAACATGATGTCTTCATCAGGGAAGTCAAACCTCATAGGCTGGTAGTCATCAATGGGTTGCTCAGCAAGATATTCAGATAGTACACTGCCCTTGATGGCTTTCTGAGAAGTGTACTGTATGTCGTATTCTGTGAGAATCATCTGCCATCTTGCAACCCGTCCGGTAAGAGCTGGCTTCTCGAAAATGTACTTAACTGGATCCATTTTTGAGATTAATAAGGTAGTGTGGGTCAGCATATACTGTCTCAGTCGGCGAGCAGCCCACGCTAAAGCACAGCAAGTTTTCTCGAGCAGTGAATAACGTTGTTCACAGTCGGTAAACTTTTTGCTCAGGTAGTATATTGCATACTCTTTTCGACCAGACTCGTCATGCTGGCCCAGCACACACCCCATCGACTCTTCTAATACTGTCAAGTACATAATCAAAGGTCTTCCTTCAACTGGCGGCATGAGGATTGGAGGTTCTTGTAAGTACTCTTTGATCTTGTCAAAAGCCTTCTGGCAATCTTCGTTCCACCTGACCGTTTGCTCCTTTCTTAACAGCTTGAACAAGGGTTCGCAGGTTGCTGTAAGGTGAGATATGAACCTTGAAATGTAGTTCAATCGGCCTAAGAACCCTCGGACTTCCTTCTCTGTTTTAGGTGCAGGCATCTCTTGTATAGCCTTGACTTTATCAGGATCAACCTCAATCCCTTTCTCGCTTACAATAAAGCCCAGCAACTTACCGGATCGCACCCCGAATGTGCATTTGTTGGGGTTCAACTTTAGTTGATATTTCCTCAGACGCTTGAACAACTTCAGCAGATTCACCAGGTGATCTTCCTCTGTAAGGGACTTGGCGATCATATCATCCACATAACACTCGATTTCCTTGTGGATCATATCGTGGAATAATGTCACCATAGCCCGTTGATACGTAGCGCCAGCATTCTTCAGTCCGAATGGCATCACTTTGTAACAGAACGTGCCCCAAGGTGTGATGAACGTTGTCTTCTCCATGTCTTCAGGTGACATCTTGATCTGGTTATATCCTGAAAATCCGTCCATGAAGGAGAATACCGAGAACTGAGCTGTGTTATCCACCAATACATCAATGTGAGGTAATGGGAAGTCATCCTTCGGGCTGGCTCTGTTCAGATCCCGGTAGTCAACACACATTCTTACTTTGCCATCCTTCTTAGGCACAGGTACTATGTTAGCAACCCACGGCGGATAGCTAGTCACAGCAAGGAATCCGGCATCCCATTGCTTTTGTACCTCTTCCTTAATTTTCATAGCCATGTCTGGGCGAGTTCGGCGCAGCTTCTGTTTAACTGGCGGGCATTCTTCCCTCAGAGGCAGCTTGTGCACAACAATATCGGTGTCCAACCCTGGCATGTCTTGATACGACCAAGCAAACACATCAACATACTCTTGAAGCAGATCTATCAGCTGTCTCTTCACTGAGTCTTGCAGGCAGGCCCCGATTTTGACTTCTCTCACGTCTTCGTCAGTACCAAGATTAA
The DNA here is from genome assembly GCA_963966055.1 of Lathyrus aphaca. Taxonomy (NCBI): domain Eukaryota; kingdom Viridiplantae; phylum Streptophyta; class Magnoliopsida; order Fabales; family Fabaceae; genus Lathyrus; species Lathyrus aphaca. The sequence goes on from OZ014524.1 coordinate 389,799,865, forward strand.
TCACTTCAACCTCCTCCTGGTGAGGAGTAATAACTTTTTCCTCCTGTCTCAGCAACCTGGCTAGCTCTTCAGGAAGCTCATATTCTTCATCAACCCCTTCATCAGCTTGATTGATTGGATTGTCAAAGTCATACGATGTCATAGCCGTGCTGTTGTCGGTGCAGTCTGGAAGGCACTCTCTGCAAGGGTTAAGTTTGTTCATTTTAGTGATTGATTTTAATCTTGCTTTGGAAAAAAAGTGAAATGAAGCTATCATTTTGAAAACACCGCCATTTATTTTTTTGTACAAAAAGAAAAAATGGAAAAACAGTGAACAGAAAAGAAAAAGACTCGTTTGCAAAAAGATGTCTGATATTTCATTAATTTAATCTTGTTTGCACAAAAGTACAGATGGCCCTGATTACAAAATGAGTCTTGTCATCTTGGGCAAGATGCAAGACTTTGATGCATGCTGTAAAAATACAGGAAATAATAATTACTCTGCATGAGTAACTCTTATAATTTCCTGGGAAGACCAGTTCGGGACACTGCTCCCTGGGATCTTCGGACGAATCCAATTCTCCAGATTGCGCTCCTCTTCCAGCTCGTCTTCCAGACAGTTGATAGCATCGGGGGTAAGCATCCCCCCACTGACGAAACCAGGCTTCTCAGCAGCCTTTGCTTGATGTTGAGTTGGTCTGTAACCCAACCCAAATTTGTCCTTCTTCTCCTCCACAGCTAAGACCTTGCCCCAGCCTAGGGCAGTTCCTTCTTCAACAACCTTCCGGGCTTGTTGGTAAGATGACATGGAGATCCCCGACACAGCAGATGCTTCATTGACATTCAAGGCCTCAAAACCCTGGCTCATCGTTTCATGGATCTCTCCATCCATCTCAATGTATTTATAAGTAGCCAGATGGCTAACAAAGATATCCTCTTCCCCACAGATTGTGACAACTTGGCCTTCCCACTCAAATTTTAACTTTTGGTGAAGGGTAGACGTTATTGCGCCGGCGGCGTGAATCCAGGGTCTACCCAACAAACAGCTGTAGGCGGGCTGAATGTCCATCACATAAAAGATAGTTTTAAAGGTCTGCGGGCCAATTGTCACGGGCAGCTCAATCTCTCCCAGAACCGATCTCTTCGAACCATCAAAGGCTCTTACCACCAGGTTGCTGGGTCTCAATGCCAATCCGTCATATTCTAACTTCACCAGAGCCTTCTTTGGTAAGACATTCAGGGAAGAACCTGTGTCCACCAGCACATGAGAAAGGACAGCTCCTTTGCATTCCATGGTTATGTGCAAGGCTTTGTTGTGATTGCGGCCATCCGCTGTCAAGTCAGAATTGGTAAACCCTAGCCCATTGCTAGCAGTAACATTTCCGACCACGGTTTCCAATTGGTTGACAGTAATCTCCTCAGGCACGTAAGCTGCGTGCAAGACTTTAAGTAGTGCATTCCGATGGGCTTCGGAGCACATAAGCAGTGAGAGGATGGAGATTTTGGATGGCGTCTGGTGAAGCTGATCCACAATTTTATAATCACTCTTTTTGATGATTCGCATAAACTCATCAACTTCCTGATCAAATGGAGTTTTCAGGGCTTCTTTGGCAGCTGGATCTTCCTGCACCGGGCCTTTTCCTTTTGCCTTGGCAGCAGCTTCTGCTTCGGCAGTAGGTCTTTGAACTTGTGAAGCAAAGAGACGTCCGCTTCGAGTGAAGCCTCCGCCTCCCCCCACATTATCTACTTGTGGTGCAGGTGCTGATGTTTCAAGAGTGATTCTTTTCCCTTCACAGTATACGTCAGAGCCGTAGTGCCAGGGGATGGCCCTATTGCTTTCATATGGTACTGGTCCAGGCACTGTGACAGTGACTGGACTAATTGCCGCTGCTGAAGGGACTGTAATTGTTTGTGGATCATAAAAGATTGTAACTGGTGCCCTGGCGGGAGCAGCACCTTCTGAATGGTAGGCGGAGTTATTTTCAGGATCGTAGAATATGGTAACAGTAGAGACATCTTCATGATTGATTGCTGGTGTTGTAGGAGGTTCTGTTGGAAGGACTGTTGTTGTTGTTGACGGAGATTCGAAATGGAATGAAGCTGAAGTTGTAGCAAGAGAAACTGTTGAAAACTGATCATCTGGAAGGACAGGTGAAGTACTTGTTGATGGTGCTGATGAATTGTCGGGAACAATAGTTGCTGTATTTGTAGGAGGGTCTGAAACCGTTGTTGATGAAGTTGCTGGATTTGTCGGAAATGATGTAGTGATCTGTAGCAAGCCACTCTGAATAAGGCTGTCAATGCCATTCCTCAGGTCCTCGCACCCATTCCATGAAATATTGCAGTAGGGACACCCTAGTTCACACCCCGGAAATATTTGGTTTTCTCGGAGTTGAGCTTTGATTTCCACCAATGGTGTCCTGATCTGATCCACACTAGTTATTAAATAAGATGGTTGGTCTTCTTCAATAGCATTAATTCGGGGACCACCATGGCTTGGCATTGGGTTTTTATTGACATTGGGCGGAGGTGCAAAATTCAGAGCCTTGGAGTCTACCAAGTCTTGTACCTTCATATGCAGAGCCCTGCATTTTTCTGTACTGTGACCAGGTGCGTTTGAATGGAAAGCACACCTAGCATTGGAGTCATAATTTCTTGGTAGACTGTTGGGATCCGGAGGTGCCAACGTTCTTAGCTCAACTAGGTTGAGTTTCAGAAGTTGTGGCAGCAAGGCAGCATACGGCATTGGGATCGGGTCGATCACTCGGTTAGCTTGGGATGGCCTCTGTTGGAATGGCCTCTGTTGACTGTGGTTGTTGGAGTTGTTGTTGTTGAAGTTTCTTGGAGAATACTGATTCTGATGATACTGAGGTTGTTGTTGGAAGTTTTGTTGAGGAGGTTGATAGACTGGCTGTGGGTGAGCTGGAGCAGGGATAGTGACTGCTGCTATTGTCCTTTGAACAAATTGGGGCCTACCCCTGTTGGTGTGAATGGCATTGGTCTCGCCGGTTCTTCTCGGGCCTGCAAAAGGCTTTCTTGCACCACTGGACGAACTTGCACCGTTATCAGAGATCTTTCCCATTTTCAACAGGCTTTCAATTCTCTCCCCAGCTATGACAACATCTGCGAAGCTTGTGGAAGAGAAAGCAGCCAACCTGTCAATATACGTTCCCTGAAGAGTGTTCATAAACATGTCTGCCATTTCTCTCTCAGACATTGGTGGTTGAACAGCAGCAGCCAGTTGCCTCCACCTTTGGGCATACTCTCGGAAACTTTCCCTTGACGACTGTGACATTCCCATTAGGAGAGTCCTGTTGGGTGCCATGTCTAAATTGTATTGATACTGTCGGATGAAGGCCTCTGCCAGGTCCTTCCAACATCTCACAGTTGCCCTTGTCAAATGGGAATACCATTCCCTAGAAGCTCCAGTCAAGCTATCTTCGAAGTAGAACATCCAAAGTTTCTCATCCATTGTATAGGCCTTCAGCCTTCCCAGAAATGATTGCAAATGAGTCCGGGGGCATGAAGTCCCATTATACTTTTCGAAACAAGGAGGCTTGAACTTATGGGGGATCCTGACCCCTTCTACCAAACCCATGTCCATGACGTCGAACCCCAAAGAATTTTGAGATTCTAAGGACCTCAACTTCTCAGCTATTTCATCCAGCCGCCTATCATAAGTTTCCTCTCCAGCACCCATTACTGTAAATTGGTCCTCCTGAGGATCTTCTTGAAGTACTCTGGCTGCTGTGGCTGTCCCTTGCATGTTTGCAGGAATGTTAACTTCAGGATGGAGATGTGGGCCAAACACAGGGGGGTTAACATGTGGTCGCACCCTTTCATTATTACTTGTGCCAGCAGTCCCCACATGGGGCTCATCTTGATTCCTCCCTTCTACCAAAGTTCTGAGCCTCTCCTGGCTTTGAGCTAGGTTGTTCATTACTTCCATGAACTGTGTTATCTGGGTTCTCATCTCCAATCTTTCGTTGGCCATCTGGTTTCTGACCTCCGTAAGGTCTTGCTGCATCTGATCCATCTGAATTCCCGGAAGGTTGTTTCTAGTTGGATACCTGTGAGGCCTGTTGAGAGGAAATACCCGGCGGCGAGCAATAATTCCTGAGATCACAACAGAGGTTAGCAACAACAAAACAAAAACCTATAAAACAAACAAAAGGGTTAGCATGCAATGCAGTTATGCTTATTTATTCTCAAGGTATCCGGTTTGGCCTTCGGTTTTGACCCTTCCAGACCCTTGAAGATGATGCTGTTGAAGTTGCTTTTTGAAGTAACCCAGATGGAAGCTAATACAAATATATTACAAAGGTGAAATAATACAATTTGTTCATTTTACAACACAAGCCCTCAAAGGGGTCAAAATACATCACAAAAAGCAAAAGTACATGGAATAGGAATAACAACAAGCAAATGATCAAACTCCAAGGCCAAACTCATCCTCACGAACTTCCTTAAGAAGTGCTTCGGTCACAGGATCAGCCGGGCGCTCCGTGAGACCTCTGATGAGAAGGTTTCTTGTTGCAACTGCTGCAGTCAACTTCTTATTCTGACTTTGGTCCTTAGACCTCTTCACTCCAGCTCTGATTTCTAGCTCTGATATTTCCTTCTGGGCTGCTGCCAGGGCTTTTTCCATCTGTTCCATCTTGTCCTGAACCCTCTTGTCTTCTAGAGTACGGGCCTCAGTGATCCGGACCCACCTGGCCTGACTTTCCTTCAAATGCAAGTCTGTTCTTGCTCTCTGAAACTGGGCTTCTTTACAAGCGTTCTTCAGAATCTGCTCACCAGCTTTAGACTTGTTGATATAATCTCCAGACTTCTCAATTTTAGTCAAGTGTTCCACTCTCAGTTTCTCCAATCTCTCAATCTCCCTCACACCTTCACTCCTCTCCCTGAGGGTCTTCTGCAAGGCTTGGGTTAACTTCTCATTTCTTTCTTTCAAGCTTTCAAACTCCTCCAGACTGATAGTGGCAGGGGGTGGTGCTGAAGATGACTCTGGCATGTCTTCTATGGTGAAGGGCATTCCAGAGAATTGGGCCCTAGCATGGGACCACTCATAATATTGGACTGATGCCACATTATTGCACTTCCCCAAAATGGTGATTCCCTTGGTTTGAACATGATCCCAGGCCCAGGCAGCCTGCCTAACAACAGTCAAACTAATCTTGTTCTCACAGTAGAGGGTCTCCACCAAGTCTTGTTCCCTAGGAGTATGAACCAGTGCATAGCCTAATTGCCTCCTGAACAGCAAAGGGTTGTAATTGATACTTCCTTTAACTCCTATCAAAGGCACATTGGGAAAGTGCCCACAGCTGGTGATCATATCTCTGCCCTTGGTGCTTTGAGTACACCATCTGATGTCTGCTGAAGTGAGAGTAGTGAGCCTCTTAGCCCAGTTGCTTTGCTGATGAGGGTTTAGAAATGCATCTGTCCTGGGTAGATGCCTGAGAAGCCAAGCATGGAATAATGGAGCACAAATCCTCACTAATCTTCCCCTTTGCTTCTCATTTCTCTGATGTACTGAGTAATAGAGATCACCCAGTAAAGTTGGCACTGGGTTCTTCAGGATGAACAAGTGGATTGCATTCTTGCTAATGAATCGAGGCTCATCTGCAAACAGCACAATTCCATATACACTCAAGGCCAATAGAGCACAAACAGCTTTCCACTCCCCCAAGGAGGCCTTCAAACTAGCTTGAGAAATTAAGAAGTCCAGATGAAATCCAGGGATCCCAGCTTTAGAGGTCATATGCTGCTCAATTAGGACAGGCTCCAAATGTAAAGCTTTTGCTACCTCTCCATTGGTAGGAAAGACCATCTCAGGGTTGAAAGGGATTTCTCTCCTGATAGGCATACCAACTAATGAGGAGTATTCTTCTAAAAGAGGGCCCAACTGGAAGTCTTGAAAGGTGAAACATCTCAGTGGGGGATCATAGAACTGAATGCAAGTGTGGATGAGGCTCCTCTGGGATGGGTCCAGATCCATGACCATGTCCAGTATATCTCCATAACTCTCCCTGAACAAGGGTATGTGATCTGGAGTGATCAGGGTTTGGATCCTCCTGATGTCTGATAAGTCTGGTTGGAAGAAATGATAAGTGATGTTGCTCTTTTTAGGAGCCATGATGTTGAAGACTGAGTAGAGTGCTGATGAAGATGCCGAGGAGTGGGCCACTGGCTGGCTAGTGCAAGTAACTGAAGTATATGGCTGACAAACTGAAGCAAGTGCTGGTGGAGATAGGTCAATGATGCAGATGGGGTCAAAACCAAAACCAGATGAAGGTGGATACCCTGAAACACAAATAAGCAAATGTTAATATGATGCAATGAGTATGTATGCAAATGAAATGCAAGGGTTTGTGACTGAGCTGGATCTGATTAACTGCCTTGGTATAGATCCATGTGTGTTCAAGAAATCCAGGTGGAGGTCTATAAATCCAGTAACCAGGGTGGGGGACTCAAATAAAGAGCCACATGTCCAGGGTTTTAGAATCACAAGAACTATCCAACATGGAGCATTCTTAACAAAGTCAAAGTAACAGGGTATTCTGAGGTCAAGGTACCTGCAAACCTGTAAACAGCCCAACCCCCTCACAGGTGGTGATCTAGAACAAGGATCCTCAGACTTGGATCAGTTATGAGAAGTGTAAACACTTCTAACCCGGAGGTACAGTGTTTACAATAACCATAACAATTCCTCCTCTAATTCACCTCAGTTTCTGAAGGTCAATACTAAAAGGTCATCCAGACTTAGCAGGCTTCCTAGATAGCCCTAGCATTGCAGGAAATCTGCAACACAGAGTTCTCAAGAAGAAACCCATATCTGAACCGTGTTTCATATTCCCGCACCAGACCGAAATGGAATGGGAAAGAATATGATTCACTCTAGCCTAGGTGTCACTCAGGTCCCAGGTATAGGACCTTAACTCTCAATGAATCACCCACCCACCAAAACAAGAAACCAGATCCAGCCAGCAACAATGACAGTGTGATATATATAAATGCAATAAAGAAAGCAGTAAAGTAACTGTACATAAAGCAATAAACAAAAATGAATACAAGCACAAACAAGCACATAACACCCCAGTAAACACAAATCAATCAAGCGCTAGGAGGAACCCACAAAAAGAACCAGAAGCCCTGGTTGCAGTATAAGGCTCCCCAGCAGAGTCGCCAAGCTGTCGCTCCCAAAGATTTGCATCCCGGTACAAGCGCGAACGGTCGGCGAGAGGGAACAGTGAGAACACACAGCCGTGAACTCACTGGAGATGAATAGAGTCGCCAGCTAGGCATTTTTATCCCGGAGGAAAGGCAATGCTGCATAGACCTAGAAAAAAGAATGGATAAGACGGTTGCGAACCAGAGAGACTGAGAAAGGGGGTTGGTTACAACCTGGGAAGGTGTTAGCACCCAGATTGTCCGCCGTACTCGACGGGATCCACGCTTAAAAGATTTGTGTTTTAAAGGGGTAGTGTCAGTGCAATTTGTGTGTAAAAGAGCTGGAAAACAAAATGTACAGGTGTCAGTGTAAGAGAAAAGTGAAGTGTATAATGATGTGTCAGTGTGAGAATGAGAATGAATTGCTCATGACCATGAGGCTTAAAGAATGAAGCTAGAAAGAGGGGAATGTACAGAGACTTTTGTTCGATAACCGTTAAGTTATGCCTACGTATCCTCTCGTGCAATGAGGAAGTCAGAACACCGTAGTTCGACCCAAAGAGACTGAAAGATGAATTGACTTGTGAACTGCTTGCTTGTCTATGCTCAAGTGTATGATCTGTCTGGCCCAGATGCTAACTGTCTTGCATTAGACGGAAGAAGCAAGTTCTCGTTTATGAGTGAAGATGATGAGAGAAGAATCCCGAAGGAGACGATTATTGTTTGTTTTTTTGAGTTTTCAGTCTTTTATTGCTTTTGAAAGTTTGTCATAAGTTAATGAGCTTAAGTCTAAACCAATGGATTTAGTAAACTCATCACATCTTCCCTCTGATTAGGGGTAATGAGAACACCTTAAGTGTGAAGTCAGATTCTCACACTTAATCACCTTTGATGCAGGATTAAGATCATTAACCTACTTGTGGTTATTTAGATGTTTTTGGTGTTTTTGTTTAGTGTTAAGTAATGAGGTTAAGCCATAATCATGGATTGAACAGACTCATTACACCATCCTAAAAGAAGGATGATAGATGAGAATGTTTAAGTTGAGAAAAACTCCTCAACTTAATCCATGATTAGGGATTAAACCCATGACAAAACAAGCCTTTGATTAAGTGGATTTTATTTAATGGTATGATGATGAAGTGATTTTTATGATTTGTAAGACAACTTGAGGGGGACTTGTCCATTAACACTAGGGTTAGTCCTTCTTAACCACTTAAGGAAGAATTAGAACCCTAATGCAAGGCCCAAGTTACAAGTGTGATGTCTTGATGATTATTAGATGAATTGATTAAGAGATTTAAACACCTTAAGGGTTCAAGACTTAGGATTAAAGTTATACACTCCATCCTAAGAGAAGGATGCAGGCATAAGCTTAATCACAAAGTCTTAATGCCTTTAGGGTTTAGTCCCTGATTATGAGGTGAGAAGAGAAGACTCAAAAGAGACACAAAGGTAAAACTATGGGGGGGGACTAATCAAAACCCTAATTCATTATCATGCTTGGTTGTTCCTAAGGTTTGTGAGGTTTGCAAGAGAAGTCTTCAAAGGAGCCACCAGGGAGCAGATGAATAAGATCAAGAGAAGCAAAGTGACTTGCTTCATTCAAGAAGTCAAGTCACTTGAAGAAAGAAGGTAGGAGGAAGAAGAATGAGCAAGCTCAACCTCAAACACATATAGAAATGCAGCAATGGATGCAAGAGAGATGAAAAGAAAAGTTATGAGAAGTGAAGGCAAATTCACTTCTCAAGTTCACTTACCACCTGAAATGTTAGAAAGAAATGCAATGCAATGCTAAATGAAATGAAATGACATGATGCTAGACCAAACCAGAAGCATGTTGATGATGACAATGATGCTATGAGATGCTGCAAACATGAGGCAAGGCATGGGGATGTTCATACAAGATTATGAATGCAAATGATGCAAGTTAAGGAGCATGAATGAACATGAAAAGTTATGAATCATACAAGACAAATGACATGGCAAATATGTAATGCAATGGTCAAACATGCTTTCTATATGTCTTAAGATGTCAAATGGATCACAAGAATGCACAAAATGCAAAGACAAGTCATGTTATGCAAGGAAATGCAAGAAGGATGCAAGAGAAATCCCAAATTAGGGTTCATGGATCAAACATCAAACAAAAACCCAAAACAGAAACAAAACCCTAAGATAAAAATGGAAAATGCTACCCAAAGAAACCCTAAACCTATAATGAACCACTGTCCAAAGGGGAGCTCTCAACTCTCAACCAAATTCAAGTTATGAATTTTCTAAGTTATTAGGGTTTTTTAGGGTTCCTAACAAAACAAATGCCAAACAATTAGGAAATGAGGAAACAAATCATGGCCATTTTATCCTTGAAAATACATGCCAAACACAACACAATGCAAGAAGAATCAATGTCTCAACCTTCTCCAATAGGCAGAAATGAATTTTCAAACTTATGATCAAAATAATGCATAAAAAATGATTTAATTCAATGAAAAATTCTTAAAATGCATCAAGATCAAAAAAGAAATTTGGTTTGAAGGTTGGACAATGTTTCTAAATGTCTTAGGACATTTCATGAATTTTTTTGTAATTTTTAAATACCTAAAAGTATTTTTAATTAATTAATTCCCATTAATCAATTAAAAATAATCTTTTAAATATTTAAAAATACTTTCTTAATGATAAAAAATAAAATAAAAATATTTTTGGGTCATAAAAATTAATAAAACCTTAAGGAAAAAGTTTCATAATTTTTAAGATTTTTTTGCTATTTTAAAATAATTATGCAATTTAAATGAAAAGAAATGAAAATAAAAATTAAATTAAATGGAAGTAATCAGAAGGAGAGGTTGAGATTGATTCTGGGCTCAAAGGGTTTGACTGGGCGCGCATCTGGACGGCCCAGATTCAAACCTCCCTAATTCTAATTAATTAATTATTAATCCATAATTAAACCTTAATGAAATGATCTGAACCACTCATATGCGCGCGGGAAACACAATCCAAGGGCTCAAATTCAAACCTTGCCCTAATTAATTACACTTAACCCTAATCACTTTCAGGCTGCCGGAGAAGACTTCCGGTCGTCTTCTCCGGCCAGCTCTCACCTGAGAAAACTCAAACTTCCTAAAAACGCATCAAAAATGAAAAATAGAAACTGGGAAATGATCCTTACACTCTCACGAATCAAACCCCTCTCTCAAAACAAATTTATTTTCCCTAAACAAGCTGAATCGAAGAGAACAAGTTCTAGGTCACGCAAGCTTCAGAAACAAATTAAATGCTCAAATCACAACCATTTCAAAAACTAATGGTACCAGAATGATCAGGATAACACAAAGAACAAGTTTGGAACAAAAGAAATGATTTCTGGAAAAATTATTTTCGAGCTACCTGAGATTTGGAGCTTTCAGTTTTGGAACTTTCTGGCCACCTCTCTTTGTGCAATCTACTCCTTAGAACCTCTTGATGATGTTTGAATGCTCAAAAGGAGTTTAAGTTGGCTGGATAGTGAGATTCGAAAGCTCCTGCTCAAGCTTGGTCAGAAATGGCAATGGAGTTTCTGGAGGTTTCAGGCCATGGTGAGGTGTTGTTTGTGATCCTGAGGGTCAATGGAGAAGGTCTATGGTGTTTGTTTGGATGTTTGTGGCTTGTGGAGAGAGATTCGATAGAAAATGCAGGCTGAGGTGAAGAATGGTTATGGAGTGTTCAGGCTTGTTTCAGGCTTGAGCTTTGGTGGTTTCTTGTCTATGAAGTGTGTTGAGTTGGATGATGAAGAAAGTTTTTAGTGTTTTGTGGTTGTGTAAAGATATTCGAAAGCTTATGCAAAATGGAAGGTTTTGGTGTATGTGGTCAATGAGGTGGTTTCAGCCTTGCTTCTTGTTATGGCTAGCTTGCAAATTGATAACATATTTTAATCCAAGTGGCCAGAGGATGTGACTTGTGCTGTGGTGATTGGGATGTTTGCTTTTGCATAAAGTCCACCTTTTGTGTAAGTGAGGCATGGCTTGACTCTAGGCAAGTACAAGGGCTAGGGCTGGCGCAGCAAGGGTGAGGGAGAGGTCTAGCAAAGCTCAGCATCCAAGGCTGCAAGTTGTAGGAAGCATGATCATGAGTTTTGCAACTTGTTGTAACTTTGGTTCACATGTGAGAAAGTCTTGTTACACAAACCAAACCATGGGGAAACTTGGTCCAATTCTGATTTTTAAGGCTCATAGAATGTTTGTGTGATGGTTTCAAATGAATTAGAGGTCACATAATGCATTGGTTCATGACTTTGCAAAATTTCCATTTGAAGCATGCCTTGAAAATCAATGATTTTAGCCAACTTTGCATTGCCATAACTTTTGATCCAAAAAGAGTTTGATCATGTTCTTGTACTTTTTGAAAAGGGAAAAATGAGATCTACAACTTTGATGACCAAAGTTTTTCCATTTGAAGCATTTTTGGATCAAGAATCAAAGCTTGAAAAATGACCTAAAATGATGCATTCTTGAAAAGTCAACTATGCCCAAAAAGTCAACATTTGCAAAAACCCTAAATTCTTGATTTTTATGAACTTCAACCTTCTTCCATGATCAAATAAAGATCATATACACTCAAAATGATGAAGATCAACCATTGGTTGGGTCATTGGGGGCCTCAGATGCCCTGATTTTACACTGACTTGTCTGAAAAGTCAACCTTTGATCAGATGACTTCCCCATGGAATTTCTTCATGAAAATTGATATGCATACTCCCTATACCATATAGAGATCAATGGAAACAAGAATGACCAAAAAATTTGGAGTTATGGCCTCTGAAACCAAAACCCTAATTTTCAGTCAACTGTGTAGTTCAACCTGGCTCTGTATCCACTCAAACCCTAGTTCTTGTGATTCCTCTGCATTCTTGACTTTGAGGAGATGAAATATGATATAAGAACACACATGGACCCCTTTAAGTTGATTGGTGGCCTTTGGAGTGGCTCAAAATGCTTTGGGATTGCTCAGATCACAAACCCTAGGTGCAGATGCCTTAGAAGTTATCCAGTGAATCAAAAATGAGATGTGAGATGATATGATTGTGTTTATGCATATGAAGATGACCACAAGCCATGGTGTGAATGGGTGAGGGCAAATTTGGGGTGTTTACAATGGGGTAATGAACGTTGTCTTCTCCATGTCTTCCGACACCATCTTAATCTGATTATAACCGGAGAAGCCATCCATGAAGGAGAATACCGAGAATTGAGCAGTATTGTCCACCAACACATCAATGTGTGGCAACGGAAAGTCATCTTTTGGGCTTGCTCTATTCAAATCCCGGTAGTCAACGCACATCCGGACCTTGCCGTCCTTCTTAGGTACAGGTACAATGTTAGCTACCCGAGGTGGGTAACTAGTCATACCAAGGAAACCGGCATCCCATTGCTTCTGAACCTCCTCTTTGATCTTCATTGCCATGTCAGGACGAGTTCTTCTTAATTTCTGTTTCACAGGAGGACAGTCCTCTCTCAGAGGTAGCCTATGCATCACGATGTCGGTATCCAAACCTGGCATATCTTGATATGACCAAGCAAAGATATCCACATAATCTCTCAGCATACTGATCAGCTCTTTCTTGACGTCGTCCTGCAGACTGGCCCCAATCTTGATTTATTTCTTTACATCTTCACTGCCAATGTTGATGATCTCAATCTCCTCTTGATGAGGCTGAATAAACCGTTCCTCTTGTATCAACAATCTGACCAATTCTTCAGGGAGGTCACAGTCTTCCTCAACCCCTTCATCAGCTTGGTAGACAGGATTGTCAAAGTCATGCATAGTCATAGCAGGAACGTTATCCGTGGAATCCGGATGATCAACACTGCACAGATGATGTGCTTATTCAGAATCTGCTTATTTTGAAAAAGAGACGCTAACACAAAAGCAAAAAGAAAAACACATTGCCATTTTTATATTTTTTTGTGAAAAAGTTTAAAAACAAAGACAGGGAACACAGTTTGTCTGAAAATGTCCTTTTATTTCATAGCAAAATAAGATGCAATACAAAACATGGTGGCCCAATACAATGGATCCAAGCATCTTGGGAAGAATGCTGGATTTGACAATGCAGTATGCTAATAAAAGGAAACAAAATAATTACTCTGAGAGCCAGGTGACTTGAACAATGTCTTCAGCAGACCAATTTGCTAGCTCCTCGCCGGGCGCACACAGGTGTATCCAATTGTCCCAGTCACCGTCACTGTCCCCATCTTGGCTTGCTGTGCAGATCTGGTTGCGGTCGAGCAACCCAGCACTTGTAAACGTGATAGCCTTACCACTTGGAGTAGATCCACCAGGCTGATACCCTAAGCCAAACTTATCATCTTTCTTTTCCAGCTCCAACAGCTTGCCCCAGCCTTGGGCACTGCCTGATTGAACAACATCTTTTGCTTCCCTGTAGGAATGGATGGATGTACCCTCCTTCTTATTTCCCTTCTCCACATGAGTCAATATGCTGGCGTTGACTGCTTCGAAAGCTTGGCATAAAGTTTCATGGATTTCTCCATCCATCTCCACATACTTGAACGTCGACAAGTGGCTTACGAATATGTCCTCCTCTCCACAAACTGTGATGACCTGACCGTCAACCACATACTTGAGCTTCTGATGCAGGGTTGAAGTAACAGCTCCAGCGGCATGTATCCACGGTCGTCCCAATAAACAGCTATATGCAGGCTGAATGTCCATGACGTAGAAAACACTTTTGAAGAATTGAGAGCCTATCTTGACGGGCAGCTCAACCTCTCCAAAAACTGATCTTCTCGAACCATCAAAAGCCTTAACAATCAGATCACTTGGTCTCAGGACAATCCCATCAACATTAAGCTTCATCAGTGCCTTCTTCGGAAGCACATTCAGGGAAGAGCCTGTGTCTACAAGAACATGAGACATCACAACACCCTTGCACTCCATGGTGATATGTAGTGCTTTGTTGTGGTTTCTGCCCTCCGACGTGAGGTCCCTGTCTGTAAAGCCTAAGCCATGGCTAGCATTGAAACTTCCTACAACAGCTTCAAGTTGGTTGACAGTGATTTCCTGAGGAACATAGGCCATTTGCAGGACTTTCAATAAGGCCTCTCTGTGTGCGGGAGAGCACATCAGCAGTGACAAGATGGAAATCTTGGAGGGTGTTTGGTTCAGTTGATCAACCACCTTGTAGTCACTCTTTTTGATAATCCTCATGAATTCCTCGACCTCTTTTTCAAATGTACCCTGCCCAGCAACAGGAGTACCTGATTCATCATTCACAGCTTGCTTTCCTTTGGCCTTGGATGAAGCCTCAGCCTCAAGATCCCCTCTCAACACAGAGGGAGCAAATAAACGACCACTTCTGGTGAAACCCCCAACTCCTCCGACATTCTCTACAGTCGGGTCCACAACAGTAGACTTGCTTTCAATCTTCTGTCCTGCTACATATACATCTGAACCATAATGCCAGGGAATGGCTTTATCGTCTGTATACGGAATAGGCCCAGGTACGGTGATAGTCACGGGACTAATCTGAGGAGCATAGATTGTAACCGGCTCTCTTCTGACAGGCATGTCAGCTTCATCATAGAAAATAGTAATGGTTGACACATCATCAACCTTATCATCACCAACTTTACTGAACTACAAGGATCCATCATCAATCAAACCCTGCAGACCCATCTTCAGCTTCTCACATCCATTCACAGCATTTGAACAGTCTTCACAATCAAAACAGCAACCAGGAAACACTTGACCATTCAACAGTCTCTCTTTCACTACTCTCAAAGGAGTCTTCACTTCTTCAATCCTCAGCACAAGACTCAACTTGTCACCACCCTCAACAGCATTAACTCTTGCCCCTCCATGATTCGGCATGGGGTTCGAATTAACATTCGGCGGTGGCGCAAAGTTGATTGCTTTAGAGTCTACAAGGTCTTAAACCTTGTGATGCAAAGCCCTGCACTTCTCAGTCGAGTGCCCGGGTGCTCCAGAGTGGAAAGCGCATCGTGCATTGACATCATAACCCATTGGAAGCTCTCCAGGAGGTGGTGGTGCCAAAGTTCTCAGTTGAATCAAGTTCAAATCTAGCAGTCTTGGAAGCAAAGCAGCATAGGTCATAGGGATGGCCTCAATCACCCTATTAGCCGGGCGAGGTTGCCTTGGCTGATACGGTCTCTGCTGATAGTTGGTACGAGGTTGTTGTTGTTGATGTTGTTGTGGAGGAGGTTGCATATGTTGTATTGGAGCAGCAGGAATTGTGACAGCTGCCACATGCTCATAGGGTCTTCTATAACCACGGCCCCGGCCTCGGCCAAATACATCATTTGTCTCACCCTCTCTTCTTCTAGGAGGTCCACTGAAAGCTTTCCTCGCACCATTTGAGCTGCTAGCATTAGGATCTTGGATCTTCCCCATCTTCAGCAAGGTCTCAACCCTCTCACCAGCAATAACAATGTCATTGAATTTAGTGGCAGAACTGGACGCCAACCTTTCAAGGAACACACCCTGCAGAGTGCCTATAAACATGTCAGCCATTTCGTTCTCAAGCAGCGGTGGTTGCACTCTGGCAGCGAGCTGGCGCCACCTCTGAGCATACTCTTTGAAACCTTCTTTAGCCGTCTGAGCCATGTGCTGCAATTGAGTGCGGTTCGGAGCCATGTCCATATTATATTGATACTGTCTCACAAAGGCTTCAGCTAGATCTTTCCAACTCTTGATATTAACTCTGCTGAGCTTCATGTACCATTCCAGAGAAGCTCCAACCAAGCTGTCTTGAAAATAATACATCCAGAGTTTCTCATCATCCGTGTGAGCAGCAATTCTCCCAACAAATTATTGAAGATGGGTCTTCGGGCATGCAGTGCCATTATACTTCTCAAAGGTTGGAACTTTGAACTTGTATGGGATCCTGACCCCAGGAACCAAGCCCAAATCTGTTATGTCAAATCCCAAAGAGCTCTGGGACTGAATAGCTCTGATTTGCTCAGCCATTTCCTCGAACCTCTTGTTCATCTCAGCTCCTTGACCCTCAGCTTCGTCAAGTAAAGTGAACTGGTCGTCATGATTATCCATCTGAATATTATTCAACCCATCATTGATTATTGTCACCCCTGGCTGGGCAATATGGATTTCAACTTGATGTGCGCCCGCACCGGTACGATTATCAGTAGCAGCAGCAACAATGTTGTTCCTGGGTTGATTATTCTCAATCATCTCCCGCAGACGCTCTTGGTTCTGACCCATGCCGACCATCACTGTCATAAAGTTATCCATTCCCAGTCTTAGATCTGCCAAGTCTGCTTGCATCTGGTCCATGACTCGCTCTCGGTTGATCTTTGTTGGATACCTGTGCGCTACTGGTTGTTCCCGAACTTTCCGGGGAGCTATAGTGCCTGAAACACAAAACACGTTAGTAACTGAGACACTACCTGCAAAACAAACAAACAGGTTATATGTATGCAATGTAGTTGTTTATGTTTCCAATCCCAGGTCATTTATGCCCCGGTTCCGGTATTTAGCAAAGAAAACCAGATGGGTACCAATCCTCGACTTTCAGAAACCTTCGCGAAAACCACATTCAAACCAAAACAGCAGGCACACCAAGAAATGGTGAAAAAGAAGTCATAACATAAATCAGCCTATTAGGCAAATAAAACAGAATTCCCCGTAGGGTACAAGTTTTTTAAAAAGAAAAACAAACAGCCAGAACTCCTACAACATGCCTGTAGGTAATCCAGATACAAGGAACACAAACTATGAAGCAAAACCACTGCCTGAGGTCCCTGAAGCTCCCTCACTAAGCCCCACATCAGACCTAACCTTCTTGACTCCAGCCATCAACGTGAGGTCTTCAATCTCTTTAAGTGCTGCTTCGAGAGCTTGTTGATTATCTACTAGCTGCTGAGTCTTCTCTCTGCGAATCTTGTGGACTTACTCCATCTCTTCCTTTTTGTAGGCCATCTGAACTTCAAAGAACTCTTCTTTTTCCTTATAACTCTTCAACTCTTGCTCTCTCTGTCCCTGCAACCAGACAATAGACTGACGAGCATCTTTGAGGGTCTTTGAATTCTTCTTGCGTTCAGCTTCTCTCTTAGCCTCCATCATTCCCAACCTGTGGAAGTGCGCTTCTCTGCCAGCAAAGTCCTTCTCCTTAGCCTCCAAGGTAGTCTGCATCTTCAACAACTTCTCTTCAGTTTCAAACTTGGCCCTGTTGGCATGATGGTACAGGCTTACCATCTCAGTATTTTCAACTCTAATTGCATGCAGCTGGGCTTCCAACTTCTTGAACTCCTCTAGAGACACAGTATCAATAGACTCAGCAACTGGAGGAACTGGTGATGAGAATGGCAGCAAAACTCTTCTGGCTCTGTCTTTCAACCAAGCTTCATACTCTGGGAATGTCTGATTGTTGCACTTTCCAAAGCTAGCTATCCCTTCTCCCTTAATGCACTTCCAAGCTCCAGCAACCTTCCTCACTAAGGGCATATTGTCTTTCACTGGGAAGTAGAAAATAGGGGTCAGCTTCAATTCTTCAGGTACCTCTCTCAAGGCATATCCCAATTGTCTTCTTAACAAGATTGGATTGTAATTGATCCCTCCAGTTACTCCCAATAAAGGTACACTAAGATAACTCCCGCAGCTAGTGATGAAACGTGCACCTTGCAGCCTTTGAGTAATCCACCTGACATCCTTGGCAAACAACTTTTCCAGCTTCTGAGCCCATACCAAGGTGTGGTCACTAAGCACTCCAGTACTAGGCAGATGCCTCATGAACCACATGTGAAATAACGGAGCGCAGCAACGAACCAAACCTCCCCTCTTCTTCTCAGTCTTGTAGTGCACTGAGTAATACAAATCTCCGAGCAAGGTAGGCACATGATTCTTCAGCAAAAAGAGATGTATGGCATTCATATCTATGAACTTCTCCATATCAGAAAACAAGATAATGCCATAGATAGAAAGAGCCAAGATAGCACAGACAGCATCCCATTCTTCCTCAACAGCCAACTCTTCTACCTTCTGTACCAAAGCCTCCAAAGAAAACCCAGATACGCCTCCCTTAATAATGGTCAAAGAATTCACAGCAGAAGTGCTCAAATAAATAGCCTTAGCAATAGCCTCAGGTGCAGGTCTACTCATCTCAGCATTGAACGGAATCTGGTCTCGAACAGGCACTCCCAAGATCAGAGCATACTCCTCCAGCAAAGGACCTAGCTGAAAATCAGGAAAAGTGAAGCAACGGAGCTGAGGATCATAATACTGAAGCAGGGTATGAATGGCACTTCTCTCAGAAGGATCTGGCTCTACCACCACATCCAGAATACTCCCATAAGCCTTCCTGAATCTTTCCACATGGTTGGGTGTAATCAGCTTTACCATCTTCTGCAGCAAGTCAACCTTGGTGTCAAAGAACTTGAAGTGAATATTCTGCTTGCGAGGATCTTCCATCTCTGAAGAGGATACCGGAACCAGAAGCAAAGATATGAACTTGTGAATGAAAACAAAACATGATTAATGATGGAATGATGCAATGAAGATGCAAATGCAAAGACATATGATCATCTGGGACTGTCTGAACTGGACACTGACAAGGGACCCTCTGAATAACTGTCAAACTAAGAGTCCTCTGAGTCATACTCTCTGATAATCACAACTCTCTGATAGAAGATCTCAGGACCACAATATCAAGAATACCAGAACAAGAACTCCAGAAAACCAGAACTCCCAAACCATAGGACCATAGGACCAAAGATCATAATAATAGGACCACTGAATAAATGAGTGTATGTTGAGGTCAAGGGTTCCTGCAAACCTGTAAACCCCTCCCAATCTCACAGGTGTGCTCCGGGTCAAACATCACGGACTCTCAAAGCCGAATAGCAATAATACTTTCACCATTTCCGAGAAATGGCTCATGACCAAATCAGGGAATCAGTTAGGCATTATGTACTACGCAGGGAGGCCTCAGCTGAGTCCGGGAAAAACAAGCATCCCCTATAAGTCCCCAGCTTCAAGTGCTGAAATTGAGAAACACTAGTACATTCAGCCCGTAGGATACAGTACTAATGTCATACGACCAGATGCTTTGACTGAGTTCCTATAAGGGAACCAGGCCATCCTATGCGAGTCCCCAGTGGACCCTCGGGTGCGAATGGGTTTGCCACAAAATGTGGTCTGCCACTGCCACCACTGGAGAGGGTTGTTTCCACAAAGGTTCTCAATGATAGGTCCCCAGATGCACATAACTATCAAGGTCCTATCCCGAAGTGGAGGAAATCCCCACACAAGATATTTCCAAGACGGTCGCAATCTGGGCGTGAAACACACTGCCACTCATTATGTCACATGTGAGTACAATATGTCCACTCTAATCCTATAGTGCACTCAAGCCGGGTACTTGGCTTATCTCTCAGAAACAGTATCACCCGAGCCCACCAAACAGAAAACCAGTCCAGACAGTCCAGTATGATATATATGATGCAGAAAATAAATACTGAAAACCGTAAATAAAGTTGTAAATAAACAACAATAAAGTACAACAAGCCACAACAAACAAACATCACCCAATGAAACAGAAACACACAAGGGCTAGGAGAGACTCACAGGGGAACCAGAGATTCTGGGTTCATTCCCCAGTAGAGTCGCCAACTGTCGCTCCCCGGATTTCCATCCTGGTACAAACGCGAAAGTGACGTGGAAAAAGAATAGAGTCGCCAGCCAGACATTTTTATCCCGAAGAAAGGGAATGGTAATGCTGCACAAACCAGAAGAAAGAAGAGGAAGGACACAGGTCCTACGAACCAAAGAGACTGAGCTCGGGAGTCGGTTACGACCTGGGAAGGTATTAGCACCCCAGATGGTAAGTGTGAATCACATATTTCTTATATACATGGGAATACAATGGTGGCAGTTTGGTCTAATTTATAGTTTGGTTTTGTTAGCTGATACCTTGTTTCTAGATTCAGATTCATCATTTGGAAGTCAAAGTTTAACTTCACGGCTCCCAGAAAGGTTTGAGCTTATTCAAGTAGCCTAATTCTTTTAATACTTATTAAATTATTCCTTTTTATTTGGGAATTAATGTTTAGGAAATTATTATTGACTTGTAATTTATAACATAGAGAGTTGAAAGAACCACTGTTATCAAATAATGGATCAACAGAACTATCATGAAAATGTTCTAATTGAACATGAGGAAAATATAATATTGCTAGCATTGTTTATCACAAACAGAGACAGTGATATAAACATAATAACTCAAACTATAACCATTCAAGGCAAGACTAAAAAAGCATATGTTGCAACTATGCCTGATAATATCATCTATCATCGTCGCATAATCGTTTGGCATTAAAGAGAGCAAAAAAGAACCTAAGATCACCTCCACTGCCACCATCACCGTCTTTGTATGCTGTCATAACACCACAAAGTGTCTTTATGTTTGCTATGGACATTACATAAAAGTGTTTCAATATTAATCTAGAAATTTTACCTTGTCTGCCTTGGAAATAAGTATAGACCATATATTTAACAATGCTATGTTTGCTATCTGCATCATCTCATGAATAATGTATAATCCATGTTGGGCTGAGACAATGTTGTCCATTGTAGATTAATCAGAAGCCATATTAGATCTACTGATTACTATCTCATTGTGATGCTCATTAAGCTTTCTCTCTCTTTCCTCAAGCATCTTTACTATCACCCATACCAAGAATGCTACAACTCTCTTTCCAACCCATTCTCTGCATTGCAAAACACAATTATTAACAATGTAACACCAATAACCTTTTAAATTAGAATCTGAAAAAACAATGATTGTTGTAAGATAGATATGATATGTAGACTCTATAATAAATAACATTGTTGGCCCTTGGGTTCATTGAAAAGTTTGAAACAATAAGGATTGATCCCTTTCTTTATATGGTTTACTTACTCACATCAATAGAAAAAATCCCTTACAACTTTTGATAAACAACTAATTTAGTGCTTATCATATAAATTCTTATCGATAACCTATTTCTGTAACAAAAGAAATAGTAAAGTAAAAAAAATTATAAGCTGATCGTACCTGAGATCAGGATCTCCAATGGCTGCTGACGTGGACTCCAAGGTCTTCTCGAATGATGAGGAGAACAAAGGGGTGTACCTGCAAGGTACTCCGATGCCAAAGTTAGAACGTGCACAAGAGAGAGCAAGCACAAGTAAGATTGTTCAGGGAATGAATATTTGATATCTGACCCCCTCAAATGAGAGGGTTTATATAGAGAGCCCCCAACGCGTGGCTAACGATTCCTATTTTTGGGTCTGGGTCGCGGATCCCCCAAGAATAGGTAACTGCTAGAAACTAACCGTTGGACGAGCATCCTGGTCGTGATAATGATGCGTCGAGCACAAGATCCTCCGAGTAGGAACTGTCCAGGCTGAATCTGGTGATCTCTGCCATTGTAGAGCAGAGATTAGGAACGAAGAGGGTGGAACGACCACGGTCAGACGTGGTCGCAAAGTCGTGGCCAATCCAGGGGGAGCATGAATATGATGGGTCCCTAAGTCATTGGGTCATTGGGCCATTTTATGGGCCAGAGAGGATTCAGCCATACCTAGTCGTTGGTCCAACCTAGAACAGGAGCCCCCCAAGTCGTTGCTTTTGGTCGTAGAAGCGTTGACTTAAGGGTGATCGACTGTGCGTGGGATAATTCTGAAGTCGTGATACTTCGTCGTTCCAGATCTTCGTAGCTGACCGTCTGTGAGATTGGTCGTTGTAACATGGTCGTTTGAACGAGGATCCCAATCGTTTGGTATAAACATTGCGTCACGCCTGTGTATAGGGAAACATGTGTATTTAATGCGTAATGATGGATACTCTAAGACCGTCCCTAGGTAATGAGTGTGTCGTTTCTAAGTTTGTAGGCCTCATGTGCTAGTGCACATGCCGGAGGAATCTATAAATACAACATTGCTCGTATCGGACAAGTGCTCGAACTCAGCCGTTAAACACCGCCAACCACCGCAGCTTCCGAGGAAACTTACTCGAGTAGACTAAAACTCTTCTTAATCTTGTAAGTTTTCGTCATTTCTTATTTCATTTAGCTTCTGATTATGGTAGATAGATTAGCTGCATGCAGTTAGGAGGTTGTTTAGGGTCAATAAGACCGATTTGCTGAACTTCTAGGGTTTCGGTGCAGTGTTTATCGCCTCTGCTAGGTGGTTTCCGATGATGACACTGTTACTGATGTGATATCTAGGTTAAATTTTCACCGTCCGTGGTGGCTCTATCCGTCGTCTCCGGTTGAACTTCAACCGAAGTTATGGGTAACAGTATGCTTGTTTTGCGACTCGAAGGTTTCCTCTTGTCAATCTTTACCCCTTACTTGTGTGATTGTCTGGTCTTCGTCATGACCGTGGCATCTCTTTGAATAAGGGCTTTGATTGAGGAAAATTCCCTTTCTCCTTAGCGCACCCTTTCACTTGAACAATGGTGAAAGGGTGGATTTGATTTGAATCATCGAATTCACAATCACTTTCACTACTTTTCAGGTGTCGTGATGTCCAACAACGAGCAGATACACATGAAGATAAAAAATTTGTCGAGTGACACTGCGTCTTCTGCTGAATCCGACAGAAGCTCGTCGATGTGGAGGAGTTCCGCATCCCCACATGACTCGGAAGAAACTACCTCAGTTAGGGCCGACTTTGCTGATCCCGAAGAGGAAGACGGGGACGAGGTTAATGACATGCATGTCGATGAATGGGCCGCTGACGAGCCAGTAAACATCACTTCTCTTTATACCCAGGATCTGGAGGCCCCAGTTCCTATGGTCGGGGACCTTGAGGATTGGACGGTGAAGTACCCGGGCTCCGAGGATCGTATCTGTTGGGCATTTGGTTCGGACAGATTTTCCATGTACGACATCTTATTCAGGGAGATGAAGTTTAGGCTGTCATTCTTAGATTTCTAACAAAATGTGTTCGTTCATCTGGAGCTCGCGCACTCCCAGATGCATCCGAATTCGTTTGCCTTTATTCGGGCTTTTGAAATGACGTGCGAATATCTGAAGATAGGGGCGACGCTCCCTTTGTTTTTCTATGTCTTCCACCTTCAACGCCATGTGGTTAACGGGAAGTTCGACTGGGTTTCATTGAAGCAAAAGAAGAAAATATTCAAGGCATATTGTGAGTCGATCAGAGATTTTAAGGATAGGTTCTATCTGGTCGAACCGATTTTCGAACGTGCCTTGAACTCCTGTAAGTTTTGGAGAGTGGATATATACGACCAAGGGAATGTTCTGCTGGACAAGGATGGAAAGGAAGTCCCCCTCCTACTGCTAAAGTTTCATTTTTCATGGTCGCGTCATCATTTCATGCGCGGGACTGATGAATTCCTCGAGATTGCCTCTGTCTTGAGTGAAAGCGACCAGGCCAGCTACGAGGCCTTGATGGGTTATGTTTCGAGGATCACCATGACCATGCACGTTGACAAACATGGTCATGCAATTATAAACAAGGACGGGGGCGCGAAGGTGACCCCCAGATTTATAGAGGTGTCCAAGATTTTGGCTTGTGAGACAGATGAGGATGTCTTCCAGTACCTTGGTAGTTTTAGTACTTACTTGCTCATTTTCCATTTTATGGCCGTCTAAGATTCATGCTCTAACTATTCTTGCCTTTGCATTTTTTCATATTCGATGGTGAACGTTCAAGATAAATTAATGGACAACCACTGTAAGCGACGAGGACCAAAGAAATTGACGCAGACCCGCCTTAGTAATAAATTGATGCTTCCTCAAAGGCTTCCTATAAGCTCCCCACATGCTTTTTGAAGCCCAACTTCTTCGAGGAAATTCTCTCCAATTTCACAAGGAAAAGACGCTTCAGTTGGAGGGAACAAGTTGGCCGAACAAACACTCTTGGTTGGTTCAGAATGGAAACTCAATAATGCAGGTTCTTACAATGGCCTCAATGTTCGCTGCGGGGACTGCTACTTAAGAGCAGGAGATTCATCAGCTGAAGGCCAAATTGTTGGCCTCCGAGGAAGTGGCTAGAGGACCGGAAAAATATCTGAAGGAAGCCTCTAAGAGAATAAAGGAGCTGGAAGAGACAGTGGCATCCAACAAGAAGTCTGTTGTAGAGGAGATTGCTCGTCTGAAGGCTGACTTGACTCCGGCTGAAGATGAACCTGAGGAGGTGAAGTTTCTTAAGTCTCGGGCATATCTGGTTGCAAAGATTGAGGAGGCGTATACTGATCTTGAGGAAATGGCCAGTGTAGCGTTCAAAAACGCGGTGGACAAGCTGAAGATAGTTAACCCCGAGCTGTCATTCAACGAGGATGGCACCAACTTCTTGTACAAAGCTAAGGATGGCGTGATCCTTGTTCCTGACTACCTCAAAGAGCCAGATCAAGGCGAGGTGGTGGACGAGGACCACAATCCTCCTGCTAACGCCCAACCCGACGCCAATGTTGACGCTTGAAGCTTATGTCCTAGTTTTGTATTCTGTTGGCTGGCCTGCATGCCATGGCTTTTTTTTTCCATTTGTGATGGGGGAATATGTTCCCCATTTTATGTAACCAGAGAACAAGTCGGTCCTCATAGACGCACTTTTTAATGACGCATATCTCCGACCTTGGTGGTCGTTTGTTTATTTTGTTGTTATGCTCGTATGTCCGTCGGAGGGCATACCCAGATTTATATTTTCGCTAAGTGTTTGAGATGTTTAGTTATAATGATGTCCGTCTTATGTGCCCGTGTAGGGTTTAAGATATGCTGATAAATTTTGGGGAATGGTGCTCGGTTTATATATGTCCATCGGTTTGGGGAACTGGGCAGAGTGCCATTGTATGATTTTCTAGGAAGTGATGCTCGGAACATGTTGATGATCCGTGCTTCACGGTGTGAACATCCCATCACTATATGGGTGTTATATATGGTCATGGTACGAAGCCGGTGATGGATTCGTTTGAGTATTCAATCATGGGATGATGATCTTGCTCGTTCTTAAGGAGGATCTCATTGAAACGTAATTTTGGTATGCGGTACTTGTACCTAGGCACGCATGTTAGGTCGGTACTGATGTCGGCTGACGCCTTAACTATAGTATTGTTTGAGTTTCTTGGGGTTCCAAGGACAAGTGAGTTCTTCGCTATTCAGATTTTCTAAGTAGTAGGTCCCGTTCTCCGTTTTTGCTCGGACGCGGTATGGACCTTCCCAGTTTGCGGCTAGCTTTCCTTCTCTGGAGTCCTTATGGTTTCTCCTGAGGACGAGGTTGCCAACCTCGAACACCCGTTTCATAACTTTAGAGTCATGTCTAGTGGTGATTTTTTTTAAGTGATGCTTCATGCAGGGCTGCTCCTGACCGAACCTCCTCGACCAGATCTATCTCTTCGGCACAAATTATGAATTGATGTCCTCGTCCATTGGGGATTTTGTTTGCCTGGATGAGATGTGCATATCTTTGGGGATAATAGCCTCGGTCCCGTATGCTAGTCGGAAAGGGGTTTCTTCGGTGGTCGAGTTCCGGGTAGTCAGATACGCCCACAGGATGCTATGCAGTTCTTCGACCCATCGTTTCTTGATCTCATCTAACCTTCATTTGAGTCCTCGGAGGATGACCCGGTTTGCCACTTCAGCTTGCCCATTGGTTTAGGGGTGTTCGACCGATGTGAAATGATGTTTAGTTCCGACATTAGCGACAAACTCTTGAAAGTTCTTATCCATAAATTGGGTGCCATTGTCGGTGACGATGGCCTGGGGTATTTCGAAGCGGACGAGGATGTTACGTTTGAAGAAATGAAAAATGTTGAGGGCTGTGATTTTGGCTAGGGGTTTGGCTTCAATCCACTTCGTGAAGTAGTCAACTCCAACAATCAAGTACTTATTCTGGTTCGAACCAACGACGAAAGGTCTGAGGATATCTAGACCCCACCATGCGAATGGCCACGAGAATGACATAGTTTTGAGCTCATTGGGTGGTGCGAGGTGCATGTATCTGTGCCTTTGGAATTTATCACATATTTTTACGTGCTCCTTGGCATCGTTTTGCATAGTGGGCCAGTAATATCCTGCCCAAAGGGCTTTCCTCGCGAGGGATCTTCCACCTAAATGTTGGGCGTCTTCATGGATCTCACGCAGGATGTGGGGAATTAGCTCTTCCTCGACACACTTGAGGAGGGGAATGGATAATCCTCGCCGATACAGTTTTCCTTTGACCAAGATGTACAAACAGGCCCGCCGTTTGACGATATTGGCTTCCTTTGGATCCTCGGGCAGTTTGTCATTGGTTAGGTATTTGTTCACTAGGGTCATCCAGCAGATGGCATCGCCAATGATGTTTACGTCTACTGTCACGCTTAATTTTTCGATGCTGGGACGAGGAAGTATCTCTTGTATGATAGACTTATTGCCTCCCTTCCTCTTTGTGCTGGCGAGCTTTGAGAGCACATTTGCTCGTATATTGTTTTCGCGGGGCACATGTTTAACCTATACAGAAGTGAATTTAGAAATCCTTTCCTTGACCAGGGTTAAGTATTCTGACAGATTTTCGTTTTATACCTGGTATTCGCCCTTGACCTGCATGGATACGAGCTGGGAGTCTGTGCAAATAATCATCTCTTTTCCCCCCAGGTCATCAGTAAGCCTTAGGCATGCGAGGAATGCCTCGTACTCTGCTTGGTTTTTGGAAGTGGGGGAATGATAAAGTGAGGGATACTTCGATCATAATTCCCTCTTTATTCTCTAAGATAATTCCCGCACCGCTTCCCATCGAGCTCGAGGCGCCATCCACGAAGATGGTCCATCGCTTGGACACGCAGGTCTGCCTTCTGGGAGGTCATTTCAACTACGAAGTCAGTGAGGGCATGTGCCTTGACATATGCTACGCCCTTATATCGGATTTCGAATTAGGATAGCTCCAGTGACCACTTAAGTATTCGCCTAGCCATATTGGGTCGAACCAGGAGTTGTCTAATGGGTTGGTCGATACGTACTATGATCGAGTGTGCGAGGAAATAATGTCTAAATCTCCTTTCTGCATGGAGGAGTTTCAGGGAAACCTTTTAAATTTGTTAGTATCTAAGTTCGGGCCATTGTAGGGCTTTGTTCGTGAAATAGATCGGTTTTTTCCCCTCGGCCGTTTCTCGTACGAGAGTGGTACTTATGCCTTCGTTAGCAATGACGAGGTAGAGGAACACGATTTCCGTCGCCTCTGGTCGAGAGAGGACCAGAGGTTCTAATAGAGCCTTCTTGAGGTGTGTCAGGGATTTCTCGCACTCCTCTGTCCATTCAAAGACAACCTCCTTGCAGAGGAAATTGAAGAAGGGGAACGCGTGTTGAGCTGATTTCACTACAAATCATGATAACAATGCGAGCACCCCATTTAGTGATTGGAGGGATTTTTTAGAAGTCGGTCTGGGCATTTCGGTGAACGCTCGACATTTGTCGGGGTTAGCTTCTATTCCTCTTTAGGTTAGTTAAAACCCAAAGAAGTTTCCCACTCGTACTCCGAACGTGCACTTCTCAGGGTTAAATCTCATTTTGCACTTGTGTGCTTGGTCAAAGATTTTCTTTAGGGGGAGAGCATGATCGTTTTCCTCGTGGTATTTAAGGATCATGTCGTCCATGTAGACTTCAAGCATGTTGTCGCTCCCCGGATTTTCATCCCGGTGAAAACGCGAACTGTCGGCGAGGCGATATTGAAGGTTGAGGTTGAATAGAGTCGCCAGCTAGGAATTTTTATCTCGAAGGAAAGGTAATGCTGCATAAACCTAGAAAGAAGTGGATAAGACGGTTGTGAACCAAAGAGACTGAGTAAGAGGGTAGGTTACGACCTGGGAAGATATTAGCACCCAGACTGTCCGTCGTACTCGACGGGATCCACGCATACCTGATTGTGTTTAAGAGGGGATAATATATGTGCTAGACTGTGTATAAAAGGCTAGGGAGGAATGGATGTACAGAGTGTCAGTGAAAACTGTCTTTCTCGAGTGTATAACTCGTCTGGCTCGAGTGCTAACTGTCTTGCATTAGACGGGAGAAGCGAGTTCTCGTTTTCAAAGTGAGTGTGATGCGAAAAGAATCCCGGAGGAGACATTTATTGTTTGTTTTGTTGTTTTCAACTTTTTATTGTTTTTGTGTTTTGCATAGGATAATGAGCTTAAGCCTTAATCTAGGGTCGTAAACTCATTATATCAACCCTGATTAGGGATAATGAGTCTACTTAAGTATGAGATGAAAATCTCAACTTAATTACCCTAATGCTGCAGGATTAAGATCATTAACCTACTTGTGATTATTAAGTGTTTTTGGATTTTTGTTTTGTGTTAAGTAATGAGTTTAATCTCTAATCAGGGATTAGTGAACTCATTACACCATCCTAAGAGAAGGATAATATATGAGAACAATTAAGATGAGGAAGACTCCTCAACTTAATCCATGGTTAGGGATTAAAATCATTATATAACAAGCCTTTATTAAAGTGGATTTTAATTAAAGGTGGGATTAAGAAATGGATTTTATGTTTGTAAGACTAAACCTGAGGGGGACTTATCCATTGAACACTAGGGTTAGTCCCTCTAAACCAACAGGCAGAGATGTAAACCTAATAAAGGTCCAAGTTACAAGCTTAAGTTTTAATGATTATTAGGTGTTTTGATTAGGAGGTGTAAACAACTTAAAGGTTTAACACTAAGTATTAAAGTTATACACTCCATCCTAAGATAATGATACAAGCATAACCCTAATTCATAGTCTTAAAACTTTAACTGTTTAGCCTTGATTATGAGATGAGAAGCAGAGACTCAAGGAGACTCAAAGGTAAAAACTATGGGAGACTATGCACAAAACTAAAGTTATCATGCTTGGATATTCTTATGGTTTGTGAGGCTTTTTAAGAAAATATCTTCAGATGGCCACCAAGGAAGAATAAACAAATGAAAAGAGAAGAGAAAGGAGAATAGGTTACTTACTTCCTGAAGAAGTTAAGTAACCTAAGAGAAAGAAAGGGAGCAAGAGAGAGAATAAGTAGAGTCAAACTCACTTCAAAGACAAATAAAGATGGAAATGAAGAGATAAGAAGAGGTTGGGTGTGGAGGCAAATCCACATCCTAAACAACTTACCTGAAGCCCCTAAAATGGTTAGTATGAATGCATAAGATGTGAAACAAAAGGAAATAAGGAAAATGAAGATGAAATGATAAAAACCATAAGTGCAAACACAATGCAAATGTGTTATGAAATGATGAAAATACATGTACAATGTTTATGCATGATCATACAAGAGATGGAATGCAAAGGAAGGCATGTTAGAAGCTTGAAATTACATGAATACACATAAGAAGTAATGAATGAAAAACATACCAAATGGATGTAAAAATGATCAACCAATGTTCATACATGTCCTAAGGTATCTAAGATGACATACAAATGCATGATATGTCATGACAAGTTCACATGATGAAGATATGCAAAGGTGAATGCAAATGAACATGGCAAATTAGAGTTTTAAGAAAGTATGAGATGTACATGTCCACAACAGAAGGATAACACATGATAAAATTTTGAAAATGCAACCAAATGAACCCTAAACACACATGAGATCACTCCCTAAAGATGGAGGTCAGAAGCTATACCAATGTCAAGTTATGATTTTTCTAAGTTAGGCTAGGGTTTTGGGTACTTCTTCATGAAAAATGCCAAACAAATAGAAAATGCAATGCAAAAATATGAGTTAAATGCCCTAGATACTCCATGCAAAGTATGAAATAATGCAAAAATAAACATGTGCAAACTCATCTTGGTTGATCAGAAATGGATTTTTGAAGTTAGGGTTAGAAAAATAGGAAATTTGGAAACCCTAATTCATGGTTAATTGTCAAAACATGATCAAACCCTAAAAGAAATTTGTAAGATGAGTTTGTAAATTTTTCTAAATATGTAAGATGCTTCATGATTTTTTTTGGTGATTTTTAAATATCTAAAAGTATTTTTAATTAATTAAAATGAATTAATTAATTAAATAATACAATTAAATGATTTAAAAAAATATTTTTAATGCAGAAATTAAAAATAAAAATGTTTTTGGTTTCTGAAAATTATTTAAAGTGGAAATGCAAAAGATTACATTTTTTTAAAATGATTTGCTATTTTAAATAAATAAAGGAAAATAAAATGAAAGAAATAAAATAAAAATGCAAAGTAATCACACTGGATGGCCAGGATGCAAAGTTGGTGAGATCAAAGGCTGAGATGGTGAGTCAGCGTGACTTGGGGTATGAGGATCTAAGGGACCAGATTCAAACTTCCATTACGTGCGTGATCTAAGGGCCAATATCCACTCTGATTAAATTAATTAGGATTTTATTTAATTAATTAAGATTAGGGTTAATGACATGATCTGGACCGTTCGTGCGCTAACCTAATCAGGATCTAATGGATGTGGTTCAATCTGGGCACCCTAACCCTAATTACTCTCAGATGACCAGAACAGTGCTCCCGTCATCTTCTCCGGCCAACTCCAAACCCCCATCTTCTTCTACAGGCCACTAAAACGCATAAATCTTGCCCAGAAACAAATCCCAAACATCATAGAACACGAATTCACAAACAAAAACCATTTATATTGCATGAACAAGCTGAATCGAAACCAAACATTTTTTAGGTCAAACTTTCAGAACATCATAACATGCTTATTTTTCACTCATTTTCAGTTTTAAACACATCAACATGACCAGCATAACATGTAGATTCACATTTTAACAAGAAATTAAGGTTATGGAAAAAATGTTCTTGAGGGATACCTGAGCTGGAGTTCTTCAAACTGGATCTTTCAAGGCCTTCCCTTTGTGCAAACCAACTCCTTTGGACCTCTTGAAGCTATTGAGATGCTTGGACGAAGTTTATTTTGGCTAGTTTGTCAGATACATTTCTGATTTGGCAGAAATCGTGTTTGTGTTTAAGGCTGTTTCAGGTCATGGTGATGAGTGGGTTTTGTTCCTTGAGTGATAATGAGTTGAATGGTGAAAGAATATGTGATGTTTGATTGCTGTGCAATGAGTTTCGAACAAATGAAGTTTTGAGAGGATTTTTTGCAATCTGAGCTTGTGTGTTATTTCAAGGCTTCATTTATGTGTTTTATACTTCTTAGGGTTTCTATAAACAATTCTATTGGTTAGAAGAGTTGTTGTGGCACTGTGGGATTGATATGGCTTGAAATGCAAAAAAGTCAAGATTTGTGTGCTTGAGGTATGGGCCATGGAAGAGCAGATTTTTTGGCTGGATTGTGTTCAGCTGGCTTCAAGGATGACCTTTGGATCAAATGTGGTGAGCTGTGAGGCTTGGAACACAAGTTTGAAGTGATTTTGCAAATTTCCAAGTTTGTGAAGCTTGTGAAAATTGGCCATGAAATGCCTTGGTTTTTGGCTCAATTCTGGTCTAAACAAGTTGCACTATCTTTCTATGATGTGTAGAAGTGCATTAGAGGTCATGAGAAGGCTTGGAAATCAAAATTGCACATTTCCCTCTTTGGCATGAACTTGAAAATTATGTGATTTTTTGCCAACTTTGATCCATCATAACTTGAGTTCTAGGATGAATCAAGAGGAGTTCTTGTACTTTTTGAAAATGGGAAGATCCAATCTACAAATTTCATGTTTGAAGAAAATTCATCTGAAACCTTTTTGATCAAGAAAGAGGAGGTTGGAAATCTTTCCCAAAATGGAAAGTTTACATTACAAGTCATGTCCAAAAATGGCAACTTTGCAAATGGCTCAAAA
This sequence comes from Lathyrus aphaca, assembly GCA_963966055.1. Classification (NCBI taxonomy): domain Eukaryota; kingdom Viridiplantae; phylum Streptophyta; class Magnoliopsida; order Fabales; family Fabaceae; genus Lathyrus; species Lathyrus aphaca. The sequence continues at coordinate 389,831,774 of OZ014524.1, forward strand.
TTCTTCAAACTTGTGAACTTCCAAGCATTCCTAAGATCAAATAAAGATCATAGGACCTCAAATTGATGATGATGACCCTTTGGAACCCTTGTTGGTGGCCTCAGATGCCCCAATTCTGACTTTTCTTGCACAACAAGTTACCATTTGATCAAATGACTTCCACAATGAATTTTTCCTTCAAATTTAATACACATGCTCCTAATAATATATATAGACCAATAAAATCAAGAATGGCCAAAAAATTTAAGTGTAAGGGCCTCAAACCCAAAACCCTAATTTTTGGCCATCTGTGTAGGAAACCCTAAGCCTGCTTGAGTAACTGTGCAATCCTCTGAGATTTTGTGACTTTAAAGAAAACTTGGAGGTATAATATGATCATAGAACACTCATGGACCCTCTTGGCATGCTTCATGGCCTCTGAGATAGCTCAAACCACTTCTAAGATTCATTTGATCACAAACCCTAGTTATGCAACTTATGCAGTGAAATAACTATGCAGTGTGAGATGGTATGCTTATGCAATGCAATATGAAGGATCACAAGCCAAGGTGTGAGAAAAAGAGAGGGAAAATTTGGGGTATTTACAGCTTCCCCTATTCAAGCATGAGTTAGCTGTGTCGGATGTAAGAACCTGGCTTAACAGACAAACAATATAACTTGTGGTTGAATACCAAGACAGTCCGAAATTTGCACTCTTTATTATAAGAAGAAAAGGGATATAAATTGTAATAGACAGTATAGACTGAATATCAAATGATAGAGACGGAGGACGACCATCGAGCAGAGGACGCCTGCTGGGGATAAAAACAGTGAGAAACGCACTGACGGGGACGACCACCATGTTGGGGAATAAAGAAATCAGCGACGGGGATGGCCATCGGGTACAGTGATGAAAGACGATGATCAAGATAAAGAAGAAAACCACGACGGGGAAGACCATCGGGTAAAGTATAAATGAAAAAATGATGAGGGACAGTCATAAAAAAGGTGAAGGACGATCACCGAGTAGGGGACGACTGCTGAAAAGATCACGACATAGGACAAATGCCGGATAGAAATGATCAACGATGGGGACGACCATCAGATAAAATGATGATGGACGGTCATCAAAAGGTTAAGGACGATCACCTAGCAGGGGATGTCTGCTCTGTTGGGGATTATCTCGACATAGGACGAATGCCGGATAAAAAGATCGACGATGAGGACGACCATCAGATGAATGATGAGGTACGATCATCAAAAGGTGAAGGACGATCACCTAGCAGGGTACGGCTGCTGAAGATTATCGCGATATAGGACGAATGTCAGATAGAAAGTTGTTTTGTTGGCGACCTCTAGGGATAGATAAACACGTACGAGTGTTTAAGCCCTAAAAATAAAATGGTATAAATGTTTCGACAGTGTGTATATATTAAAGATACAGACGAGTATCCTTAGGACCACGATACGGACGCGTATCGATAGAAGCAAATAACAACGCATGTTTAAGGAGTGATGATACAAACGAGTATCAACGGTTTGAACAAGGAACACAGATGGGTGTTGATCTGCTGGGGAGATGCGTAAGATACAGATAGGTATCAAAGAATTATGTATAAGCAGGATACGGACGAGTATAAAAAAGATTGTGCATAAGTATGTACAAGTATTTGTATTGAGAGTGCAAAAGGCGATTTTGGCTTTTATCTGCAGGGGATAAGTTTTTTTTTGCGTATTGCTGGAGGAGTAATTTTGTTATTTGCAGGTGACTGGCCCGAACCTGGCTTATGATCATGCAATTGTTTGATTTTTGCCGTAATGCTCCGTATTAGATGGAATGCTACGCTCTGTTTGGGGAGGAATGATGCGAATGCTATGATTATGCAAATGAGAGAAACGATATCTGAGATCTGAAATCTGTTGGGAGAACGGATCACTAGGCGATCTGTGGGGAGAAAGGATCACTGCATGATCTTTCCGGAGAACTCTGGGGGAAGAACTCTGTGGGGATCCAATGCTGGGGATGAGAGGATCTGGCAACTTGCTAGGGAAAAGTGATTTATGCATTGCTTTGGAGTTCCTGCTTGGGGAGGAGAGAACTTCTGGGAAGTAACCTGTCGGAGGATCAAATTTGTGGGGGATACTCTAAGGGGATAAAAACTCCATGGGGGAATACTTTCGTCAAGTAGTCCTTCTGATGATGTGACTGCCGACTTGGCTGGGGATATAATGCCTGATATGCCCCTGCTGTGAAAGGTTGTCCGCCTTGAGTACCTGCAAACTGTCAAACAAAGGAAACACACAAGTGCCCTGAGGTATCCTCAACCGAATTCCGTCATAGGAGTTAGGTTCGCTTAAGAGCACATATTTCTTGCAAGAATTTATTGAAAATAGCTTATATGTTTTCATGCAAATGTTGTATTATGAACTTTGGACATTTTGCAAACAAAACAAAAAAAGGTACAAAACAAAGTGTGAATGAATATTTGACTTTATTAATTTGTGTGCCCTGAATAGGCGAGTACAGTGAGGAAGCTAATCCCTGAAATGAGGAGATATCTATAAAATTGAGAAAATAAAAGTATTCCATTTGGAAATGTTAAAGTTGACGCTCCAGTGAGCTTCCTTTGCTATGACCTGTATGACCTAAACGCTCTTTTTATCTTTCTTTTTGAAGAAAGTTGATTCTGACCGACGCTTTGTCCTTTCGAAGCTTGCCATGTTATGTGAGTGATACAGACGAATTCAGAATGCAATTGTTTGCTTATTCCCTGATTTTTGTGTGGATCGCCCTTTCGGGTATTCAACCCACCGGGATACCCTTTTTTTTGCCTAAGCTGTCCGATGTGGCTTTTCAACTCAGCGGGTGTACATTTTTTTTCAATTTCCCCTTATTTTTGCCCGAGTCTTTTATTCTGTTTTTGACTCGCCGGGATGCCCTATTTTTTCCTGGACTTACATTCTGTTTTTATTTCCAGCGGGTCATTTGTGCGAAGTATTTTTTAACTGCATCTGAATTCACAGGAGACGGGATGTCTTCACCATCCATGGTTGCGAGCATCAGTGCTCCGCTCGAGAAGACTTTAGTTATCACATAGGGACCTTCATAGTTTGGCGTCCACTTGCCCCTGTGGTCTGTATGAGGAGGAATGATCCTTTTCAGTACAAACTCTCCCATTTGATATTCCCGAGGTCTAACTTTTTGATCGAAGGCTTTCTTCATCTGTTTCTGATATAACTGACCATGACAGATAGCTGCTAATCTCTTTTCTTCAATCAGGCTCAGTTGGTTGTAACGAGATCGGACCCATTCTTCTTCGTCCAATTTTACATCCATCATTACCCGCAAGGAGGGTAATTCAACTTCAACAGGTAGGACTGCTTCCATACCATACACAAGCTGATAAGGTGTTTCCCTGGTAGATGTTTTGATGGAAGTTCGGTACCCATGCAAGGCGAATGGTAACATTTCATGCCAGTCTTTGTACGTGACTACCATCTTTTGCACAATCATCTTAATGTTCTTGTTAGCCGCCTCAACATCGCCATTCATCTTTGGCATGTAAGGAAAAGAGTTGTGATGTTGAACCTTGAAATCCCGACATAGTTTTGCCATCATCTTGTTGTTAAGGTTTGAACCATTATCAGTAATGATTCGCTCGGGAACTCCATATCGACAAATGATATCCCTTTTCAGAAATCGGGCTACCACTTGCTTGGTGACGTTTGCATATGAAGCTGCTTCGACCCATTTGGTGAAGTAATCAATGGCTACCAGGATGAATCTGTGACCATTTGAAGCAGTTGGATCGATCTTTCCAATCATATCAATGCCCCACATGGCGAAGGAACATGGTGAAGACAATACATTCAAAGGATTTGGAGGCACATGCACTTTGTCTGCGTAGATCTGACATTTATGGAACTTTCTAGCATAGGCGCAACAGTCTGCATCCATTATGATCCAATAGTAACCTGATCTTAAAAATTTCTTTGCCATTGCATGTCCTCCGGCATGGGTACTGAAAGAGCCTTCATGTACTTCGTGCATTAGTAGGTCTGCTTCCTTCTTGTCAACACATCTAAGCAAGACCATGTTGAACTTCCGCTTGTATAAGGAGCCATCAGTATTGAGGAAGAAACTGTCGGCTAGCCTTCTCAATGTCTTCTTATCATTAGACGATGCCCCAGGTGGGTATGTCTGAGTCTCCAAGAAGCATTTGATGTCGTGGAACCAAGGTTTGTTGTCAACGACAGTGTTCAAAGAGAATACAAACGCCGGTGTGTCTAGTCTAGATACTAAAATCAGAGGTACATAGTTAGCAGTCTGTACTTTGATCATAGATGAAATAGTGGCCAAGGCGTTTGCAAACTGATTCTCATCTCTAGGGATGCATTCAAGCTTGACTATTGTGAAGAAAGTCAACAACCTCCTTATATAGTCACGGTAGGGAACCAGATGCTCTTGATGAGTATACCATTTGCCATTAGTTTGGTTGATCACCAAAGCTGAATCTCCAAATACATTCAAGGTTTTGATTCTGAGGTCAATGGCTTCCTCAAGACCCATAATGCAAGCTTCGTACTCTGCTTCGTTGTTAGTGCAGGCAAAAGTGAGCCTTGATGAAAAAGGCAGATGGACTCCTTTGGGTGTAATAAGCACTGCACCAACTCCACGACCGTTACAATTAACTGCCCATCGAACATCATAGTCCATGCTTCTTCTGGATCAGGCCCTTCAGTGTAAATATTCTTTTCACAATCTTTTAAATTTAAGAACATGATGTCTTCATCAGGGAAATTAAATCTCATAGGCTGATAGTCATCAATGGGTTGCTCAGCCAGATAGTCAGACAATACATTGCCCTTGATGACTTTCTGAGAGGTGTACTGAATATCATATTCTGTTAGAATCATTTGCTACCTTGCAACCCTTCCGGTAAGTGTTGGCTTCTCAAATATGTACTTGACAGGGTCCATCTTTTAGATCAACAAGGTAGTATTCGTCAACATATACTGTCTTAGTCGGCGAGCAGCCCACGCTAAAGCACAACAAGTTTTCTCAAGCAGTGAATAACGTTGTTCACAGTCAGTAAACGTTTTGCTTAGGTAGTATATTGCATACTCTTTTCGACCAGAATCGTCATGCTGGCCCAACACACACCCCATTGATTCATCTAATATTGTTAGGTACATTATTATAGGTCTTCCTTCAACTGGAGGCATGAGAATTGGAGGTTCTTGCAGATACTCTTTGATCTTGTCAAAAGCTCTTTGACAATCATCGTTCCACCTGATTGTTTGTTCCTTTCTTAGCAGTTTGAACAAGGGCTCGTAGGTTGCAGTGAGATGAGATATGAACCTTGAAATATAGTTCAATCTCCCTAAGAACCCTCTAACTTCTTTCTCAGTCTTAGGTACACGCATTTCCGTAATTTCTTTGACTTTGTCAGGATCAACCTCAATTCCTTTTCTGCTTACAATAAAACCCAGCAGCTTACCAGAATATACCCCGAATGTGCATTTGTTGGGGTTCAACCTCAACTACGACCTGGGAAGGTATTAGCACCCAGAACGTCCGTCGTACTCGATGGGATCCACACATACCTGATTGTGTTTAAGAAGGGATAATATATGTTCTAGATTGTGTATAAAAGGCTAGGGAAGAATAGATGTACAAAGTGTCAGTGCAAGAAGAAAATAAATGCTCGAAACTGAGGTTGAGGAAAAGAGAACTTGGAGGAGGAGAGGGGGGACCTGGGGAATTTTGTTCGATAACTGTTAAGTTATGCCTACATATCCTCTCGTGCAATGAGGAAGTCAGAACACCATAGTTCGACTCAAAGAGACTTAGATATCTTTTGGTGTGAACTGCTTGCTTGTCTATGCTCAAGTGTATGACGCGTCTGGCTCGAGTGCTAACTGTCTTGCATTAGACGGGAGAAGCGAGTTCTCGTTTTCAAAGTGAGTGTGATGCGAAAAGAATCCCGGAGGAGACATTTATTGTTTGTTTTGTTGTTTTCAACTTTTTATTGTTTTTGTGTTTTGCATAGGATAATGAGCTTAAGCCTTAATCAAGGGTCGTAAACTCATTATATCACCCCTCATTAGGGATAATGAGTCTACTTAAGTATGAGATGAAAGTCTCAACTTAATTACCCTAATGATGCAGGATTAAGATCATTAACCTACTTGTGATTATTAAGTGTTTTTGGATTTTTGTTTTGTGTTAAGTAATGAGTTTAATCTCTAATCAGGGATTAGTGAACTCATTACACCATCCTAAGAGAAGGATAATAGATGAGAACACTTAAGATGAGGAAAACTCCTCAACTTAATCCATGGTTAGGGATTAAAATCATTATATAACAAGCCTTTATTAAAGTGGATTTTAATTAAAGGTGGGATTAAGAAATGGATTTTATGTTTGTAAGACTAAACCTGAGGGGGACTTGTCCATTGAACACTAGGGTTAGTCCCTCTGAATCAACAGGCAGCGATGTAACCCTAATATAAGGCCCAAGTTACAAGCTTAAGTCTTAATGATTATTAGGTGTTTTGATTAGGAGGTGTAAACAACTTAAAGGTTTAACACTAAGTATTAAAGTTATACACTCCATCCTAAGATAAGGATACAAGCATAACCCTAAATCATAGTCTTAAAACTTTAACTGTTTAGCCTTTATTATGAGATGAGAAGCAGAGACTCAAGGAGACTCAAAGGTAAAAACTAGGGGAGACTATGTACAAACCTAAAGTTATCATGCTTGTATATTCCTATGGTTTGTGAGGCTTCTTAAGAAAATATCTTCAGATGGCCACCAAGGAAGAAAAAGCAGATGAAAAGAGAAGAGAAAGGAGAATAGGTTACTTACTTCCTGAAGAAGTTATGTAACCTAAGAGAAAGAAAGGGAGAAAGAGAGAGCATAAGTGAGTAAAACTCACTTCAAAGACAAATAAAGATGCAAATGAAGAGATAAGAAGAGGTTGGGTGTGGAGGCAAATCCACATCCTAAACAACTTACTTAAAGCCCCTAAAATGGTTAGTATGAATGCATAAGATGTGAAACAAAAGGAAATAAGGCAAATGAAGATGAAATGATCAAAACCAGAAGTGAAAACATAATGCAAATGTGTTATGAAATGATTCAAAGACATGTACAATGTTTATGCATGATCATACAAGAGATGGGATGCAAAGGAAGGCATGTTAGAAGCTTGAAATTACATGAATACACATAAGAAGTAATGAATGCAAAACATACCAAATGGATGTAACAATGATCAACCAATGTTCATATATGTCCTAAGATATCTAAGATGACATAAAAATGCATGAGATGTCATGACAAGTTCACATGATGAAGGTATGCAAAGATGAATGCAAATTAACATGGAAAATTAGGGTTTTAAGAGAGTATGAGATGTACATGTCCACAACAGAAGGATAACACGTGATAAAATTTTGAAAATGCAACCAAATGAACCCTAAACACACATGAGATCACTGCCCAAAGATGGAGGTCAGAAGCTATACCAAAGTCAAGTTATGGTTTTTCTAAGTTAGGCTAGGGTTTTGGATACTTCTTCATGAAAAATGCCAAACAAATATGAAATGCAATGAAAAAATATGAAGATTCAACAATCCAGGGTTTCAAAGAACTAGTCCAAAATAGTACAACCTTAAGAAAAAATTCCAGTAGCAAGGTATGTTGCGGTCAAGGGTTCCTGCAAATCTGTAAACAACCTAACCCACTCACAGATATTGTTCTAGAACAAGGATCCTCCGGTTCAGATCTATTATGAGAAGTGTAAACACTTCTAACCCAGAGGTACAATGTTTACCTTAATCATAAAGGATCCTCCTCTAATTCACCTCAGATGCTAGAGGTCATCTAAAAAGGTCATCCAGACTTAGCAGGCTTCCAAGATAGCCCTAGAACTACATGAAATACCTAGCACAGAGTTCTCAAAAGGAAACCCATGTCTGAACCGTGTTTTCACATTCCCGCACCAGATCGAAATGGAATGGGAAAGAATACAAAACCACTCTAATCCTATGTGTCACTCAGGCCTTTGTGTTGGACCTTTCTCACTAGAATACCCCTCCCACCAAAGCAAACCAGAAATCCAGCACAATGATATGATAATAATAAATGAAATGCAGAAAGCAATAAATGAAAGCGATAAAGTAAATGCAATAAATAAAGCTGTACAGGAAGCAATAAATAAAGCAAAAACGTAAACACAAATAGCACATAACACCCCCAATGAACACAAACAAACAAGGACTAGGAGAAACCCACAAGAGAACCAGAAACTCTGGTTGCAAAGATCCCCAGCAGAGTCGCCAAGTTGTCGCTCCTCGGATTTTCAGGTCATGGTGATGGGTGGGTTTTGTTCCTTGAGTGATAAGGAGTTGAATGGTGAAAGAAAATGTGATGTTTTATGGTTGTGCAATGAGTTTCGAAGAAATGGAGTTTTGAGAGGATTTTTACAATCTGAGCTTGTGTGTTATTTCAAGGCTTCATGTTCTGTGTTTTATGCTTCTTAGGGTTTCTATAAACAATGCTATTGGTCAGAAGAGTTGTTGTGGCACTGTGGGATTGGTATGGCTTGAAATGCAAAAAAGTCAAGATTTGTGTGCTTGAGGTATGGGCCATGGCAGAGCTGCTTTTCTGGCTGAAAATGTGTTTAGATGGCTTCAAGGATGACCTTTGGATCAAATGTGGTGAGCTGTGAGGCTTGGAACACAAGTTTGAAGTGATTTTGCAAATTTCCAACTTTGTGAAGTTTGTGAAAATTGGCCATGAAATGCCTTGGTTTTTGTTCAATTCTAGTCTAAACAAGTTGCACTATGTTTCTATGATGTGTAGAAGTGCATTAGAGGTCATGAGAAGGCTTGGAAATCAAAATTGCACATTTCCCTCTTTGGCATGAACTTGAAAATTATGTGATTTTTGCCAACTTTGATCCATCATAACTTGAGTTCTATGATGAATCAAGAGGAGTTCTTGTACTTTTTGAAAATGGGAAGATCCAATCTACAACTTTCATGTTTCAAGAAAATTCATTTGAAACCTTTTTGATCAAGAAAGAGGAGGTTGAAAATCTTTCCCAAAATGGAAAGTTTACATTACAAGTCATGTCCAAAAATGGCAAATTTGCAAATGGCTCAAAATTCTTCAATCTTGTGAACTTCCAAGCATTCCTAAGTTCAAATAAAGATCATGGGACCTCAAATTGATGATGATGACCCTTTGGAACCCTTGTTGGTGGCCTCAGATGCCCTGATTCTGACTTTTCTTGCATAACAAGTTACCATTTGATCAAATGACTTCCACAATGAATTTTTGCTTCAAATTTAATACACATGCTCCTTATAACATATATAGACCAATAGAATCAAGAATGGCCAAAAAATTTAAGTGTAAGTGCCTCAAACCCAAAACCCTAATTTCTGGCCATCTATGTTGGAAACCCTAAGTCTGCCTGGGTAACTATGCAATCCTCTGAGATTTTGTGACATTAAAGCAAACTTTGAGGTATAATATGATCATAGAACACTCATGGACCCTCTTGGAATGCTTCATGGCCTCTGAGATAACTCAAAACACTTCTAAGATTCATTTGATCACAAACCCTAGTTATGCAACTTATGTAGTGAAATAACTATGCAGTGTGAGATGGTATGCTTATGCAATGCAATATGAAGGATCACAAGCCAAGGTGTGAGAAATAGAGAGGGAAAATTTAGGTTGTTTACAGCTGCCCCTATTCAAGTATGAGTTAGCTGTGTAGGATGTAAGCGCTTGGCTTAACAGACAAACAAGATAACTTGTGGTTGAATACCAAGACAGTCCGAAATTTGCACTCTTTATTATAAGAAGAAAAGGGATATAAATTGTAATAGATAGTATAGACTGAATGTAAAATGATAGCGTCGGAGGACTACCATCGAGAAGAGGACAACTTCTAGGGATAAAAATGGTGAGAAACACACTGACAGGGACGGCCACCATGCTGGGGAATAAAGAAATCCGCGACGGGGATGAACATCGGGTACAGTGATGAAGGACGATCATCAAGATAAAGAAGAAAACCACGACGGGGACGACCATCAGGTAAAGAATAAATGAAACAATGATGATGAACGTTCATCAAAGAGGTGAAGGACGATCACCGAGCAGGGGACGACTGCTGAAAAGATCACGACATAGGACAAATGCTGGATAGAAAGGATCAATGATGGGGACAACCATCGGATAAACTGATGAGGGACGATCATCAAAAGGTGAAGGATGATTACCAAGCAGGGGAAGACTGCTCTGTTAGGAATTATCTCGACATAAGACGAATGCCGAATAAAAAGATCGACGATGGGGACGACCATCGGATGAATGATGAGGTACGATCATCAAAAGGTGAAGGACAATCACCTAGCAGGGTACGGATACTGAAGATTATGGCGACATAGGACGAATGTCAGATAGAAAGTTGTTTTGTTGGAGACCTCTAGGGATAGATAAACATGTACGAGTGTTTAAGCCCTAAAAATAAAATGGTATAAGTGTTTCGACAATGTGTATAGATTAAAGATACGAACGAGTATCCTTAGTGTCGCTCCTGCCAAATGACACCGGGCCAGAAGGGGTACAGACGCGAACGATCGGCGAAAGAGAGAACATGAAGATGAACTGAAAAAGAGTCGCCAGCTAGGCATTTTTATCCCGAAGGAAAGGTAATGCTGCATAAACCTGGAAAAGAAATGGACAAGACGGTCGCGAACCAGAGAAACTGAGAAAGGGGGTTGGTTACAACCTGGGATGGTATTAGCACCCAGATTGTCCGTCGTACTCGACGAGATCCACGCTTAAAAGATTTGTGTTTAGAGGGGTAGTGTCAGTGCTATTTGTGTGCAAAAGCTGGAAGAGAATGTATAGGTGTCAGTGCAAGAAAATGAAGTGAAATGCTCAAGAACTGAGGCTTAAAAGAGAATGATGAAAGAGGGGGAAGACACAAAGACTTTTGTTCGATAACAGTTAAGTTATGCCTACGTATCCTCTCGTGCAACGAGGAAGTCAGAACACCATAGTTCAACTCAAAGAGACTGAAAGATAAATTGACTGATGAACTGCTTGCTTGTCTATGCTCAAGTGTATGACCTGTCTGGCCCAGGTGCTAACTGTCTTGCATTAGACGGAAGAAGCAGGTTCTCGTTTGTGAGTGAAGATGATGAGAAAAGAATCCCAGAGGAGACGATTATTGTTTGTTTTTTGGTGTTTTCAATCTTTTATTGCTTTTTTGTGTTTGTCATAAGTTAATGAGCTTAAGCCTAAACCAAGGGTTAGTAAACTCATCACATCCTCCCTCTGACTAGGGGTAATGAGAATACCTTAAGTATGAAGTAAACACCTCAAACTTAATTACCATGATGTAGGGTTAAGATCATTAACCTACTTGTGATTATTTAGATGTTTTTTGGGTTTTTTGTTTCGTGTTAAGTAATGAGTTTAAGCCATAATCAAGGATTTAATGGACTCATTACACCATCATAATAGAAGGATAATAGATGAGAAAATTTAAGCTGAAGAAGATACCTCAACTTAATCCATGATTAGGGATTAACCTCATGACAAAACAAAGCCTTTATTAAAATGGATTTTAGTTAATGGTAAGATTAAGAAGTGAATTTTATGGTTTGTAAGACAACTTGAGGGGGACTTGTCCATTAACACTAGGGTTAGTCCTTCTTCACCAATTAAGGAAGAATTAGAACCCTAATGCAAGGCCCAAGTTACAAGCTTATTGTCTTAGTGATTTATTAGATGGATTGATTAAGAGATTTAAACACAACAAGGGCTTAACACTTAGGATTAAAGTTATACACTCCATCCTAAGAGAAGGATGCAGGCATAATCTTAATCACAAAGCCTTAAGACCTTAAATGTTTAGTCCCTGATTATGAGATGAGAGGAGAGACACAAAATATGACACAAAGGTAAAACTAATGGGGGACTAATCAAACCCTAATTGTTATCATGCTTGGATGTTCCTAGGGTTTATGAGGCTTGCAAGAGATCTTCAAAAAAAGCCACCAAGGAAGAAGTAGATGAAAGGAGGAGAAGCAGAAGAAACAAGCTAACTTACTTCACTTAAGAAGATAAGTTACTTGAAGAAATAAAGTGAAGGAAGAACATGAACGATCAAGCTCACTCTAAAGCGAAAAAACAAAATGCAGCAATGAATGCATAAAAGAGAATGAGAAGAGGAATGAGAAGTGAAGGCAAATTCACTTCTCAAAGCACTTACCACCTGAAAAGGTTAGCATAAAGGAAAGAATGAAGTGAAAATGAGATGTATGCAAGGATGAAAACCAAAACCAGAAGCATGTTCATGATGTAAATGTTGCTAAGAGATGATGCAAATGTATGTCAAGAGCTATGGATGATTATACAAGGGATGAGAATGCAAATGAAGCATGGAAGAAGCATGAAAGCACATGAATGTTCATGGAATGTAATGAATGCATAACATGTCAAATGGATGAGGAAATGATCAAGAAAGATTCTAATGTGTCCTAGGATGTCTTAGAATTCATGTAGATGCAAGGGATGTCATGGCAAGTTCTTGAATGAGTGCATATGCAAGATGTATGCAACTGAAGATGAAAAATTAGGGTTTTCATGCAACATGAGATGCAAAAGTCAAAAACAGAAGCAAATAACAAGATAAAAAATTGAAAATGCAATCAAAGGAACCCTAACCCCATATGTTATCACACCCCAAAGGAGAAGACCTAACTCTTAACCTAATGAAAGTTATGATTTTTCTAAGTTATCTAGGGTTTTAAGGCACCTAAAGGGAAAAAATGCAAATCAAATCAAAAATGCAGAAGAAATTTGAGACAAAATTATGTTAGATACTACATGCTAAATAAAGATCAATTAAAAAATAATCATTGTCATACCATTCATGGTTAGGCAGAAAAGAATTCTTGAAGTTAGGGTTCAAAAATAAGAATTTTATGAACCCTAAATTCAAGAAAATTGTCAAAGATTGTTCAAAACCAAAAAGAAATTTGTGTGAATCGTATGATAATGTTTCTAAATGTCCTAAGATGCAATGTGAATTTTTTTGGGATTTTTAGAAACCTAAATGATATTTTAATTAATTAATTTCCATTAATTAATTAAAATAAACATTTAAATGTTTTAAAAATGATTTTTTAATGCAAAAAAATAAAAATAAAAATATTTTTGGGTTGAGAAAATTATTTGAAGTGAAAATGCAAGAGAAAATATTTTTAAAGATTTTTTAGCTATTTTAAATAAATGCTGTAAAATAAATAAGGAAATATGAAATAAAAATGAAATAAAATAAAAGTAAACTGATCCAAGGGTTTGTATTGGTTCTGGGGAATTCTAGTGTTGACCACGCGCCAAATCCTAAGGCTCTAATTCAAACTGATCTAATCTCACTTAATTAATTATTTAATCCATAATTAAAACTAATGAAATGATCCTGACCACTCACTACACGCGAGAAAGCCAAATCTAAGGGTCCACGTTCAAACACTTCCCTAACACTAATTAAGCCTTTAATTACTTTCAGGTCACCGGGGAAGAGCTCCGGTCTTCTTCTTCGGCAGCCTCTTCCCCTGAAAATCCCCAACTTTCACCCTAGGTTATTTCTGGAGCTCTAAAGCTCCAGATCAAACCCTCTCATCTCCCTGAACTCAAATATAACCTCAAAACAGATTTATAACTGCTCATGAACAAGATTCAAAGGAAAGATAAAAAATGGTAAAAATTTTAGAGGTTCAGTAAATACTCATTTCTTCACCATTTTCAAAAATACAAAGCTCAGAATGATCAGTGAAACATGCTCTTTCACATTGGAACTTAAAATAGGAGTTCTGGAAAAAAGATTTGAGATGACTACCTGAGATGAAGCTTTCCAAACTTGAGCTTTTTGGCCACTTCCTTTGTGCAAAATGACTCCCTTTGACCTCCTGATGAAGCTTTGATGCTTGGAAGGCCTTGAGAGTGGCTGGTTTATGAGATTACACTTCAACTGGCCAAGAATCGTGTTTTGTGTATGGGGTGTTCTTGGCTGGTTTGATGGTTGCTTTGTGGTCAGTGAGTGATTTTGAGATCAATGGTGAAATTGGTTTGAAGATTGAGTGAGTGAGCTGAGAGATTCGAAAGATTTTGCAAGTTGGAGAGTTTTGTAGAATGCTGAGTTCTTGGAGTGTTAGGCTTGTGTGTCTTATGAAAATGAATCCTTGGAGCATGCTTGTAAAGTCTGGATTGGGCAGAGAGTGGGTGGTGGACTGTGGTGATTGGTATGGGCTTCTTGCCAAAAAGTCAAAAGTGTTGTACTTGAGGTATGGGCAATGGTGTAGCTGGCTCATTGGCTTGTCCATGCGCATCATGGATCAAGGATGTCCATAGAATCAGTCTTGAGGCAATTCAGCAAGTGGATGGAAGTTTATGTGGTGCTTTGCAAATTCATGAAGCTTTGGCCCTTTTGTAATTTCTTGATGTTCAAGGCATGGAATGATGCAATTCTTTGGGCAATTCTGATTTTTATGCAATGTACTATGATGTTATGATACATAGAAGTGTGTTTGAAGTCACAAAATGAATTGGCAAGTGGTTTTGCAAAGAATCCTCTTTGGTGTATTCTTGAAAATTATGTGATTTTTGCCAACTTTGACAAGCCATAACTTGAGTTCCATAATGAATTAGAACTTGTTCTTGTACTTTTTTGAAAAGGGAATGATCCAATCTACAACTTTCATGACCAACAGTTTTTCATTTAAAGCATTTTTGGTTGAGAAAGAGGAGGTTGAAAAACTTTCCTAAAATGGAAAGTTTACATTACAAGTCATTTCCATTTTTGGCAACTTTTGGTTTAGCTCACTTTTATTCAATTTTGTGAACTTACAAGCACTTAAATGATTAAATAAAGACCATAGAACTTCAATTTGATGAAAATAACACTTTGGTTCCATTGTTGGGGGCCTCAGATGCCCTGATTTTGCTCTAACTTGCTCAAGAAGTTACCTAGTGAACATATGGCTTCCACAATGAATTTCTTCATCAAACTTGGTACACATGATCCTTATAACATACTGAGACCATTAGAAACAAGAATGACCAAAAAATTTGAAGTTATGGCCTCTGAAACCAAAACCCTAATTTTGGACATCTGTGTAGTGAAAACCCTAGCTCTGCTTCCATGCCCTGCCAGTTCTTGTGATTCTTTGACTTCCTTAATCTCTGAGGGATATAATATGATGATTGAACATACATGGACCCTCTTGGAATGATTGGTGGCCCTTGGAGTGGCTTAGATGGATCTTGGATTGCTCAGATCACAAACCCTAGATGCAGATGAACCTGAACTAATGCAGTGAAACAAAAATGCAATATGAGATGATATGTTTAAACTAATGCAAATATGAAAGATCACAAGCCATGGTGTGAACTTAGTGAGGGCAAATTTGGGGTGTTTACACTTTGGACCACGATACGGACGCATATCGATAGAAGAAAACAACGACGCATGTTTAAGGAGGGATGATACAGACGAGTATCAATGGTTTGAACAAGGAACACATACGAGTGTTGATCTCCTGGGGAGATGCGTAGGATACAGACAAGTATCAAAGAATTATGTATAAGCAGGATACGGACGAGTATCAGAAAGATTGTGCATAAGTATGTACAAGTATTTGTATTGAGAGTGCAAAAGGACATTTTGGCTTTTATCTGCAGGGGATAAGTTTTTTTTTTGCGTATTGCTGGAGGAGTAATTTTGGTATTTGCATGTGACTGGCCCTAACCTGGATTATGATCATGCAAATGTTTGGATTTTGTCGTAATTCTCCGTATTAGATGGAATGCTACGCTCTGTTTGGGGAGGAATGATGCGAATGCTATGATTATGCAAATGAGAGAAACGATATCCGAGATCTGAAATCTTCTGGGAGAACGGATCACTAGGCGATTGTGGGGAGAAAGGATCATTGCACGATCTTTCCGGAGAACTCTGGGGGAAGAACTCTGTGGGGATCCAATGCTGGGGATGAGAGGATCTGGCAACTTGCTAAGGAAAAGTGATTTAGGCATTACTTTGGAGATCCTGCTTGGGGAGGAGAGAACTTCTGGGAAGTAACCTGTCGGAGGATCAGCTTTGTGGGGGATACTCTGAGGGGATAAAAACTCCGTGGGGGAATACTTTCACCAAGTAGTCCTTCTGATGATGTGACTTCTGGCTTGGCTTGGGGTATAGTGCCTGATATGCCCCCTGCTGTGAAAGGTTGTCTGCCTTGAGTACCTGCAAACTGTCAAACAAAGGAAACGCATAAGTGCCCTGAGGCATCCTCAACCGGATTCCGTCATAGGAGTTAGGTTCTCTTAAGAGCACATATTTCCTCAAGCATTTATTGAAAATAACTTATATGTTTTCATGCAAATGTTGTATTACGAACTTTGGACATTTTGCACACAAAACAGAAAAAGGTACAAAAAAAAGTGTGAATGAGTATTTGACTTTATTGATTTGTGTGCCCTGAATAGACGAGTATAGTGAGGAAGCTAATCACTGAAATGAGGAGATTTCTATAAAATTGAGAAAATAAAAGTATTCCATTTGGCAATGTTAAAGTTGACGCTCTAGTGAGCTTCCTTTGCTATGACCTGTATGACCTGAACGCTCTTCTTATCTTGCTTTTTGAAGAAAGTTGATTCTGACCGACACTTTGTCCTTTCGAAGCTTGCCATGTTATGTGAGTGATACAGACGAATTCAGAATGCAGTTGTTCGCTTATTCCCTGATTTTTGCGTGGATCGCCCTTTCGGCTTTTCAACCCACCGGGATACCCTTTTTTTGCCTGAGCTGTCCGATGTGGCTTTTCAACTCAGCGGGTGTACATTTATTTTTCAATTTTTCCCTTATTTTTGCTTGAGTCTTTTATTCTGTTTTTGACTCGTCGGGATGCCCTATTTTTTCCTGGACTTACATTCTGTTTTTATGTCCAGCGGGTCATTTATGCCAAGTTTTTTTTAACTGCATCTGAATTCACAGGAGACAGGAAGTCTTCACCATCCATGGTTGCGAGCATCAGTGCTCCGCCCGAGAAGACTTTAGTTATCACATAGGGACCTTCATAGTTTGGCATCCACTTGCCCCTATGGTCTGTATGAGGAGGAAGGATCCTTTTCAGTACAAGCTCTCCCACTTGATATTCCCGAGGTATGACTTTTTGATCGAAGGCTTTCTTCATCCGTTTCTGATATAACTGACCATGACAGATAGCTACTAATCTATTTTCTTCAATCAGGCTCAGTTGGTTGTAACGAGATCGGACCCATTCTGCTTCGTCCAATTTTACATCCATCATTACCCGCAAGGAGGTGAATCTGATACCGTTTCTTCGCTTTTTACTTATTCTCTTTTGCACACCGATAGAATCACAACACTCACCAAAGCAATCCTCCGCTTTGTAGGTTGGTGAATCTGATACCGATTTATTATTGGTATGCTTGCGTTTTGATCGTTTTATGTTTGATTACGAGTTGATTGTATCATGCTTATTTTGGTTGTTAGAAGCTAGATTTATAGCTCATTCTAGGCGCTAATAGGTGTTAGAATACCTTAGTTAAGTAGCAAATTCGTGATAGCATATTCATGTATGTGTTAGGGGTCCTTATAAGTAGGTTCATGACCAAAAATGCTTATTTCTTAGATTTTTTCTGCATACTGTTCAGTGTTAACCGGTTAACGCATTTAGTTAACCGCTTAACACGTTGAAATTTGCTACTGGTTTTGAACTTTAAGGCCATTAACCGGTTAACCTATACCATTAACCGTTTAACGATGTTTGAACTTAAAAATTCAGCTTGTTTTATGGCATGTTTGCATTGCATTAATTCTTTAAAGTTCATGTAGCAATAGATCATGATTTTAGGGAATTTTCAAGACCACTTTAGGTGTGCGATACCATCGTTTTGAATCGTTTCGACACGTGTTTCGTTACTTTTGCATATTTTTGCGCTTATTTGTTCATTAATTCATAAATTGCTTTATACATGTGTCGCTCCCGATAAATGGGGGAATGGCCCAAATAAAGGTACAGACGCGAACGGTCGGCGAGAGGGACAATGAGAACACACAGCCGTGAACTCACTGGAGATGAATAGAGTCGCCAGCTAGGCATTTTTATCCCGAAGGAAAGGTAATGCTGCATAAACCTAGAAAGGTATGGATAAGACGGTCGCGAACCAGAGAGACTGAGAAAGGGGGTTGGTTACAACCTGGGAAGGTATTAGCACCCAGATTGTCCGCCGTACTCGACGGGATCCACGCTTAAAAGATTTGTGTTTTAAAAGGGTAGTGTCAGTACAATTTGTGTATAAAAAAGCTGGAAAAGGATGTACAGGTGTCAGTGTAAGAGAAGTGAAGTGTATAGGAGAAGTGTCAGTGTAGGAACAAAAGTGAAATGCTCAAGATCATGAGGCTAAAAGAATAGAGCTGGAAAGAGGGGAATATACAGAGACTTTTGTTCGATAACTGTTAAGTTATGCCTACGTATCCTCTCGTGCAATGAGGAAGTCAGAACACCGTAGTTCGACCCAAAGATACTGAAAGATGAATTGACTTGTGAACTGCTTACTTGCCTATGCTCAAGTGTATGATCTGTCTGGCACAGATGCAAACTGTCTTGCATTAGACGGAAGAAACAAGTTCTCGTTTGTGAGTGAAGATGATGAGAAAAGAATCCCAGAGGAGACGATTAATGTTTGTTTTTGTATTTTCAGTCTTTTATTGCTTTTGAGAATTTGCCATAAGTTAATGAGCTTAAGTCTAAACCAAAGGGTTAGTAAACTCATCACATCCTCCCTCTGATTAGGGGTAATGAGAATACCTTAAGTGTGAAGTCAGCTTCTCACACTTAATCACCTTTGATGCAGGATTAAGATCATTAACCTACTTGTGATTATTTAGATGTTTTTGGTGTTTTTGTTTAGTGTTAAGTAATGAGATTAAGCCATAATCAAGGATTAAACAGACTCATTACACCATCCTAATAGAAGGATAATAGATGAGACTGTTTAAGCTGAGGAAAGCTCCTCAACTTAATCCATGATTATGGATTAAACTCATGACAAAACAAGCCTTTGATTAAGTGGATTTTAGTTAATGGTATGATGATGAAGTGATTTTTAGGGTTTGTAAGACAACTTGAGGGGGACTTGTCCATTAACACTAGGGTTAGTTCTTCTTAACCAATTAAGGAAGAATTAGAACCCTAATGTAAGGCCCAAGTTACAAGCTTGATGTCTTGATGATTATTAGGTGAATTGATTAAAGGATTTAAACACATTAAGGGTTTAACACTTTAGGATTAAAGTTATACACTCCATCCTAATAGAAGGATGCAGGTATAAGCTTAATCACAAAGCCTTAAAGCCTTTAGGGTTTAGTCCCTGATTATGAGATGAGAAGAGAAGACTCAATGAGACACAAAGGTAAAAGACTAAGTGGGGAGACTAATCAAAACCCTAATCATTGTCATGCTTGGTTGTTCCTAAGGTTTGTGAGGTTTAAGAAAGAAGATCTTCAATGGAACCACCAGGAAGCAGAGAAAAGGATCAGGAGAAGCAAAGCAACTTGCTTCATTCAAGAAGTCAAGTCACTTGAGGAAAGAAAGTAAGGAGGAGAAGAATGAGCAAGCTCAATCTCAAGCACATACAAAAATGCAGCAAGGAAGCATAAAAAGAGATGAAGAGAAGTTATGAGAAGTGAAGGCAAATTCACTTCTCAAAGTCACTTACCACCTGAAAGGTTAGAAAAGAAATGCAATGCAATGCAAAATGGGATGAGATGACATGATGAGAAACAAAACCAGAAGCATTTACATGATGCTAATGATGCTATGAGATGCTACAAACATGAGGCAGCACATGGAAATGATCATACAAGCTTATGAATGCAAATGGGGCAAGTTAAGAACCATGAACATATATGAAAAGTTATGAAGTGCATATGTCATACAACATGGCAAATGCAAGATGCAATGACCAAACATGCTTTCAATATGTCTTATGATGTTCAATGAATCAAAAGGAGGCATGAAATGTCATGGCAAGTCATGTTATGCAAGCAAATGCAAGATGAATGCATATGGAAGCCCAAATTAGGGTTTATGAACAATACATCAAACAAAAAACAAAATCAGAAGCAAACAACATTATAAAAAATTGAAAATGCACTCAAAGGACCCCTAATCCTATACTAACCCAATGCCCAAAGGAGAGGTTTCAACTCTTAACCAAATTCAAGTTATGATTTTCCTAAGTTTTCTAGGGTTTTAGGGTTCCTAAACAAGAAAATTATCAAACAAATGGAAAAAGAAAGATCAAATCATGGCCATTTAATCTCACAAACTACATGTTAAACACAATGCAATGCAAAAAGAACCAAGGTCCAACTCTTTAGGGTTAGGCAGAAATGATTTTTAGAAGTTAGGATCAAAATAATGCATAAAAATGATTTTAATTCAATGAAAAATTCTCAAAATGCATCAAGATCAAAAAATAAATTTGGTTTGAAGGTTGGACAATGTTTCTAAATGTCTTAAAACATTTCATGAATTTTTTGGTGATTTTTAAATACCTAAAAGTATTTTTAATAAATTAATTTTCACTAATCAATTAAAAATAAACTTTTAAATATTTAAAAAATACTTTTTTAATGCTAAAAATAAAAAATAAAAATATTTTTGTGTTTTAAAAATTAATGAAACCCTTGGTAAAAAATTTCATAATTTTTAAAGCCTTTTTGCTATTTTTAATAAATTGTACAAATTAAATGAGAAAAAATGAAAATAAAAATTAGTAAATGAAGAAGTAAGCAGATCTGATGGCTGATATTTAAACTGGAATGGAAATGGTTGACTGGCGCGTCATCCAAGGGATGAGGCTTGCCCTGATTAAATTAATTTAATTATGATTAATTAAACTAATGAAAGGGGATTAGGGCAAAATGAGTGAATCTGGGCCAGTCGTTCACGCGCCAAGTCAAAGGGGTCAACCAATCCAACGCACGAAATTCAAATGCCACTTAATGACTGGGATTAGGGCTAAGTACTTTCAGGTGACCGGAGGGGAGCTCCGGTCATCTTCTCCGGCAATGTCAAAACCCTAGATCATGATTCAGGCCACCATCCATCAAATTAAAGCCAGGGAAACGTTCCTCTACTCAAACCTCACTCAAATCATCTCTCAAACTAAATTTCTCATGCTTAAACTAAGAGAATCGAAGCCATGAAGATTCACGGGCAAAGTTTCAGAGCCCTGGTAAATCCTCATTTCTCACTCATTTTTAATTCTAAACCCATCCCCATGATCAGCAAGACATACACAACCAGATTATAACTTAAAATGCAAGCTCTGAGAAAAAATGTTCATGGCCATACCTGAGATGGAGACTCCTGTTTCTGGGCTTTCAGAGCTATTCTTTGATGCAGGCTTGCTCCACTGATTCCCCTGGTGCTAATGGTAGGCTTGGAATGAGCTTAAACAAGCTATTTTGAGAGTTCCAGTTCTGGTGTATCAGAAAATGGAGTCTGTGTGTGAGTGGTTTCAAGCTCTGTCAATGGTTGGTTCTTGCTCTCTTGAGTGTGTGTGATGCAATGGTGAAAAGAAAATGGATGTTTGATGGCTGGAGAGGGAGATTCGAAGAGAGGAAAGTTTTGGCAGGTTTTGTGGTATGCTGTGTTCTCGCTTGCTTCAATGCCCAATGCCATGCTATAACACTCCAACAATGTGTGAATAGGCTGAGGGCAGGTCAGTAGGGGTGGCTGTTCACTGTGCCAAGAGTATGGGAGTTTTTGCCAAAAAGTCAAGTTGGCTTGTACTTGCAGCATGGGTCATGGCAGCAGCAGTTTGAAGTCATGTCTTGCTTCAGCTTGAGTTGAGGAGGGCCCTTGGATGGCTGGTAGCTGACTGCAACATATGGATCACAAGCTATGCTAGCTTTTGCAACTTGCCCACTTGATGTTTCCTCATGATTTTGTGCCATATACTTGAGACATTGCTTGCTGAATTTTGTAGCATGGCACTTCTTTTTAGTCATGGCAATGTATAGAAGTCAGCTAGTGATCACATAACTTCCTAAAAAATGGTTTTGCCAAGAATCCCCTTTTGCACTTGTGATGAAAAATGGCTTAGGGATCTTTGAAAATCAAAGCAAACAATGCAAAATCCCTTGGGCCAATTCTGTTTTTGGGGTCATGTATGATCATATGATGAAGTTTTAAAGTCATTTGGAAGTCACTTGAATGCTTGACATATGAATTTGCAAATTTTCCAATTGGTGCATAACTTGAAAATTAATGATTTTTGCCAACTTTGATGAACCATAACTTTTGATCCAAAATGAATTAGGTCATGTTCTTGTACTTTTTGAAAAGGGAAAGATCTATTCTACAACTTTCATGACCAAAGTTTTTCCATTTGAAGCATTTTTGGATCAAAAAGTAAGGTTTGAAAAGTTGCTTAAAATGACAAATTCCTTAAAAGTCAACCATGCCCAAAAAAGTCAACTTTGCAAAAACTTCAAATTCTTGAATTTTGTGAACTTCAACCTTCTTTCATGATCAAATAAAGATCAAATACACTCCAAATGATGAAGATCACCCCTTGGTTGGGTCATTGGGGGCCTCAGATGCCCTGATTTTACACTGACTTGTCTGAAAAGTCAACTCTTGATCAGATGACTTCCCCATGGAATTTCTTCATGAAAATTGATATGCATACTCCCTATACCATATAGATACCAATAGAAACAAGAATGACCAAAAAATTTGGAGTTATGGCCTTTGAAACCAAAACCCTAATTTCAGGTCCTCTGTGCAGTCAAGCCTGGCTCTGCTTCCATACCAATCCCAGTTCTTGTGATTCTTTGGCATTTTTGACTTTGAGAGGATTTAAAATGATACTTGAACACATATGGACCCTTTTGAAGGGATTGGTGGCCCTTGGAGTGGCTCAAGAAGCTCTTGGATTGCTCAGATCACAAACCCTAGATGCAGATGACTTTGAATCTATGCAGTGAATCAAAATTGCCATATGAGATGGTATGATTGTGTTTATGCATATGAAGTGATCACAAGCCATGGTGTGAATGGGTGAGGGAAAATTTGGGGTGTTTACAACATGTTTCTAGGTTCAAATGCATCAATTAGCATGTAAACAATTGTTTCACATTCTTTTTTGCATCATCTTTGTGATACATGCATGCGTCTTATTTGTTTGAGTGCTTCAATGCCATGCCATGGTTCACTTGAAAACACATGATCATATATGCATATTCATTCTTGCATTTTGTTTGCATCTTTGATCACACTTCTATGCAATATCAATTCTGATTTTTGCATCAAGTTGCATGTTCATTTTGTTGATTCTTGTTGATGCATGTTCACATTACATGTTGGTGCACACTTGTTCAAAACTTAAATGCATGCTTGTTGCATATTTGTTATCTTTGTGCATTCTTTAATGAACAATTCATTGTAAATAATCAAGTCCATAATCCATATTAATCTTTAATGTTGATTCCATTTGATCATGTTTGTGATGTTTGTGAATTAAAATCATCATTGTATGCATAATTAAAATTAAGTCAAATCTGTCTTGCATTCAATAGCTGTATTTTCTTGCAGTAGCTGTAAAATGTATGTTGTTTGTTGAATTTTCACACTTTTTACACTTGTTTTGCATGCTGATTGTTAGCTGTAAAAAGTTGTTTGCATTGTGCATTACATTTCATTGCGGTTTGTGCATTTAGGTGGTGTAATAGGCTTCTGGATTTTTGCTTTTCATCCTTTTAGGTCCTTTAGACTTAGGATTGAGTCTAATTTAAGTCCTAGATCCCTTAGGAATTGTTTGGTACTTGTTTATCTCATTTCTTATTCATGTTTATCATGTTAACCCTTGTTTTGTAGGGAGGTAAAGATAAGTCTCTAAAACTTAATCTTTTTTACATTCTTTATGCTTTCAAAGTGTACGTGTGTCTTTAGCATTTTTATGTTTAACTTTTACACAACTTCATGCTAATTTCTCTTTAGGATCAACTTAACTTCATTAGGAAGTAATTTGTATTCTATTTCCTTCTTTTCTTCCCCTTTTTGCATTAGGATTAGAAAACTGCACTAACCTAGGTTCATCCATACATGATAACACTAGGATAATTAGTCATCCCTTTAGGCTTTTGCCTTTGATTCGCTTTGCTTTCTTTCTCATCTTGAAGAATAATAAAAAGCACCTAATAAAGGTTGATATTCTCGTACGACACGAGACTTTGTTGTGGGTTACTTATGCACGTCATGTTTCAGGGCGAGGTGTAAGTCATCTACCATGATGAACAAGTCTTAATATGAGAAGGTTCACAAACAATAAACATAAAACACTTCTCTAAAAGACAAAACAACAAAGAAGAATCATCTTTTACTGAGGGAATTCTTTTCTCACCTCACTCACTCTCAACGCGAACTTGCAACGATTTTTCTCATTTGCAAGACGGTAATGCACTCGTTCCAGACGAGCCTACAACACATGAGCATAGATATACGCAGTTCAACTCTAAAATGAAAACTCATAAATATTTTTCGCCTTAGTTAGGAGAACTATGTCAACTCTGATCCTCATATTCCCGATGAGGTACGTAGGCAGCGGGGTAGGACCCGTTCGAGCTCACTCTTTATTTTCCCTACATTTTCCCCTTTCTTTTATGATCCCTTTTTCTAGTTCCCTTTCTCATTCCAGTTCCAGTTAGCAGTTCATTTTTTCAGCAGCAGCTTTATTTTTTCACCCTTTGAAACAGACGAATAAGAGTGGATCCCATCGAGTACGGCGGATGGTCTGCGGTGCTAATACCTTCTCAGGTTGTAATTGACTCCCGAACTCAGATCTTTGGTTCACAAGACCTTGTCCTTTCCTTCTTCCTCAGGTTTGTGCAACATTACCTTTCCAATTCCTTTGGGATAAAAATGCCTGGTTGACGACTCTGAAGTTTCCGCGCCACTTTCGCGTTTGTACTAGGATGAAAATCCCGGGAGCGACAAGTTGGAAACAAGTGTTCTAAGCTTGTTTGGAGGAACCAAATGATGTCTGAGTATAATGTCACATAGAATGTCAGGACATTATACTATGACAATCTCAGTGCAGTCAATGTGAGAATATGTCTTTATGAGGACTTATGGAAATTAGTGACATGTGGGAACATCCTTAAGGACATTGTGTATTTTCAAGAATCAATTTTAATGTACTTTAAGTGGACGCTCAGAATATTTGATTTCATTATCAATTCATTTATTCAATTTTTTTATTCAAATGCCCATTACTCCTTAACGAATACTCCACTACACCATACCGCGTATCTGTTCTCCCATCCTCTACTCAAAATTTGTATGATCACTTTTTTTGCGAGTTTTAATAAACCTAAAAATGTCTCAACAATCATCTGTGTCTCCTTCAAAGAAATCATCATCAAAGCCTGAGTCTAGGGTTCATCATCTTTCCGAAGATGTTCCGGATGTAGCTCCTTTGAACATGGTCGTCCCTAATGCAACTAGGGTTTCTAAACAAAGAACACGAAATGTGCATAGACCAAAGGATTCTTCTGCATGTTCATCCTCTGGCTCTAAGAAAGGCTCTGTTTTTTTTGCAAATGAAGCCACTAAAGAACTCATCACAAGAATCCTGGCTGAAAATCATGACCTTGCTAGAGTCATTGTTCAATTGGCAGATCTTCCTGCATCTCAGGATAACCAAAAGAATCCAAACTCTTGACTAAGTGATGAGACAATCAATGAAAATTATGTGGTTTATGATATTGAAGGTGGTACCAAGGATGCTGAATAGAATGTTGTAACACCTAAGGATCAAGCTATTCAATCTGATGGTGGGGTTACTCACAAATATGATAATGCTGCCGAAGAGGCTGGTGGTTTTCCTGAGGCTGAAAATAACAAAGATGATATTCCCGAAGAGGTGATTGACCTGGATGACATATCTGACAATGAACTCATTACCAACATAAATCCAAGTGTAGCTAAAAGGTTGATTTCAAGGAAAGGGAATAGTATTGTTGATAAAAGTTCTCCACAGAGCAAGCCTGTGTCCAGGAAAGACAATCCTAAGGACACCTCCAAAATTACTGTTGTTGGTCCCTCTAAAGGTTGGAGTAAGGTGATTACCAAGAAGAGAAAGGCTAGAGTTGTTTCTGAAACTGATACTGATGTTGAAAGTGATGTCCTAGACATCAAACCAAGGAAGAAACCAGCTTCCAGCAAGCTTGCCTATAGGGTGCTTGATGCACCTCTGGATAACATTTCCTTCATTGTATCAATAGTGGAAGCAAATGGAAATTTGTGTATCAAAGAAGGCTAGCATTGGAAAGGGAGATTGATGATTCTGTTTTTAGATGCTCTGAAATTATAGACCTGATCTACTATGTAGGCTTGTTTAAAACAGTTGCCAGATTCTCACAGTGCTATGGGACTCTGGTGAAGGAATTTATTGTGAACCTATTGAAGAATATGCTGATGGGAAGTCAAAGGACTTCAGAAAAGTGTATGTAAGAGGTAAGTGTATTAATTTTCCCCCCACTATGATTAATACTTACCTAGGCAAATATGCTTCTAGTTATCCTGAATTAGAAGTCACTGACAATCAAATCTGCAAAAATCTTACTGCTGACCAAGTTAAACACTAGCCTAGAAAGGGAAAGCTTTCAACCAACATGCTTAGTGTTAATTATGCTAGGTTGAATAGGATAGGGGAAACTAATTAGGTTCCAACAAACTACACCTCAAACATTGCTACTGGTTTAGGGAGATTTATTTATGTTGTAAGTACCAAAATAAAATTTGATTATGGTACTTATATATTTGAACAAACCATGAAGAATGCTAGTACTTTGGCTGTGAAGTTACCTATTTCCTTTCATTCCCTTATCTGTGGGATTATTCTGAATCAGTATCCTGCTATCTTGACTGATTCTGACACGACTTGCAAAAGGGAGAGTGCTCTCTCTTTCCATTATAAGCTGTTTCAGGGATCTCATGTCCCTGACATTGCTGTGACATCCAATGCAACATCTACAAGCAGCAAGCCTCTTAACAAAAGTTCAATCATTGCTGAGCTCAAAGAAGCTTGTAAGGAGCTAGATATAAGAAAGGTAAAATTTGAGAAAATGATTGAGATGTTGGAGAAAGAGGAGAACACTCATGGAGAGCAGGCTAGAGAAGAAGTTGAAGGTGATTCTGATGGAAGTTCAGATAGAGAGGGAGAAGAGGATGTTGGATCTGGTTCTGATTAATTCCTTGTGGAGGGCTGCTGGTTCTGTTTGTTGAAGTTTTTTTTTGTTTTTTTGTGTATGATTCCTAGCCCTTGAAGGATCCTATGAATTGTTTTTGGATTTCTGGTGTTGTATTTGTTGGGTTTCTGCTATACCCAAGATTTCTGCTCTTCATGGGCTTGTGTTTCTAACTGTTTCTTTAGCTCTATGATTATGTCTTTGTTTGGCTCAATTTCTGGATAAAAGGAGGAGTAATTATATATAGCTAGATGATATATGTTCTGATGGTATACTATTTATTTTAGTATAGTCATACTGTTTGCTGCAGGGCTTAACAGGTTGATGGGGAGATGAAATCTCTCAGCTGTTTGGAATGTTTTCTATTGTTGTGCTGTACTCTGATACAATTTTTGTTTGAGGGGGAAAATGTCTATCTCTCTGCCGTGTGTGCATGTGTTCTTCTGCTGTTGTGTTGGTCATTGCTGGATAATGCTGTTATGATAATGCTTAAATTGTTTTAGCCAAATTTTTTCCAAAGGTGGAGTTTGTAGATGGTTTAGATTGGCTATATTTTATGGTAAAACATATTTCTATTTCTGGATGTCATATATAATTTTATGACATGACATTTAAGCATTATGCAGGTGTGAAGATTTTTTTTATGCAGCTGTTATATCAGGATGTCAAGACTGATGCCATGACATCTCTGACTAGGCCTGAAGACCTAGATGAATCCTTATTTGAGGCGCGCTTTTTGCTGTCATTAATCTTGTGATTTATTGTGTTTATTTAGCACGGTGTTTTAGAAGGAAAGGATTCAGCTTGGAGTTATTTTTTAGCTGAACATTTTATGCTTCTATTTTTGTTCCTTTATTTAAGGAAATATCATATTTGGTTTTTGCAAGTTCAGCAGGCCAATGCCCATTCAAGATTCTATTTGGAGGTTGCATTACCCTAGATTTGATGACGTGGAAAATAAGGATTGGAGCTTTCATCATTTCCGTGTGTGTGTGTGTGCTTAGTTTTCTTGTTAGCCAAACAATTGTCATGTTGATGATTGTTTTGGACTAGGTGTCTCGAGTTGTAATTTGTCCACTCAAATATTTTAAGCAATAGTGTTTGTACTTGACTGAAGCTTTGAAACAAGGTCAATGCTTGTTTCTTGAAGTGTGTCTTCATATTTTTTAAATTGTTTGTTTGATATCACTGTTGTGATTGAGGGGGAGTGATAAGGGTCTCATATCTAGGAGTTCCTAGGTAGAACTTGCATTGGATAGTGATTAAGTGAGAAGATTGCAAACTGGGTTGTTTGTTGTGGATCTTTGAATTAATACTACTGATAGTGGAGTTTGTTCCTGGCTTGGTAGCCCCCAGAGTAGACGTGTTTACACCGAACTGGGTTAACAATTCCCTGTATTATTTAATTTTGTTTTCTTTATTTACAATGTGTTTTTAATCTTGTAAGATATTAGTGTTGTGACATTGTATTCGACATCTTATATCTGTAGCCATAATTTCAAAGAGGGAAAACGTGTGAGAGAGAAAAAATATTTTTCAAACCCAAATTCTCATATAGGAAAGGATTTGGGGATGCCACTTGGCAAAAGGAATGATTTTGATTGGGAAATACAATTGGATTTTGTCAATTAAAATAAAGAGTATGATTTAGTGTAAATAATTTTAATTGAAAAGAGTATTTTAGGGAGAATGATGGTATACTCTAATAATGGGTAGATAGTTGCCAATGTAGAATATTAAAGCCAATAAAGAGCCAACCAAGAGAGAAATAAAAGCCGCCAAAGAACTACGTTGCATTAAAAATAAACCCAATAGTTGTAATGTCTGTGAGTAATGGCTCTGCAACCAAACTCTTGTTTATTTTCAATGTTATGTTTCCAAGTCTAATATTCAACATACTTTGTTAATGTATCCTAGATCATATTAATACAAATCAATTTGGAAAGAGTAATGTTGTCATCACCATAAATCATATTAATATAATATTAGTGTTTATAAAGCTTAACAATGCATAACATGATATCTTCTTGGGTGTTTGAGATATGTTATTATGATATGGGCTTAAGGGGGTTCATAAATCTTGACAACATTTTAATTAATTAATTTCTAAATAGTTAATTAAAATAATTAATTTGTTAGTTATAATATACAAATATTAATTAATATTTATATTAATAAATCATTTTCAAATAAGTTTCTAAAATTAAATTAATCAATTAATTAAAAAATATAAAATAATTAATAATCATAGTCATCATGCCAACTCATCAAAAACAATTATTTTTTGCCCCAATCATCATTGCTCCGTATACAAAATTGGAGGGAACCATCAAAATCCCAAATGATATAAAGTTAGAGACCAAAAAATTGTTTTTAAAATGGAGGGACTAAAAATTAAAAAATATCAAAGTAGGGGGCCCAAAAGTGCATTTAAGCCAAAGTGTATTATTGATCCAAATATTCTAATAAACAATGTTATTTTTATAAACGGGAAAAACTGTATAGTTGATACAAATATTTTTATAAGCGGGAAAATGTGTATTGTCGATATAAATATTTTTATAAACGAGAAAAAAATATATTGTTGGTAGAAATATTTGTATAAACGGGAAGAGTGTATCGTTAATATAAATATTTGTATAAACAGAAAAAAGTTTAATGTTGATACAAATATTTTTATAAACGGAAATAAGTATATTGTTTATATAAATATTCTTATAAACGTGAAAGAATCTATTGTTGATACAAATATTTCTATAAACGATAAAAATGTAATGTTGATAGAAGTTTACTATTGTTTCAAATATTTTTATAAATGTTGTTAAAAACATATTAATGTTTATATATAGAAAAAAGTCTATTATTGACCCAAAGGATATTATTTTTTCGCCTATAAATTTTTTTGTACACCAATTTCGATAAAACAATTATTTTTTATATCTAAAAAAAATGTGTGTATCAGACCAGAACCTGTGCGAACGCACTGATTTTTTTTACTAGTTTCTAAAAATGTAAAATCTAGATTTTGCAAGTTAACATTTAATTTAATTTCCATGTTTCAACCTTTTACTTCTGATGCTTCATCCAAAATACTTGTATCTAAGAACTATCTACTGGATATATTTCATCATTTAATAGCCAAAAATATTGATAGTTTTCTTGTAGTGAAATATTGATGCAATTATTAGTGGAAATTTCTTATCCCATTCAATGGGGGTGGAAAAACATCCTCTGGAAAATCCAAAATGTTTTTCAGATTCCAGGGATGTATCTCCGGATGCACCATGCCTTAAATCAAAATGTTAAATGATTCGGAGATATATTTTCGAAATATTTTAACACATATCCCATGCATACCTCACTGAAAGGAATTTTATACATTTATTGATTCAGAGATGCATCTCTGTTTAAGGTTTACTGATATGCATCTCCGTACCCTATCAGAATAATGTTGATTATGTTTGTTTTATGGTTTACTTAGACCCATCAGGGAAGATAGATATATAAATGTCTCTTTGCGTAATCTCCATTATGCGACATCATCTAGGCAATATATCATGAGCATTATTTGACTGTGCATGCTCGTCCTCTAGTATCTCTTGATAAGTTAACATCGGCGTATCTATTGGAGCACCTAACACCATATACAAATATGAAACCCTAAAGAACCACCTGATGTACCCGTCGATGTAGCTCCAGGTTTAACACCCCAAATTTGCCCTCTCTTTTTTCATATCATATAGCATAGCATAAATCATATATGTCTTAGCATTTGACATAGAGAGATGAGGCATAACATTCATAGTTACAAGCATAGGGCATGTGATCAGTCATCCTGCAAGTTATGATTTTCCAAAGCCAAGATAAGAGATAAGTGGTATTGCAAGAAGCCTACAAGGGATTCTCACATCCTACTCAAGCTCAAACTTGTCCTCAAAGCCCTAGAAGAGAGAAATTTCATCAGGAGTTCAACAATGCAACATTCTCCTATATAGGGTTTTTCCTCGGATCAAGATTTTCTAATAGATTTGACAATTCTTGTGGTCCAAGGCTTCTATATGGAATATAGGGCTTATGGATGAAGTTTGGTTCATAAATTCATTGAGGAAGTCAGGTAATCATCCAGTTGCTTGTGCATGAAGAAAGAAGTCAATTGTGCCAAACAAAAGTCAACCAGTGAATTTTTGGGGTTTCAATCTTGTTCATCAACTTCATGAGGCCATATTTGATCAAAGAATATCTTGGATGATCTCAAATGTCAAAAATCAAGAGTGTGCAAAAGTTGCTAAAATTGGAATTTCTCAAGTTAGGAGTTTTTATTTTTGGAAGTATTTGCCCTAATCTTCAACCTATCATTTCATGATAAAAAAAGATCCAAATGAATTGTTTCCCAACATGAAAGTTGTAGATATTGATTTTCCCTTTCCAAAAAGTCCTATAACACCTTCATAGCATTTTTAGAACTCAAGATGTGAATTTTTGAAGTTTGAGGCAATTTTAGGTTTTTTTTGGTGCACTTGTCATTATCCTATTGGTCAATTATTTTGATTATTTTTATGTCACACTTCTTGACATTGTTCTTATACATTTTTGATGTCTATTACACTTGGTTTGCGTGACCAATTTATGTGTATGGATTACTTGTATTTGTTTTCATTTCAATGGAAAAATTAGAAAGAAATAGTACTTAAAGTGATGATATAAAAGTGGTGGTACATGCATGTGATGATACACCAACATGCACACATAATGTACGCCCTTTCTCTCTCACTTTTGTGGCAAACATCACACTTTTGGCCACTCCTTTGATCACACCTTATGCACCAAATGAAGAAAGGATATCACGTGTGAAAAATTTCCATGCACCCTTATCATCAGCCAATCATCATCACTAATCTCATATTGTTTTCATCATTAAACATCCAAGTGACACCATATCAGGCTCACCATAACCAGCTTATGCACTCATGCATAAGATCATTTTCAAAACCAAGTGAAAGTTATGAAAGGGAGAGAGCACGCAGGTTCTGATTTTGAGTGTAACAAACTTTGCAATCCACACCAACAATTGAACCTCACACCCTGCATGTATAAAGCATTGCTCATGAATTTTAGTGCGGATACATCATTCTTGCACACACAAAACCTCTCTCTCTCAATTTTGCTCTCGATTCCTTCACTTTCAAAGCAAACTCAGATCTGTGTTTTGGCCTTTAATCACTGCATCTTTCATCTCTGAAGAAAAACAATCTCACCCTCCATTCACATCATCATCAACCTCTTCATTTTCCTGGGAATTTAGTGGAGTTGTTGATCATTTGAAGATCAACAACACTTTTAGATCTTCCATATTTTGCTCATTTTCAAAGCTGCAAGCCTTTATTTGGCTCAAAGAAGATCAAAGGAGGCACAAGGAAGCTCTTACACTCTCTGGTTTTTTGAAGATCTCAAGGAAAGCTCTCATCAGGTTTGAATCCTTCACTTTGTTTTGCTTCAGTTTGGACCTATTTCCACTTGTTTCATGTTGCGGATGCTTGATATGTGATGCTTGAGGTGAATGGAAGCTTTGTAGTGCTTTAATTTTGATTTTGCAATTTTGTGATCTGACTTTCATGGCTTCGATTCTCTGTGAATTTTGAGTGTTTGTGAAATATATTTGCATATATGATATCCTTGTGACCTAAGCTTTTTGTTGATGTGTTGTTTTGTTGATTATTGGAAATTTTCGTGTTGAGCTCACCTGAGGTTGGCCGGAGAAGACGATCGGAGCTTCTCCGTCCAATGACTACTGTTTGATTGCCAAGTTTGAATGTGATCCATTGATCTTGTGTGATCTGAAGGCTGCAACATTGCCACATCAATTAATGAAGCACATGACGTGCTTGTGCTTTATGTTTTCAGTTAACGTGTTTGTGTGCGTGGATACATGATTACTTGTATGGACTTCAATCTTGATCATTGATTGTGTGAACTTGTGTGTATGACTTTTAATCTGATGCGTTGTTTTGTGTTATTTTTTAAAATTAATGTGAATCATTGGATCTGTGTATTTTCCTGGTTGACTTGATCTGAGCCTTTAATTGTGTTGACTGTAGGATGTGATTACCTTGTTAAAATTGATTCTAGACCATTGGATTTTCATAATGTTGACTGGTTGATTGATTTCTTTGCGATGCACCTTGGGCTTTATTGCTATCAACACCCTCATTCTGAGCCCAGTTTCAAATTGAACGTATTTGGGCTACTCTTGGCACCCCCTGGCCTTTTCCTTTTCCTTTTATTGTTATTTCTTTTGTTTTCTAATTTTAATTTTAACTCATTAAAACTAGTTTTCTTATTCCAAAAATTCCAAAAATATTCATGAACATAATTTTAAGTTTTCTTTAATTTTCTCAATTTTTAATTTCCCTTTATTTTTTATTTCTGAATTAATTTCTCAATTAATTTCTTGTTATTTGTTTCCTTCCATGAACACTCTAGCTTGTTTATTTTCTAATTTGAATTTCATGATAGATATGCTTTTGATTCTTTTTGCTATGTGTTTCTAACATGTTGAGGTACTTTGATTATTTTTATCTTGATATTTAGGCTTTGTTTGAATGACTTTTGGGTTGTTGCTTCTTACTTAAGTTAGTGAAACCCTAATTCCACTTTGATCAATTGTTTGATGATATTTGCTTATGATTCTTGACTTGTATTTTTGGTATGATGTTTATACATGTTTGAATTACTTTTTTGTTTAATTCCTTAATTTTTGAAGCATGTTTACCATTTGTTTGAGGTTTGATCTTAAGTTTCCCTATTTGTGGATGTTTTTTTGAGCTATGCTTGGTTGCTTGATTAGGAAGGCACTTGTGCCATCACTTAGGATTTTGTTTGGTGCTTGATAACATGTTATATGATCTCTGGTTGTGATACATGAGGTTTTTGTTTGCTTTGCTTTGTGTTTACTTTGTGCACTAAGTTACTTACTTCACAAGTATGAACATGTTCCATTTCACTTCATATCTTCTTCCATATTCTTCCATGATTGATGATTGTATCTATATGCTTGATTGGTGATTGAATCCATGTTTAGGCACATGTTTAGGGCTTGTTTCACTTCTGACTTTGATTTGTTTTATGGAACTTTGACTTGTTTACTTCACTTGTTCTTTCCTTTCCATCTTGTTGTTTCTTTGGTGCTTTGCCTAGCATCTTTTGGGGCTTCTCCCATTTCTTTTTGATTGAACTAGTATGACTAACATTAAAGGCCTTTTGTGACCATTAGGTTCTGACTTTGTTTGTTTGTGTTGCTTAGAGCTTGATTCTTCCATGATTGTACTTGTTTGAACTTCACTTAGGCCTACGTGAATACTTCTAACTTTTCAAGGGGTTTATGGTAAGTGATGTGTATGGGAGGGCATCCCATATACAACTTATTCTTTCACTTATTTTACACTTTCTTACTTGTGACTATGATGAGCTTAGGCCATCAATGTCTAATTTCTTCCTCATCCCCCTTTAGGATCAACTTAACTTCTTTTGAGAAGTAAGTTGAATCCTTTTGTTTTCTTTTGTTTTCTTCTTTCTTTCCTTTTCTTCTTTCCTTCTTCTTCATTAGGATATACTTAATACCATACTAACCTAGGACTTCTATGCATGATAACATTAGGATTTGTTAGTCCCCCTTTAGTTCTTTTACCTTTAAGATCCTTTAGTTCTTTCTCCTTCTCATCTTCAAACATAAAAACTTAAAAAACACACTTAATAATAAGTGAAGTAGTCTTATGTGTAGGGACTTATTCCATAGAGCACTTGTATTCACCCCATCTTGGTGGTGGTACAAGCTTGTTTATTATGATGTACAAGTCTAATCATGAGACTATTTTCACAAACAAAAACAACAAAAAACACTTCTTTAAAAGACACTGAACAAAGAATAACCGTCACTCCCTCAGGACTTCTTTTCTTGTCACCCTCACTCTTAACGTAAGAACTTGCTCCTACTTATCTCTTTTGCAAGACAGTAACGCACTCGTTCTAGACGAGCCTGCAACACCTGAGCATTGACATAAGCAGTTCAAGCTTTTAAAGATTAATTCTGGTCAAAAGTAAATAGAGACTAGGAAGTTTTGTTGGTTTTTTAGACTTAGTGAAATTAATAGTTCTTAAGACGTTTACCTTACGCAGACGAATAAGGTGTATTTGGATAAGATCAGATAGTTGTTCAAGGACACGTGGGAGCCTATCGAAGGCGAGGCCTGCATGAGAAACAAGACATGTCATGCTTTGTTTAGTCGACCATTGCAGATGGTTAATCTGGGATTAGTATATAAGCGGCGCTTACTTTGAGTTTTAGGGGTCCACATTTGTACACAATTCTATAAAACTTTAAATATATATATATATATATATATATATATATATATATATATATATATATTTGTGTGTGTGTGTGTGTGTGAGAGAGAGAGAGAGATATTCAAGAATGTACGTATATGCATTCAACTTTTACAAGTTAAAGCCTTTATTTTAGTCATTTACTTTTCAGTCGTTTTCTTTAAGTTTTCCTTGCACTTTGATTTTATAATTCATTTTAATCATTATTTTCAATTTCCATTATATTTTGACTTTATGTCAAATTTGCTTAGAACACACGATTCACACAAATATGTCTTGGGATCTTTTCGAGTTTAACTCCTCAACTAAAATAAAATTATTTTTTGTTTACTGAATTTCACAGTAAACAAATTGGCACACATGGTGGGACCCTTTTTGTGTGAATTTATACATTTTTCTTTTGAAATTTTTTTTGCAAATTATTTCGGTTAAGAAACTTCTCAAAGTGTGAGTGTGCATGAGATTGAGAAGTGGTAAGATAACCAAAAATGAAGTTAGAAAATAAATGAGGAAATACGTTAGGTGAATGGTGATTTCTAGAAACAACAATAATGGAGAACAACCATCTAATAACATGAGAACATGTACAATCACTACAAGTTTGACTTAGCCAATTGCCTCTATTGCTAGCACGACAACCATAACATCAACTATGGTTTTTCCATCAACTGCATAGGAAGGGACAATTTTCTCTCCTTCAATAACACTTAGTCACCTAGTGACTCCCAAATCGACTATGGAAATGAATTTTAGACCTTTTGCCACAAGTTTCGCAATGCATATGCATGGGCGTGAACAATCTATTGAGACAAGTTTGGTTCATACCATATATCCTCAAAAAGGTTTTGATGATAAAAAAGTATTTGAAAATAATTAGGATCTCTAATTAGCTTGTTTCTATGTGCAAACTTGTATTTACTTGATAAGCTTAGTTTTGGCATGGAAATGACTTTAGTTTAGTTCTGATCAGTCTCTTTGGAAGCGTCTGATCAGAGTGCCGTAACTAGTACCTTCAAGACTAAATGCGTGATATTTCTACTTATGATACTAAGTAGTGTCAACTCAGTCTTGCGAACACGGGATTCGAGATTTATTGACATTATCTTCTCTAGTTCGTGTTGTACTTGAATCATTGATAAAACCTCTAGACAATGATCATGTTTAGTGGATAACTCAGTGTCTGAAAGTTCCAACAATTTCTTTATTGGAAAAGAAGATTTAGTAGAAGATTGGATCTAATTATAGCTGCTGTGAAGGCTCCAACGACTATATTTCTTCTATTATGAAAGGAGTAGAAGATTTGAAGATCAACTCAAGAAAAAAAGCTGAAACTACCACTGAGATATACACACATTGATATCAGAAGATAAATCTGCTTAGAGAGTTCTTATTTCTGTAGCTTAAGAATTTTTGTAATAATGTATTGTATTGTTTTTGAACACCTTTGATTTTTATCAAGTGTTGTTGTAAGTTATTCCTTCTCTAAATAGTCAGTTTAAATTTAAAGTCTCTTGATATAGGCTTGAGAAAAGGTTAAGTCTTGTACATATGGTCTGAGCAAGGTGAAAGTATTAGACACAAGCTCAAAGCACATGAAGTCTAGATCAAGAGCTGAGCAGGTTAAGTCTTAGACACAAGCTCTAAGAAAGGGGAAAGTATTGCATAAGTGGTCTAAGCAGGAAGACTTGATCAGGAGCTGGTTGAGTAGGGTAAAGTATTAGGCACAAGCTCTAAGCAAAGAAAAGTCTTATACAAGTGTATATAAGCAAGTGTAATCTAGTTGATTATATTGGAAAATGTCTTTAGTGGAAAGGGGACTAGAGTACTCTCAGTTGGAGAGGAACCATGATAACTACTGTGTGTTCATTGCATTCTTACTTTACTCATGTTTCTATTTCCGCTGCACCTACTAATTAAATTCTGAATATCGTTTTAGAATATGAACTCTGGTCTAAAAGTAAAATCTACTTTTGCAAACACAATTTAACCCACCTTCTTGTGTGTTTTTCTCACCTTCAGTTGGCATCATAGTAAGGTCTGTGTGTAACACCTAAAAGTGGTACAATCAAAGATCCAACGAGAAAAACATGGATACTGGGATAACTGATCCTAGTACCCCAAGGGTGATTCCCTATGATTACAATAGTTCTGATAAAAATCATTGCACTGCTAAACCTCCTGTATTAATTGGTGACTCCACCGAGTTTGAATGGTAAAAAAGAAAGATGTATATGTATATCATTAGACTTAATGATGAGCTATAGGATATTCTTGAAGATGGAATTGACATTACTATAGATAGTGTTGGTATGGTTGTTGACAGAAAAACTCTGACTCTTGCTCAAAAGAAAGTTTACAGAAAACATCATAGAGTTAGAGGGATTCTGGTTGACGCACTTCCACATGCTGAGTATATGAAAATCATTGATAAGTACTCTACAAAGACTATATTTAAATTTATGTGTTCCATATATCAATTAAATCAACAAGTCAAAGAAGCTAAACCTTGCTTATTAATACAAAAGTACGCAATGTTCAAAATGAAGGAAGATGGGGATATTGAAACCATGTTTTCCAGGTTTTAAATTCTTGTCTATGATCTTAGAGTACTGAACAAGAGATACTTTACAGCTGACCATGTGAAGAAGATTCTAAGAAGTCTCCCTCAAAAGTTTAGACTAAAGTAGCAGCTATTCAGGAAGCCAAAGACTTGAATATGTTGTCTCTTGAAATTCTAATCAACAATATTCAAAGTCACGAAATGGAACTTGATGGAGATAAGACTCCAAAGGAATTTAAGTCTCTCGCTCTAAAGTCTGCTCTTGAAAAATCTGGTGACAAGTCCAAAAGATCTTATAAGAACAATGAAGTTGATGAAATTTCTGAAGAAGAATTTGAGGATGAAGACATGGCCTGATTCATCAGAGGTATCCAAAATATGGCAAGGAGAAACATGAAATTTCCTAGGAGCAACAAAAGGTTCAACCTTAAATAAGAAGACAAGATCTGTTACAAATATAACAAGCCTGGTTACTTCAAAAGTGATTGTCCTGATCTTCTGAATGAAATCCAGAAGAAATAAAGCTATCAAAAAGATAATTTCGGAAATAGGTTCAAGAATAACTTCATGGAAATATGGGAGGAATTGGAAAAAGAATAAGATGATTCAAATCTTGCATTGATGGCACACTCATTTGATGAAGGACTTCTTTCTGAACCAGCAAATGATGAAGAGGTATTTCTATACTCAAACCTTATTTCTTGTGCTAACAATTCTTAAACCTTTGCAAGCATAAAGCTGGTCATATTAAAATTTTGAAAAAAGATAATTCCATTATGAAATAAGAATTAAATACATCTCAAAATGTATGTTCATCATTTGCTTAGCATGATCAAGCTATTCATAAATTCATCACATCTGAAATTGATCGTACCAAACTTTCATCTATTCTTTATGGAGTTGGAAAATTTGATTAAGAAAGCTTGGGAAATGAGGAAGGATGCCCTAGTCCTAATGACTCATTAAAAGTAATTCAAAACTCATGTTCTTCTAGTATTTCACAAACAGTGCTGAGCAATTATTTTGCTCCTGCTGCCAGTACCCGAAATGGTAGGAATTTAACCGAATCTATTGATCAGAAACTGAAAGGTATTGCTATATCAGATCCTGATATTTCAGATGTTCTAGTAGATTCAGTATCCAACGTTTCTGAATCAATGGTTAAGACTAATTCTAAAACCAAGGTTAACTCCAATCAAAATCATTGGACACAACCCATTAGGAGTGAAACAAAAACCTCTTACAAGGAAAAAGGAAATAATAGAAGAAGACCTATTAAAACTAACCATAAAGGACCCATATGTATATGGGTACCTAAATCTCAATTTCTCTTTTCCGCAGATATGCCAAAAGGAAAGGATGGAAAGCCAGTCTTGGTTCTTGGACAATGTTTGCTCACAACATATGACAAGAGAAAGGCGCATGTTCCAAATCCTGAATCTGAAAGAGGAAGGAAATGTAGAATTTGGAGGAGGTCATAAGGAAAGGATCATCTGGACATGTACCATAGGTAACTCTCAAACTATCATCAACAAGGTATGGCTGGTAGATGACCTTAAACATAATCTATTTAGTATTAGTAAGTTGTGTGAAGTTGTGTTCAACGAGGACTTCAGTTCTGTTATCAATTCTGACAAAACTATAGTATTCAAAGGGGAAAGGAAATGGAATTTTTATAAAATCAATCTTTATGAGTTGACTGATCAGAAGTTTGTTTGTCTGATGACAATGAGTGATAAAAAATGGATCTATCATAAAAGGTTAGGTCATGCTAACTACAGATTAATCTCTAAACTTTGCAAGTTAAAACTTGTAAAAGGGCTGCCAAACATTGATTATCACTCAAATGCTCTTTATGGAGCATGTCAGGTTGGAAAGATTGTGAAAAATTATTTTAAAAATAAAAACATTGTCTCTTCCTTTAGACCCTTGGAATTGCTTCACATTGATTTATTTGGTCTTATTGGGACTGCTTCAATCAATGGGAAGAAATATGGTTTGGTCATTATTGATGTCTTCAGCAGATTGACATAGGTGAAATTCCTTAGATCCAAAGATGAATCATATGATGTATTTAACATCTTCTATACTCAAGTACAATCATAGATGGAATTGAAAATTATAAAGGTTAGAAGTGATAATGGATGTGAGTTTGAAAATGAACCATTTGAGCTCTTCTTTGAAATACATGGTATTGTCCATGAGTTCTCTTCTCCCAGAACTCCACATCAAAATGGGGTTGTTGAGAGAAATAACAAAACTTTGCAGGAAATGGCAAAAACAATGATTCATGAAGACAAACTTCCTAAACACTTTTGGGCAGAAGCTGTTAATACTACATGTTATATACATAACAAAATCTATATTAGACTAATTCTGGATAAACATCATATGAGTTATTTAAGGGTAGAAGACATAATATTTCTTATTTTCATCAATTCAGATGTACTTGTTACATTCTGAATAACAAGGTCTACCTAAAGAAATTTTATGTAAAAGCTCAGAAGGGTATATTCTTAGGATACTCTGACCACTCTAAAGCATACAAAGTGCATAACTTTGAAACCAAAGAGGTTTAAGAGTCTATGCATTTAAATTTGATGACAGAGTACCTGACTATGACAAGTCAGAGTCGTTGGCCCAATTTGATAATTTTACAAGCATCTAGAATTTAGAGGAACAACTTATTATTTTTGTCCCTAAAGAAAAAGATATAACTAATGATGGATCAGATACTATCACTATATCATAAGATCTACTAGAAGAGGTGGATATTTAAGAGACCTAAATTGTTCCACCTATAACTGATTCAGTGATTGTTCAAACTAGTAGTGAAGCCTCAATCTAACCTAAGAAATCTTTTAAGTATAAAGCATCTCATCTAGAGAAGAAAATAATTGGTAATAAGGACGAGCCTTTGAAGACCATACATGCCTTCAGAAATGATCATTCAATGCTTGGACTTATTTCTCTGATAGAACCTTCTTTTGTTGATGATACCTTAATTGAAAATGGTTGGGTTATGGCTATGTAAGAGGAACTAAATCAGTTTCAAAGGAATGATGCGTGGGATCTTGTTCCAAGACCACAAAAGAAAAACATCATTGGAACTAAGTGGGTTTTCAGAAATAAACTTAATGAATCTAGTGAAGTCGTTAGAAATAAAGCTAGACTTGTGGCTCAAGGCTATAGTTAGCATAAGGGAATATACTTCTTTGAAACTTTTTATCTTGTAGCAAGGTTAGAAGCCATAAGACTAGTTCTCTCTTATGCCATCAACCATTACATTACTATATATCAGATGGATGTGAAAAGTGCTTTTTCGAATGGAGTGATTAATTAAGAAGTGTATGTCAAACAACCTCCTGGATTTGTTGACCCAAAACATCCAAACTTTGTCTGTAAGCTTAAGAAACCACTCTATGGTCTTAAACAAGCTCCAAGAGCTTGATATGAAAGACTAAGTAATTATCTGCTAGAAAATGGTTTTGTAAAAGGCAAAGTTGACACTACACTTTTCAGGAAATCTCTTGAAGAAGAAATATTGATCATTCAAATTTACGTTGATGACTTAATCTTTGGTTCCACTAATGCATTTCGTTGTCAAGAATTCTCTAAAACCATGCAGGCTGAATTTGAGATGAGAATGATGGGTGATTTAAAGTACTTTCTAGGGATTCAGATAAATCAGAAGCCTGAAGGTATCTACATTCATAAGTCAAAATATAAAAGAGAGCTTTTGAAAAATTTCTATCTTGATGATTGCAAAGTCAAGGCAACTCCTATTCATCTTACTTGCAATTTGAGTAATGAAGAATGTAGTTCTAAAGTGGATTCAACAAAATATCGAGGTATGATAAGTTCCTTACTCTATCTCACTACTTCTTGACCTAATATCTTATTCAATGTATTTTTGTGTACAAGGTTCCAATTAGATCCTAGAAAAACTCATTTAACTGTTGTTAAGAGAATTTTTAGGTATCTGAAAGGAACAATGAATCTTGGACTTCTATATAAGAAATCCATTGACTACAAACTAATTGGATTTTGTGATGATAACTATGATGGGGATAGAATTAAAAGAAAGTCCACTAGTGGATCCTGCTAATTCATAGGTGAAAACCTTATCTCTTGGGGTAGTAAAAGACAAGTAACTTTTACCTTGTCCACAGTAGAAGCATAATACACTTAAACAACTAAATTTTGCACTTAACTACTATGGATGAAATATCAACTTGAAGACTATCAAATTCTTGGGAACAAAATTCCTATTTTCCATGATAATACTGTTGATATCTGTCTAATAAGAATCCAATTCAACATTCTAGAACTAAGCATATTAAAATCAAATATCATTTCATAAGAGATTATGTCCAGAAGGGATTAATAGATATTCAGTTCATTGACTCTGAACATTAGTAGGCTGACATATTTACAAAACCTTTGGCCATTCCTCAATTTGATTTCGTTAAAAAAAATCTTCACATGGTTTTTATAGAAGAATAAATGCTTGTTCTTTGAATGGGGTATTGGATAATTTCTTGGATTCTGACCGTAGAGTTACATATGATAGCTCTTTATGTTGTGTCTATGGGTTTGAATAGAGTTTATATGATCTCTTTCTTCTATGATTGCTTTTATTAAAAAGCATACATTAATAGGTTAATTCTCTGATATATGCTTTGAATTAGTCATTGGAATATTCTGAGTTTTGATAAAATAAGGATTTTTGTCTTGACACTCATTTTTTTAAAGGGAGGGATGTTTGAAGTATTGCTTTGACATACTTATCATACTCCAGAATGTTTCCCTCATATTTTACCATCAATAAGGGGTTTAAACCTCACATACATATGTATTTATTTAGGTCATAACAACACTACATGCATCATTGATCTTCCCAAGGCATGGGATCAAAGTGATTTTTATCATTATGAGGTTTTTCATTCCCAATTTTGCTCAACAACAATATTAGAGGCTCTGACATTTATTTTGCCCAATGATTAGTACTAGACATTTTTCACCACAGCGAGACATTTTGAGTGTCAGATGGAATTAATGTTTTATTTTAGGTGTTATTCAGTGGCAATATCAATTAATGAGTTTCAGAAGCAAAATCAGGCTTATAATGGATGACATCAGTGGATTTTCCAAGTTTCCCTCCAAAAGGCGCCAAAATTCAAAATTTGAAGGTGGTAATCGATGACCACATACAAGGTAATCAATTACCCTGGGTATGTTTTGCCAAGAATTTGAATTTTCAGCATGTGTGGCAGTTTTCATTCCATTTTGATTTGAATTAAGGGAATGATCTAGAACCAATTTCCAAGCCAATTCCCAAGCCACCTTCCAAAGCTAGCTCCTAATCATTTTCCAAAGTTAATTACAACCCATACTCCAAGCCTCATTTTCATTCCAAACCTAAATGATATTTAATCATTTTCACTCCAAACCTCACCATTCTATCTCTCACAATTTCATTTCCCTCTCAATTTACGAAGTTCGCTCTCTCACTTTTCTCTCATTTCAAAATCCTCACCCAAAATTCCACCATTAGAGTTCATCAAGTTTTTCATTGAAACTTGTTGATCCTAGAACTAAACCTTCATCAATTCATCAATTCTTGGAGAGACTATGCAGTAATTACTGTTTTTTATTCTTGATTGAGATTTTGTGAAGTGATTCTTGGAGGATATTGAAGAAAGTTCACCATATTCCATTGTCCATCCAATATCTTGTGAAGAGTGCATTAGATCTCTGATTTTCTAGCTTTAATTCATTAATTTCTTTTTGCAACCCCTACCAAATCAAATCTCAGCTTTGCAGGTTGGTTAAATTCTATATTTACTTCTTGATTTAGCTTATTTTGCATTTCACAATGTAGATCAATTGGTTTTTGATGATTTTGGATCCATTGATTGATTTAATTGGTTGATCTTGTGATATTGATGTTTGATGCATTCATTTGGTGTTTAATTACTATAATTTGATGTAATTTTAGTGCACAATTGGTTGCCCTAACATGTGGATGATTGGAGAAGTGAAACACTGATGAAAAGTGCTTTTCAAAACT
This sequence comes from Lathyrus aphaca, assembly GCA_963966055.1. Taxonomy (NCBI): domain Eukaryota; kingdom Viridiplantae; phylum Streptophyta; class Magnoliopsida; order Fabales; family Fabaceae; genus Lathyrus; species Lathyrus aphaca. The sequence continues at coordinate 389,876,161 of OZ014524.1, forward strand.
GATTTTCTAAGTTTTCGTCTGTAGTAATTGATTAACACTAGCAGGGTAATCAATTACCATTTCTCTGATAGGTGTTTTTTTTGCTAATTTTTGCAGGGTAATTGATTACTAGCATTAGGGTAATCGATTACCACTTCTTTTGACTGAGTTTTTCTTGCATTTTCTTGCTTGTTTGCATTCCTTTTCACCTCTAATCATCATGGAATGATATGATATGATTGTGTGGATTATTTTGGGGCTATTTGTCATCACTTTTCATGAGGTTTGAGTTTTCTTGACACACGACTTGTTGTTTTGTTGAATATTGACATAATTGATTGTATTCATTCATGAAGCATTATCCATGTTGCATACACATTTGAACATTGTTGTTTACTTGTTTATGATTGATCAAGGTGCTATTTCTTGTGGTTTCCATTCCTGGAACATATTTGCATGCTCATAAATATTAATCAGGATGTTAACATAATCATGTTTAGTTGTTCAATGGTTGATGCATATCCATGTTTAATTGTGCATTCTTGATGCTTAATTGTTGATACATGTTTATCAATTGATCTTAATTGGTGTGCGTTCATATTTGAAATGTCATATGAATTTGTTTGAATGTTGATGCATAAGCATGTAAGATTTGAGACATATCATTTGTGGATTCAATTTTTGTGACATACAATCTTTATTCTTTATACCTTGACCATGCCTAATTCTTGATACATATTCATGTTCATCCATGTTTGATGGTGGTGCAAGTTTGGTGTTTAATTGTTGTTGCTTGATGCATATGCGTGTTCATCTTTTCATGATTTTTGCACAAGCATGCTATTCTATCTTGCCTTTTACACATTCCTGGCCTGAAATTGAGAGCTTTTGTTTATTGCCTTTCCATATTTTGCATCTTTTACACCCGATGTTGTGCTTAATGATAGCTATTATAAGTTGTTTTGTTGGCTGGATGGATCTTATTGTTATGTAGGTGCTGGAGCATTGTTGTTGCTATTGTTTTTAGCTTTTTCCTTGGTTTTTGTTTGTCTTTTGCGCTTTCTCTTAGGATCACCTAGTCCAACTTAATTTTTTATTAAGCTTTGAGTAGGATATACTTTATGATAGTATCCACGCATGCTAACATTAAGTAGAAATTCCGTTTCCTCATCCTCAACTATAAAATCAATATTATATGACAACATTAGGATTGGGTCTTCCCTTAGTGTTTTCTTTTAAACCTTTGAGTCTCTACTCTATCTCAAACAAAATTAAAACATCTAATAAATAATTCGTGTGTGGTGTGCCACGATCCTTAAGCACATGGAAAATAAAGGATGAAGGCTTCCCTATAATTCTAGGGTACTTTGAATATGTCCCGTCTTGAGGCAAATTGTGAAGTATTCACTCTTATGTCATAGTCTTTAGGGCTATATGCATCACAAACAAAAACAAATCAAAACACTTCTTTTAAAATACTTGAACCAAGTTTCAATCGTTTTCTCTTATCATCTCATTTCTTTTCAAGCGTAAGGACATGTTAAGTCCATTCTACCGCAAACAGGTAAACACATAAGTCTCCACAGAACGAGCGACAACACCTAACTTCTAGAATGCGCACTTTAGCATCGTCCATCTAAAAAACACAAAAATACTCTTGGTAAACCATAGTGAGCTGAACTATGGCGTTCTGATTCTCATTCCAGATGCGATATATAGGTACATAATGCGATGTCTTGGCGAGCACACTTCTCCCAATTTCCCTTTCTTCTTAGAACTGCATCAACTCTGATTCTCAACCCCGGTGAGATACGTAGGCATGGGAAGAAAGATCCTTGTGAGTCCTCTTTTATCCCTTCCTCCTTCATTCTTTTCCTTTCGTGCTAGCAGTAGAGCTTTATATTTTTCTTTACCCTTTGATTAGAACAACAAGCATGGATCTCATAGAGTATAATGGACATGAAGGGGTGCTAATACATTCTCTTTGTGTAATTTACTGTCAAGCCCCGACTTGGTTGCAGCGACATTGTCTTTCCTTTTCTTCAGGTTTTCTTCGATCATTTCCTTTCCTTGTTAGGATAAATAACGTTTGGTGGCGACTCTCTGTTTTTTTGTGGTGGTTGTTTTTCGCGTTGTGACAACTGTTGACTCTTTTGGGGACTCTGGTTCCCTATGCGAGTCAATCTTAATGCTTGTTTATTTATGTTTCACGGGGTGTTTATATTTATGCTTTTATTTTCTTTATGCTTTATTTATTTTCTTTATTGCATTTATTTTATTGCATTTGATTATCATTGTCATATATATATATATATTGGATTGTACTGGTGTTTTTGTTTGGTGGGTGGGTGTTCCATGAGAGATAATCCCACTACACATGCTTGAATATACACATAGTATTTAGCATGGATAGTTGTGTCTCTTTCGTAGTATCTTGTTACATTTCGTGTTCATGAGACCCACACATAGACAAGGTTTTCTTAGAGAGATGTTATGTCCTGCAGGTCTTCTACATATTCAGGATGTTCCCTTAGAGAGTTGTCGACTCTGGTGACCATTCCCGAGGACTCAGTAGAGGCACTCCTCTAAAGGGGTAATAATACCAAACTAGAAATGTTGAACGCATTATTTCATCTTAACCTGAGGACCTGAATCTGAGAACTTGCTTTAGGGTGACCTTTTTTAGGGGAATCAGTGGAGGCCTCCTCGATTGGTAATAATGCCAAACCAGAAATGATGACTGTATTATTGCTTCTCGACCTGAGAGGCAGAGAAGCTGAGGAACCTCGAATTTTTAGAACCCACATGTGAGAGGGAAGGGCTTTTGAATGGATTTCGTAACCTTAAACCTACCTGGTTTTCTGGTTTTCTTATGAAGTGAACTTTTGATCCTGGTATTCTCAACCGATTATATTTAGTCAGTCCAGATGACAATACAACAACTTTCAACATATATATCGCAACACTGAACCCATGCTTATGCATTCATAGCATCATTTCACATTCATACCTTAACATTCATGTTTATTTGTTTTCAGGGTCTACATCTTATCTTTGATTCCTTTCGTCGATTTTCTTCAGAGATGTATACTGGTTGCAATAAGAATGTGTCTTATAATTTCCCTGAGCCTACTGTGGGTCCGATTAAGAGTATAGCTAAGTTGATGCATCATAATGTTCTAGAAAGCTTTCATAAGAGTTACAGTTGGATATTGAGTTTTGTTGACACCATCACCAAAGAGGATCATGATGCTCTCCATACACTGCTGTAATTCTATGATCCTTATTTGAGATGCTTCACTTTTGTTGATTATCAATTGGTCCATACTCTTGAAGAGTTTTCCAACATGATGAAGATCCTTGTCAAATAAGAATCTCCTTTCTATGGTTCCAAGGAAGATCCTAACTTCGGAGTTGTTGCTTCATCTCTTTATTTGAGAAAATCGGTCTTAGAAGCAAACATAACCAATAAGGGAGAGTTTTGAGGTTACAATTTGAGTTTCTTGATGGGTGAAGCGAAGGAGTTTTCCAAGGTTTGGGAATGTAATACTTTCAAGGCTCTCCTAGATCTTTGTGTATACAGGATTGTTTTGTTTCTAAATGTGAATGACTTTTTTGATGTGGATGTTGTACACATATTCATGATGAAAAATCCAATGCCAACATTATTGGGAGATCTCTATCATTTCGTCCATTACAAAAACGAGCAAAGGAGAGGATCACTTGTGTTGTGTTGTGTTGTGTTGTGCACCTTTGTTTTATAAGTGGTTTGCAGGCGACCTTCCTTATACTGGTGCTTTTGTCTACATCAAGGGCTTTGTGATTTGGTCGAAGAGGTTGATGGGATTAGCTGCAAAAGATATTGTCTGGTGGCTCAACTGTGACTTAATTCATACTAATATTATCCATAGTTGTGGAGGAATCTTGAATGTACCTCTGGTAGGAAGCATAGGTGGAATTAATTATAACCCTTGTTTGGATGACAAAAAATTTGGGTATGCTTTAAAAAATCCACCAGTTGAGAAAAACATTGAGGAATATTTGTAATTTTGGATGATGGATGGTGTGGAGATGCAAGTCAAAGCTTCTGATATTTGGTGAAAGGTAGTTAATAGAGGTAAAACAGTTCTTGGTAAATGTGTATGCCGAACTTATCATCCGTACGAAGAGTAGTTGAAGATTTATATTCACCCTTTTCCATGGAAGCTCCATTCTGTCCAGCAACAGTTGAGCAGCCGACCACAATTAGTATTGAGGAGTATAATAAGTTGAAAGCTGAGAAGGACGAACTTCTGAGAAAGAATAAAAAGATGAGTGCAATCCTTTCCCAATCTCTACATGCAAAAAGTGAAGCCAAGTACGAGGTGTGGAAATCAATTGAATTGAATGGCAAAGCAGAAAAAAGATTTGTAGAGGATACCGTGTTTTATTGTAAGATTAGGCTAGCTTTGGATGCTTCCAGCAGTGAGCACATACACACAAAGAAAAAGTCAGTAGAAGCTAATCAGTAACTTGTGGACTGGCAAAAGAGATGGGATGACTTTGTAGCAGGCTGACAAAAGAAAGAAGATGAAATCCAATCTAAAGCTGAATAACTGCAGAAAAAGATGAAAGTGAAAGAGGATGATCTTATTGGGGCACATGAAGCTGAAAGACGCCTTCGTGATATGTTGAAAGGGGCTAAAAAATAAATAGAGGATCTTAAAATCTAAGCAGAGGTGAAAAGAAAAGGATAAGAGATGTTTTCGGCAAAGATGATTGCGAGTTCAATGCCAAGTACACCAGTGATCCTAACAAGGCTATTGTAAACACCCCAAATTTGACCTCACTTTTTCTCACACCATGGCTTGTGATCTTTCATTTTTGCATTTACATAAGCATTACATCTCATATTGCATATTTGTTTCATCTACAAAGCTTCATTTCACCTGCATCTAGGGTTTGTGAGCTTGCAATCCAAGGAGTGGTCTGAGTCATCCCAAAGGTCTTGAAGCTTTCCAAGAGGGTCCATGTGTGTTCCATGATCATAATATGTCCCCCAAAGTTCATAAAAGTCAAGGGATCACAAAGAATGGCAAAGGCATAGAGGCAGAGCTGGGGTTTTCCTGCACATATGTCCAAAATTAGGGTTTTGGTTTCAGAGACCTTAATCCCAAATTTTTTGGTCATTATTGTTTCTAATGGTCTTAATATGTTATAAGGATCATGTGTACCAAATTTGATGAAGAAATTCACTATGGAAGTCATCTGATCATTGGGTAACTTCTTGAGCAAGTAAAGTCAAAATCAGGGCATCTGAGGCCCCCAACAAGGGTAACAAAGGGTCATCATCATCATTTTGAGTCTCTATGATCTTTATTTGATCTTAGAAGTGGTTGTAAGTTCACAAAGTTGAAGAATTTTGAGCCAAATGCAAACTTGTCATTTTTGGAAATGACTTGTAATGGAAACATTCCATTTTGGGAAAGATTTTCAACCTCCTCTTTCATGACCAAAACTACTTCAAATGAAAAATTCTTGGGCATGAAAGTTGTAGATTAGGTATTCCCCTTCTCAAAAAGTACTAGAACATGTATTGATTCATCCTAGAACTCAAGATATGGCCTTTCAAAGTTGGCAAAAATCCTATAATTTTCAAGTTCATGCCAAAGAGGATTTTTTGCAAATTCAAGTTTCAAGCCTTTTCATGATCTCTAATTGATTTCTAGGCATCATACAAACATAGTGCAATGCATTTGAACCAAAATTGTGCCTTGAATTGCAAAATTCATCAAGACATTTTCACAAAATTCTCAAAGAGGGAAAAGATGCAAAACCTCTTGGAACCTTCCATCCACTTGTGCCAGCAGCATAAAATCAATCCTATGGCCCTTCATGAATCAGGCTGAGGCCAGACACCCTTTGAAGCCAGCTCTTCCATGGCCCATGCTTGAGGTACAAAAAATTTTGACTTTTTGCAACTTGCCCATACCAATCAAACCATGCCACTAACCACTCTCTGACCAATCAAGACATTACATACAAACATTATGGAGCTCATTACACAAGACAAGCAAGCCTGAAACCTCCAAGAACTCAACATTCACAAAAACCACCAAACACTTGCTTTCTTCGATTCTCAAAAACCAGCCATCAAACCTCAAAACAAACTTCACCAATCATCTCAATATCACTCATAGAACACAAAGCAACCCTTGAATTGGCCTGAAAGCACACAAAACCAAAACACGATTTCTGGTGCAGCAGAACTGAATCATCAAAATCGGCCATCACAAACTTGTTTCAAGCATTCCAGAAGCCTAAGGGGATCCATTGGAGTGTTTTTACATCAAGGAAAGGTCCAGAAAGCCTAGAATCAGAAAGTTCCATCTCAGGTATACCTCAAGAACATTTTTTCCAGAATCCTTGTTTTAAGTTCCTAAATGATTCTATATGTTCCCCTGAGCATGCTGATGTAATTTGTTTTGAAAATGGTTGAGAAATGACCATGTATGCTTGCTCTGAATTTGCCCGTAAATTTTGTTTGCTTCGATTGTTGTTTTTGATGCAATATAAATGGATTTTATGTCTGGATTCTTGTTTAATGTTGTTTATTAATAATTTATGGAGAGTTTGATGCATTAATTTGAGGTTTTAAGAGACTTCAGGGAAGGGGGTCACCGGAGAAGATGACCGGAACACTGTTCCGGTCACCTGAGGGTAATTAGAGTTTAATAAGGGTTTAGGCTCAGTTTGAATGTGGACCTTAGGATCTTGCTTCCCGCGCGTGATTGGAGGGCCCAAATGATCCATTAAAACCCTAATCTTTTTAATTAGTTTAATTAATTAGGATTAATTTAAATTATGCCAGATTGAATCCAGACCACACAAATGCGTGCCAGTCAATTCCCTCCTTTCCGGTTCAAATCCTGGCCCTTGGATGCATTCACTTTCCATTTATTTTATTTTTATTTCATTTTCTTTGCATTTTCTTTCTCATTTTATTTAAAATAGTTAAAAACATCAAAAAAATATGATCTTTTGCATTTCTGATACAAATATTTTTCTTAACCCAAAAATGATTTTTATTTTATTTTTTGCATTTAAAAAGTATTTTTAAAATATTTAAATGTTATTTTTAATTAATTAAAATGCATTTAGATTTCTAAAAATCACCAAAAAATTCATGAACCATTCCAATACATTTAGAAACATTATCAAACTCATCATACAAATTTCTTTTTAGGTTTGATCCTAATTTCACAATTTATTTGAATTAGGGTTCTTAAAAATCACATTTTTAACCCTAACTTGAAAAATTAATTTCTGCCTAACCATAATGAGTTTTAACTTGATTCTTTTTGTATTGTTTCAAATATTGCATATAGTTTCTAGGTTAGTTTTCCCATGAATTTATCTTGCATTTTCAATTTGATTTGCATTTTCTCTTAGGAATCACCCAAAAACCCTAGCAAACTTAGAAAATTCATAAGTCCCACTAGGTTAAGCTTCTGACCTTCTCCTTTGGGGTTTGATCTTGTATAGGTTTAGGGTTTGATTGAGCTTGATTTTAATTTTTTATCATGATGTATGCTTCTGTTTTTGTCATTTGCATCTCATACATTCATAAAACCCTAATTTCTCATGTTCATTTGCATTCATCTTTGCATATCATTATCATATGAACTTGCCATGACATTTCAAGCATTTGTATGACATCTTAGACATCTTAAGACATGCTTGAACATTGCTTGATCATTTCTTCATTCATTTGCTATGCTTTGCATCCATTACATTTCATAAACATTCATGTGTTTTCATGCTTCTAAGCATGCTTCCTTTGCATCTCATCTTTGTAGGATCATTCATATGCATCTTGTATGACATTGCATCATTTCATATGCCTTTTACATTACATTTTCACTTCTGACTTTGGTCTTCATACCTCATGTAGATGTTTAAAATTGGAAGAATTTTTGACCAACAAGAAGTGTTGAACTTAGTTCAGGATGTCACACCAGATGTTGTGACATTATAAAACAGAGTATAAGTTAATGAACTTAACTCAGGATGTCACACCAAATCGTGTGACATTGTATAAGTTAATTAAGTAAGTTCAGATTTCAGGATGTCACACCAGATGTTGTGACATCTCAAACCTGCTACCAGAATTAAATAATGCTTAACAGAACTGAGTAAATTCACGGAATTTATCTGGAATTAATTGTGAATGGATAAAACAGTAGAAGGCGCATCTGTAGGGAGATTGGTTATATGATTTCAGTATAACAGAAGAACTGACTCACCTAGAATCAAGGAAGTAACAAACCCTAATTCAAGGTGATGACAACATGCATATCAGGATTGGATAACCTACAGAAAGCCCAAAATTCAAGCACCTATTTAAGCAATAGAAACTCTCAGAATAGAGCACGAAATTAAGAAGACTAAATAGGGTGTTTGTGTTTTAATAGCAGGTTTTGTATGTGTATCACTTTATGAGCTTTTAAGCAAAAGTGTATCGTGTCTTGATTGAAACTGTGAAGTAAAATCAAGCTGTTGTGTTTGAAGTGTGACTTCAATTTTATTAAACTTGAAAACATATCACTGTGTGATTGAGGGGGAGTGAGTTGGTACTCATATCTAAGTTGTGTCTTAGGTAGAAATTGCCTTGGGTAGATATTAAGTGAAGGATTAAACTGAGTGGTTTAAGTCTAGAATTAATATTACTTATATTGGATTTCCTTCCTGGCTTGGTAGCCCCCAGATGTAAGTGTGGAGATACACTGAACTGGGTTAACAATTTCCTGTGTTGTTTACTTTACCTGCACTTTAAGTTTTGTTTAAGTCTTCAAGTGTTTAAACATCTCATTCGACATCACGTACCTGATCCCATAATTTCACCTCATTTCAATTCATTTCCTTTTGCCTTATGTATTATGTATTCATACTAACATTTTCAAGATCTTTTGGTAAGTTATTTGGGAGGTGGATTTTCCTTCACTTCCCATCTCTTCCCATCATTCATATGCATATTTATTTGTCTTTGAAGTGAACTTGTTTCACTTGTGTTCCATTCCTCTTACTTTCTTTCTTTCAAGTTACTTATCTTCTTCAGGAAGTAAGTAATTTTTTCTTCTTCTTCCTTCTCTTTTCATCTGCTTCTTCCATTGGTGGCCTTGAAGATCCGTTCTCTTAAGCCAAACAAACCATAGGATACCCAAGCATGATAACTTTTAGGGTTGTGTATAGTTCCCCTTAGTCTTTTACCTTTGAGTCTCCTTGAGTCTCTCTTCTCATCTCATAATCAGAGACTAAACTCTTAAAGCTTTAGGACTTTGAATTAGGGTTATGTCAGCATCTTTCTCTTAGGATGGAGTGTATAACTTTAATCCTAAGTGTTAAACCTTTAATTTGTTTACATTTCCTAATCAAATCACATTAATAATCACTAAGGCTTTATCTTGTAACTTGGGCCTTACATTAGGGTTCTATCTCTTCCTTATGGTTAAGAGGTACTAACCCTAGTGTTTAATGGACAAGTCCCCCTCAAGTTGTCTTACAAACCATAAAACTCATTTCTTAATCTCACCCTTTAATTAAAATCCATTTAATAAAGGTTTGTTATATAATGAATTTAATCCCTAACCATGGATTAAGTTGAGGTCTCTTCCTCAGCTTAAATGTTCTCATCTATTATCCTTCTATTAGGATGGTGTAATGAGTTCACTAATCTGTGATTATAGATTAAACTCATTACTTAACACTAAACAAAAACCCAAAAACATCTAAATAATCACAAGTAGGTTAATGATTTTAATCCTACATCATCATGGTAATTAAGTTGAGATGCTTATCTCAGACTTAAGCATACTCATTATCCCTAATCAGGGAGGATATAATGAGTTTGCAAGCCCTTAATTTAGGCTTAAGCTCATTAACTTATTCAAAACACCAAAAACAATAAAAAAACTGAACACAAAAAAAATAAACAATAATCGTCTCCTCCGGGATTCTTTTCTCATCACACTCATTCACAAATAAGAACTTGCTTCTTCCGTCTAATGCAAAACAGTTAGCACTCGAGCCAGACGAGTCATACACTTGAGCATAGGCAAGTAAGCAGTTCATAATCAATTTATTTTTAGTCTCTTTGAGTCGAACTACGGTGTTCTGACTTCCTCATTGCACGAGAAGATACGTAGGCATAACTTAACAGTTATCGAACAAAAGTCTTTGTGTCTCCCCCCTCATTCCAACATTCTTTCTAAGCCTAAGTTCATAAGAAATTCACCCTTTTGCACTGACACCTGTACATTCATTCCTAGCTTTTGCACACAGATAACACATACACTTATCCCTTTAAACACAATCTTATAAGCGTGGATCCCGTCGAGTACTATCGTACCTCGGAAAATTCGATCCTCGCGAATGCGGTCGCGGCTGGGCTGACTTGAGAGTCGCCACCTAATTTTGATTTATTCCCAAAGAGGGAAAGGGAAAACATAGATAAAACCTGGGAAGAAAGGATAAAGACAAGTTCGTCAGAACCATTGCCTGGGTTCGGAAGTCGGTTATGCAGGGGGAAGGTATTAGCACCCCCTACATCCATCGTACTCGATGGAAACCTTCTAAGTTGTCACGCGGGAAAGGATGTCTATGCCTAATGAATTACTTGCTAAAAGAGGAAAAGGGTTTAAATTTTATTATCTTTCTTTAACGAAAGGATTTAGGAGTCGAATTGCACTAAAGACTATGGGTAGTTTATTCCGAACCAACAAGCCAAGCATCTTGCGACGGAATAATCGGAGCGAATAACGAGAGCTCGTAATCCTCCTTTCTACCACTTAAGGCTCGTGGTGAACAATTTTTCTCATATTATTAAAGTATTTTATTACCTAAGACCAATTGACGTTGGATCAAGGGTTTGGATTTAAAAGAAACATCTTGGTAGGTCGATTACGAGGCGTAAAGCGATCACAAAGGGTGAATGCAAAATGGAGGTTAAGGGTTAATTGGTTACACGAGATCTAGTCCTAGTCCTAAGCTAGCACGAAGCCGTTGGAGCTCGAGATTAAACCGAAGGCGTCAAAATGTAGCTCTTTAACTATCTTAGAATCGATTCAAAGTTAGAATCATTATATGAGAAGTCGAGCGTCACTTTATAGTCAAACGATTATTTAAATAGTAGAAATGTGATAAAAAAATAGAATTGGTCTCATATTAATCTAAATGACGCCAATTTGTCGAAATTGAACATTTAGATCGTTTGTTATATCATCGACCATAAAAATAAAATAAAGTATAAAAATAATAGTAAATGAAAGAATTGGCCTCATATTTAATTTAAATAACGTCTATTTATTCGAAATCGAATATTTAAATATTTATTCATCGGCCAAAATAAAATAAATTGAGATAATGGGAAATAATAAGGAAAATAAACGTGTGGCCTCAAATTAGGGGATAACGTCGATTTATTAGGAATCAAATATCACCATTTATCATTGGCCGATTAAATAATAAAGTCGATAAATAATGGATCTAAATTAATTAGAAACCATAAAAAATAATAGAAAACGGTCTCATATCAATTTGGACAATGTCGGTAAATCGAATGTCACAAATTGGATAATAATATCATAGACCAAATAATAAATATAAATAAACCAATAAATCGATAAAATAATGAATGAAGAAAAAGTCGGCCTCAAATTGATTTAGACAACGTCGCAAAGTGGAATGTCAATAAACCATATTTTTATCATAGGCCCATAATAAAATAAAATAATGAGAAAATAATGAAATCGTTACCAATTTAATGGATAACGTCGATTAAATAATTGAATATCTCATTTTATCATTAACCGAATAATAAAATAAAATAACGGATAAAAATAATGAAATCGGTCTCAATTTAATGGATAACGTCGATTAAATAATCGAATATCTCATTTTATCATTAATCGAATAATAAAATACAATAGTGAATAAAATAATGAAATCGGTCTCAATTTAATGCATCACGTCGGTTAAATAATTGACTATCTCATATTATCATTAACCGAATAATAAAATACAATAGTGAATAAAATAATAAAATCAGTCTCAATTTAATGGATAACGTCGATTAAATAATCGAATATCTCATTTTATCATTAACCGAATAATAAAATACAATAGTGAATAAAATAATAAAATCGGTCTCAATTTAATGGATAACGTCGATTAAATAATCGAATATCTCAGTTTATCATTAACCGAATAATAAAATACAATAGTAAATAAAATAATAAAATCGGTCTCAATTTAATGGATAACGTCGATTAAATAATCGAATATCTCATTTTATCATTAACCGAATAAATCAAATAATCAATTAAATAATGCGAAAAATAAAAGTGGCCTCATATCGGTATAGATAACGTCGGATCAAAATGATCGAATATCAATACCTTGTATTATATCATTGGCCATAAATAATAATAAATCAATAACAATAAATCTAAAAATTAATTAGAAATTGTTAGAAATAAAATAAATAAAATATGGTCTCGTAACAACTTTGATAATGTCGGTAAATCGAATATCGAAAAGTTGCGTTCATATCATATACCCTTAAATAATAATAAAAGAACAATATGCAATAAATAAAGATCTAAAAGGGCAGAAAATTAAGTAAAATAATAAGAAAATCTAAACAACAAAATAAAAAAGAAAACTAGAAAACAGGGAGGGTTATATCGCGGGATCTGTGTGTGATTATAATCATTCTGAGTCAAAGCCCAAAAAAAAAACTCAACCAAAAACCCTAATCTGGTTAGCTCCAAAAAAGCTCATCAATATTACTGCCAAGTGGCTGTAACTAGAGAATAAAATAAGGCAGAAAAAAATGTTGGGAAATAGAAAAATCATAATAAGAAAGAATTTAATAACATAATAAAACCAAGGAAAAACTTTACTAAGTAACACGTAAAGACACCAAAACATTCACTCCTCTTTGAATCTCTATCTCTCTGGTTTTATCGCAAAAATTAGAAGAAGAAGACTAGGTCTATTGCATTAACTGTGGAACAACGATGAATCTAAGATCATAATCAAAATCACTCACCCCTTTTGAAAGGCTATTCTCGGCGGTTTCAACTCGCGCTCTCAGTTTTGTATACGGTTCTTTGTTCAAAGAGGCGTCGCGGTTTTAGAAATCTCGGTGGTCACGGTTTTGTGTTTCGGTTTGATATTTTCGATTTGGGGTTGGTTCCTTCTCGGTTCTGAATTTGTTTCGTCCCTCTTCTCACTCTTTATTATTTTTTATTTTTTTATTTATTTAGTGGAAGGTGAAAGGTTCACGGTTGTTGAAGGAGTTTTGAAGGTAGAATGAAGATTTATGGAAGAGGATATGCGAAGGTTTAATGGTTATTGTTGGTGTTATGGATGGTTGGCGGTGAAGAAGGTTTTTGTTATGGATGGGAAGAGCTTCTATGAGATATATTTTTTTCTGAGTTTTCTTCTCCTTTCTTCAGCATGGAACAAGTTCTCTTATATAGAAGAAACATAAAGGGTAATATGGGAAGGATTTGGGAAAAGAATTATAGAAGATATTTGAGAATATGTTGAGCTGTTTCATAAGGTTTTGTATGATTGTGAGGAATATGTAACTGTTATCTTGCTTGTGTTTGGCCTTATAGTGGGTGTGTGTAGCTGCGAAATCGTTTGGAACGCGTTTGACACATGATGGAGGTGGGTGTTTTGTGTTGTGTTGCGGATGAACGTCTTCTGGAGAAAATGAATCACGTTGTGAGGCTTTGTTTGGGCCAAGTGATTTGCTGTGTATAGAAGGGTTTCCACTTTTATAATTGTGTTTATGCCTTAAAATATAATAATAAGAATATAAGTTATAAAAATAATAATGATAACAATAGTATGAAAAAGTAATTAAAAAAATATATAATAATAGCAATAATAATAGTAATTACAATTATAATAATAAAAATGGAAATTATATAATAATAAAGAATAAAAAAAAATGAATGAAAACCAAGAAATGGATAATGATATAAAAATATGGGCCTCCATTAATTTTACCACACACAAAACAACTGAAATTCAACCAACATTGCATCCATACTTCGCATGACGAACCTCAAACAGATGAAAAAATATTTTTTTTTACGGATTTTTCTATCTAAATATGCGGTAGGACAAATTTGGGGTACGACAGATGCTCCTATCTAATTGTCTCGAACCCGAGAAAGTGAATTATAGTATGACATTCAATTTTAGGGTAAAAGTCAATTAGATATAAGACGACCCAAAATTTGTCCGATGCCGGATGCAATGTAATGTTTAAAATATGAGATGCATATATGAATGCAGTTGTTGGGGATTTTTAGGTGTATGAATGTGATTTGCTTATGAGGCACCATGTCTGTGGGGATTATGAAATGACTGAATGAGTAGAATATACCGAAAACGGTAAGGTGAGACAATTGATTGGGGACAACAAGATATTTCAGAAGATCTGTCTGGATGACATATAATTGTCAGAAACACTTGGACTCAAAGGGATTAAACCCTGGAAGAGGTATTAAAGACATCCAGAAAAAAATCTACAGATGCACAAGTACCAAATTTGGAAATCAACGCCCGAAACATCTAGAATAGTACTAGATGTGGAATGAGACCAAATTATAAAGGTACAACAAAGGAGACCTCAAATTTTCCAACAAGACATTCACAGAGATGTTACTTGAAGTAAAGACTCAATGGGATGAACCAGAGAGAGACAGTTGAAGGAAATATGATACGTGTAAAATTTCTCAAAGGGATCAACCAGAGAGAGACACTTGAAGGAAAGCGGTCCACGTCAAACTTCACAATGTTTGAAGGAAAACAAAATATCCATGTCAAATTCTCAATGGGAATTATCCAAAAAGAGACATTTGATGGAAGAGGTCCACGTCAAACTTAACAAAGTTTGAAGGAAAATAAAATATCCACGTCAAATTTCTTAACAAGACAAAATTTGAAGGAAAGGGGTCCACGTCAAATTTCACTAAGCTTGAAGGATTAGAAAATATCCACGTCAAATTCTCAATGGGAATTATCCAAAGGGAGGCATTTGAAGGAAGAGGTCCACGTCAAACTTCACAAAGTTTGAAGGAAAAGGGAGTATCCACGTCAAATTTCTTAACAAGAGAAATTTGAAGGAAAAAGGTGTCCACGTCAAACTTCACAAAGTTTGAAGGATTTGAGGTCCACGTCAAACTTAACAAAGTTTGAAGGAAATGGTCCACGTCAAACTTAATAACGTTTGAAGGAAAAGAAAATATCCACGTGAAAGACAGGGTGACAGACACGACTGCTTTGATAGGTGCCAAGGGAGTTGGACTTTGACTTTTGGTGGTTGCCAATAGAAATTGGACTTTAAGGGTGCCAAACGAAATGGGACTTTGACCACAAGGTAAGATGACAAGACCTCGGGAAATGCAAATGAACACAAAGTATACTTCGAGCTATGCTTGATATGAAACTTTGTATGATGTGAATGGTCAATGATTGCAATGCAAATGCCGAGACCACTGGGTAAGACTCTTTTGGAGAAGTGTGGCTGAAGCAGCTGATTCCACAACACAGTGAACTTTTGCCAACTATGCCTTCAAACGATATCCTGAAAATAAACTTCTATTACCCTTGCTAGAAGTATCGGGATGATGATCCTGTTGGGAAGGAATGATAAACTTTGCTTGGGGATTTCTTGAATTAGACTGCCTCATGTTGACTGATTCTGGAATGATTGCTTGACTGGTTGCTTGAAATGCTTGCCCCAACATGAGTCTTGAAGAGATTCTCTGAATAACAAGATCTTTGATTGTGATATGCCCCTGATAGGATCACTGATCAAGTTTCTCAACTGTTTAAAATTCCTTGATGATGAGTGCTTACTTGCAAAATAAAATATTCATTCAAAAATGTTAATTTTAATGCAATGTTCATGCAAAATTTTTGAAATCAGAATCATTATTGGCATGATATTGGAGTAAAGCACATGAATCACTAGTAAGAATGCAGTGTTGATTTAGACATGCAAATTGAAAGATAATGGGGAGTGAAAGATAATGCAAATGTATGGTACAAAAGCAAATGATTGGCAAATCTCTTAGGAGTCAGCTTACGCAACCTTGTTGCGATATGCTTTCAAAACAAACCTAGCCTTAATTAGGTCTTTAAAGGGTTGTAAGGTGGTTTAGTTCACGGTTTTAAGAAACAAAGGATATAAGGCTCAAAATTTAATTTTTACCCAACCCATTCTCCATGATGATCTTCAGTCCTACTCTTAATTAACTCAACCTATGCATTCAGATTTCTTGAAGTTGCATTGATGAGGGTGGCTGATCGCGGTAAACTATACGTCTAACGGTTTCTAACTGCAAGTGCACAGCCTATCGCGTAGTAATAAATATATCGAACCCACAGAGACCAATGTCAACCTACCGTTATCTATCGTTGCATTGTAAAGCTAAGGCTAATGATATTTTTATGGTTTAAGGGAAATTAGAACTGAAACTAAAATAAATCTAAGAAAGAAAATAAGAATAAAATGAGGCCGGGATATGGATTCTGCGCTCCTAAGGGACTTTATAAAATTCGGTACTAATAACGACTATAGCTAGTTCCGTAGAATATATCAGCTTAAAGACTCCGCCTCACCCTCTCGCGGTCTTAACTAAAGCCACACTTCCTAATCCCAAGATTTTGCTCTCGCTCGCCCGGTAACTAAGAAACGTGTTTTGAAAGCTAATAATATCCTAAACGTCTCTAAAGCGCTCTCGTTGTTTTTAGATAAGTTGCCTAATTTCTACTATCCGGTTCGATCCCCACGCTCTTGCTGTGCCGGTTCTAACCTTAATTAGTTTCTCACTCTCGTGACAAAATAATGTTAACTAACATCTCACTCTCGTGACAATGCTAATTAAATTACGCATAGAAATTATAACCAAAACAGAATTTTAATCGTTAATTCGCACCTAGTATTTTCTACCGAGTCCCGTCGGTAACGACGGTCCTCATACGCCGGACTCTAAATAATTAGCTAGACATATCTATTGAATCAGACAAGCAGAAATTATGATTTAAAAACATTATGACATTCACAATAATTAAATAACGAGAATTTAACATAAACAAAATATTACTTAAATTAAATGTAATTAAAACCTGAATAAAAATTAATTCCTCGAGCTCCCTCTTCCACAAGTCGGCAAGATTGGAGCTTCGGAATCAAAACTAAAAGAAAAGTCTGAGGCTAAAAATAAATCTAATTAACATAACAATTTCCTAATGTTGGAAATTGTTATTAAAGGGTAATTGGGAATTAAACAGAAACAGCAGGAAAACAAAAGCTGGGAAATGGTTTGTAAAATGGGCAGAGCTTTCGCACGGCAATAACCGGCTCAAAGAACCCCCTTTCTTCAACTGATTCTTTGATATTTATAGAGGAGAAATTGACAGTTGAAGAATAAGAACGTGGGTTTAGGTTCTTCATTTGTTGAGAAAATCCAGGAGACTGGGCGTTGTTGAGGTTGAGAGATTATAGGAGTCTCCGAAGACTCTTCTATTCGTTGGCACGTCTTCATTCTTCATATAATTAAGTGCAGCTTGTAACGGTCATAACAAGGTGTGTTACGGGTAATATGTGAATTCAGCGCGTCACGGTCGTAACGCCCATGTAACGATCGTTATGCTCCAAAAACCACATAACGGTCGTTAGCCCCGTGTAACGGTCGTTATGCTCCAAAAACCGCGTAACGGTCGTTAGACCCTTGTAACGGTCGTTACACAAACAAAGTTTGCAGCATTTGACAGAATGATCACTTTCTTCTATCTTTTTGTGTTGAAATACTTTGATCTTTTTGCATACTTTTGAGTAGAGATATATTGTACCTGCGAAAAGACATAAATAGTCGGAATAATTGGAAGTTAAACGGATCAATGCAAGATGAAAACGGACATAAAATGCGGTAATTATATGATACATTTACGTGTTATCAACACCCCCACACTTAAACCTTTGCTTGTCCTCCAGCAAAACATGACTCGTACGAAAAATATAGTGCATACGGATACTCGTCCTAGGCTACTAACTCTACTTTGGTTAAGTTTGTGTCGATAGGTACTTGCTCACACACTAAGGATATCGTAACAACACAATCCCGCTTTTGTGGTCATCAGCCTCCCTCCTATACAAACCAATCAGAATCATGTTGTGGTACTTAAGTCTAACTCACTCATCCTCCTTTCGTCCCTTTTCATTCTGGCGCAATCACATTAAGCCCTTTACCCTTTCACACTCATGGTAAGATAGCCTGTTAGTGACTATGATCTCATTATCATCGGTTTTTCTCTTTTGCACATAATAAAATAAAGAAGTTTACACCGTTGGGCTAAATGATCGGGTGAGGATCACCTAACTTAGAAGGAGCATTTCTTTTCATTCATTCAATTTTTCTTTTCTTTTCTTAATTCATCTTTTAAGCTTGAGATCATACACTTATTTGCATCGGCTTCCTACTTAGTGTGTGTTTCGGATGTTGCTGACTGTTAAATAAACTAATTAGGGACTACTAAAGGGGTAAGAACTTAAGGCTATGGCATAACAAGTACTCAAATTGATTTCCATAATTGGAAGGCTCACGGTGTTAAAACGATACCGATCTTGCGGAATTTTCCCAAGTCTCACAATCTAACCTTAATTTTGTCTGTAGCCCAAGGTTTTTCAAAAGAAACACTATTTTTGCAATTCAGAATTTTTCAAATTATTTGGTGTGGCTAAAGGGAATGGTGAATTGATAAACACAAGGATCGCATATAAAGACTAGACCGCACATGCAAAGATGCAACTAAACAGAAATTTTTTAAAATCATGCTAAAAAATAGTAAATTTAACTAGAAAGCAGTAAAGATGAAAGCGATGAAAGCGATAGAGTTCCTCCCCCACACTTAAACCAAACATTGTCCTCAATGTTTTGATAAAAGGTGGTGAAGGAAGTATGGAACCTGTATGAGTGTCATTGCGAGCTACCATGGTCAAATTCGCTATGATTCTTCCCTTGTTGTCCCTGTCCTTGCTGATCACTTATTCTCCGACGTCTTGTACTACGAAATATCTGAATTTGCTGAAGCTTCACTTTCCTGAAGTCGCTCATCATATTGCCTATTTCCGAAGGAAGTACCTGCAAAACAGGTTAGGAAAAATTGTGCGGTGTGTGCAGGTGGAGCCAGACCATGCAAAGAACAAGGATAAGGTGAGTAATCGACGGGAGAGACATGCCATCTCCTATCATACTCAACATCGGTGTCACCACCAGCAGCGACATTCAAAGGAATGTGCGTGGGCACCATCTCATCTTGAGGGGTTGTCGTCTAGAGATCTTTCGCCTAATGGCAGTTGAGACGTGACAAACCATACATTTCTTTATTTTCTGCAAACAAAAACAATAAAAGAGAAAAAAATTAAATAAAAACCCGTGGGTTCCCACGCCGCGGAGTTTTGTTTAACGTCGATAGCTCTACGGTTTTGAGCGTTACTCTTCGGTTTCCATTTCCACTTATCAAGCCATCTCACATATCCCCCACCTTTTCTTTTCTTCCTTCTGTGGGGTGGTTCATTCTTTTAAACTTGTGATGGTGGTTCTAGATCTATGCTAGGTATTAGCTTTTCAAGTTTAGGCTTAGTTATTTCATTCATCACCTTAAAGTCTAACCTTACCCTCTTAGCACTAATGACTTCCCTCGTTTCATGGTCCTTAAATTTTCTCTTTTTATGCAGGGGTTCAAACAAGGGTGCATCGGTGTGGATATTTTTTCAATATTTCCACATAAGTTTTGGATTGGGAGTCGGGAAACATATGTGGGATAGGAATTGGTGGGGTATATGGAGGAAGATCTACAATAGGTTCTTCGTTCTCAACTTCTATGATAACCTCCATTTCGGGTGGTGTCGGTGAATTGTGCTCAACCTCTACTATTTTCCCACCAGAACTATCCTCAACCTAATTATAACTCTCCTCAACTTCATCTTCAATCTCCTTAGGATTTTCGAATTGTTCTTCACTACTGGTTGTTATAACGTACGCATTCTCCTCAGGGGAAGGACCTATAGGTGTCATCGTGAGTAGTAATATTTGGGTCTCCAACGCATCAGTGTGAGTCGTGAGGGACTCGATTGTAGTGTTCATCTACCTAAGGGTTTCATAAGTATCGAGATGTTGTCTTCTAAGCTCTTCATTCTGGATAGTTTGTGCGTCCACAAAATGCTCCATCATAGACTCTAGCCTAGAGTTAGCTGAGGTTTCAAGGAAATCTTCCATTAATGTTTCGAGGTTGGGATTAATAGATTCTTCTGGTTCCTCGAAATATTGGGAATGATGATCGTACAGGAAGTTTGGTTGTGGTTCCTCGAGATACTGGGAGTGAGTCAGTGTCGCATTGAAATCTTGCATTAATGCTTCAAGGTTGGAATTATGGGATTCTTGCGACTCCTGAAAATGTTGGGGTTGGTAATCATAGGAAAAATTTGGGTGCAACTCCTCAAAATTTTGGGATTGGTAGGTGCAGAGGTAATTTGGGTGAGAATGGTTGAACGAAGGATTGAAGTTCTCCATATGTATTTCGAGGTTGCGATTATGGTATCCTTGAGATTCCTCGAAATACTGGGAATGGGGATTGCAGAAAAAGTGTGGGTGAAACATAGTTAAAGAAATAAGAAAGAAAATGCCTTAGTCTATACGGTGCAACAACGGAGTAACAATATTGACTTTTGGTCCCCGGCAACGGCGCCAAAAACTTGATCGCGGTAAACTATATGTCTAACGGTTTCTAACTGCAAGTGCACAGCCTATCGCGTAGTAATAAAGATATCGAACCCACAGAGACCAATGTCAACCTACCGTTATCTATCGTTGCGTTGTAAAGCTAAGGCTAATGATATTTTTATGGTTTAAGGGAAATTAGAACTGAAACTAAAATAAATCTAAGAAAGAAAATAAGAATAAAACGAGGCCGGGATATGGATTCCGCGCTCCTAAGGGACTTTATAGAATTCGGTACTAATTACGACTATAGCTAGTTCCGTAGAATATATCAGCTTAAAGACTCCGCCTCACGCTCTCGCGGTCTTAACTAAAGCCACACTTCCTAATCCCAAGATTTTGCTCTCGCTCGCCCGGTAACTAAGAAACGTGTTTTGAAAGCTAATAATATCCTAAACGTCTCTAAAGCTCTCTCGTTGTTTTTAGATAAGTTGCCTAATTTCTACTATCTAGTTCGATCCCCACGCTCTCGCTGTGCCGGTTCTAACCTTAATTAGTTTCTCACTCTCGTGACAAAACAATGTTAACTAACATCTCACTCTCGTGACAATGCTAATTAAATTACGCATAGAAATTATAACCAAAACAGAATTTTAATCGTTAATTTGCACCTAGTATTTTCTACCGAGTCCCATCGATAACGACGGTCCTCATACGCCGGACTCTAAATAATTAGCTAGACATATCTATTGAATCAGACAAGAAGAAATTATGATTTAAAAACATTATGGCATTCACAATAATTAAATAACGAGAATTTAACATAAACAAAATATTACTTAAATTAAATGTAATTAAAACCTGAATAAAAATTAATTCCTCGAGCTCCCTCTTCCACAAGTCGACAAGATTGGAGCTTCGAAATCGAAACTAAAAGCAAAGTCTGAGGCTAAAAATAAATCTAATTAACATAAAAATTTCCTAATGTTGGAAATTGTTATTAAAGGGTAATTGGGAATTAAACAGAAACAACAGGAAAACAAAAGCTGGGAAATGGTTTGTAAAATGGGCAGAGCTTTCGCACGGCAATAACCGGCTCAAAGAACCCCCTTTCTTCAACTGACTCTTTGATATTTATAGAGGAGAAATTGACAGTTGAAGAATAAGAACGTGGGCTTCGGTTCTTCAGTTGTTGAGAAAATCCAGGAGACTGGGCGTTGTTGAGGTTGAGAGATTATAGGAGTCTCCGAAGACTCTTTCTATTCGTTGGCACGTCTTCATTCTTCATATAATTAAGTGCAGCTTGTAACGACCGTCACAAGGTGTGTTACGGGTAATATGTGAATTCAGCGCGTCACGGTCGTAACGCCCATGTAACGGTCGTTATGCTCCAAAAACCACATAACGGTCGTTAGCCCCGTGTAACGGTCGTTATGCTCCAAAAACCGCGTAACGGTCGTTAGACCCTTGTAACGGTCGTTACACAAACAAAGTTTGCAGCATTTTACAGAATGATCACTTTCTTCTATCTTTTTGTGTTGAAATACTTCCTTTGATCTTTTTGCATACTTTTGAGTAGAGATATATTGTACCTGCGAAAAGACATAAATAGTCGGAATAATTGGAAGTTAAACGGATCAATGCAAGATGAAAACGGACATAAAATGCGGTAATTATATGATACATTTATGTGTTATCAACACCCCCACACTTAAACCTTTGCTTGTCCTCAAGCAAAACATGACTCGAACGAAAAATATAGTGCATACGGATACTCGTCCTAGGCTACTAACTCTACTTTGGTTAAGTTTGTGTCGATAGGTACTTGCTCACACACTAAGGATATCGTAACAACACAATCCCGCTTTTGTGGTCATCAGCCTCCCTCCTATACAAACCAATCAGAATCATGTTGTTGTACTTAAGTCTAACTCACTCATCCTCCTTTCGTCCTTTTCATTCTGGCGCAATCACATTAAGCCCTTTACCCTTTCACACTCATGGTAGGATAGCCTGTTAGTGACTATGATCTCATTATCATCGGTTTTTCTCTTTTGCACATAATAAAATAAAGAATTTTACACCGTTGGGCTAAATGATCGGGTGAGGATCACCTAACTTAGAAGGAGCATTTCTTTTCATTCATTCAATTTTTCTTTTCTTTTCTTAATTCATCTTTTAAGCTTGAGATCATACACTTATTTGCATCGGCTTCCCACTTAGTGTGTGTTTCAGATGGTGCTGACTGTTAAATAAACTAATTAGGGACTACTAAAGGGGTAAGAACTTAAGGCTATGGCATAACAAGCACTCAAATTGATTTCCATAATTGGAAGGCTCACAGTGTTAAAACGATACCGATCTTGCGGAATTTTCCCAAGTCTCACAATCTAACCTTAATTTTGTCTGTAGCCTAAGGTTTTTCAAAAGAAACACTATTTTTGCAATTCAGAATTTTTCAAATTATTTGGTGTGGCTAAAGGGAATGGTGAATTGATAAACACAAGGATCACTTATAAAGACTAGACCGCACAGAAATTTTTTAAAATCATGCTAAAAAATAGTAAATTTAACTAGAAAGCAGTAAAGATGAAAGCGATGAAAGTGATAGAGTTCCTCCCCCACACTTAAACCAAACATTGTCCTCAATGTTTTGATAAAAGGTGGTGAAGGAAGGATGGAACCTGTATGACTGTCATTGCGTGCTACCATGGTCAAATTCGCTATGATTCTTCCCTTGTTGTCCCTGTCCTTGCTGATCACTTCTTCTCCGACGTCTTGTACTACGAGATATCTGAATTTGCTGAAGCTTCACTTTCCTGAAGTCGCTCATCATATTGCCTATTTCCGAAGGAAGTACCTGCAAAACATGTTAGGAAAATATTGTGCGGTGTGTGCAGGTGGAGCCAGACCATGCAAAGAACAAGGATAAGGTGAGTAATCGACGGGAGAGACATGCCATCTCCTATCATACTCAACATCGGTGTCACCACCAGCAGCGACATTCAAAGGAATGTGCGTGGGCACCATCTCATCTTGAGGGGTTGTCGTCTAGAGATCTTTCGCCTAATGGCAGTTGAGACGTGACAAACCATACATTTCTTTATTTTCTGCAATAAAAAACAATAAAAGAAAAAAACATTAAATAAAAACCCGTGGGTTCCCACCCCGCGGAGTTTTGTTTAACGTTGATAGCTCTACGGTTATGAGCGTTACTCTTCGGTTTCCATTTCCACTTATCAAGCCATCTCACATATCCCTCACCTTTTCTTTTCTTTCTTCTGTGGGGTGGTTCATTCTTTTGAACTTGTGGTGGTGGTTCTGGATCTATGCTAGGTATTAGCTTTTCAAGTTTAGGCTTAGTTATTTCATTCATCACCTTAAAGTCTAACCTTACCCTCTTAGCACTAATGACTTCCCTCGTTTCATGGTCCTTAAATTTTCTCTTTTTATGCAGGGGTTCGAACAAGGGTGCATCGGTGTGGATATTGTTTCAATATCTCCACATAAGTTTTGGATTGGGAGTCGGGAAACATATGTGGGATAGGAATTGGTGGGGTATATGGAGGAAGATCTACAATAGGTTCTTCGTTCTCAACTTCTATGATAACCTCCATTTCGGGTGGTGTCGGTGAATTGTGCTTAACCTCTACTCTTTTCCCACCAGAACTATCCTCAGCCTTATTATAACTCTCCTCAACTTCATCTTCAATCTCCTTAGGATTTTCGAATTGTTCTTCACTACTGGTTGTTATAACGTACGCATTCTCCTCAGGGGAAGGACCTATAGGTGTCATCGTGAGTAGTAATATTTGGGTCTCCAATGCATCAGTGTGAGTCGTGAGGGACTCGATTGTAGTGTTCATCTACCTAAGGGTTTCATAAGTATCGAGATGTTGTCTTCTAAGCTCTTCATTCTGGATAGTTTGTGCGTCCACAAAATGCTCCATCATAGACTCTAGCCTAGAGTTAGCTGAGGTTTCAAGGAAATCTTCCATTAATGTTTCGAGGTTGGGATTAATAGATTCTTCTGGTTCCTCGAAATATTGGGAATGATGATCGTACAGGAAGTTTGGTTGTGGTTCCTCGAGATACTGGGAGTGAGTCAGTGTCGCATTGAAATCTTGCATTAATGCTTCAAGGTTGGAATTATGGGATTCTTGCGACTCCTGAAAATGTTGGGATTGGTAATCATAGGAAAAATTTGGGTGCAACTCCTCAAAATTTTGGGATTGGTAGGTGCAGAGGTAATTTGGGTGAGAATGGTTGAACGAAGGATTGAAGTTCTCCATATGTATTTCGAGGTTGCGATTATGGTATCCTTGAGATTCCTCGAAATACTGGGAATGGGGATTGCAGAAAAAGTGTGGGTGAAACATAGTTAAAGAAATAAGAAAGAAAATGCCTTAGTCTATACGGTGCAACAACGGAGTAACAATATTGACTTTTGGTCCCCGGCAACGGCGCCAAAAACTTGATCGCGGTAAACTATACGTCTAACGGTTTCTAACTGCAAGTGCACAGCCTATCGCGTAGTAATAAAGATATCGAACCCACAGAGACCAATGTCAACCTACCGTTATCTATCGTTGCGTTGTAAAGCTAAGGCTAATGATATTTTTATGGTTTAAGGGAAATTAGAACTGAAACTAAAATAAATCTAAGAAAGAAAATAAGAATAAAACGAGGCCGGGATATGGATTCCGCGCTCCTAAGGGACTTTATAGAATTCGGTACTAATTACGACTATAGCTAGTTCCGTAGAATATATCAGCTTAAAGACTCCGCCTCACGCTCTCGCGGTCTTAACTAAAGCCACACTTCCTAATCCCAAGATTTTGCTCTCGCTCGCCCGGTAACTAAGAAACGTGTTTTGAAAGCTAATAATATCCTAAACGTCTCTAAAGCTCTCTCGTTGTTTTTAGATAAGTTGCCTAATTTCTACTATCTAGTTCGATCCCCACGCTCTCGCTGTGCCGGTTCTAACCTTAATTAGTTTCTCACTCTCGTGACAAAACAATGTTAACTAACATCTCACTCTCGTGACAATGCTAATTAAATTACGCATAGAAATTATAACCAAAACAGAATTTTAATCGTTAATTTGCACCTAGTATTTTCTACCGAGTCCCATCGATAACGACGGTCCTCATACGCCGGACTCTAAATAATTAGCTAGACATATCTATTGAATCAGACAAGCAGAAATTATGATTTAAAAACATTATGGCATTCACAATAATTAAATAACGAGAATTTAACATAAACAAAATATTACTTAAATTAAATGTAATTAAAACCTGAATAAAAATTAATTCCTCGAGCTCCCTCTTCCACAAGTCGGCAAGATTGGACCTTCGAAATCGAAACTAAAAGCAAAGTCTGAGGCTAAAAATAAATCTAATTAACATAACAATTTCCTAATGTTGGAAATTGTTATTAAAGGGTAATTGGAAATTAAACAGAAACAGCAGGAAAACAAAAGCTGGGAAATGGTTTGTAAAATGGGCAGAGCTTTCGCACGACAATAACCGGCTCAAAGAACCCCCTTTCTTCAACTGACTCTTTGATATTTATAGAGGAGAAATTGACAGTTGAAGAATAAGAACGTGGGCTTCGGTTCTTCAGTTGTTGAGAAAATCCAGGAGACTGGGCGTTGTTGAGGTTGAGAGATTATAGGAGTCTCCGAAGACTCTTTCTATTCGTTGGCACGTCTTCATTCTTCATATAATTAAGTGCAGCTTGTAACGGCCGTAACAAGGTGTGTTACGGGTAATATGTGAATTCAGCGCGTCACGGTCGTAACGCCCATGTAACGGTCGTTATGCTCCAAAAACCACATAACGGTCGTTAGCCCCGTGTAACGGTCGTTATGCTCCAAAAACCGCGTAACGGTCGTTAGACCCTTGTAACGGTCGTTACAAAAACAAAGTTTGCAGCATTTTACAGAATGATCACTTTCTTCTATCTTTTTGTGTTGAAATACTTCCTTTGATCTTTTTGCATACTTTTGAGTAGAGATATATTGTACCTGCGAAAAGACATAAATAGTCGGAATAATTGGAAGTTAAACGGATCAATGCAAGATGAAAATGGACATAAAATGCGGTAATTATATGAAACATTTACGTGTTATCAGTGGCTCAGAAGCCAAAGGATTATTGGATAGCAGTCATTACTTTTTCACAACATTTTGTTGTCTTTTTGTTGAGGATTTTGGGTCAACTCATTTTTTTGTCTTTGTTGAGGAATTTTGGTAACCTCTTTTGATTTGAGTTGTGTATTATCCCTAACTTTTGCCTGGACTGTATCTTTGATGCTCTCAGTCCATCGAGATGCTTTTATTTTCGCTTAAGTCGCCTTTTGTGTTTTGACTTAGCGGTTTTTTCCATCATTTTTTTTATTTGGACAATGACTGCCATTAACTTCATTGACAATTGTGCGAAGGGAAACTTGGACTTGAAACCTTTATTGAAAGGCGTAAGGAATGATCCTCCTGAAATTGAATGCATATTCGAATTAATTGAGAACTACCCTGCCCCAGGTTAATATTGTGGTTTTTTCGTGTAGAAAGAAACTCCGACTTCAAGGCTCAAAGGGGTTGACAATGAATTAACTTCCTTATTTCTCCAGTGTTTGGGAGTTGAAACAATGCCTGTATATCATCAGCAAAATTTTATTTTGAAAGCATACCATTCAACAATGTGGGTATTTCGTCTTCGTCATCCTCCCTCCAATCATTTCTTAAACAACATATGAGTAAGATAAACAATGGTATATATATTTTGAATCTTTGAAAAGGAAAAGCATGAATATGCACAAATATGAAAGTTAATGAATTGATTTAAAATATGTAATGCTCATTTCATTAAAATTAACATTAGAGAATAAAACAAAGTCTTTAAGCAAGTACACATAATACAAACAAGGAAATAAAAACTGAAAAGAAATAAGGCCTAGTGTCTAGTCAGTAGCAAGGATGAGCTTTCCCGTCTGATCCACTGGCTTTAGGTAGTAACTTGTGATTCTTCGACCAAATCTTCAACCACTTTGTTTTGGCATGGGATCTATTTCAACCTTGGGAGCCCCTCTCTGTGTGAAGGTGAGCAAGTCTCCTCTGACCAAGTCTTGAACTCGTGCTTGGAAAGCATAACAGTTCTCAATATCATGACCTGCAGCTCCTTCATGGAATGGGCAATGAAGATCGGTCCTAAATCCAGGTGGAAGAGGATTTGGAGGGTTGAGAGGTCTAGTGGTGACAAGAACGTTTTTGCACAAGGTAGGGAAAATCTCAGCATACTTCATGTGAACGGGATCAATAGGAGCCCTGGGCCTGGGATTGCGAGTCTGATTCTGACTAACATTCCTTTGTGGATGAGCTCGAGCTGGTGGAGCATTAACCATAGGAGCAACTGCGGCTACTTGGGCTTCACCATACTGTTGTTGCTTGTAGTAGGGTCTTCTTTCAGCGTTGACAACATGAGTATCACCCTCTTTCTTCTTTTGAAAGTTTCCAGAGGACTTTCTCGCAACATTAGAAGCTTCAACACTTCCAAACTTTCCCTTTCTGAATCCTTCCTCTAGCCTTTCTCCAATAGTAACTAGGTCAGCAAAACTAGATGATACACTACCTATCATCCTTTCCCAATATAGAGGTTGAAGGGTGCCCATGAACAGACCAATCAACTCTTTCTCCGCCAAGGGAGGCTCAACCTGAGCAACTAGCTCTCTCCAGCGCTGAGCGTACTCTTTGAATGATTCCTTTCTTTCTGAGACATGTTTTGAAGCTGACGGCGGTCAGGTTCCATGTCCAGATTGTATTTGTATTGTCTCAGGAATGCATCAAGCAAGTCCTGCCAACATTGGATACGGCTTTTCTCGAGTCCCATATACCATTTTAAGGATGCTCCACTCAAGCTATCCTGGAAGCAATGGATGAGCAGTTTGTCTTTATCAGCATGGGTGGCCATTTTGCGGTAGTACATAACCATGTGGCTTTTTGGGCAAGTGTCTCCCTTGTATTTTTCAAATACTGGCATCTTGAACTTGTCTGGCATAACCAAGTTCGAAACCAAGCACATGTCTGATGCGGCAGCGTTGAAGACATCAAATCCCTCAACCGCTCTTATCCTCTTTTCCAAAATCATACATTGTTCCCTAACATCCTCAATATTTCCAGCCTCTCCTTGTACCGAAGATGGTGGATTGTGCACGAAGGGAGGATTCACATAAGCAGTTTGGGCAACAGTGTGCACATTAGGTTGAGATTCAGTGAACACTCCAGGTTCGAAAAAAGTGGATGTACCAACCATCTGAGTAGTTGCAAATGGCGGAGTGTAACCCGGTGGCAATCCAAATTCTAGCCAAGTGCTAGCGGGTCTTGAAGACTCTGCGTTAATGATGAAACTACTGACTTCAGAGGTGATGGTCCTCTGAGGTTTAGCATCCTTAGTAGCTAAGACTTGGAGCATTTCCATGATCTTGCTCACATTGCTCTTCAGGTCATCAATGTCTTCCCTGACTCGCTTGTTGTGTTCTTCTTGTTCAGCCATTCTTCTTCTTTCATGGGCCTAGTTCTGTATTTGCGTGGAGGAATCAACTTGACGGGTACTCAATAACTCTGGAAACGAGAACGGATGAACATGAGCGACTATGAATGCAAAATGAATACAAATATGAATGCAGATATGAATGCAATAATATGAGAATAAAATGCGAAAAGATGTTAAACATAAATTCATGGTATCACAAGTCCAAGGTATAGATGGAGGACACTCTGATTTCTTTCCTCACAAGGATTTTGTCGGGTAGGCTATAAAGTTTAAAGGAACCCCAAAGTTAACAATCCCTATGGTTGTTCATCACACATGCCATAAGCATGACGGTTGATTGGCTCCACCATATGAGTCTCTTTTGGGTGAGATCTTCGTATCGAGCCACGCGAGAGGGAAGTCTCTCGGTGCCCCATACTATGCGATCATCGACACGAGGTTTAAAACAAAGTCTCAGGGATATGGACCTTCCTCAATTGTTTGATGCACGTGTCAATTTTTTATATACCTTTGACAGTCAATCAACTCCATTGAGAAAGTATATTCTGAGTGAGGTCTTCATATCGAGCCACGCGAGGGCGAACCCTGGTGCCCCATACTACGCGACCATCAACCTATGTTCCAAGCCACACGGTTTAAGGTTCTAAAGGTCCTTAGAGTCGACGACCCTAATGAAAATAACTGAGCACACACGTCAAGAGCTTGACGGTCGTCAGTGTTCTCATTAGAATATACTCCAAGCGAGGTTTTCGTATCGAAAACCCACGAGAGTGGTTCCCTCGGGAGCCCATACTACGTAAATTCTCCTAGCTTATGTCTATACTCATAGACCCGGGTATAAAGCCTTTCACCCAAGTTTATTTTGCAATCAAAGTATCGATCCAAGAACCACAAGGTATAATATGGAAAGCAATAAAGAAAGCGGTAAAAGAAAACAAGTAAGACATAAGGGAAACATACAAACAAGCGTGAAGCAACCTAGATTAGGCTTGACTTGCATATGGGTGAACCAGTCCCCAGCAGAGTCGCCAGCTGTCGTACCTCGGAAAATACGATCCTCATGAATGCGGTCATGGCTGGGCTGACTTGAAAGTCGCCACCTAATTTTGATTTATTCCCAAAGAGGGAAAGGGAAAACATAGATAAAACCTGGGAAGAAAGGATAAAGACAAGGTCGTCGGAACCATTGCCTGGGTTCGGAAGTCGGTTATGTAGGGGGAAGGTATTAGCACCCCCTACATCCATCGTATTCGATGGGAACCTTCTAAGTTGTCACACGCGAAAGGATGGCTATGCCTAATGAATTACTTGTTAAAAGAGGAAAAAGGTTTAAATTTTATTATCTTTCTTTAACGAAAGGATTTAGGAGTCAAATTGCACTAAAGACTATGGGTAGTTTATTCTGAACCAACAAGCCAAGCGTCTTGCGACGGAATAATCGGAGCGAATAACGAGAGCTCGTAATCCTCCTTTCTACCACTTAAGGCTCGTGGCGTACAATTTTTCTCATATTATTAAAGTATTTTATTACCTAAGACCACTTGACGTTGGATCAAGGGTTTGTATTTAAAAGAAACATCTTGGTAGGTCGATTACGAGGCGTAAAGCGATCGCGAAGGGTGAATGCAAAATGGAGGTTAAGGGTTAATTGGTTACGCGGGATCTAGTCCTAGTCCTATGCTAACACGGAGCCGTTGTAGCTCGAGATTAAACCGAAGACGTCAAAATGTAGCTCTTTAACTATCTTAGAATCGATTCAAAGTTAGAATCATTCTATGAGAAGTCGAGCGTCACTTTATAGTCAAACGATTATTTAAATAGTAGAAATGTGATAAAAAATAGAATTGGTCTCATATTAATCTAAATGACGCCGATTTGTCGAAATAGAACATTTAGATCGTTTGTTATATCATCGACCGTAAAAATAAAATAAAGTATATATATAATAGTAAATGAAAGAATTGGCCTCATATTTAATTTAAATAACGTCTATTTATTCGAAATCGAATATTTAAATATTTATTCATCGGCCAAAATAAAATAAATTGAGATAATGGGAAATAATAAGGAAAATAAACGTGTGGCCATAAATTAGGGGATAACGTTGATTTATTAGAAATCGAATATTACCATTTATCATTGGCCGATTAAATTATAAAGTCGATAAATAATGGATCTAAATTAATTAGAAACCATAAAAAATAATTTAAAATGGTCTCATATCAATTTGGACAACGTCGGTAAATCGAATGTCACAAATCGGATAATAATATCATAGACCAAATAATAAATATAAATAAACCAATAAATCGATAAAATAATGAATGAAGAAAAATTCGGTCTCAAATTGATTTAGACAACGTCGCAAAGTGGAATGTCAATAAACCATATTTTTATCATAGGCCCATAATAAAATAAAATAATGAGAAAATAAAGAAATCGGTACCAATTTAATGGATAACGTCGATTAAATAATCAAATATCTCATTTTATCATTAACCGAATAATAAAATAAAATAACGGATAAAAATAATGAAATCGGTCTCAAATTAATGGATAACGTCGATTAAATAATCGAATATCTCATTTTATCATTAATCGAATAATAAAATACAATAGTGAATAAAATAATAAAATCGGTGTCAATTTAATGGATAATGTCGATTAAATAATCGAATATCTCATTTTATCATTAACCGAATAATAAAATACAATAGTGAATAAAATAATAAAATCGGTGTCAATTTAATGGATAACGTCGATTAAATAATCGAATATCTCATTTTATCATTAACCGAATAAATCGAATAATCAATTAAATAATAGCGAAAAATAAAAGTGGCCTCATATCGGTATAGATAACGTCGGATCGAAATGATCGAATATTATACCTTGTATTATATCATTGGCCATAAATAATAATAAATCAGTAACAATAAATCTAAAAATTAATTAGAAATTGTTAGAAATAAAATAAATCAAATGTGGTCTCATAATAACTTTGATAATGTCGGTAAATCGAATATCGAAAAGTTGCAATCATATCATAGACCCTTAAATAATAATAAAAGAACAATATGCAATAAATAAAGATCTAAAAGGGCATAAAATTAAGTAAAATAATAAAAAAATCTAAACAACAAAATAAAAAAGAAAACTAGAAAATAGGGAGGGTTATATCGCAGGATCTGTGTGTGATTATAATCATTCTGTGAGTCAAAGCCCAAAAAAAAAACTCAACCAAAAACCCTAATCCGGTTAGCTCCAAAAAAACTCATCAATATTACTGCCAAGTGGCTGTAACTAGAGAATAAAATGAGGCAGAAAAAAACGTTGGGAAATAGAAAAAGCATAATAAGAAAGAATTTAATAACATATTAAAACCAAGGAAAAACTTTACTAAGTAAAACAAAAAGACACCAAAACATTCACTCCACTTTGAATCTCTATCTCTCTGGTTTTATCGCAAAAACTAGAAGAAGAAAACTAGGTCTATTGCATTAACCGCGGAACAACGATGAATCTAAGCACATAATCAAAATAACTCACCCCTTTTGAAAGGCTATTCTCGGCGGTTTCAACTCGCGCTCTCAGTTTTGGATACGGTTCTTTGTTCAAAGAGGCGTCGTTGTTTCAGAAATCTCGGTGGTCATGGTTTTGTGTTTCGGTTTGATATTTTCGATTTGGGGTTGGTTCCTTCTCGGTTCTGTATTTGTTTCGTCTCTCTTCTCACTCTTTATTTATTTTTATTTTTTTATTTAGTGGAAGGTGAAAGGTACACGATTGTTGAAGGAGTTTTGAAGGTAGAATGAAGATTTATGGAAGAGGATATGCGAAGGTTTAGTGGTTATTGTTGGTGTTATGGATGGTTGGTGGTGAAGAAGGTTTTTGTTATAGATGGGAAGAGCTTCTATGAGATATATTTTTTTCAGAGTTTTCTTCTCCTTTTTGCAGCATGGAACAAGTTCTCTTATATAGAAGAAACATAAAGGGTAATATGGGAAATATTTTGGAAAAGAATTATAGAAGATATTTGAGAATATGTTGAGTTGTTTCATAAGGTTTTGCATGATTGTGCGGAATCTGTAACTGTTATCTTGCTTGTGTTTGGCCTTGTAGTGGGGTGTGTGTAGCTGCGGAATCGTTTGGAACGCGCTTGGCACATGATGGAGGTGGGTGTTTTGTGTTGTGTTGCGGATGAACGTCTTCCGGAGAAAATGAATCACGTTGTGAGGCTTTGTTTGGGCCAAGTGATTTTGCTGTGTATAAGAAGGGTTGCCACTTTTATAATTGTGTTTATGCCTTAAAATATAATAATAAGAATATAAGTTATAAAAATAATAATGATAACAATAGTATGAAAAAGTAATTAAAAAAATATATAATAATAGCAATAATAATAGTAATTACAATTATAATAATAAAAATGGAAATTATGAAATAATAAAGAATAAAAAAAAATTGAATGAAAACCAAGAAATGGATAATGATATAAAAATATGGGCCTCCATTAATTTTACCACACACAAAACAACTGAAATTCAGCCAACATTGCATCCATACTTCGCATGACGAACCTCAAACAGATGAAAACATATTTTTTTTACGGATTTTTCTATCTAAATATGCGGTAGGAAATATTTGGGGTACGATAAGTACGACGGACAATCTGGGTGCTAATACCTTCCCAGGTTGTAACCAACTCCCTTTCTCAGTTTCTCTGGTTCGCAACCGTCTTATCCATCTTTTTCCAGGTTTATGCAGCATTACCTTTCCTTCGGGATAAAAATGCCTAGCTGGCGACTCTATTCAATTCAACCTCATCTCTTTTCTCTTTTCGTCGACCGTTCGCGTCTGCACCGAGATGTAAATCTTTGGGAGCGACAGCTTGTCGACTCTACTGGGGAAGGTATCTTGCAACCAGGGCTTCTGGTTCTTTTTGTGGGTTTCTCCTAGCGCTTGTTTGATTTGTGTTTATGGAGGTGTTATGTGTTATGTGTGCTTTTTTTTATTACTTTATTTATTGCTTTCTGTACAGCTTTATTTATTGCTTCATTTACTGTTTTTATGCATTTCATATTATTGTCATCATATCAAGTGTTGGATCCGTTGTTTACTTTGGTGGGAGGGATACTCAGTTAGTAAGGTTCCATACTGGGAGCCTGAGTGACACATAGGATAAAGTGGCTTCATATTCTTTCCCATTCCATTTCGGTCTTGTGTGGGAATATGAAACACGGTTCAGACATGGGTTTCTTCTTGAGAACTCTGTGCTACGGATTTCCTGTAGTACTAGGGCTATCTGGGAAGCCTGCTAAGTTTGGATGACCTTTTAGATGACCTTCAGCATCTGAGGTGAATTAGAGGAGGATCCTTTATGATTAATGTAAACACTGTACCTCCAGGTTAGAAGTGTTTACACTTCTCATAACTGATCCATGTCTGAGGATCCTTGTTCTATAACAATACTTGTGAGGGGGTTGGGATGTTTACAGGTTTGCAGGAACCTTTGGCCTCAACATACCCTGTTACTAATATTGTTAAGGTTACATTGTTTTGGACTGATCTTATGAAACCCTGGACTTGTGACTCTTTATTTGAGTCCCCCGCCTGGTTACTGGTTCTCTAGCCTTCATCTGGACTTATGAACACGCATGGACCTTATCAAAGCAGATAACAGATCCAACACCTGATCACAAATCCTTGCATATCATTCTGCATACATCATTTTGCATCATTTTAACATTTGTCTGTTTTTTTTACAGGGTATCCACATCTCATCTTTGGTTTGGTTTTGACGGTTCTTTTGCTCAAACATCTACATTAGATATATTCATCAACCATCTTCATCAGAGATTCTCTTCAGCACCTTCATCAGTTGTCTTCATCAGTATTTCTCCTCAGTTATCTGCATCAACATCCATTATCAGTATGGACCCATCCAGGAAGAGAAATATCACTTATCATTTCTTTGAGCCCTCTCTAGCAGGCATCAGGCAGATCCAGACACTTATCACTCCTGAACATGTCCCTTTATTCAGGGAACATTATGGTGGTATTATGGACATGATCATGGACTTGGATGCCTCACAGAGGAGCATGATTCACACTTGCCTCCAGTTCTATGACCCTCCTCTCAGATGCTTTACTTTCCCAGACTTTCAGATGGGTCCTTTGTTGGAAGAGTTTTCTATGCTACTGGGTGTCCCTATCAGGAGGGGAATTCCTTTCAACACTGAGATGACTGCTCCTAGGAATGAAGACATTGCTAAGGCTCTCTACTTGGATGCCACCATCATTAATCAGCATATGACCACCAAGGCTGGAATCCCTGGCCTCCATTTGGATTTCTTGATTACTCAGGCTACCAGTCATGCCGCAGTAGGGAAGTGGGAAACTATTTGTGCTCTCCTGGCCCTTAGCATATATGGTATCATCTTGTTTGCAGACGAGCCTAAGTTTGTAAGAAAGAGTGTTATCCATCTCTTCTTGCTGAAGAATCCAGTTCCTACCTTGCTAGGGGACTTTTACTACTCAGTGCATCAAAGGAATGAGAAGCAGAGGGGAAGACTAGTCAAATGTTATGCACCTCTCTTCTACTGTTGGTTATTGAGACACTTGCCGAAGACGAAAGCTTTCTTGAATCCTCATCAGTCAAGAAATTGGGCTAAGAGAATGATTGCTCTCACTTCAGAAGACATCAGATGGTGCACTCAGAGCACCAAGGGCAGGGACATAATTACAAGCTGTGGGCAGTATCCCAATGTACCTCTTATTGGAGTGAAGGGTTGCATCAACTACAATCTTTTGTTGTTCAAAAGGAAACTAGGGTATGCCTTAGTACATCCACCAATAGAGCAGGACTTGTCAGAAACCCTTTACTAAGACATTTAGAATAATCATGCTATCGTCCGACAAGCATCCTGGGCTTGGGATAACATTCAGACAAAAGGGACTACCATTCTTGGCAAGTGCAACAACACAACTTCAGCTCAGTATATTGATTGGTCTCGTATTAGAGGACAGATCACCCGCATGCCATTTACCCTGGAAGATGTGCCAGGGCCATCAGCAGTAGAGCCTGTAGCTACAGTCAATTTAGAGGAATTTGAGAAGTTGAAATAAAGGAATACTCAGCTTTATGAAGCTCTAAAGAAGACCCTTTGGGAGAGGAATGATAGTCGCCTGGACAATGAGAGGTTAGAGAAGCTCCGGATCGAGCATATGGCCAATATTGAGAAGACAAATGATTACATCAGAAGGGCCCTAGAAGGGGAGTTGGTATTGAAGAATGCTTGCAAGGAAGCTAAGATTCAGAAAGCCAGAGCTGAGCACTATTTGGAAGAGAGTCAGGATAGATGGATCAGAATTATTGAGGCTCGTTCACAGGAAGATCAGAAGACCCAGGCTAGGTTAGGGCAGCTGGAAGCTAATGAGAAGGAGAGTCAGGAAGCCTTGTTAGTAGCACAGAAGGAAATCTATGAGTTGAAACTCCGGGCGGGGTTGAAGAGATCAAAAGACCAGGACAAGTATAAAAAATTGACAAGTGCTATTGCCACCAGGAACCTTCTTATTAGGACCATCACAGAGCATCCAGTTGGACCATTGACTGATGCTCTCCTGAAGGAAGTCAAAGAAGATGACTTTGGGCTGGATGTTTGATTTCTTTGTACTTGTACTTCATTTTGTTTGTACTTTTGTTGATTTTGTTGTATTTTGACCCATCATTGGAACTTGTTGTAATCATAAACTATGTATCTTTTCATTTGTAATATATGGTTTGTGTATTATCCCCTGGGCTTCATTTCTCTTCAACATCATCATTCCTCGAGGTCTGGAAGGTCAAAACCAAAGAACCAAACCGGATACCCTTGGAAGACAAATAGACATGCTGCATTGCATACTAACCTCATTCATTGTTTTGTAGGTTTTCTTTGTTGTTGTTTTCTCACTTTGCTGTGGTTTCAGGAAACATTGCTCATAGAAGGGTCTTCCCCATTAACAGAGTTCACCGGTATCCTACAAGAAACAACCTTCTGAGCTTACAGATGGACCAAGTTCATCAAGATTTGACTGACGTGAGAACTCAGATGGCTAATGAAAGAACTGAAATGAGGGCTCAGATGAACCTGTTCATGGAAGTAATGACTGGGTTGGCCCAAAGCCAAGAAAGATTAAGAGAGTTGGTCGAGCAACAAACTCCTGAAGAAAATCATCCAGGCACAGGAGGTACCAGCAACAATGATCACGTGCAGCCACGTACTGACCCCCCCGGAGTTTGGACCTCATCTTAACCCTGAAGTCAACGCTATTAGGAATACCCAAGGTAACACTGGAGGGCGTGCCTTACAAGAGGACCCTCAAGAGGAACAGTTTACTGTCATCGGTGATGGAGATGAAGCCTATGATCGTCGTCTGGACGAAATAGCAGAAAAACTGAGATCTCTGGAGTCCCAAAACTCCTTAGGATTTGATTTATGGACATGGGCCTAGTTGAGGGAGTCAGAATTCCTCAAAAATTCAAACCTCCTTGCTTTGAAAGATATAATGGCACCTCCTGTCCTCGTACCCACCTTCAATCTTTTATGGGAAGATTAAAATCTTATACCATGGATGAAAAGCTATAGATGTTTTACTTTAAAGATAACTTGACAGGGGCATCCCGTGAGTGGTACTCTTATCTGACCAGAGCAACAGTCAGAAATTGGAAGGATTTGATCGAGGCTTTCATACGCCAATATCAATAAAATTTAGACATGGCTCCCAACAGAACTCTCCTAATGGGTATGTCACAATCCTCAAGGGAAAGTTTCCGAGAGTATGCCCAGAGATGGAGACAGTTAGCTGTTGTTGTTCAACCTCCAATGTCGGAAAGAGAAATGGCCGATATGTTCATGAATACCCTACAGGGGACATACATTGATAGGCTTGCCGCTTTCTCTTCCACTAGCTTTGCTGACGTGGTCATAGCAGGAGAGAGAATTGAAAGTTTGTTAAAGATGGATAAGATTTCTGATAATGGCGCCAGCTCCAGCAACACAAGGAAACCTTTTGCAGGGCCTCGCAGGCCGGGTGAAACCAATTCAATACACATGGGCAGAGGTAGGCCAAAGTACGTGCCGAGATCAATAGCCGTTGTCACTATTCCCACTCCATCACCTCAGCAATAATACACTCCACAACCACAACATTTCCCTCAGCAACAAACTTTTCCTCAACAAAGGTCCTACAACAACAACAACCAACAACAACGTCCTTTCCAACAAAGGCCATCTCAAATCAACAGGGTAATTGATCCTATCCCGATGCCCTATGCCACTTTATTGCCACAACTTTAGAAGCTCAATCTTGTTGAATTGAGGACTCTGGCTCCACCAGATCCTCAGAACCTTCCAAGGAAATATGACGTCAACGCCAGATGTGCCTTCCATTCCAATGCACCTGGCCATACAACGGAAAAGTGTAGAGCCTTGCACATGAAGGTCCAGGATTTAGTTGACTCCAAGGCTTTAAATTTTGCACCTACTTCTAATGTCACAAAGAATCCTATGCCTAGCCATGGTGGGCCCAGGATAAACGCAATTGAGGAGGATCAGCCAGTGAACCTAATTGAAGATACTGCAAGTATTCAAACACCTCTGGCCGAGGTTAAAGCTAAGCTTTTAAAATGCTAGGTGTTCCCAGGTTATGAGGCCTGCTGTGAATCTTGCAAAGTTTCCGCCAATGGTTGTGCAAGTTTAAAAAGAGGCATCAATGGCCTTATCTGAGAAGGTATCTTGCAGATAACATCAATGGTTTCAGCTTCTACAACATCAACAACTTTTCCTCCTACAGCACCAACTAGCACCCCTCCTACAACTTCAAAAACAATCGTTCCGACATACGCTTCTACAAAGTCAACAATCATTTCTTCTACTACTTCAACAGACATTAGTTCAATTTCACCCGCCTCTACAATAACAACAACCATTAATAATGATATCTCCATAGTTACCATATACTACGACCCGTCAATGGTCCCCGATTCCAAAAACATTCAGCAACAATCTCAACAACAACCCAGCTTCAGTCTTTCACCACCACCATCAGTCAGAAATCCTGTTACCATATATTACGATCCACAGACAATAACAATTCCTACTTCCGCCGCAGTTATTCCAGTCACCATCACGGTACCTGGACCCATTCCATATGAAAAAGATAATGTTGTGCCATGGCACTATGGTTCAGACCTCTACTGCAACGGGAAAAGAGTCGCTCTTGATTCTTCAACTTATACACCACGGATCAATAATGTCAGGGGAGGCAGAGGCTTCATTCGAAGCGGACCTCTCTTCGCGTCACAAGTTCCGAGAGTTAATGCTGAGGCAGAGGCTGCTGCCAAGGCTAAAGGCAAAAATGTCGTGCCTGAAGAACCAGTTACAAAAGAAGCTCATAAGACGTCCTTTGATCAGGATGTGGACGAATTTATGAGAATAATCAAGAGAAGCCATTATAAGGTTATGGATCAGCTCCACCAGACTCCTTCAAATATCTCCATTCTATCATTGCTATTGTGTTCCGAAGCTCATCGGGATGCATTACTTAAAGTCTCGCACGCAGCTTACGTGCCTGAGGAGATTACGGTGAATCTGCTAGAGACGGTGGTTTCTAATGTTAATACTAGTCATGGATTAGGCTTCACCAATGTTGATTTGACTACGGAAGGTCGTCATCATAATAAAGCTTTGCACATCACTCTAGAGTGTAAATGGGTTGTGATTTCACATGTTCTAGTTGACACTAGGTCCTCACTCAATGTCTTGCCAAAGAAAGCCCTTGTTAAGCTTAAATATGATGGTATAACTCTCCGACCAAGCAATCTGGTGGTCAGGGCTTTTGATGGTTCCAAGAGGTCTGTTCTTGGAGAGGTGGAGCTGCCTGTGATAATTGGCCCACAGGTCTTTCAAACTACTTTCTACGTGATAGACATTCAGCCGACCTACAGCTGTTTGTTGGGTCGACCTTGGATTCACGCTGGTGGCGCAATTACGTCGACCCTTCACCAGAAATTAAAATACGAGTGGGAAGGGCAAATTATCACAATCTGTGGAGAGGAAGACATTTTTGTTAGCCATCTGGCTACCTAAAAATATATTGAGATGGATGGTGAGATCCAAGAGACCATGAGCCAAGGTTTCGAAGCACTGAACGTCAACGAGGCAACAAATGAAGTATTTGTTGCATCCCAAGAGGATAGGATGGGTACTTCAATTGTCTTCTACCAACAAGCTCGGAAGGTTGTTGAAGATGGAAGCACCCGAGGCTGGGGCAAGCTGCTACCTGTGGAGAAGAAAGAAGACAAATTTGGTTTGGGTTACAAACCATCCCGACAAGATCAAGTAGAGGCTGCTAAAGAGCCTAAGTTCATAAGTGAGGGAATGCTGACCCCAGATGTTATCAATAACGTGGAAGACGAGGCTAAAAGCGACCTCAACCTGGAAAGTTGGATTCGTCCTAGAGTCCCGGGCCAACAAGTCCTTAACTGGTCTTCCCAGGAAATTATAAGAGTTACTCCTGCAGAGTAATTATTATTTCCTTCTTAAGCGTGCATCAAGTCCTGCATCTTGCCCAAGGTGTCAGGACTCATTTTGTAATAGGGCCATATTTGTATTTTGTGCAAATGGAATATCAATGGACATCTTTTGCACACAATTTTCCTTTTCGCTCACTGTCTTTTCATTTTTGTTATTTTTACACAAAACAATAAATGGCAATGTTTTCAAAATAATAACTTCATTCACGCTTTTTTCTTCTAAACAAGATTAAAATCAATCACTAAAATGAACAAATATCAACCCTTGCAGAGATAATCCTCCAGATTGCACCGACAACAACACTGCTATGACCTTGTATGACTTCGACAATCCAATTAATCAAGCAGATGAAGGAGTTGATGAAGATTATAATTTGCCTGAAGAGTTGGCCAGGTTGTTGAGACAAGAGGAAAAAGTGATTACTCCTCATCAGGAGGAGGTTGAAACTATCAATCTTGGTACCGAGGAAGATGTGAAGGAAGTGAAGATTGGGGCCAGTCTGCAAGCTCCAGTGAAAGAACAGCTCATCAGTATGCTTCGGGAATATGTCGACGTCTTTGCTTGGTCCTATAAAGATATGCCAGGTCTAGATACAGATATTGTCATGCATAAGCTACCATTGAAAGAAGATTGCCCACCAGTTAAACAGAAGTTGCGCTCCACTCGCCCCGATATGGCCATGAAAATCAAGGAAGAAGTACAAAAACAGTGGGACGCCAGTTTCCTCGTTGTAACTAACTACCCACCGTGGGTTGCTAACATTGTACCCGTACCTAAGAAGGATGGAAAGGTGCATATGTGTGTGTATTAACGAGACCTGAACAGAGCTAGCCCGAAGGATGATTTCCCATTACCTCACATTGATGTATTGGTAGACAACATGGCTCAGTTCTCGGTATTTTCTTTCATGGACAGATTTTCTGGATACAATCAGATCAAGATGTCACCCGAAGACATGGAGAAAACAACTTT
Organism: Lathyrus aphaca; assembly: GCA_963966055.1. Classification (NCBI taxonomy): domain Eukaryota; kingdom Viridiplantae; phylum Streptophyta; class Magnoliopsida; order Fabales; family Fabaceae; genus Lathyrus; species Lathyrus aphaca. The sequence continues at coordinate 389,918,026 of OZ014524.1, forward strand.
CATCACACCTTGGGGCACATTCTGTTACAAGGTAATGCCATTTGGTCTGAAGAATGCCAGTGCGACATATCAACGGGCTATGGTGACATTATTCCACGATATGATCCACAAAGAAATCGAATGCTATGTGGATGATATGATTGCCAAGTCCCTTGCATAAGAAGAGCATCTGGTGAATCTGCTAAAGTTGTTTAAGCGTCTGAGGAAGTATCAGCTGACGTTGAACCCCAACAAATGCACATTCGGGGTACGTTCTGGTAAGCTGTTGGGTTTAATTGTAAGTGAAAAGGGAATTAAGGTTGATCCCGACAAAGTCAAAGCTATTCAGGAAATGCCTGCACCTAAGACTGAGAAAGAAGTTAGAGGGTTCTTAGGTAGATTGAACTACATATCAAGGTTCATATCTCATCTCACTGCAACCTGTGAACCCTTGTTCAAACTGTTAAGGAAAGAACAAACGGTCAGGTGGAACAATGATTGTCAGAAAGCTTTTGACAAGATCAAGGAGTACCTGCAAGAACCTCCAATTCTCACGCCTCTAGTGGAAGGAAGACCTCTAATCATGTACTTGACAGTATTAGAAGGGTCAATGGGGTGTGTGTTGGGCCAGCATGACGAGTCTGGTCGAAAAGAGTATGCAATATACTACCTAAGCAAAAAGTTTACCGACTGTGAACAACGTTATTCATTGCTCGAGAAAACTTGTTGTGCTTTAGCGTGGGCTGCTCGCCAACTAAGACAGTATATGTTGACTCACACTACTTTATTGATCTCAAAGATGGATCCAGTCAAGTACATATTTGAGAAGCCAACACTTACTAGAAGGGTTGCTAGGTGGAAAATGATTCTAATTGAATATGACATTCAATACACCTCTCAAAAAGCCATCAAGGGCAATGTATTGTCTGACTATCTGGCTGAGCAACCCATTGATGATTACCAACCTATGAGATTTGACTTCCCTGATGAAGACATCATGTTCTTGAAAGCAAAAGATTATGAAGAGCCAGTTCACACTGAAGGGCCTGACCCAGAAGAAGCATGGACTATGATGTTTGACGGGGAAGTTAATTGCAACGGTAATGGAGTTGGTGGAGTACTTATTACGCCCAAAGGAGTTCATATGCCTTTCTCGGAAAAACTCACCTTTGCCTGCACTAACAACGAAGCAAAATACGAAGCCTGTATCATGGGTCTTGAGGAAGCCATTGACCTCAAGATCAAAACCTTGAATGTATTCTGAGATTCGGCTTTGGTAATCAACCAGACCAACGACAAATGGTACACTCATCAGGAGCATCTGATTCCATACCATGACTATATGAGGAGATTGTTGACCTTCTTCACAATGGTTAAACTTGAATACATCCCTCGAGATGAGAATCAGTTTGCGGACGCTTTGGCTACCATTTCATCCATGATCAAAGTACAAACTGCCAATTATGTGCCTCGGATTTTGGTATCCAGACTGGACAGACCGACATATGTATTCTCTGTGGACACTGCCACTGACAACAAGCCTTGGTTCCATGACATCAAATGCTTCTTGGAAACTTAGACATACCCACCTGGGGCATCGTCAAACAATAAGAAGACATTAAGATGGCTAGCCGACAATTTCTTCCTCAATACTGATGGTTCATTATACAAGCGAAACTTTGACATGGTCCTGCTCAGATGTGTTGACAAGAAGGAAGCAGACCTACTAATGCACGAAGTACATGAAGGTTCATTTGGTACCCATGCTGGAGGGCATGTAATGGCAAAGAAGTTGTTAAGATCAGGTTACTACTAGATCATAATGGATGCAAACTGTTGTGCCTATACCAGAAAATGCCACAAATGCCAGATCTACGCAGATAAAGTGCATGTGCCTCTGAATCCTTTGAATGTAATGTCTTCACCTTGGCCCTTCGCTGTGTGGGACATTCACATAATTGGAAAGATCGAACCGACTGCTTCAAATGGTCACAGATTCATCCTGGTAGCCATTAATTACTTCACCAAATGGTTTGAAGCAACTTCGTATGCAAATGTCACCAGGCAAGTGGTAACTCGATTTTTGAAAAGGGATATTATCTGTCGATATAGAGTTCCCGAGTGAATCATTACTAATAATGGTTCCAATTTGAACAACAAGATGATGGCAGAACTTTGCCGAGACTTCAAAATTCAACATCACAACTCTTCTCCTTACAGGCCAAAGATGAATGGCGCTGTTGAGGCCTCTAACAAGAACATCAAGAAGATTGTGCAAAAGATGGTAGTTACCTACAAAGACTGGCATGAGATGCTACCATTTGCCTTGCATGGGTACCGAACCTCAATCAGAACATCTACTGGGGCAACGCCTTATCAGCTTGTGTATGGTATGGAAGCTGTCCTACCTGTTGAAGTTGAGCTACCCTCCTTACGGGTAATGATGGATGTGAAACTGGATGAAGCATAATGGGTCCGGTCTCGATACAATCAACTGAATCTGATCGAAGAGAAAAGATTAGTAGACATCTGTCATGGGCAATTATATAAAAGCGAATGAAGAGTGCCTTCGATCAGAAAGTCAGATCTCGGGAATACCAAGTGGGAGAGCTTGTTCTTAAAAGAATCTTTCCTCCTCATACAGACCACAGGGGCAAGTGGACACCAAACTATGAAGTTCCCTATGTGATAACTAAAGTCTTCTCGGGTGGAGCACTGATGCTCGCAACCATGGATGGTGAAGACTTCCCGTCTCCTGTGAATTCAGATGCAGTTAAAAAATACTTCGCATAAAATGACCTGCTGGACATAAAAACAGAATGAAAGTCCAGGAAAAAATAGGGCATCCCGGCGAGTCAAAAACAAAATAAAAGACTCGGGCAAAAATAAGGGAAAAATAAAAAAAATGTACACCCGCTGAGTTGAAAAGCCGCATTGGAAAGCTCAGGCAAAAATGGGTATCCCGGTGGATTGAAAACCCGAAAGGGCGATCCACGCAAAATCAGGGAATAAGCGAACAACTGCATTCTGATTCGTCTGTATTACTCACAACATAACGAGCTTCGAAAGGACAAAGCGTCAGTCAGAATCAGCCTTCTTCAGAAAGCAATATAAGAAGAACGTCAAGGTCATACAGGTCATAACAAAGGAAGCTCATTGGAACGCCAAACTTCAACATTGCCAACACTTTTATTTTCTCAATTTACAGCAATCTCCTCCTTTCAGGGGATTCGCTTCTTTGACTGTACTTGCCTATTCAACGCACACACATCAATAAAATCAGAATATTCAGTCACACTTTGTTTTTACCTTTTGTTTTTGTTTGCAAAAAGTCCAGAGTTCATAATACAACATTTGCATGAAACTTATAGGCCATTTTTTAACAAAATGCTTGCAGGAAATATGTTGCTCTCAGACAAATCTAACTCCTATGACGGAATCCGGTTGAGGATACCTCGAGACACTTGTGCTTTTTCCTTTGTCTTAACAGGTTTCCGGTACTCAAGGAAGACAATCTTTTACAGCATGGGGCATATTAAGCATTAAATCCCCAACATACTACTTTCCATAAGTTTCTCCACCCCAAGAGGGATTCTCCGAGCAATGACTAACAACTCTTGCACAACAAAGTGATCAAAGAACTTGCTATCCCCCACCAGAGATGCCAAGAATTCTCTCATCCTGAGCAGAGATGGTGGAATTGATTCCCCCACAGAGTTGCCTCCCCAGTAGAGCAATACCTGAAACATGTGCCTAACGGAGTTGCTAAAACTTCCTCATCCCCATTAGGAGTTCTCCCTCCGAATAGATCAATCAATGATCTCTTTCCCCAGCTGGGTTCCCCCTCAAACAGATCAACCAGAGATCTTTATCCTTGCAGGATCCGAATTTCGGATCAAGTTTCTCATTTGCATAATCATAGCATTTTCATCATATTCACCAAAATAAGCGTAGCATTCCGTCTAATACGGAGCATTACGACAAAAATCAAACATTCACATGATCATAAGCCGGGTTCGAGCCAGTCACCTGCAAATACTATCATCATTTCATCAACAATATACAAAACTCATATCCCTTTGCAGATAAAATTCAAAGCATCCCCTTTGCACTCTCAAAGCACAAATACCAGTTCATATTCATACATGCCCTTTTCGACACTTGTCCGTGTCATCTTATCCCCCCGTAGATCGCCAGAATACCTTCTGCACTCTCAAATACAGATATTTGTTCATAATTTGTACATATTCTTTTTGACACTCGCCCGTGTCATGCTTCCCCAGCAAGTCAAACACTCGCCCGTGTCTTGCACATACTTCACCAACAAGTCAACACTTGTACATATACAATCCTCTGATACTCGTCTGTATCTTGTATGTATCACCCCTCAACAGATTCAACACTCATATGTGTTCCTTGCTTAATTAATTGATACTCGTCCATATCATCATCCTTAAACACGTGTCAGCATTTGCTTCCATCGATACTCGTCTGTATCATGGTCCTAAGGATGCTCGTCCGCATCTTTAGTCTATACACACCGTCAAACACTTGTACCTTTTATTTTTTTTAAAGCGTAAGCACTCGTCCGTGTTTACCACACCCAGTAAGTAGCCAACAAAACAACTTTCTTCTATCCGACATTCGCCCTATGTCGTGATACTTTCGGCAGCCGTCCCCTGCTAGGTGATCGTCCTTCACCTTTGGATGACTGTCCCTCATCCTTTCCCCAGTGGAATCCCCATTGTTGGAACCTTCTATCCGACATTCGTCTTATGTCGTGATAAAGAGCGACCGTTACCTGCTAGGTGATCGTCCTTCACCTTTTGATGACCGTCCCTCATCATTTATCTGATGGCCATCCCCATCGTCGATCTTGTTATCCGACATTCGTCCTATGTCGCGATATTCCCCGAGAGCATCCGTACCCTGTTAGGTGATCGTCCTTCACCTCTTGATGATCGTCCTTCATCATGCTTACCCGATGGTCGTCCCCATCGTTGATATTTTCTATCCGGCATTCGTCCTATGTCGTGATATTTTCAGCAGCCGTCCCCTGCTAGGTGATCGTCCTTCACCTTCTGATGACCGTCCCTCATCATTATTTCATTTATTCTTTTACCCGATGGTCGTCCCCGTCGTGGTTTAGTTACTTTCCAACCTGATGTTCGTCTCCATCATTTCTTTTCTCACTTCTTCAAATCCCCAGAGAGTTTTATTTCCTTACCCGATGGTCGTCCCCATCATGGTCTCTTTATTTCCCCAGCTTGTCGGCCATCCCCGTCATTGCTTTGCTTACTGTTTTACCCCCAGCAGTTGTCCTCTACTCGATGGTCATCCTCCATCGCTTTCATTTAATAATCATACTATACTATCTTTTACAATTTATATCCCTTTTCTTCTTCTCCCCTGTGAGTGCAAATTTCGGACTGTCTTTGGTATTCAACCACAAGTTATCTTGTTTGTCTGTTAAGCCAGGCGCTTACATCCTGCACAACTAACTCATGCTTGAATAAGGGCAGTTATAAACACCCCAAAATTTCCCTCACTTTTTCTCACACCATGGCTTGTGATCTTTCATTTTTGCATTTACATAAGCATTACATCTCATATTGCATATTTGTTTCATCTGCATAGCTTCATTTCACCTGCATCTAGGTTTTGTGAGCTGAGCAATCCAAGGAGTGATCTGAGTCATCCCAAAGGTCTTGAAGCTTTCCAAGAGGGTCTATGTGTGTTCCGTGATCATAATATGTCCCCCAAAGTTCATAAAAGTCAAGGGATCACAAAGAATGGCAAAGGCATAGAGGTAGAGCTAGGGTTTTCCTACATAGATGACCAAACTTAGGGTTTTGGTTTCAGAGGCCTTAATCCCAATTTTTTTGTCATTCTTGTTTCTAATGGTCTTAATATGTTATAAGGATCATGTGTACCAAATTTGATGAAGAAATTCACTATGGAAGTCATCTGATCATTGGGTAACTTCTTGAGCAAGTAAAGTCAAAATCAGGGCATCTGAGGCCCCCAACAAGGGTACCAAAGGGTCATCATCATCATTTTTAGTCTCTATGATATTTATTTAATCTTAGAAGTTGTTGGAAGTTCACAAAGTTGAAGAATTTTGAGCCAAATGCAAACTTGCCATTTTTGGAAATGACTTGTAATGGAAACTTTCCATTTTGGGAAAGATTTTCAACCTCCTCTTTCGTGACCAAAAATGCTTCAAATGAAAAATTCTTGGGCATAAAAGTTGTAGATTAGGTCTTCCCCTTTTCAAAAAGTACTATAAAATGTCTTGATTCATCCTAGAACTCAAGATATGACCTTTCGAAGTTGGCAAAAATCCTATAATTTTCAAGTTCATGCCAAAGAGGATATTTTGCAAATTCATGTTTCAAGCCTTTTCATGACCTCTAGTTGATTGCTAGGCATCATACAAACATAATGCAATGCATTTGAACCAAAATTGTGCCTTGAATTTCAAGATTCATCAAGAAATTTTCACAAAATTCTCAAAGAGGGAAAAGATGCAAAACCTCTTGGAACCTTCCATCCACTTGTGCCAGCTGCATAAAATCAATCCTCTGGCCCTCCATGAATTAGGCTGAGGCCAGACACCCCTTGAAGCCAGCTTTGCCATGGCTCATGCTTGAGGTACAAAAACTTTTGACTTTTTGCAACTTGCCCATACCAATCAAACCATGCCACTAACCACTCTCTGACCAATCAAGACATTACATACAAACATTACGGAGCTCATTACACAAGACAAGCAAGCCTGAAACCTCCAATAACTCAGCATTCACAAAAACCACCAAAAACTTCCTTTCTTCGATTCTAAAAAACCAGCCATCAAACCTCAAAACAAACATCACCAATCATCTTAATATCACTCATAGAACACAAAGCAACCCTTGAATTGGTCTGAAAGCACATAAAACCAAAACACGATTTCTGGTGCAGCAGAACTGAATCATCAAAATCACCCATCACAAACTTGTTTCAAGCATTCCAGAAGCCTAAGGGGATCCATTGGAGTGTTTTTGCATCAAGGAAAGGTCCAGAAAGCCCAAAATCAAAAAGTTCCATCTCAGGTATACCTCAAGAACATTTTTTCCAGAATCCTTGTTTTAAGTTCCTAATTGATTCTATATGTTTCCCTGAGCATGCTGATGTAATTTGTTTTGAAAATGGTTGAGAAATGGCCATGTATGCTTGCTCTGAAATTTTGCCCGTAAATTTTGTTTGCTTCGATTCTTGTTTTTGATGCAATATAAATGGATTTTATGCTTGGATTCTTGTTTAATGTTGTTTATTAATCATTTCTAGAGAGTTTGATGCATTAATTTGAGGTTTTGAGAGAGTTCAGGGAAGGGGGTCACTTGAGAAGATGACCGGAACATTGTTTCGGTCACCTGAGGGTAATTAGGGTTTAATTAGGGTTTAGGCTCAGTTTGAATGTGGACCTTAGGATCTTGCTTCCCGCGCGTGATTGGAGGGCCCAGATGATCCATTAAAACCCTAATCTTTTTAATTAGTTTAATTAATTACGATTAATTTAAATTATTCAAGATTGAATCCAGACCACACAAATGCGCGCCAGTCAATTCCCTCCTTTCCAGTTCAAATCCTGGCCCTTGGATGCATTGACTTTCCATTTATTTTATTTTTATTTCATTTTCTTTGCATTTTATTTCTCATTTTATTTAAAATAGTTAAAAACATAAAAAACATATGATCTTTTTTATTTCTGATTCAAATATTTTTCTTAACCCAAAAATGATTTTTATTTTATTTTTTGCATTTAAAAAGTATTTTTAAAATATTTAAATGTTATTTTTAATTAATTAATGGATTTTAATTAATTACAAATGCATTTAGGTTTCTAAAAATCACCAAAAAATTCATGAACCATTCCAATACATTTAGAAACATTTTCAAACTCATCATACAAATTTCGTTTTAGGTTTGATCCTAATTTCACAATTTTCTTTGAATTAGGGTTCTTAAAAATCACATTTTTTAACCCTAACTTGAAAAATTCATTTATGCCAAACCATGATGAGTTTGAACTTGATTCTTTTTGAATTTTTTCACATATTGCATATAGTTTCTAGGTTATTTTTCCCATGAATTTATCTTGCATTTTAAATTTGATTTGCATATTCTCTTAGGAATCACCCAAAAACCCTAGCAAACTTAGAAAATTCATAACTCCCACTAGGTTAAGCTTCTGACCTTCTCCTTTTGGGTTTGATCTTATATATGTTTAGGGTTTGATTGAGCTTGATTTCAATTTTTTATCATGATGTATGCTTCTGTTTTGGTCATTTTAATCTCATACATTCATAAAACCCTAATTTCTCATGTTCATTTGCATTCATCTTTGCATATCATCATCATATGAACTTGCCATGACATTTCAAGAATTTGTATGACATCTTAGACATCTTAAGACATGCTTGAACATTGCTTGATCATTTCTTTATTCATTTTCTATGCTTTGCATCCATTACATTTCATAAACATTCATGTGTTTTCATGCTTCTAAGCATGCTTCCTTTTCATCTCATCTTTCTAGGATCATTCATATGCATCTTGTATGACATTGCATCATTTCATATTCCTTTTACATTACATTTTCACTTCTGACTTTGGTCTTCATACCTCATTTCAATTCATTTCCTTTTGCCTTATGTATTATGCATTCATACTAACATTTTCAGGAACTTTTGGTAAGTTATTTGGGAGGTGGATTTGGTCATTCTTGTTTCCATTGGTCTCTATATGGTATAGGGAGTATTCATATCAATTTTCATGAAGAAATTCCATGGGGAAGTCATCTGATCAAGAGTTGACTTTTCAAGCAAGTCAGTGTAAAATCAGGGCATCTGAGGCCCCCAATGACCCAACCAAGGGGTGATCTTCATCATTTTGAGTGTACTTGATCTTTATTTGATCATGGAAGAAGTTTGAAGTTCACAAAATTCAAGAATTACAAGTTTTTGCAAAGTTGACTTTTTAGGGCATGGTTGACTTTTAAAGAATATGTCATTTTATGCCACTTTTCAAACCTTACTTTTTGATCCAAAAATGCTTCAAATGGAAAAACTTTGGTCATGAAAGTTGTAGATTAGATCTTTCCCTTTTCAAAAAGTACAAGAACATGACCTAATTCATTTTGGATCAAGAGTTATGGTGTGTCAAAGTTGGCAAAAATCACTAATTTTCAAGAAATGCCTCAAATGAGAAACTTGCAAAAACTTTGTACCAAGGCATTTGTGACTTCTAGTTCATGTCTAACCAATGTGCAAGCATCATGTAAGTCCTAAAGTTCAGATTGGACCAAGATTTCCTTATGTTTTATGGCTTGTGGGACAAGAAAGTTTCATGTGAACCAAGGATGTTCAACTTGCAAAAAACCATCATCACACCTCATCCACTTGTTGCCTACAATGCTGAACCATTCTAGCCTCACTCACACACCATGCTGCGCCAGCCCATACACTTGTACCTGCCTAGAACCCAGCCCATGCCCTCCTTACACCAAAGTTGACATTTTGCAAAAGTGAACTTACCTATCACAGCAGGCCAGGTCACATCATCTGACCAATGGGATTATTTTATGCAAGCAAAATGCAGGCCATTTCACATAGAAAGCAAGGCTGAAACAGATAGACACAACACATTCACCAAATCACCCTCTCAAGCAAAACCTTTCGAATTTGTCTCCATAGCTCACAAACACAAAAACCAGCTCCACTGATCAACTCACCTTGCTTCACTGAGCCAAAACCAGCAAGACTCAGGCCTGAACTAAGCAAGAACTGAGCTTCCCCATTTTTCACCCCTAAAGCCAGAACTTTCGAATCTCATTCCACAGCTCACAAACACCTGAACAAACTTCATAAACCTTCTCCATTCATCATCCTGGTCATAACGAACCCTTCACCTTTGCCTGAAACAGCTTGAATCACCCACACCATTTTCACCTGAGTTTGAGCAGAAGCTGTTCAAACTCCTTAACCAGCCAGCATAAATTTCTTCCAAGCATCCAAACATCATCTAGGGGTCACAAGGAGTGGTTTGCATCAAAGGAAGGGGTCAGAAAGTTACAAGAGTGAAAGCTTCGAAACTCAGGTAGCTCAAGAACTTTTTTTCCAGAAATCATTTTTTAAGTTCTTAAGTTATTCTATATGCTTTCCTGATCACAACTATGTCATTGGTTTTGAAAATGGTTGGAAAATGAGGGTGTAATCGTGTTCTGAAACTCCCTGACCTAAAAAATGTTTTGTTCGATTCAAGAGTTTGAGGAAATATAAATGATTTCTAGCTTAGGGTTTTGATTCAGGGGAGTGTGGGAATCATTTCTGTGTGTTTGGATTTCATTTTGGTTGCGTTTTGTGGATTTTGGGGATTTTCAGGTGGGGTTCCCACCGGAGAAGACGACCGGAGGTCTTCTCCGGCCACCTGAAAATCATTAGGGTTTAATCAGGTAATTAAATGAAGTTTGAATCTGGAGCGTTAGATTGCTTTGACCTGTTGACTTCGCGCGCGTGTGTATGGCTGAGATGCAGTCATTAAACCCTAATCACCATTATTTATTTAATTAAATGAGATTAATTCAGTTTGAATATGGGCCATCAGATGGCGCGCGCAGTCAACCATTTCAAATCCAGAGTGAATCCTGGCCTTCCATCCTGCATACTTCAGTCTTTTTTTTGTTTTTATTTCATTTTCTTTCATTTAACTTCCATAATTTATTTAAAATAGTAAAAATTGTCTAAAAATTATGAAACTTTTTGTCAAGAGTTTCATTAATTTTTAAGACACAAAAATATTTTCATTTTCATTTTTAGCATTAAAAAAGTATTTTTAATTATTTAAAAAGTTTATTTTTAATGGATTAATGAAAATTAATTTATTAAAAATACTTTTAGGTATTTAAAAATCACCAAAAAATTCATGAAATGTTCTAAGATATTTAGAAACATTGTCCAACCTTCAAACCAAATTTATTTTTTGATCTTGATGCATTTTGAGAATTTTTCATTGAATTAAAATCATTTTTATGCATTAATTTGATCCAAAGTTCCAAAAATCATTTCTGCCTATCCATGAAGAGTTGGACATTGATTTTTTTTGCATTGCATTGTGTTTAGCATGTAGTTTGTGAGATTAAATGGCCATGATTTGATCTTTCATTTTCCTTTTGTTTGATAATTTTCTTGTTTAGAAACCCCAAAACCCTAGAAATCTTAAGAAAAACCATAACTTGCATTTGGTTAGGAGTTGAAACCTCTCCTTTGGGCATTGGGTTAGTATAGGATTAGGGGTCCTTTGAGTGCATTTTCAATTTTTTATAATGATGTTTGCTTCTGATTTTGGTTTTTGTTTGTTGTATTGTTCACAAACCCTAATTTGGGCTTCTATATGCATCCATCTTGCATTCTCTTGCATAACATGACTTGCCATGACATTCCATGCTTCCATTTGATTTATTTGACATCATAAGACATATTGAAAGCATGTTTGATCATTGCATCATGTATTTGCCATGTTGTATGCCATGTGCCTTCCATAACTTTTCATGTATGTCCATGCTTCTTAACTTGCTTCATTTGCATTCATAAGCTTGTATGGTCATCCTCATGTGCTGCCTCATGTTTGTAGAATCTCATAGCATCATTAGCATCATGTAATTGCTTCTGGTTTTGTTTCTCTTCATACCATTCCATCCCATTTTGCATTGCATTGCATTTCTTTTCTAACCTTTCAGGTGGTAAGTGATTTTGAGAAGTGGATTTGCCTTCACTTCTCATACTTTTCTTTTCATCTCTCTTGCATCCATGCTGCATTTTTATATGTGTTTGGGTTTGAGCTTGCTCATTCTTCTTCTTCCCACTTTCTTTCTTCAAGTGACTTGACTTCTTGAATGAAGCAAGTTGCTTTGCTTCTCTTGATCCTTTCATCTGCTTCCTGGTGGTTTCATTGAAGATTGTTCTTGCAAACCTCACAAACCTTAGGAACAACCAAGCATGACAATGATTAGGGTTTTGACTAGTCTCCCCTCTTAGTTTTACCTTTGTGTCTCTCTTGAGTCTTCTCTCCTCACCTCATAATCAGGGACTAAACCCTAAAGGCTTTAAGGCTTTGTGATTAAGCTTATGCCTGCATCCTTCTATTAGGATGGAGTGTATAACTTTAATCCTAAGTGTTAAACCCTTAATGTGTTTAACTCCTTTAATCAATTCACTTAATAATCATCAAGACATCGCACTTGTAACTTGGGCCTTGCATTAGGGTTCTAATTCTTCCTTAATTGGTTAAGAAGGACTAACCCTAGTGTTAATGGACAAGTCCCCCTCAAGTTGTCTTACAAACCATAAAAATCACTTCATCATCATATCATCAAATAAAATCCACTTAACCAAAGGCTTGTTTTGTCATGAGTTTAATCCCTAATCATGGATTAAGTTGAGGAGTTTTCCTCAGCTTAAACATTCTCATCTATTATTCTTCTATTAGGATGGTGTAAGGAGTCTGTTTAATCCCTGATTATGGCTTAACCTCATTACTCAACACTAAACAAAAACACCAAAAACATCTAAATAATCACAAGTAGGTTAATGATCTTAATCCTACATCAAAGGTGATTAAGTGTGAGAATCTGACTTCACACTTAAGGTATTCTCATTACCCCTAAACAGAGGGAAGATGTGATGAGTTTACTAAGTCCATTGGTTTAGGCTTAAGCTCATTAACTTATGACAAATCCAAAAGCAATAAAAGACTGAAAATACAAAAACAAACAATAATCGTCTCCTCCGGGATTCTTTTCTCATCTCACTCACTCATGAACGAGAACTTGCTTCTTCCGTCTTATGCAAGACAGTTTGCATTTGTACCAGACAGATCATACACTTGAGCATAGGCAAGTAAGCAGTTCACAAGTCAATTCATCTTTCAGTCTCTTTGGGTCGAACTACGGTGTTCTGACTTCCTCATTGCACGAGAGGATACGTAGGCATAACTTAACGGTTATCGAACAAAAGTCTCTGTATATTCCCCCTCTTTCCATCTTTACTCTTTAAGCCTCATGATCTTGAGCATCTCACTTTCATTCTTACACTGACACTGTATATATCACACTTCACATTTCTTTTGCACCGACACCTGTACATCTTTTTCCAGCTCTTTTACACACAAATTGCACTAACACTACCCCTTTAAAACACAAATCTTTTAAGCATGGATCCCGTCGAGTACGACGGACAATCTGGGTGCTAATACCTTCCCAGGTTGTAACCAACCCCCTTTCTCAGTCTCTCTGGTTCGCGACCGTCTTATCCATCTCTTTCTAGGCCTATGCAGCATTGCCTTTCCTCCGGGATAAAAATGCCTAGCTGGCGACTCTATTCATCTCCAGTGAGTTCACGGCTGTGTGTTCTCATTGTCCCTCTCGCCGACCGTTCGCGTCTGTACCTTTATCTGGGCCAGTCCCACTTATCGGGAGCGACAGCTTGGCGACTCTGCTGGGGATACCTTATACTGTAACCAGGGCTTCTGGTTCTTTTTGTGGGTTCCTCCTAGCGCTTGTTTGATTTGTGTTTACTGGGGTGTTATGTGCTTATTTGTGTTTGTATATTTGTATTTATGTCTGCTTTATGTACAGTTGCTTTACTGCTTTCTTTATTGCTTTTGTATATATCATACTGTCATGCTGCTGGCTGGATCTGGTTTTTGTTTTGGTGGGTGGGTGATTCATTGAGAGTTAAGGTCCTATACCTGGGACCTGAGTGACACCTAGGCTAGAGTGAATCATATTCTTTCCCATTCCATCTCGGTCTGGTGCGGGAATATGAAACACGGTTCAGATATGGGTTTCTTCTTGAGAACTCTGTGTTGCAGATTTCCTGCAATGCTAGGGCTATCTGGGAAGCCTGCTAAGTCTGGATGACCTTTTAGTATTGACCTTCAGAAACTGAGGTGAATTAGAGGAGGAACTTTTATGGTTATTGTAAACACTGTACCTCCGGGTTAGAAGTGTTTACACTTCTCATAACTGATCCGAGTCTGAGGATCCTTGTTTTAGAACACCACCTGTGAGGGGGTTGGGCTGTTTACAGGTTTGCAGGTACACTTAACCTCAGAATACCCTGTTACTTTGATTTGGTTAAGAATACTCCATGTTGGAACAGTTCTTGTGATTCTAAACCCTGGACTTGTGGCTCTTTATTTGAGCCCCCCGCCTTGGTTACTGGACTTATAGACCTCCATCTGGATTTCTTACACACATGGACTTATATCAGAGCACTTGATCAGATCCAGCTCAGTCACAAACCCTTGCATATCATTTGCATACATAATCATTGCATCATATTGACATTTGCTTATTTGTGTTTCAGGGTATCCATCTTCATTTGGTTTTGGTTTTGACCCCATCTTCAGTATTGACCTGTCTTCATCAGCACCTGCTTCAGCTATCAGCTATCTACTTCAGTCACCTGCACCAGCCAATCAGTGGCCCATTCTTCAGTATCATCATCAGCACTTGTCTCTACTCAGTCTCAACATCATGGCACCTAAAAAGAGTAACATCACCTACCACTTCTTCCAGCCAGAGTTAGCTGACATCAGGAGGATTCAGACCCTGATCACTCCAGACCATATACCACTGTTCAGGGAACACCATGGAGATATACTTGATATGGTTATGGATCTGGACCCCTCACAGAGAAGCCTGATCCACACTTGCCTTCAGTTTTATGATCCCCCACTGAGATGTTTCACTTTTCAGGACTTTCAATTGGGCCCCTTATTGGAAGAATACTCATCATTGGTTGGTATACCTATCAGAGGTGGAGTCCCTTTCAACCCTGAGATGGTCTTTCCTGGTAATGAAGAGGTAGCAAAGGCATTGCATCTGGAACCAGTCCTGATTGGGCAGCATATGACTTCTAAGGCTGGAATCCCTGGCCTGCATTTGGATTTCTTAATCTCTCAAGCTACCCTGAAAGCTTCTTTAGGAGAGTGGAAAGCAGTCTGTGCTTTATTAGCCTTGAGCATATATGGGATCATACTATTTGCAGATGAGCCTCGATTTGTTAGCAAGAATGCAATCCATCTTTTCTTTCTAAGGAATCCAGTACCAACTTTATTAGGAGATCTCTACTATTCAGTGCATCAGAGGAATGAAAAGCAGAGGGGAAGATTAGTAAGATGTTGTGCTCCTTTGTTCCATACTTGGCTTCTCAGGCATTTGCCCAGGACAGATGCATTTTTGAACCCTCATCAGCAGAAAAACTGGGCTGGAAGACTTACTACTCTAACTTCAGCTGATATCAGGTGGTGCACCCAAAGCACAAAAGGCAGGGATATCATCACCAGCTGTGGGCACTTTCCCAATGTGCCCCTAATAGGAGTTAAGGGTAGTATTAACTACAACCCTCTACTGTTCAAAAGACAACTGGGCTATGCACTGGTCCATACTCCTAAGGCACAGGACTTGGTTGAGACTCTTTATTGTGAGAACAAGCTTAATCTGGCTATTGTTAGGCAGGCAGCCTGGGCCTGGGACAATGTGCAGACTAAGGGGGTAACCATCCTGGGGAAGTGCAACAATGTGGCATCAGCACAATACTATGATTGGTCCCATGCCAGGGCCCAATTCTCTGGGATGCCCTTTACTATTGAAGATATGCCTGGGCCTTCCACAACACCACCTCCAGCAACTGTCAGCTTAGAGGAATTTGAGAATTTGAAAGAGAGAAATGAGAAGCTGACTCAAGCTCTACAGAAGACCCTCTGGGAAAGGAGTGATGGTAGGTTGGATATTGAGAGGTTAGAAAAGTTGAAGGTGGAGCACTTGGCTAGAATTGAGAAGTCTGAAGATTACATTAAGAAATCTAGGGCTGGAGAACAGATCTTGAAGAATGCCTGCAAGGAAGCCCAATTCCAGAAAGCCAGGACAGACTTGTATCTGAAGGAGAGTCAGGCTAGGTGGGTCAGGATCACCGAGGCTCGTACTCTGGAGGACAAGAGGGTCCAAGACAAGATAGAGCAACTGGAAGCTAGTACAAAAGAGCAGCAGGAAGCCCTGGCAGCAGCCCAGAGGGAGATATCAGAACTGAAGATCAGAGCTGGAGTGAAGAGGTCAAAGGACCAAAGTCAACACAAGAAACTAACTGCAGCTGTTACTACTCGGAACCTCCTTATCAGGAACCTCACGGAGCGTCCGGCTGATCCTGTGACCGAAGCACTTCTCAAGGAAGTTCGGGAGGATGAGTTTGGTCTTGGTGTTTGACCATTTGCTTGTTGTTGCTTTCATTCCATGTACTTTTATTTTCTTGTAATGTATTTTGACCCCTCAGAGGGCTTGTATTTGTAAAACAAACTGTGTACCTTTGGCCTTTTGTAATATATGTATTAGTTTGTTCCATCCGAGTTTACTTCGAAAGCAACATCAACAGCATCATCTTCAAGGGTCTGGAAGGGTCAAAACTGAATGCCAAGCCGGATACCTTGAAAACAAATAAGCATACTGCATTGCATGCTAACCCTTTGTTTGTTTTGTAGGTTTTTGTTTTGTTGTTGCTAACTCTGTTGTGATGTTCAGGAACTATTGCTCGGCGCCGGGTATTTCCCCTCAACCGTCCGCACCGATATCCAACCCGTAACAATCTTCCGGGCATACAGATGGATCAGATGCAGCAGGACCTTACTGAGGTCAGGAACCAAATGACCAACTAGAGGTTGGAAATGAGGAACCAAATGACACAGTTTATGGAGGTAATGAACAACATGGCTCAAAGCCAGGAGAGGCTCAGAGCACTGGTGGAAGGGAGAAATCAGGAAGATCATCAGCCAGGGACTACTGGGACTAGCAACAATGAAAGAGTCCAACCTCATGTCAATCCCCCAGTCTTTGGACCCCACCTCCATCCAGAGGCCAACATTCCTGTCAATATACAAGGGACTGCCACAGCAGGGAGGGTACTGCAAGAAGACCCCCAAGAAGACCAGTTCACAGTAATGGGAGCAGGGGAAGAGGCCTATGATAGAAGGCTGGATGAGATAGCTGAGAAATTAAGATCCTTAGAGTCTCAAAACTCTTTGGGTTTTGATGTTATGGATATGGGCTTGGTAGATGGGGTCAGGATTCCCCACAAGTTTAAGCCACCATGCTTTGAGAAGTATAATGGGACTTCTTGTCCCCGAACTCATCTACAATCTTTTCTCGGGAGGCTAAAGGCCTATACCATGGACGAGAAGCTGTGGATGTTCTATTTTGAGGATAGCTTGACTGGAGCTTCGAGGGAATGGTATTCCCATCTGACAAGAGCAACTATTAGATGCTGGAAGGACCTGGCAGAGGCCTTCATCAGACAGTATCAGTATAATCTGGATATGGCACCCAACAGGACCCTCCTAATGGGAATGTCACAGCCATCTAGAGAGAGCTTCCGAGAATATGCTCAAAGATGGAGACAGCTTGTTGCTGCTGTCCAGCCACCTATGTCAGAAAGGGAGATGGCTGATATGTTCATGAACACCCTTCAGGGGACTTACATTGACAGGCTAGCTGCCTTCTCATCTACCAGCTTTGCAGATGTTGTCATAGCCGGGGAGAGAATTGAAAGCCTATTGATGATG
The DNA here is from genome assembly GCA_963966055.1 of Lathyrus aphaca. Taxonomy (NCBI): domain Eukaryota; kingdom Viridiplantae; phylum Streptophyta; class Magnoliopsida; order Fabales; family Fabaceae; genus Lathyrus; species Lathyrus aphaca. The sequence goes on from OZ014524.1 coordinate 389,935,660, forward strand.
GGTAAGATCTCAGACAACGGTGCAAGCTCATCCAGTAATGCAAGAAAGCCTTTTGCGGGCCCAAGAAGGACTGGTGAGACTAATGCCATCCACACCAACAGGGGCAGGCCCCAATATGTGCATAGATCTGTGGCAGCAGTCACCATTCCCGCTCCAGCTCATCCACAACCAGCTTATCAACCTCCGCAGCAAAACTATCAGCAACAACCTCAGTACCATCAACAAAATCAGTATCCTCCGAGAAATTACAACAACAGCAACACCAACAACAATAACCAGCAAAGGCCATTCCAGCAGAGGCCATCTCAAGCCAACAGGGTGATCGATCCGATCCCTATGCCATATGCTACATTGCTGCCACAACTCCTGAAACTCAACCTAGTTGAGCTAAGGACATTGGCACCTCCAGATCCCAACAGTCTACCTAGGAATTATGACTCCAACGCCAGATGTGCCTTTCATTCAAACGCACCTGGCCATAGTACAGAAAAATGCAGAGCCTTGCACATGAAGGTACAAGACCTGGTAGACTCTAAGGCCCTGAATTTCGCACCACCACCCAATGTCAATAAGAACCCCATGCCAAACCACGGTGGTCCCAGAATCAACGCTATTGAAAAAGACAAGTCGTCTTATTTAATAACCAGTGTGGGTCAGATTCGGACACCGTTGGTAGAAATTAAGGCTCAGCTCCTCGAATGTCACATGTTCCCGGGGTGTGAGTTAGGGTGTGCTTACTGCAATATTTCAGTAAATGGGTGCGATAACCTGAGGAATGGCATAGATGGTCTCATTCAGAGTGGCCAACTTCAGATCACCACATCATTTCCAACAAATCCAGCCATCTCATCAGCAACAGTTCCGATATCTCCTACAACTGCAACAACCATTATTCCTGACAATTCTTCGGCTTCATCAACAAGTACTTCATCTATCATCTCAGCTGATCAGTTATCAACGAATTTTCCTGCTACCACTTCAGCATCACTCCATTTTGAATCTCCTACAACAACAACATCCATCCTTCCGACAATGTCTCCTACAAACTCTGAAGATGTCTCAACTGTCACAATATTTTACGATCCTGAAAACAACTCTGCCTACAACTCAGAAAGTGCTGCTCCCATCAGAGCACCAGTCACAATTTATTATGATCCGCAAACTATCACAGTCCCTTCTGCAGCTGTCATCAGTCCAGTCACTGTCACAGTGCCTGGACCAGTACCTTATGAAAGCAATAGGGCCATCCCCTGGCACTACGGCTCTGACGTATACTGCGAAGGAAAGAAAATCACCCTTGAACCATCAACACCTGCACCACAAATAGACAATGTGGGAGGAGGCGGAGGCTTCACTCGAAGCGGACGTCTCTTTGCGCCACAAATTCAAAGACCCACTGCCGAAGCAGAAGCTGCTGCCAAGGCAAAAGGAAAGAGCCCGGTGCAGGAAGATCAAACTGTTAAGGAAGCCTTGAAAACACCATTCGATCAAGAAGTTGATGAGTTTATGAGAATCATCAAAAAGAGTGATTACAAAATAGTGGATCAGCTTCACCAGACGCCATCCAAGATCTCTATCCTATCACTGCTTATGTGCTCCGAAGCCCATCGGAATGCATTACTCAAAGTCTTGCACGCAGCTTACGTGCCTGAAGAGATCACCGTCAATCAGTTGGAAACCGTGGTTGGAAATGTTACTGCTAGCAATGGGCTAGGGTTCACCAATACTGACTTGACAACGGAAGGCCGCAACCATAACAAGGCCTTGCACATCACCATGGAGTGTAAAGGTGCAGTCCTTTCCTATGTGCTGGTAGACACAGGATCATCCCTTAATGTATTACCGAAAAAGGCCCTGGTGAAGCTAGAGTATGAAGGATTAGCATTGCGTCCCAGCAACCTGGTAGTAAGAGCCTTTGATGGTTCTAAGAGATCGGTTCTGGGAGAAATTGAGCTGCCTGTAACGATTGGCCCACAAACCTTTAAAACGATCTTCTATGTGATGGACATTCAGCCTGCCTACAGCTGTTTGTTGGGTAGACCATGGATTCATGCCGCTGGCGCAGTAACGTCTACCCTTCACCAGAAGTTAAAATTTGAGTGGGAAGGCCAAGTTGTTACTATCTGTGGGGAGGAGGATATATTTGTTAGCCATCTGGCTACTTATAAGTATATTGAAATGGATGGGGAGATCCATGAAACAATGAGCCAAGGGTTTGAGGCCCTGAATGTTAATGAAGCATCTGCTGTATCTGGAATCTCCATGTCATCTTATCAACAAGCCCGGAAGGTTGTTGAGGAAGGAACTGCCCAAGGCTGGGGCAAGGTTTTATCTGTGGAGGAGAAGAAAGACAAGTTTGGGTTGGGTTACAGACCAACTCAACAAAATCAAGTAGAGGCTGCTGGGAAGCCCGGTTTTGTCAGTGGGGGGATGCTCACCCCTGATGCTATCAACAACTTGGAAGACGAGCTGGAAGAGGAGCGCAATCTGGAGAATTGGATTCGTCCAAAGATCCCGGGGAGCAGTATCTCAAACTGGTCTTCCCAGGAAATTATAAGAGTTACTCATGCAGAGTAATTATTATTTCCTGTATTTTTATAGCATGCATCAAAGTCTTGCATCTTGCCCAAGATGACAAGACTCATTTTGTAATCGGGCCATCTGTACTTTTTGTGCAAACAAGATTAATCAATGAAATATCAGACATCTTTTTGCAAATGAGTCCTTTTCTTTTCCGCTCACTGTTTTTCCATTTTTCTTTTTGTACAAAAAAATAAATGGCGATGTTTTCAAAATGATAACTTCATTTCACTTTTTTCTAAAGCAAGATTAAAATCAATCACTAAAATGAACAAACTGAACCCTTGCAGAAAGTGCCTTCCAGACAGCACCGACAACAGCACGGCTATGACTTCGTATGACTTTGACAATCCAATCAATCAAGCCGATGAAGGGGTTGAAGAAGAATATGAGCTTCCTGAAGAGCTAGCCAGGTTGTTGAGACAAGAGGAAAAGGTTATTACTCCTCACCAGGAGGAGGTTGAAGTGATTAATCTTGGTACAGATGAAGACGTGAAAGAGGTTAAAATCGGGGCCTGCCTGCAAGACTCAGTGAAGAGACAACTGATTGATCTGCTTCAAGAATACGTGGATGTGTTTGCTTGGTCGTATCAAGATATGCCAGGGTTGGACACCGACATTGTTGTGCACAAGCTGCCTTTGAGGGAAGAATGCCCACCGGTCAAACAGAAGCTGCGCCGTACTCGCCCAGACATGGCTATGAAGATCAAGGAAGAGGTACAAAAGCAATGGGACGCCGGGTTCCTTGCCGTAACTAGCTATCCGCCGTGGGTTGCTAACATAGTACCTGTGCCTAAGAAAGATGGTAAGGTAAGGATGTGTGTTGACTACCGGGATCTGAACAGAGCCAGCCCAAAAGATGACTTCCCATTACCTCACATTGATGTATTGGTAGATAACACGGCTCAGTTCTCGGTATTCTCCTTCATGGACGGATTTTCAGGATACAATCAGATTAAAATGTCACCTGAAGACATGGAGAAGACAACCTTCATCACACCTTGGGGCACGTTCTGTTACAAAGTGATGCCATTCGGACTGAAGAATGCTGGTGCAACATATCAACGGGCTATGGTGACATTATTCCACGATATGATCCATAAAGAAATAGAATGTTATGTGGATGACATGATCGCTAAGTCCCTTACTGAATAAGAACACCTGGTGAATCTGCTGAAGCTGTTCAAGCGTCTGAGGAAGTATCAACTGAAGTTGAACCCCAACAAATGCACATTCGGGGTGCGATCTGGTAAGCTGCTGGGCTTTATTGTAAGCGAGAAGGGGATTGAAGGTGACCCTGATAAAGTCAAAGCTATTCAAGAGATGCCTGCACCGAAAACTGAGAAAGAAGTTCGAGGGTTTCTGGGTAGATTGAACTACATCTCACGGTTCATATCCCACCTTACAGCAACCTGTGAACCCTTGTTTAAGCTGTTAAGAAAAGAACAGACGGTCAGGTGGAATGAAGACTGCCAGAAGGCTTTTGACAAGATCAAAGAATATCTGCAAGAACCTCCAATCCTTATGCCTCCAGTTGAAGGAAGACCTCTGATAATGTACTTGACAGTATTAGAAGAGTCAATGGGGTGTGTGCTGGGCCAGCATGACGAGTCTGGTCGAAAAGAGTATGCAATATACTACCTGAGCAAAAAGTTTACCGACTGTGAACAACGTTATTCACTGCTCGAGAAAACTTGCTGTGCTTTAGCGTGGGCTGCTCGCCGACTGAGACAGTATATGTTGACCCACACTACTTTATTGATCTCAAAAATGGACCCAGTTAAGTACATTTTCGAGAAGCCAGCACTTACCGGACGGGTTGCAAGATGGCAAATGATTCTCACGGAATATGACATCCAGTACACCTCTTAGAAAGCCATCAAGGGCAGTGTACTATCTGAATATCTTGCTGAGCAACCCATTGATGACTACCAGCCTATGAGATTTGACTTCCCTGATGAAGACATCATGTTCATAAAATCAAAAGATCATGAAGAGCCTATTCACACTGAAGGGCCTAACCCGGAAGAAGAATGGACTATGATGTTTGATGGGGCTGTTAATATGAATGGTCGTGGTGTTGGTGCAGTACTCATTACACCCAAAGGAGTTCACATGCCTTTCTCGGCAAAACTCACTTTCAACTGCACTAACAACGAAGCTGAATACGAAGCTTGCATTATGGGTCTTGAGGAAGCCATTGACCTCAGGATCAAGACATTGACTGTATTCGGAGATTCAGCTCTGGTAGTTAATCAAACCAAAGGAAAATGGTACACCCACCAGGATCATCTGATACCTTACAGGGATTATACGAGGAGGTTATTGACTTTCTTCACAACAGTCAAGCTTGAGTATATCCCTCGGGACGAGAACCAGTTTGCAGATGCTCTTGCTACCATTTCATCCATGATCAAAGTTCAGGCTGCCAACTTTGTACCTCAGATTTCAGTGTCCAGACTCGACAGACCAGCATATGTATTTGCAGCAGATATTGTCAAAGACGATAAGCCTTGGTTCCATGACATTAAATGCTTCTTGGAGGATCAAACATACCCACCTGGGGCATCTTCCAATGATAAGAAGACTTTGAGAAGGCTTGCTGGTAGTTTCTTTCTGAACACTGATGGATCTTTATACAAAAGGAACTTTGATATGGTACTCCTCAGATGCGTTGACAAGACGGAAGCAGATTTGTTGATGCACGAAGTGCACGAAGGATCCTTTGGTACCCATGCAGGAGGGCATGCCATGGCTAAGAAGTTGTTAAGATCAGGTTATTACTGGATCACAATGGATGCAGACTGTTGTGCTTATGCCAGAAGGTGCCATAAATGCCAGATTTATGCAGATAAGGTGCATGTGCCTCCCAATCCTTTGAACATAATGTCTTCACCATGGCCCTTCGCTATGTGGGGCATTGATATGATTGGCAAGATTGAGCCAACTGCTTCAAATGGCCACAGATTCATCCTGGTCGCCATTGATTATTTCACTAAGTGGGTTGAAGCAGCCTCATATGCAAACGTTACAAGACAAGTGGTAGCCAGATTTCTGAAGAGAGATATCATCTGTCGATATGGAGTTCCCGAGCGAATCATTACTGATAATGGTTCCAATTTAAACAACAAAATGATGGCTGAGTTATGCCGGGACTTCAAGATCCAACATCACAATTCTTCTCCTTACAGGCCAAAGATGAACGGCGCTGTCGAGGCAACTAATAAGAATATCAAGAAGATTGTGCAGAAGATGGTAGTCACCTACAAAGACTGGCATGAAATGCTGCCATTTGCCTTGCATGGGTACCGTACATCGATCAGAACATCCACTGGGGCAACACCGTATCAGCTTGTGTATGGTATGGAAGCAGTCCTACCTGTTGAAGTTGAATTACCCTCCCTACGAGTACTAATGGATGTTAAGCTGAACGAAGCAGAGTGGGTCCGGTCCCGATACGAGCAACTGAGTCTGATTGAAGAGAAAAGATTGGCTGCAATCTGTCATGGGCAGTTATATCAGAAAAGAATAAAGAGAGCCTTCGATCAGAAAGTCAGGCACCGAGAGTACCAAGTAGGAGATCTTGTGCTGAAAAGAATCCTCCCTCCTCATACAGACCACAGGGGCAAATGGACTCCAAATTATGAAGGACCATTTGTGGTAAAGAAAGTTTTTTCCGGTGGAGCACTGATGCTCAGCACCATGGATGGTGAAGATTTCCCGTCCCCTGTGAATTCAGATGCAGTTAAAAAATACTTCGCATAAAAAATGACCCGCTGGACACAAAAACAGAATGTAAGTCCAGGCAAAAATAGGGCATCCCGGCGAGTCAAAAACAGAATAAAAGACTCGGGCAAAAATAAGGGAAAATAAACAAAAAATGTACACCCGCTGAGTTGAAAAGCCGCATTGGACAGCTCAGGCAAAAATGGGTATCCCGATGGATTGAAAACCCGAAAGGGCGATCCATGCAAAATAAGGGAATAAGCGAACAACTGCATTCTGAATTCGTCTGTATCGCCTACAACTTAGCAAACCTCGAAAAGATCAAGCTTCTTTCAGAATCAACCTTCTTCAGAAAGTAAGACGAGAAGAACGTCGGAAGTCATACGAGTCATAGCGAAAGAGGAAGCTCCTTTGAAAGCGCCGTCAACATCGCCAACACTTTGTTTCTCAATTTGTAACAGTCTCTTCATTTTAGGAGATTTGTTTCTTTGACTGTATCTCGCCAATTCAGGGCGCCTAAATTAATAAAATCAGATTTTTCAGTCATGTCTCGTCTTATACATTTTTATTTGCAAAGAATGTCTGATGTCTCTAAAAAACTAATTGCATGAGTACAGATGCTTTTCTCTAAAAAATAAATAATAAAAACACATGCTAGCAGGGAATATACTTACTCTCAAGAGTGTCTAACTCCTATGACGGAATCCGGTAAAGGATACCTCGGGACCATTTGTGCGTTTCCTTATCTTTGCAGGATTGCAGGTATCCAGAACGCAACTTGGGGCATGCAAGCTACATCCCAGCAAGCTGGCAAATCAACACTCATCCTTGGCACCAGAGGTGTTTTCTCCCCAGCTGAGTTGCCAACAACTTTCCCCAGCCAGTTGCCACTTGCCATCTTCCCCAGCCGTAGTGCCAATCATTCTTCCCCAGCAGAATGCAGGAGTCAGGGAACCATCTCCCTACAGAATCCTCGGCCTCTTTTCAGAAGAGCAACGCATGAAGGAGTCACAACAGAGTACAGAAGGCTTCTACAAACCCCAGTTGGGTCCCTCATTACCAGGATGGGTCTATCAGTGACCTATCTCCCCAAGCAGATGCATCTCTTCGGAATCCACCAATGATCTCATCCCCAGCTGGGAGGTCCATTTCAAACAGATCAGCCAGAGATCTTCACAGCAACGGGATCCAAGTCCCGGTTTGATATCTTTGCATAATCATGACATTTGCATCATATTCACCCACAAAGCGTAGCATTCCGTCTAATACGGAGCATTACGGCAAAAATCAAACACATAGCATAATCATAAGCCATGTTGTGAATCGAACACTTGTGAATAATAACCATTCATCGGAATGCGGAATACTTTCCCCAAAATCCCCACCAGAGTCCCCAGCAAAAGCAGTTGCCTCACAAATCAAACACCCGTATATACTCCCTTTGACACCCGTCCGAGTCATCATTCCCCAATAAAGTCGCCTGAACACTCTTTACGAACAAGATCACCCGTATTACAGATACGTCCTGACACCCGTCCGTGTCATACCCCAGCAGAAAGCCAAAGACATCCTCTTTGCACTCACCTATACTTGTATATACAATTCCTTGACACCCGTCCGTGTCATATCCCCAGCGCAGTCGCCTACACTTTTACAACCCATATACTTGTGATATTATTATACTTTTCTCTCTTGACACTCGTCCGTGTCACCCTCCCCAGCGGATAAACACTCATCTGTACGATACTCATACTCACTACTCATGTTACACTTATACAGATGCTCGTCCGTATCTTGTATATGCCATTTATATCCCCACAGATTCGGCACTCGTCCGTGTTCTTTGTTAACCAGTTGGTACTCGTCCATACCATCATCTCAGAATATGCGTCAAGTGTTTGTTTCTACCTGATACTCGTCCGTATCATAGTCTTAAGGATGCTCGTCCGCATCTTTAATCCATACACCGTGTCAAACACTTGTCTTCTTGAATATAGATACTCGTCTGTGTCTACTATTCCCCAGAAAAGTCCCCTCAGATTCAACACTCGTCCGTGTTCTTTGTTAACCCGTTGATACTCGTCCGTATCATCATCTCTGAACACGTGTCAGTTTGTTTCTACCCGATACTCGTCCGTATCGTAGTCTTAAGGATGCTCGTCCGCATCTTTAATCTATACACAACACCTAAACACTTATACTTTCTTTTCTTGGTTGTAAACACTCGTCCGTGTTTACTATATCCCCAGTAGATCGCCAAGTAAGCAAGTTTTCCTTTTTATCTGACACTCGTCCTGTGTCGTGATAAACCTTGAGAGCAGCCGTACCCTGCTAGGTGGTCGTCCTCCACCTCTTGATGGTCGTCCTCCATCATGCTCATCTGATGGCCGTCCCCATCGTTGACCTTTTATCCGGCATTCGTCCTGTGTCGCGATATTTTCGGCAGCCGTACCCTGCCTGGTGGTCGTCCTCCACCTTAGATGACCGTCCCTCATCTTAATCCCAACAGAGCAGCCGTCCCCTGCTAGGTGATCGTCCTTCACCTTTGATGACCGTACCTCATCATCTGTTTATTTCATTTATTCTTTAACCCGATGGCCGTCCCCGTCGTGGTCCCTTTTCCTTTTCTTTTTAGCCCGATGGCCGTCCCCATCGTTGGTTACTTTACTTTATGAACTTGATGGCCGTCCCCGTCATGTTTCACCAATCCCCAGAGAATCTTACAACTTTATCTTGATGGCCATCCCCATCATAATCTTATTTTTCCCAGCTAGTCGGCCGTCCCCGTCTTGGCTTTACTTTTGATCCCCAGCATGTCGGCCGTCCCCGTCATTGCTCTTCACCCAGCAGTCGTCCTCTGCTCGACAGTCGTCCTCCGTCGCCCACACTTTATAAACATACTTTATTTTCTTTTACAATCTATATCCCTTTTCTTCTTCATTCTGTGAGTGCAAATTTTGGATTGTCTTTGGTATTCAACCACAAGTTATCTTGTTTGCCTGTTAAGCCGTTGCTTACATCCTGCACAGCTAACTCATGTTTGAATAGGGGCAGCTGTAAACACCCCAAATTTGCCCTCACCCATTCACACCATGGCTTGTGATCATTTCATATGCATAAACACAATCATATCATCTCATATCTCATTTTTGATTCACTGCATAGATTCAAAGTCATCTGCACCTAGGGTTGGTGATCTGAGCAATCCAAGAGATTCTTGAACCACTCCAAAGGCCACCAATCACTTCAAAGGGATCCATGTGTGTTCTTATATCATATTACATCCTCTCAAAGTCAAGAATGTCAAAAAATCACAAGAACTGGGATTGGTATGGAAGCAGAGCCAAGTTTGACTACACAGTTGACCTAAAATTAGGGTTTTGGTTTCAGAGGCCATGACTCCAATTTTTTTGGTCATTCTTGTTTCCATTGGTCTCTATATGGTATAGGGAGTATGCATATCAATTTTCATGAAGAAATTCCATGGGGAAGTCATCTGATCAAGAGTTGACTTTTCAAGCAAGTCAGTGTAAAATCAGGGCATCTGAGGCCCCCAATGACCCAACCAAGGGGTGATCTTCATCATTTTGAGTGTACTTGATCTTTATTTGATCATGGAAGAAGTTTGAAGTTCACAAAATTCAAGAATTACAAGTTTTTGCAAAGTTGACTTTTTAGGGCATGGTTGACTTTTAAAGAATATGTCATTTTATGCCACTTTTCAAACCTTACTTTTTGATCCAAAAATGCTTCAAATGGAAAAACTTTGGTCATGAAAGTTGTAGATTAGATCTTTCCCTTTTCAAAAAGTACAAGAACATGACCTAATTCATTTTGGATCAAGAGTTATGGTGTGTCAAAGTTGGCAAAAATCACTAATTTTCAAGAAATGCCTCAAATGAGAAACTTGCAAAAACTTTGTACCAAGGCATTTGTGACTTCTAGTTCATGTCTAACCAATGTGCAAGCATCATGTAAGTCCTAAAGTTCAGATTGGACCAAGATTTCCTCATGTTTTATGGCTTGTGGGACAAGAAAGTTTCATGTGAACCAAGGATGATCAACTTGCAAAAAACCATCATCACACCTCATCCACTTGTTGCCTACAATGCTGAACCATTCTAGCCTCACTCACACACCATGCTGCGCCAGCCCATACACTTGTACCTGCCTAGAACCCAGCCCATGCCCTCCTTACACCAAAGTTGACATTTTGCAAAAGTGAACTTACCTATCACAGCAGGCCAGGTCACATCATCTGACCAATGGGATTATTTTATGCAAGCAAAATGCAGGCCATTTCACATAGAAAGCAAGGCTGGAACAGATAGACACAACACATTCACCAAATCACCCTCTCAAGCAAAACCTTTCGAATTTGTCTCCATAGCTCACAAACACAAAAACCAGCTCCACTGATCAACTCACCTTGCTTCACTGAGCCAAAACCAGCAAGACTCAGGCCTGAACTAAGCAAGAACTGAGCTTCCCCATTTTCACCCCCAAAGCCAGAACTTTCGAATCTCATTCCACAACTCACAAACACCTGAACAAACTTCATAAACCTTCTCCATTCATCATCCTGGTCATAACGAACCCTTAACCTTTGCCTGAAACAGCTTGAATCACCCACACCATTTTCACCTGAGTTTGAGCAGAAGCTGTTCAAACTCCTTAACCAGCCAGCATAAATTTCTTCCAAGCATCCAAACATCATCTAGGGGTCACAAGGAGTGGTTTGCATCAAAGGAAGGGGTCAGAAAGTTACAAGAGTGAAAGCTTCGAAACTCAGGTAGCTCAAGAACTTTTTTTCCAGAAATCATTTTTTAAGTTCTTAAGTTATTCTATATGCTTTCCTGATCACAACTATGTCATTGGTTTTGAAAATGGTTGGAAAATGAGGGTGTAATCGTGTTCTGAAACTCCCTGACCTAAAAAATGTTTTGTTCGATTCAAGAGTTTGAGGAAATATAAATGATTTCTAGCTTAGGGTTTTGATTCAGGGGAGTGTGGGAATCATTTCTGTGTGTTTGGATTTCATTTTGGTTGCGTTTTGTGGATTTTGGGGATTTTCAGGTGGGGTTCCCACCGGAGAAGACGACCGGAGGTCTTCTCCGGCCACCTGAAAATCATTAGGGTTTAATCAGGTAATTAAATGAAGTTTGAATCTGGAGCGTTAGATTGCTTTGACCTGTTGACTTCGCGCGCGTGTGTATGGCTGAGATGCAGTCATTAAACCCTAATCACCATTATTTATTTAATTAAATGAGATTAATTCAGTTTGAATATGGGCCATCAGATGGCGCGCGCAGTCAACCATTTCAAATCCAGAGTGAATCCTGGCCTTCCATCCTGCATACTTCAGTCTTTTTTTTGTTTTTATTTCATTTTCTTTCATTTAACTTCCATAATTTATTTAAAATAGTAAAAATTGTCTAAAAATTATGAAACTTTTTGTCAAGAGTTTCATTAATTTTTAAGACACAAAAATATTTTCATTTTCATTTTTAGCATTAAAAAAGTATTTTTAATTATTTAAAAAGTTTATTTTTAATGGATTAATGAAAATTAATTTATTAAAAATACTTTTAGGTATTTAAAAATCACCAAAAAATTCATGAAATGTTCTAAGATATTTTGAAACATTGTCCAACCTTCAAACCAAATTTATTTTTTGATCTTGATGCATTTTGAGAATTTTTCATTGAATTAAAATCATTTTTATGCATTAATTTGATCCAAAGTTCCAAAAATCATTTCTGCCTATCCATGAAGAGTTGGACATTGATTCTTTTTGCATTGCATTGTGTTTAGCATGTAGTTTGTGAGATTAAATGGCCATGATTTGATCTTTCATTTTCCTTTTGTTTGATAATTTTCTTGTTTAGAAACCCCAAAACCCTAGAAATCTTAAGAAAAACCATAACTTGCATTTGGTTAGGAGTTGAAACCTCTCCTTTGGGCATTGGGTTAGTATAGGATTAGGGGTCCTTTGAGTGCATTTTCAATTTTTTATAATGATGTTTGCTTCTGATTTTGGTTTTTGTTTGTTGTATTGTTCACAAACCCTAATTTGGGCTTCTATATGCATCCATCTTGCATTCTCTTGCATAACATGACTTGCCATGACATTCCATGCTTCCATTTGATTTATTTGACATCATAAGACATATTGAAAGCATGTTTGATCATTGCATCATGTATTTGCCATGTTGTATGCCATGTGCCTTCCATAACTTTTCATGTATGTCCATGCTTCTTAACTTGCTTCATTTGCATTCATAAGCTTGTATGGTCATCCTCATGTGCTGCCTCATGTTTGTAGCATCTCATAGCATCATTAGCATCATGTAATTGCTTCTGGTTTTGTTTCTCTTCATACCATTCCATCCCATTTTGCATTGCATTGCATTTCTTTTCTAACCTTTCAGGTGGTAAGTGATTTTGAGAAGTGGATTTGCCTTCACTTCTCATACTTTTCTTTTCATCTCTCTTACATCCATGCTGCATTTTTATATGTGTTTGGGTTTGAGCTTGCTCATTCTTCTTCTTCCCACTTTCTTTCTTCAAGTGACTTGACTTCTTGAATGAAGCAAGTTGCTTTGCTTCTCTTGATCCTTTCATCTGCTTCCTGGTGGTTTCATTAAAGATTGTTCTTGCAAACCTCACAAACCTTAGGAACAACCAAGCATGACAATGATTAGGGTTTTGACTAGTCTCCCCTCTTAGTTTTACCTTTGTGTCTCTCTTGAGTCTTCTCTCCTCACCTCATAATCAGGGACTAAACCCTAAAGGCTTTAAGGCTTTGTGACTAAGCTTATGCCTGCATCCTTCTATTAGGATGGAGTGTATAACTTTAATCCTAAGTGTTAAACCCTTAATGTGTTTAACTCCTTTAATCAATTCACTTAATAATCATCAAGACATCGCACTTGTAACTTGGGCCTTGCATTAGGGTTCTAATTCTTCCTTAATTGGTTAAGAAGGACTAACCCTAGTGTTAATGGACAAGTCCCCCTCAAGTTGTCTTACAAACCATAAAATTCACTTCATCATCATATCATCAAATAAAATCCACTTAACCAAAGGCTTGTTTTGTCATGAGTTTAATCCCTAATCATGGATTAAGTTGAGGAGTTTTCCTCAGCTTAAACATTCTCATCTATTATCCTTCTATTAGGATGGTGTAAGGAGTTTGTTTAATCCCTGATTATGGCTTAACCTCATTACTCAACACTAAACAAAAACACCAAAAACATCTAAATAATCACAAGTAGGTTAATAATCTTAATCCTACATCAAAGGTGATTAAGTGTGAGAATCTGACTTCACACTTAAGGTATTCTCATTACCCCTAAACAGAGGGAAGATGTGATGAGTTTACTAAGTCCATTGGTTTAGGCTTAAGCTCACTAACTTATGACAAATCCAAAAGCAATAAAAGACTGAAAATACAAAAACAAACAATAATCGTCTCCTCCGGGATTCTTTTCTCATCTCACTCACTCATGAACGAGAACTTGCTTCTTCCGTCTTATGCAAGACAGTTTGCATCTGTACCAGACAGATCATACACTTGAGCATAGGCAAGTAAGCAGTTCACAAGTCAATTCATCTTTCAGTCTCTTTGGGTCGAACTACGGTGTTCTGACTTCCTCATTGCACAAGAGGATACGTAGGCATAACTTAACGGTTATCGAACAAAAGTCTCTGTATATTCCCCCTCTTTCCATCTTTACTCTTTAAGCCTCATGATCTTGAGCATCTCACTTTCATTCTTACACTGACACTGTATATATCACACTTCACATTTCTTTTGCACCGACACCTGTACATCTTTTTCCAGCTCTTTTACACACAAATTGCACTAACACTACCCCTTTAAAACACAAATCTTTTAAGCGTGGATCCCGTCGAGTACGACGGACAATCTGGGTGCTAATACCTTCCCAGGTTGTAACCAACCCCCTTTCTCAGTCTCTCTGGTTTGCGACCGTCTTATCCATCTCTTTCTAGGCCTATGCAGCATTGCCTTTCCTCCGGGATAAAAATGCCTAGCTGGCGACTCTATTCATCTCCAGTGAGTTCACGGCTGTGTGTTCTCATTGTCCCTCTCGCCGACCGTTCGCGTCTGTACCTTTATCTGGGCCAGTCCCACTTATCGGGAGCGACACTTTCATATGGATATTTATTTGTATTTGAAGTGAACTTGTTTCACTTGTGTTCCATTCCTCTTACTTTCTTTCTTTCAAGTACTTATCTTCTTCAGGAAGTAAGTAATTTGTTCTTCTTCTTCCTTCTCTTTTCATCTACTTCTTCCATTGGTGGCCTTGAAGATCCTTTCTCTTAAGCCTAACAAACCATAGGATACCCAAGCATGATAAATTTTAGGGTTGTTTATAGTTCCCCTTAGTCTTTTAACTTTGAGTCTCCTTGAGTCTCTCTTCTCATCTCATAATCGAAGACTAAACTCTTAAAGCTTTAGGACTTTGAATTAGGGTTATGCCTGCATCCTTCTCTTAGGATGGAGTGTATAACTTTAATCCTAAGTGTTAAAACTTTAATTTGTTTACACCTCTTAATCAAATCACATTAATACTCACTAAGGTTTTATCTTGTAACTTGGGCCTTACATTAGGGTTCTATCTCTTCCTTATGGTTAAGAGGGACTAACCCTAGTGTTTAATGGACAAGTCCCCCTCAAGTTGTCTTACAAACCATAAAATTCATTTCTTAATCTCACCCTTTAATTAAAATCCATTTAATAAAGGTTTGTTATATAATGAATTTAATACCTAACCATGGATTAAGTTGAAGTCTCTTCCTCAGCTTAAATGTTCTCATCTATTATCCTTCTATTAGGATGGTGTAATGAGTTCACTAATCTATGATTAGAGATTAAACTTATTACTTAACACTAAAAAAAACCCAAAAACATCTAAATAATCACAAGTAGGTTAATGATCATAATCCTACATCATCATGGTAATTAAGTTGAGATGCTTATCTCAGACTTAAGCAGACTCATTATCCCTAATCAGGGAGGATATAATGAGTTTGCAAGCCCTTGATTTAGGCTTAAGATCATTAACTTATGCAAAACACCAAAAACAATAAAAAAACTAAAAACACACAAAAAAATAAAATAATCGTCTCCTCCGGGATTATTTTCTCATCACACTCATTCACAAACAAGAACTTGCTTCTTCCGTCTAATGCAAGACAATTAGCACTCGAGCCAGACGAGTCATACACTTGAGCATAGGCAAGTAAGTAGTTCATAGTCAATTTATTTTTAGTCTCTTTGAGTCGAACTACGGTGTTTTGAATTCCTCATTGCACGAGAGGATACGTAGGCATAACTTAACAGTTATCGAACAAAAGTCTTTGTGTCTCCCCCCTCATTCCAGCATTCTTTCTAAGCCTCAGTTCTTGAGCAATTCACCCTTTTGCACTGACACTTGTACATTCATTCCTAGATTTTGCACACAGATAACACATACACTTATCCCTTTAAAGACAATATTATAAGCGTGGATCCCGTCGAGTACGACGAACAATCTGGGTGCTAATACCTTCCCAAGTTGTAACCAACCCCTTTCTCAGTTTCTCTGGTTCGCAACCGTCTTATCCATCTTTTTTCAGGTTTATGCATAATTACCTTTCCTTCGGGATAAAAATGCCTAGCTGGCGACTCTATTCAATTCAACCTCATCTCTTTTCTCTTTTTTCCGACCGTTCGCGTCTACACCGGGATGTAAATCTTTGGGAGCGACAGCTATCAAAAGAAGAAACAAATTGATCAAAGGGTTGACAGAGCGACTTGTTCATCCGGATACCGAGGCTCTCTTTGAGGAGGTAAAATGTGATTGGCAAAGTCTGATTATTGAGGGTTGATTGATCTATTTGTATTTTTTGATGATGTTCTATGATTACCATCAGATTTGTTGATGGAATCATATTTGATGAATTCTCGGTGGTTGCCTATTTATTTCAATTGGTTGTATGACTCTGTTACACATTTTTGCTTGCTATTATGATGTGCTCTTACCAACAATTATTTCTTTCTCTTGCCTCCTTATTGGCTACGACTAGAACCAAATAATAGAATATTCTGGAAATAATTAAACATGGCATTTGCATGCATTCATACATTTCATTCTTTTGTGTAGTAGGTGTTCGTGGTTTGTTTTCTCATCCTGTTTGGTTTTCTTCAACGGGATTACAAACCTCAACATTCACAGATACCATACTAGGGGAAACTAACCGAGGATCATGGAGTAGGTACATAATGAGCTAGCTGAAATGAAGATTCACATGGGTCAATGGACCTCATGCAGAATGTCATGCAGGGGTAGGAAGAACTCTGAACTCTAGTTCGAAGGCCCAAAACAACTCCAGAAGTGGAGAATCCTATTGGTGGTGGTGGTTGTGATGGGCCTGACAGTGGTATTGGTGGAGCTGGTGGTGGTAATCATTTTGTTATTCATGTTCCTCATCTAGAGGACGAGCAACATAAATAGTTCTCCATGTGTAACACTGAGCTTGGAATCTTTAATGTTGGTGATGGTGATGATAAGGACCGCATTTTGGTAGAAAGGATAAAGGTTGTAGAAGGTTATAGAAGTCTTGGTGTTGATGTTGCGGATTTAGGTATGGTTCCTAAGGTGAAGGTGCCTCCTAAGTTCAAGGTGCCAGTTTTGGACAAGTACAGAGGAATCATGTGCCCAAAGACTCATGCATGGGCTTATTTTTGAAAGATGTCTGCCTATTCCGATGATGAGAAGTCGTTGATGTGTTTTGTCCTGGATAGCCTTGTTGGGGCATCCCTGGAATGGTATATGTAGTTGGAGAGGACCTGTGTCAAAATATGGAAGGATCTTGCTGAAGCTTTCATAAAATAGTATCAATATAATACTGACATGGCTCCCAATTGGACTCAACTTCAAAGCCTGGCTCAAAATAATAATGAAACTTTTAAAGAGTATGTCCAGACGTAGTGTGAGTTTGTGGCTAGGGTTAAACCCCCTTAGAATGATTGTGAGATGAAAAACATGTTTATGGAAACCATGCAAGGTTCACTATTGGATTGTCTTACTGCTTTTCCATCTGCTGGTTTTGCGGATATAGTTGTTGCTGGAGAAAGGGTGGATAATTTGGTGAAGTTGGGTAAGATTCAAGGTGATTTTGGTTCGTCTTCTGGTACAAAGAAACCATTCGTGAATGCCTCGAAGAGGAGGTAAGGAGAAATAATTTTGTGTCGTCTTAATGAGGGGGAAATAGAGGATATCAAAATCAATATCAACATCAGGTTACTGTCGTGTCCATTCCGATAGCGGCGCCTTAATATCAACATCAACAATTCCAACCTCAATAACAACGTTAGCAATATATTCCTCGTTAAAATTATTGTTTGTAAGAGAAGAAACTTGAAAGGAATTTTGATCCTCTACCTATTCATGCTTCTCAATTATTACAACATCTTATACAACTATAGTTGATTCAACTGAGGACCTTGGGACACCTAAAGCTGGCCAAATTCCTTATGGGTATGATGTTAGTTCCCACTATAATTTTCACTCAGGAGCTCCTGGGCATATGTAACACCCATATATAACAACATACATCAAAACATATATATTATAGATGAATCCAAGTTTGGGTATTGAAATACATATAAGATCCTAGTCAGCACATTACATACATTAAATGCCCGAAATACAAAAGTCTAAAACTAAGGCATAATGTATACAAGATGTTCAAAATAAAATACTACGAACTAGATTGACAATGATCTCAAAATAAACTCTATCAACGGAAGTCGTGTCATGCTCAAAATATCAACTAGTAAGGATAAGTCAAATGAATTTATCCTCACTCTTCTAAGAACTTTTAGTACCTAAAACAATAATCAACAATATGGGGTGAGATAACAAATCTCAGTGAGTCTCTATCTTATGGATTCTCTCGACTTTACAAGGGTCTATCAAATTTCCTACTCAAGTCAGGGAAAAACTAAGACTTTGAGTTCCCAACTCTCATACTCATATGGAACATGTCCAGGAGCTCTAAATATCCTACTATCACTATGGAAGATCTTACCTTGTTACTTCCCATGAGACTTGGTGTAATACCCATCTCAAGCCTAAGGTCATTACTTTCTGTAGAACTAGATGTGTCACTCATTCAATGTTCAAATCGCTTCACGTGGGATTCAATGTAATATCCACTTTAAGACTTAACCTTTTGCTTCTCGTGGGATTTGGTGTAATACCCACATCAAGACTTTACCTTTTGCTTCCCATGGGACTCAGTGTAATACCCACCTCAAGACTTTACCATTTTCTTCCCGTGGGACTCAGTGTAATACCCACCTCAAGAATTTACCATTACTTCCTATGGGACTCAATGTTATACCCATTTCAAGCATTTAACATAATAGTCAATATAATCACATGCTAAGAAAACATACTTAGTCGTAACTTGTATTATCTCACCATCTATTGATTTCCTAGTCTCATATCTAGGTTGTTCTATCAATCGATGACATACTAAGATTTCTTCCTAATACCTTGATTTGTGTGTCTTATAATTCACAGATTATGATTCACATAATCAACATTTTTAATCGAAGTATCATAAATAATTAAATTCTACATCAAAAGTAATATTTTCTCATTCCATTGGATATGACATCATCTCAGCTTTCTATCGGTATAAAGTTTGATTAAATTGGATACCTGAGTAAAAAGTTATGAATTTTTAAAGAAAATATTTTTGAAAGACTTATAGTTGTAACAGGTTACTACCCAGAGGATAACCAATTACTCAATGCTTTTCTGAACTTCCAGTAGTGAAATGAGAGTTAGAGACACATTTCGGTAACCGGTTACTTAGTTCAATTTTCACAAAAACTGTCAAAGTTTCAACGTGGTAACCGATTAACGACCTTGGGGGTAACCGATTACTTAAAGACAGTAAGCATAAACTCCTGTGTTTTCATATCCAAAACCAGAGGAATTCCATTTTTTTCATACAATGACATCATGATAATTTTCATGGATCATATTCATACATATACCAACTATCTTATACTGATTATATCACACTTTAATCGTTTAGATCATCAATTAGCAAGATTTTATCATTTTCCCTAAAACTCTAAACTTCAAGAATTTCTAAAAACAAAAGTATCTATCTAGACCCGCCTCTAGCAATGAAGATGTTGAAGATTGTGAGATGAATATTGGAGATGAAACTTTATGATCCAAGGTTTCTCTTCTTCCTCAAGCTCTTGCCCTTTCTTTTTTCTTGTCTTCCTTCTCTCTTCTTTCTCTCACAAAGTTTCTATGTTTTAATATTATGTAACATTAGACATGTTATAACAATAATATTTATCGGTTAGTAACCCAACTGGTCCAAATTGAGGGTATCCAAAAATGTCTCTGAGTCACTTATTTAATAAACCTCTAAGTTAGATAATATTAACGAATTAATTTAAATTCATCAGTTGCTCTAATTATTATTATTTTTGTTGAAAACTCTCAGAGCACGTCGAGACCCTATTAACTTTAATTAATATTATCCAGAGTAATAAAAAAATTATGGGGTATTAGATTATCCCCTCCTTAAAAATAGAAATCCATCCTCAAATTTAAAATATTACCTGAAAAGATGAGGGTAAACAATTCGCATCTCTGATTCGAGTTCCCAAGTAGCATCTGTTACACCCCGATTTAATTTAATTATTTTCATAATTTGAAGATAAGATGTTGTGTTGTTGTTTGTGTGATTTCATTGGTGTCGGAGTTACCCCTAGTAAGGAGTATTGGCCTTGAGAATGAGACTTTAAGGTGATATGGGTGTGTGACTAAAAGTGTAGAGATTGGTGGTGTGGTGAGTAAAACTAAATTAGTTATATTAGTAATATTTATTTAATTATAATATTAGGAGAATATTATTTTAATTAAATATTTGATGGAAATTATTTTATTATTATTAATTCATTAGTTGGGTTAAATGAAAATAATTATAATATAATAATAAGAAAATAAGGAGTTAGAGAAGGAAAATTCATTCTACATGAAAACAAAGGGAAAAAAGGAAAGGAGAAGGCTACGACTCAAGGGAGAAGAGAAGAATCTTGCAAGAAATCTAAGGTAAGGGTGAAGTTATTCAATTCTCTTAAGGAATATATGATATATGTATGAGGTAGATACATTGTTAGGTTCATATCCACCTGTTCTCTAATCATTTGATGTTTCCGGTGAGAAATTGAAGTTGCATATCGATAATAGTAATAATGCTTATAATGCGTAATTTGATTGTTTGCATTGTGGTATTTGGTGTTATAAGTGGTTCTAACGAACATGTATTGTTGCATACGGATTTAGACGTTCGAATTTTGTGATAGATATGAGAAAAATACAAGATAAGGGGGATTGAATTGAGGTTTTCACTCTTGGCTACTTTTTGCACTTTGATGAGTTGCGTCAAGCTATGTTATAAATGCGTTGCGGAAGCATAAAGAAATTAAAACATAAATTATGAGTAAACAACTCACAATATATCATGGTTCACTTTAGAACTTCTCAAGCTAGTCCAGTCCACCTGCCAAGGTAATTTTGCCTTAAACAAAGACTTAGTCCACTATAACAAAGATCCATGATTACAATCACACAACAACACTGTGACTAATGTAATGAAGCATTCAGGGATCCTACTGGATATAAAGTTCATTGACCCAACATAACCTCTGCCAAAATTTCATCTCAACTCACAGCTAGACCGTTCAGGGATCCCATCAGGATATAACGTCTACTTGAGGAGGAACCTGCACAACAACCTCCCGTGACTAACTGCACGTAACCTTTGCGACTTCAATGAACCATTCAGTGATCCGACCGAATATAACATTCACTGACCAAGAAAAACCTATGACGGGATTTCATCTCAACTCATAGCTAGACTGTTCAGGGATCCCATCAGGATATAATGTCTACTTGAGGAGTATCAACTCACAGCTGGATCGTTCAGGGATCCCTTCAGGATATAACATCCACTTGAGGATAATCAATTCATTAGGTAGAATTGACATACTGGAGCTAACTGACGTGCTTCTTTGCAAGCATATACTCCTCTGTTTAAGTACAAAGTAACTCTTCGGAGTTACAGCAAGATGAGCAATTTGCTCCTTGAAAACTACATGATTCTAAGATGTTCATAATATTACAATTCAAATTGCATCTTCAAAATTCTTCATCTTCATTGATGAGCAAGCTACGAGATGACTTTTTGATTTTTTCTTCAATGAGCATCAAGATGATGTAGTTGGTGTTGATTGACGTCTTGTTGATTTCTTCTTCTTTAGCTTTAGTTCATCAATCTCTTATCATTGTTGTTGTAGATGTTGATCTTGACATAGAAACACGAACTCAGACTCTCTGATTTTTATATTGTTGTTATGATCATAGATGTGCAACAATTGAGGTATCAACACTTAAATCAATGGTTGTATCCGTAATTACTTCACATAGAAACATTTCAGTTTGAGGATAATCAACCTAGTTGCGCTTCAGCAAAACCAACAATTGTTGAGATCCTTTCAGGACCTTCAATAGTTGGGTTCACTCGCACCAACAATATCACAAAGAATGTGATATTTTCCTTTTATAGCCAAACATAAAAGAGTTTTTACAGCCCAATTCGGCTATAGAGGAATCCGTTACACAAGGAATAAAATAGTACAACCATATATTGTCCTTTTCCACAATTCAAAGATAGTGGAGAGGTAGTGGGATAAAGCATTATCGTACCGTGTACTATCCTTTCCAATGGTAACATTGTCATCTGAACTTCAGAGGCTTCTGATTATAAATCAATGAATGAAGCATGAGTTAGGGACAATGATACTTGGGTATTCAGAGAACCTAATTCTTTAGTCTTCAGAACTTGTTCACTTAGAACTATGTTCTTCAGGAATTCATCACTTGGCTTGAATCCCATGGTCTTTAGAACTTTGAGTGTTAGAGTCTTTCGAACTTTGTTCACATAGAACACTGTCTTCAGAGTCTTCAATATTTAGTTCTTCAAAACCATTCTTCTGAACTTTAAGTCTTAGAGTCTTCAGAACTTTGTTCACATAGAACATTATCTTTAGAGTCTTCAGAACTTAGTTCTTCAGAATCTTAATCTTCAGAACTCTTAAGTCTTTAGAATCTTTCAGGCACTTGGTCTTCAAACGTTAAGTCTTCAGAAATTCAAGTCATCAGAATCTTCAGAACTTAGTTCTTCAGAAGATTAATTTCAAAAGCTTCGCTTCGCTATCTGATCAAAACCACGCTCAGAACAACATCCACAAGAGAATTGTCAATGCAACATCCGCATCCTTGGATCTTTCTGATTGTGTTCAGATTCAGAAGCACACTTGCTTCTTTAGCACGCTTGTGACTAATGTTACACATAGTAACTTGAAATATTAGCATTTGCGTACTTATTCATAATGTTTGTTTGATCTTAATATATAAATATTCATGATCTACACTTTAATAAACATTAGAACATAAAATGGTTCTTCATAAATACTTCATTGTTATCATCAAAAGATAGAGATGATATACAGAGACAACTCTTGTTCTTACAATCCTCCCTTTTTTATGATGACAAAACCATGTATTTTGATAGAACATTTTATACAGGAAATCACCAAACGTAACAGGGTAATAACTGGGTAATCACCAGTGAGAACATATTAAATGTTATCAAGCAACAACTCCCTGTAAATGTTTTATCCCCAAAATTTTAATAATGCTTGTTCAAAATATCCCCCTGATTCCAAGACTAATAAAATACAAATTTTGAGTTGTTCAAAACATATGATAGAGAAGGATTACTTCCCTATACTCATCAGAGTATGAATAAAACACAAACCTTCATCTCAGAACCTTGTTACAATCATAACTCTATAATTGTTCTAAGTCTAATACCAAATGAAATATCACTGCTTGGTCTATCAGAACTTCTTCATAGTTCTTCAAGTACAAAACACTATACTTCTAGAGTATTAGAGTTTATCTGGGCAGAACTTCTTTCTTTGGGTCTTCATATCCAGATATTCTTTCTTGGATCTTCATAGCCTATTTCTAAGAATGCCTAGTGAACGTGTTAAGTTCCTTGGTGTCATACCCCCAATTTGTCCTACATGTATACCATTTTATTTTTGTCTAACCTTTATTCAGAAAAATCCAAAAAAAATAAGTCATTTCCTTTTATCGTCCAAAAGGATGTAGGTAAACTGAAATAAAATAATGTTCTACCACCAAAAGGATGATATGGCGATTCCTGACACCAAAAGGATGTAGGTAAACAAAAAAATATGACACCAAAAAGATGTAGGTAAACTAGAAAAAAAAATTGCTACCACCAAAAGGATGATATGATGATTCCCAACACCAAAAGGATGTAGGTAAACTGAAATAAAATAATTCTCTACCACCAAAAGGTTGATATGGCGATTCCCGACACCAAAAGGATGAAGGTATACTGAAAATTAAATAATTCGCTACCACCAAAAGGATGATATGGCGATTCTCGAATCCAAAAGGATGTAGGTAAACTGGAAAATAAAATCATCCAAAAAGCCCATGTTATTTCATTAGAACAAAAATCAAAAAAATAAGTTCAATTTATATAGCCATTGTCCCACAATTTATTTTTTCCAGCATTTTTATTCTTCTCATAACCCCACATGACCCCAATTTCATTCCATGATTCCACACTTCCTTAACATAAAAAAATCTTGGCCCCACATGAAAAAAACAAATGCATCAAACCCCATCAATTTTCATCTTTCTCAGCCAAAATCCCATCCCTACCCCCTAATGATTCTACACACTACAAACGACAACGTAACTACATTTTTCTAGCCTGTAACAAAAAAAACTGAGAACCGAAATAGAGAGACGCATAGATAGAGAGGAAGACGGCGGTTGAGAGTGAAAATAAGATTGGAAATCGTTTTTTGAGGGTGTTTATTTTTCATTTGTATTGACAAGTAAAAGTGTGAGAAAGGGGATTCACCTTCTGAACACGTGACTTTTCACTGATGTTGTTTCCTTGTTTTTTTCTTCTTTTTCCTTTAATTTTTTTTTTGACATTTGGGTAGGCTTTGTGAGACAATGATCCATTTCACTACCCACACATCTAGATCCCAGCGGATGCCCCCTCTATGCATTATTTTATTTATTTTTTATTTACTTTTAGTTTATGTTTTAGTATTGGAAATGGGCTTTAGGAGTCCATTTGTTTTTTTTACTATTTACACACACACCTCTCACGATGTACCCCAAGCTTTCTTTTAATTTTTTTAATTTTATTTACTTATTCTTCTTCTTATTTGATTATGTTGTCGTTCTATTGTTTGTAAGTCTTTTAGTTCCTAATATTTAGTAACTTATTTTATGTGCTTTCGATTTTCTCTTTTGATTTTTATTCCAGGATGATGATATAACAAAAGGTCACAATTTGTATGATTTTATTAAATCGGCAAAAATTGATCAATATGAGGCCATTTAGTTTAATTTATTTTATTTATCGTTTTATTTCATTTGTATGGTCGATGAACATCTAGATCTTGATATTCGTCGCAAGCCGACATGGAATCTCGATTAAATGATGAGACTATTTTATTTCCCTTTTGGAAACTTATTTTATTGCACTTTTATTTTTTAGAATTTGGTCGATGAAAGTCTAAAAATCAAGATTATCACAAATCTTAATTAAGATGAAACCATTAATCGATTGCCCTTTGTGTTGTGAAACTCGAAATTAAAATTCAATTTAATTTTTGAAATCCACATGGATGCATAAAGTAACGCTCGACTTCTCATAAAATGATTATAATATTGAATCGATTCTAAGATAGTTAAAGAGTCACATTTCAAAGCTTTCGATTAAATTTCGAGCTCCAACGGCTCCGTATAGCTTAGGACACTTCACACATGCTTCCTCTTGGGCCCATACAATGAATCCTTTTATTTCATGCAATCTCGTGTAATTTATTTTGTGTCCCTCTCCCATTCTATTTGTACACAATTTTCTTTTTCGCTTTATTTATCGTTTCGATCACTAGGAGTACCCTTAGGGACTAGTATCGACCTTGCCTTAGTTCGCGAACCCTTGGTCCAACGCCAAGTGGTTTCACTTGCACACTCACATTTTATTTTTCGGTTATGTTTTTGTTTTCTAGGAGCACCCTTAGGGACTAGGAATCATTTCCACCTAACCTTGTGAGCTGAGCGCATTATGTCTCGCTATAAAAAAAACAAATAAACCTCCATTTTCATTCACCTGTAAGTCGAGTGCCTCGCACATCGCTATCAAACCTCAAATAACAAAGACGTCTCTTTTAGACCTAAACCCTTGTTCCAATGTCAAACAATCATAAGTAATAAAACACTTTAATAAATACCAGAAGAATTATACGTCACGAGCCTGTAGTGGTAGAAAGGAGGATAATGGACATCCCATTACTCGCTCCGATTATTTCGTCGCAAGACGCTCGTCTTGTTGGTTCAGAATAGTCACCTTTATCCATAGTGTTTAGTGAAATTCGACTCCTAAATCCTTTTTTTGAAAGAAAGGTAATAAAATCAACAACTAACCACCCGTAGTAGGCCGAACTACGAAGCTCTGACTTTCCCATTGCACGAGGGAATACGTAGGCACACAAACTCTCTCCCCTCTAGCAAATAACTCATTAGACATAGACATCCTTTCGCACGTGACAACTTTGATGGTTCCTATCGAGTACGATGGATGTGAGGGGTGCAAATACCTTCCCCTTGCATAACTGACTTCCGAACCTAGGAAATGGTTGTGATGACCTTTGTATTTATCCTCTTTTAGACAGGTTTTATCTATATCTTCCCTTTCCCCTTTTAGGAATAAATCAGAATTAGGTGGCGACTCTCATGTCAGCCCAGCGCGCAGTCTTTTATCACAAGGTCGTATTTTTCGAGGTACGACACTTGGTTAAACATCAAACGTTAGTGATAGAAAATTTATATCATTTGATTTGTTTGAGTTTGCATTCTTTAGGTTATTATCAAAATCATATTTCCATTTCTCCCCCTTTTTGATATCATAAAAAACTTAGAGAATTTTAAACTTGTTAATATGATAATGATAATGATTTTATGCATATGAATATGACAGTTAAATTAAGCAGAGCACATACACACACACGTAGAACAATAACATTTTATAGAAAATAAATTCATTAAACTTAATCAATAAGACATAATATCAAAACATTAATCCTAAATTCAAAGTAATTAAAAAATAGTCACTTCAGAGCAATTACATAACTAAGAATATGATACGATTGTATTACAATTCCTATAACAAAAAGGACATTGGTTGGAAGAAGTCTTGAATGATCTTCTCAATCATGCCATTTCTTCTACAGTGGGCAACCACTCCTTGAAGGTCAAGGATGTGAGAAATGACCCTGCAGTATGGAACTTGGTAGACCGTGTCTTCTCTCGATGAAATAATTTCTTCATTCAGATGGTTGTACATTGATTGTGGAGATTTTATTTTAATCTTGGAGACTAAGAGAAAAATAAACAACCGATCCTTTTCGGAAAAACATCCACCACCTCTCTTGGTCTTAAATTGGTTACCATAATAGTGTATCAATCTACTGCCACGGCAGTAACGTTGCAAGGTTGAGAGATTCAATCTAAAGACTTAAAGAAGACGTGGATGTGTTCGTCAAAGAGACTCATATTCTTCTCTTCTACTGTCACTCCATCTTTCTCGCAGTCAATAGCTAAACTAAGAATAGTAGGATTGATCATAACAGGATAACCAACAACTACAGAAAGAATGACACTTTCATTAGCCGAATACTCAAGAACTCGAGCATTTGCCAAAACTCTGTTACAAGATTAGGAAAGATAGGTCCAACAAGCATGTTGAAGTATTTTTCCCATTGTTGGAAGATGATTCCAGAAAGAATTATTGGTTTATCAAGTTCAATCAAGGATCTTGGACTGGGAGTGTATTGTTTCAGAATTTCGAGATCAGATATGTCTCCTGGAATGTTATGAGAAGACATAATGAGTATTTGCAAGATGATTTAAGAAGTGAGTGACTTCTAAGATCATTGATTGAAGATGTGAAATTTGAGTGTGAAGAGACTGGAAGAAAATTACCTTTATATAGGAGAAGATAGAGAACAATGAAGGGGATACAAAGAGAGTAAGATGTGTGTAGGACACACAAGATGACTAAAATGAAAAATAAAAGGTATGAAGAATGGATAAGTTAATAAAATATAACTGCCCACTAACCATGATTAAAGGAAAATTAAATGCACATATGAAAAAAGGCAACACGTAAAGAGCGAGTCTAATCGACAAAGCTGCAACTACTCCTAATATGTCTTATCCTAGTCATGAATGTTCATCGAGAAACAAGGATGACGTATTTAAACTATCTCAGAGGATTCAATCATATAAAATATTGTGCCTTTTTATTATCCAGAGGATAATTCAAGGGTTTCCTTTAAGGCAGGAAAACAATCTTGCTCATTAAACTTTCATTAGTTTTGAAAGTTCACTTGTCAGAATCACAGACTACACTTAAAGAAATATTTTTGATAAAGATTTCTTTATCAGAGAAATAATTAATGTGCGTAAGTTAGATACATGACTTTACCTTTTCCCTTCAGGAAATCTTTCTCTGATTGTTGTGCATTCTGACTTGAGCTTGCTTCCCTCTGGTCTTCTTCATGTGATTCTTCTCATCTAATTATGACTTCTGACTTGAGCATCTTCTCGCAGAGCTTCTGATCAGATTTTCTTCATTCAAGTTCTGAAGGTTGATCTTCTTCTGAATGTTGACTCAGAGCTTGACGATTAGAACTAGTCTTCATATTAAAACAAATCTTAGAACTTATGAAGATTCTCCTTGCAGTGTCCTTATCATCAAAACATTCATCTTGTAACACCCCATATAATAAATACCTATAATATGATTATACAAGAGTTTATTTGGTACTGACACCATCATATGTTCCTAATAGCATAATTCACATTCTTGACCAATTCTAAAAACAATACAAACTATGGTCTAAGACAAGGAAATTATACTAAAATAAAAATACTAATATCAATACAATATCCATCATTGTACAAAAGATAAAATACACAACAAAAAACTAAGTTTATGCTTCTATTGAAACAAACAAGCATAGCTCCACTTGTAAACAAAATCTGCAAATAAAACCTGAAAAGCAACAACTATAGTGGGGTGAGACATTAACATCTCAGTGAGTTCCCTATCTTATGGATTCTCTCAGCTCTACAAGATTCTACAAGGATCCTACTCAAGTCGGGGGAAAAGTGTAAGTTCGAGATGCGCCTAAGAGGGGGGTGAATTAGGCTTTTAAAAAATTCTTCGAAGTTTTTCCGGTTTTTCGATTATTTACTTTCTTATGAAATCTATGTGCAGAATGACAAATGCGGAAAGTAAAAGAGACACGATGATTTATCCTGGTTCCCTTCATAATCTGAAGGTAAATATTGTCCCATTTCCAAACCGAAAGAGATTTTCCATTATTGTTAGATATTTGTACAAGCCTAATCCCAAGACTTATCCTACAATCTTCTAACAACAACCCACCAAGAACAACCACTTGGATTTTACAAATTTAAAGTCCTATTGAGAACAAATCTCACAACGGACCTCTTGTATCTATAATCTGAACAACAAGGAAAACCACCCAAGTAGAACAAGAAAACAATCCTTTCCTTTTTACTCTCTTGTTTCCAACAAACTTGGACAACAAGGAATAATAATAATTCTAAATTTGGTAACTGTATGGAAGATGAAGCTTTGAATCTTTTATCAATATAAATATTGATTTTCTCCTTGGAACAAGTATAACTCAACAATAAATATACAAGTGTTCTTGAATAAATGAGATGAAACTAGAATGATGTTCTTGAAACTTTATGAAAAGTTTCTCTCAAAAAGTTTGAATATGAACACTTAGAAAATATTTGAAAGATGAAGAATATGAGTGATTTTTTATTATGAAAATTATTGGAGGTTAGTGTAAAATCATAAAATAATTTGTTTATATAATGCATAAAACACCCTTTCATATAGGTATGATCAAATGAAAAGATGCCATGGTTTGTAAAATAGAAACAATGAAGTTTTTCATGAAAAGATGCATATTTTCACATGCATTAACAATGTTAATCGATTAACACATATGTTAACCGGTTAACACCCTTCAATGTTAAAAAATATTAAAATTAAAAAAACTCGTGCAAATTACGCTGGGTTTTTTGTGCTTTTACGATGGTTCAAACTGCTATATTTTACCAAATACTGCATGTTTAAAAAAATGGAAAACTAAAATTTTTGTTTAAATATTTATTTTTAATGCATGAAACTTATGGCATGTGTTTGCTATTATTCCTAAACATGTATATTATGCATGAGACATTTTTTGGACACTTGCATATATATATTTTTAAGCAATAATTGTTATACCTTTAATTTGATCCAAGATGCTATTCAATTCTTGAATAATGTTTGAAGCTTGAGACTTATGATTCTCTTCCTTTTTGCACATACACAATCTTGAGCATAATTTGTTGTCTTCATCAAAACATGATATTTGAAGGAAGCTTGTCTTCACAATCTCCCCCTTTTTGATGATGACAACCTAAACTTGAAAATTTGCTCCAAACTTGTTTCTCCAACAAAATCTCCCCCTTGATTGATGCTCCCCCTCAACTAAAGAAGGTATAAACCAAAATTCTACATAAGTTGTAAGAGACAAACAAACACAAACATATACATCTTCTTCCCCATTGTCATTAGCGAAAAGGATGGGAAAAGACTTGAAGTATATAAATAATTTTTAAAAAAAATAAATAAGAATTTTTTACCTATAAGTTTTACCTCATGAGTGACTTCATCAAACATTTATCCTTGCCGAAACATGATTTTAAAGTCTTTGTCACAAAGTTGATTTGTACTTGGAAGATTATGCTTTAGTTTGTCAACTTAATGTACATCTTCAATGGACGTGAAAGTTAGTGTATCAACTTTGCCAAATGCCAAGAATTCTTCATTTAAGGTATTCCTCATATGTGAAATAACCCTTGGACTTTGGAACTAGATTTGAAAGTTAGTTTATGCCTCTTCATCAAAAACTTAGAACAACCACTTTATCAATAAAGCATAGATTTTTAAGTGGTCTCCAAGTAAACCTACAATACAATCAAGTTTTATTTGGTACCCAATGTGCTTTGGGTCCATCATATTTAGTTCCTTTCTTGATCCACACATAATGCCCTTGTACTATACTAAAATTTCTCACATAACATGCATTAGGTGTATGTCCAATTATTCCACAATAAAAACATGTTGGTTCAAAGTTGCTTTTATACCTAGGAACATAAGACTTATTCTTAACAAATCTTTTTCTATTGGGATGATGATGAATTACTTTAGGCTTGTTCACTTTCTCTTTAATTTTTTGGTCACTTGCCTTTACAAAGATTGTTTTATTGGAACTTGGTTTATACAATTTAGAGTATCCAAGTCCACTTTTGTCATTTGAATATCTTTGTTGGGTAAGTACCATTTCCAATCCAACTTGTCCTTTCTCATATCTTTCAAGGTCTCGTTTCAATTGAATAATTTGAAAAGATAGTGACTCACAATTTTTACATACATACTTTTGTCTTTCTTCACTTATAGTTTTTTTTCAACCTAAGCATCTTTTTTTATATTAACAATTTTATCTTCCAAGGATGTTATTTGTTTCTTTTGACTTAAACATTTTCTAGAATGTTTCAAATTTTCATCATGTAATTCATGAAAAGCACTTTGTAATTCATCATAAGATGGAATATCATTAGTTTCAGAATCACTAACCTCATGTTCTTCATCACTCGAATGATGTGAGGCCATCAATGCCTTGTTTGCATGATCTTCATCTGAAGATGAACTTATTTCATTGTCATCCCACACAACATAAGCGTTCTTTGGCCTTTTTTCCTTCTTTGTTTTGAAGTATTTATCCTTCTTTTTAAGTGTAGGACATTCAATTTTAACATGACTTTTTTCTCCATGTTCAAAACATTTAATCTTCCTTGTTGGTGCTTCTTCTTTAATGAATTTTTTTCTTTCTTTTCTCATGAATATTTCAAATTTCTTGATAAGTTCATAATCTTTATTACTATCAGATTCATCCTCTTGATTGCTATCATAACTTTTTACTCTTGTCTTTAATGAAACATCTTTTGAATCATTTACTTGAATTTCATTATTCTCTGATCTTTGATGTTCTAATTCATGCTCTTGAAGTTCTCTGAATAAGGAAGCGAATGTCGTTGTAGAAAGAATCTTATTTTCTGAAATTGATGTCACCTTTGGTTGCCATTCCCTGCTTAAAGACCTAAGCACTTTAAGATTTAATATAAAAGTCTTACCAAGAGCGATCAGGTAAATTGGTCAAGTGAACAAATCTCTTTTGTAGAGCAATTATTGATTCTCGAGACACGGTTATTTATCCTGGTTCCCTTCACAATCTGAAGGTACATCTAGTCCCCTTTCCAAACCGAAAGAGATTTTCCACAATTGTTAGATATTTGTATAAGCCTAATCCTAAGACTTATCTTACAATCTTCTAACAACCACCCACCAAGAACAACCTCTTGGATTTTACAAATTTAAAGTATTATTGAGAAAAAAATCTCACAACGGACCTCTTGTATCCACAATCCGGATAACAAGGAAAACAACCCAAGTAGAACAAGAAAATAATCCTTTCCTTTCTACTCTCTTGTTTCCAACAAACTTGGAGAACAAGGAATAATAATAATTTTGAATTTGGTAAGTGTATGGAAGATGAAGCTTTGAATCTTTTATCAATATAAATATTGATCTTCTCTTAGGAACAAGTATCACTCAACAATAAATATACAAGTGTTCTTGAATAAATAAGATGAAACTAGAATGATGTTCTTTAAAATTTATGAAAAGTTTCTCTCTAAAAGTTCGAATATGAACACTTAGAAAATATTTGAAAGATGAAGAATATGAGTGATTTTTTATTATGAAAATTATTGGAGGTTAGTGTAAAATCTGAAAATAATTTGTTTATATAATGCACAAAATACCCTTTCATATAGGTATGATCAAATGAAAAGATACCATGGTTTGGAAAATAGAAACAATGAAGTTTTTCATGAAAAGATGCATATTTTTCACTTGCATTAATAATGTTAATCGGTTAACACATATGTTAACTGGTTAATACCCTTCAATGTTCAAAAATATTAAAATTTAAGAAAAAAAACATGCAAATTACGGCGGTTGTTTTGTGCTTTTGCCATATTTTACCAAATACTGCATGTTTAAAAAAATTGAAAAACTAAAATTTGTTTAAATATTTATTTTTAATGCATGAAACTTATGGCATATGTTTGCTATTATTCTTAAACATGTATACTATGCATGAGACATTTTTTGGACACTTGCATATATATTTTTAAGCAATATATGTTATACCTTTAATTTGATCCAAGATGCTCTTAAATTCTTGAATAATTCTTGAATAATGTTTGAAGCTTGAGACTTATGTTTCTCTTCCTTTTTGCATATACACAATCTTGAGCATAATTTGTTGTCTTCATCAAAACATGATATTTGAAGGAAGCTTATCTTCACAAAAAGTCTAGACCTTGAGTTCACAATCTCACACTCATATGGAAACATGTCTTGAGTTCACTAACTCGAAAAAGTATCACTAATCTAGAAACCACAAAGTTATCCCCTATTCCCGTCCTCTTCTACGTCTAGAAGTTGACCCGAGTCATGGATACTTGTATTTACTTGACATATGAAATGGATTCCGAAAGAAGGGATATTAACCTTACAATTATCACTTCACATGGGCTATAAACAACCACAAGTATCTACATATAAATATGTTCCATTCGTACTACACGTGGGAATCAAACCTGCCAAGTACTGCATGCGTACATTCCATAGGAGCCCTTGGCTAATGAAACGATTCTCAGGGAATAGTTACGATTACATGGTTTCACTCAAATGGGAATGTATAAAACACTCCTAAGGTCACAATTATTTTTCGACAAATAACATACCCAAACGGGTTCACACACAGTTCCATATAATGTCTCACTCACCACTAGACCATTACTCGGCTAAGATACTTCTCTAAGCATCGAATGTCCGAGCATCGCCATCTAGTTTCTATCAAATTCCTAGTCACAACTAGGTTTCCTCACTTTACTTAACTCATTTTAATTAAGTAGTCTCATGATTATTAATGGATAGTGTTGCATCTTAATTTTTGCCCTAAGTTTTCTTTGCATTTTTCATCTGCATCTTGCATACAAACAAGATCGCACTGGTTGCTCGGTTCTTCTTGGGTTAGGTTTATGCCTCGCAGGGGATCACCATTGTCTTTAATTACTTTATTTGTTTATGTTTACTAACCATTAATCAAAATCCAAAAATATTTTGTTTCCTTTTGCTAACCTTTTTCAGGAAGAGGAACCATGTGAAAATACCAAAAATAGCAGTCCTGCAGCTCGAGCGAAATTTCACAGAAAAAGTCGAAGTTGATCAACAAATAATTCAAATTTTTATCTGATCAAGGATTTCCCAATTTAATTGATTCATTCAAAGGATTACCAAGGACCATGTGTTTACTTCTTCGACGTACAACAAGAATCGGGCCGAAACAACCAAGCAACCATATTTGAATAAAAAATTCAAATTTCAGCTTGGTTAACCACTTAACCAAATGGTTAACCGGTTAACCAGTGCGAAATTTGAATTTTTTATTCAAATTAAGCACCCTTAGATCATTGATTTAATTGGAATATTCTAGATCCATTGGTTTCTGATTTCTCTACATCACTTTGATCATTTCCTACCATAAACCCTCATTAATCACCACTCTTTTCCATTTCCCACCAAATTTTCAATTACCAAAGCAATCTCCATTCCACCAAATTTCCATACCTAAGGCCTTTAAATAGGACCACAATTGCATTCATTCCATAAGCTTTTGATAGCCACAAAACCTCTTGCAAAATACTCCCCCAACACC
Organism: Lathyrus aphaca; assembly: GCA_963966055.1. Lineage (NCBI taxonomy): Eukaryota > Viridiplantae > Streptophyta > Magnoliopsida > Fabales > Fabaceae > Lathyrus > Lathyrus aphaca. The sequence goes on from OZ014524.1 coordinate 389,970,143, forward strand.
AAAATTCTCCAAAGCTCATCATTCTTTCTTTTGAAGTTATCAAGAATTCACATTGAATTCTTGACTAACTTGAGCTAAACCTTCATCCTTTCATTATTTGGCTCATCAATTTTAGTAGATCTAAGCTTGTGTTGGTCCAATTTGAAGAAGAGCTTTTGGTAATTCATCTTTCTCCATAAACCCATATTCATCCATCAACATTCAAGATGTAGATTCTTAGTGCCTCTGTTTCTAGATCCTTTGGATCTTTATTTGTTGTTTGATTGTAGGGATTCCACTGTATTTTGGTTTTAAAATTCATGTAATTTCAGATCATGATCATCCGATGTTTGAGAAAAGGTTTCAAAATGGATCATGCTGAATTTTTTGCATTTTTCAGCTTCTGGTACAACGTTAACCGGTTAACCATCTTCAAAGCAGCGTAAATTGTTCAAAATATGCCTGCGTTAACCAGTTAACCAATTGGTTAACCGGTTAACACAAGTCAGAATGGTGTTTTTGTCTTGTTTCAAGCCCCTTTTTGGTTCCTCTTTCTTCTTCTTCTTCCTCCTTTTTATTTTTACCGTGGGAAGCACTCTTGGGAGCGATTTCTCCTTAATTTCAATGAACTTTGTGTTTAGATTAGAGTAGTTAATGTTCATTAATTCAAAACTACCTTTAAGTGGATTATGCAATTCATTTAAGGTACTTTGCATTAGTGATACATTTTCATGCTTGAATCCACCAAGAAGAGTGATTGAACTTAAGGATGGAAGAATACCATAAGTGCGGCTCAATTTGGTATTCACCTTTAGTTTTGTGCGGTATCGCGTCCGGATAATGATTTAGATATCGTTTATCTCGCATGCATTAGCACTAACATTTTTCACCTTAATTGGTGGTGGCCGACCTCATTTATAGGGTAATTACTTCGTAAATTACTCGGCGATCGCTTAACATAGACCTAAATGTGTCCCAACTTTGGAATAAAATCTAATTGGGTACTTGCACTTTCGTGGACCGGATATCTTGTTGATCGCGTAATCCCAAAATGGTTAATCATATTGCATTAAGAATCGAGACTTATGAATTTTTGATGCGTAGGTGCTTTGGGTCTCCCAATCGCCTTTCAAATTTCATTGAATTCGGTTTGATTTTCCTTGATTAATCGCTATAGTGTAAGATGCTAAGCGGATCTGGTTGCCTTTCGGTTTTGGTTACTTTTTCTTTGGTTGTGGTTGATTAAGTTCACCATACCATTATTATGTAAATATTATTATACTATTACTACTATTAATATTTTAGATTCTTGCACTTTAATTTCTTTTTGTTACTAACATTTAATTTCTTGCACTTTTATTTCCTTTATTCTATTTTACTTTATTCATCCATATCATGTTTATTATTTGTTCTTATTATTTTAATTGTTGATTTTCCTTTTGTCCATTTGGACACCAAAAAACATTAATAAAGGATTAAACCTCTAAAAGACTTGTGACTTTAATTTGTGGACTTTTGGTTACTATCCTTAGCATTGGAATGGAGATTTTTGGACTTAGATTTTAGGATCCTTTCCCCTTGCTTTGATCTTCCTGAAGTTGGATTTAGCCTTTATTTGGCCATTTTCTAGCTTATAAGGATGAAACTCTTATGCTCATAATTTGGAATGTCATCAAGTTTGGTTAGATCTTTCTTCCCTTATATTTTTTTTAGGATAGTCCCCTCATCTCCTCCCATTCTTTAATTTTCAAAACCTTCTTCCTTTTTCAAAGGATTCCTTCTTTTTTTTAAATCATCACCTCTTTAATAAACAAAAACCTTGACTTTTGTCAAGTGGCTCTTACTCTTTTTCTTTTCTTTTAAAATCAATGAATCTAATCATGTTGACCTGAATTCAAAAATAAAAAGAATCAAACTCATTCAAGTTGTTTTGTGCTTTCGTGCACTTTTGTTTATTTTCTTTAAAAAGAGTGTCGATTATGAGTCATTATTCTTTAGTCGGGTGCAAGTCTCTCAATCTCCATGGTTGTAGTTTGATGTAATTGAGTCTCTTGTCATTTGTGGGGGTTTAGTGGCATACTCGTTGATTTTATCCGAGTTGGCGCCCTCCCCATAATGATGTATGAGTCCATGCCTTCATTCTCATGGTAGTTTGTTTGTTTATCCACTTGAAGATGACAAATTCTCTTCACTTAATAAAATGAATCATAACCCACCCTTTTTCACTATTTGTACCACGAACTACTGGGTTTTGATCTCGCATTGCACTTTGTGGGTATGTAGGCATGAGGCGTTAAACCTCTCCAAACACAAAAATATTAAAAAATAGTTCTTTCTCTCACCTCTCCATTCTCATTTTTGCAAACCATTTTCAAACCAAAAGCAGTAAATTTTTCAAAGGGCTCCCGTGGAGTACCACGAACATTTTGGGTGCGTAAAACCTTCCCATTGTGTAAATTATCCCCTTACCTCTTTCTCTGTTGTGTTTCTTTAGCTTTTTGCTTTTAGATTCATTAGGATTTATTCGCTCTTTTTTCCTTTTCCTCTTGGAATAAAATAAAAGCGCGGTGGAGACTCTGTTTACTTTGAGTTAAACTAATTGATAGGGAGTAATCTCTAAGTGGATTCGGCCTACTTTGATTTATTTATTGCTTTGGTTTGATTTGTTTGTTATTTGTTTGTTCTGTTTCGGTTTTGGTGATCCTCTGTGAGTGAGATAGAATTCTAACCCGGATCTGAGTTGAACTTATGATAGGACGACGATATTCAAAGCGATAAGCGATGGAGTAGTCCAAAGCTATATCAATTTGATAATCTCCACTCGGTTAGGCTCTCTTGGATTATCAATGTTATGATGAGTAATCATACGTGGCATTATTTTCCGACCATGAGCTGATCATACTGAGGACCGTAGAACCCTTAACCCATCCAAGCCAATTTAGGAACGTAGTGCGGAAACTATCTGGGTGTAAACCTAAGGTGGTTGTCACGCGATACTACACTCGGACGAGGTCTATTTTAAGAATGTTATCGTTTGGGGAGTAATCCAACATATTGATAATATTCTAAAGATGGCTATTAACTCCGGGCACATCTGTTAGCACCCTTTTGGTTTTCTGCAGATACAATGAAGACAAAACCTTAGTACTTACCTGTGTGGGTTGGTGTTCTGTTACCTTGACTTCATGCTCGTGACTCGGAACCTAAACCTGTGTGCTTTGTGTGATCTTGTTAGTGGTTGTTGCATACATGCCATCATACATTCATGAGCATTGTTCTTGAGATTTCAAGGGACTCATAAGATACTATTGCAAAATTTCAGATGTCTATGGTAATGAATTTTGAAAGGAGGAACACAAAGAAGTAGACCTTCAAGAATCATAATATAGTGGAATTGAGAAAGCTAGGAGCATTGGTGGTTGACACCCAGGAGTTCCAGAAGTGTTATGGAAAGGTATTGTTTATTTTGGATACCGATGTACCAGAGGGGATTCTCCCTACCGTAGCTCAGTTTTATGATTCATTGCATCATTGTTTCACCTTTCCGGATTATCAACTTGTGCCGACCTTGGAGGAGTACTCTCATTGGATGGGTTTACCTACTTTGGATAAAATTTCTTTTCAGTGGTTTAGAGAAGGAGCTTACGACCAAAGTCATCGCCAAAGCCCTTTTTCTCAAAGAGTCTGATCTTAATGGGAAGTTTCTTCCAAAAGGGAGTGTTCGTGGTATTAATGCTAAGTTCTTGATGGGGAAGGCTTCTACTTCACTTACTTTGGGTCATAAGGATGCATTTGAGGCTATTCTTGCTTTGTTCATTTATTGGATTGTCTTGTTTCCTAACTTAGATGGTATTGTGGATGAGAATGCCATGCAAATTTTCTTGAAGAAGAATCTGGTACCTACTTTGCTTGGAGACTTGTATCATGCTTTTCATTATAGGACCTCCAAAGGTGATGGAGAGATTGTGTGTTGTGCGCCTCTTCTTTATAGGTGGTTTATTTCGCACCTACCAAAGTCCTACATCTTCAAGGATAATAGAGAAAAACGAAGATGGTCTCAAAGGATTATGTCTCTTTCTCATAAGGATATGACTTGGTATTGTTCACATTATGATACTAGAGTTCTTATTGACAGTTGTGGAGAGTTTCCTAATGTACCTCTTCTTGGTACACGTGGGGGAATTAGTGACAACCCTATTCTTTCTAGGCGACAGTTGGGATATTTTTTGAAGGACATACCAAACAACCTTTCCTTATCCCGTTTCTTCTTTCTTAATGGTGCAAATCATGTAGAAATGAGGAAAAGGATTTCTCATTCTTGGCATGCAGTTCATCTGAAAGAGAAGGGTCAATTGGGAAGACAACACCTTGCTCCCTCCGAGTGTTACATCCAGTGGGTTCGATCTAGGGCTTCCAAGCTCAAGATGCCTTATCCACCGGAGGAGCCTTTGTTTCCTATATTACCATTGTCTGCTTTTCTTCATCCCGTTGATGAGAAGGTTGCTCTTCAAGAAGAGTTGGACAAGATGAAGAAAAAGAAAGAAGAATGGCTACTTGAGAAGACGACGATGCAAGAGCAACTGAAAGAGAAGGATGATCTCATTGAGTTACTTGAGCGGCGTGTTACGAAGATGACAATAGAGGATTTATTTTCCTCTAGTACTCCATATACCATTCCTACTACATCTGGTGCTTGGAAGGCCATTGATGACCCGTTGGTGAAGGATAAGGAAGACATGGAGAATCGGTACAAGAAAGAGATTAAGAGGATTCGCATGAAGTACCAGCCAGTATTCGGATCTTCTTCGGATGTGATCCCCTAGGCCTAGTTTACTTTTCCTCTCATGTATTAGGATTGTTGAGGCTTATACTTCACTTGTAATACTTACTTTGATTTTAATGAGAATGAGTTTTTAAGTACTTAAAATATGTTTCTTTATAAATATTGAAATTTATCTTATAGTCCTTTGAAATCTTTGCATTTGCATACGCATACCATGCATAATACCCACATTTGTCTTTCTTTTTGAGTGTTGTCCAGGGATGTGATGTTGTTTCTTAGTCTTCATTCAGTTCTCCTGTCAAGTTAACTCACAAAGTTAATACTCGGGCTAATCGGAAGAAGATGTCAGAAACCTTACAACAAGAGAATCGCGGGCTGCACAAAGAAGTTGCATATCTGAGAGAATGTTTGGAAAGAGTTACTGCCATGATGGAAAGCTTGGTGGCTGCTTAGAATCAGCCACCCCCTCCTAATTTTCCTGTTCAGAATACAATCATCTCTGAGATTGTCACTGCATCAATTCCTGCTGAAATAGTTCTTTCTCCTCGCTATCGCATGCCTGCTAGTACACCGTGGGGCATGCCGGTTGATTTCATTCCTACTGGTTATCATCCTCCTCCTCCTGAGACTGCTGCATTTAATACTCTTCCGCCAGTGATGACTACTGCACCGCCTGTGATGCACACTATTCCGCACCATGATGAAATGATTTACCATGCTGAGCCCAGTGAAGGCGCTGGTGTGATTGAAAGACTTGATGATTTTAAAGGTTGTTTTGCTGAGATACAGAAGGATATGAGAGCCTTGAAGCATAAAGATTTGTTTGGAAAAGATGCTTATGATCTTTGTTTGGTTCCTAATGTCAAAGTTCCGTACAAGTTCAGGTTGCCTGAGTTCGAGAAGTATAAAGGCAACACTTGTCCTCTGAGTCATTTGACTATGTATGCTAGGAAGATGTCTGCTCAGACAGACAATGATCAGTTGTTGATTCATTATTTCTAGGATAGTCTGACTAGTGCAGCTATAAGATGGTATATGAGTTTGGATAATAGCCAAATCAAGACTTTCAATGATTTGGGAGAGGCTTTTGTTAGGAAATACAAGCATAATGTTGATATGGAACCAGATAGAGATCAACTGCGTGCTATATCCCAGAAGGACAAAGAAACTTTCAAAGAGTACGCACAAAGATGGCGCGAACTAGCAGCTCAGATTGTTCCTCCTCTAGAAGAGAAAGAAATGACGAAGATCTTTTTGAAGACTTTAGGTTCTTTCTATTATGAGAAGATGATAGCAAGTGCTCCTTCTGATTTCACTGAAATGGTGAGTATGGGGATGCGTTTAGAAGAAGGTGTTCGTGAGGGACGGTTGAGCCAAAAGAGTAGTGTAGGTTCGAGCTCTAGAAGGTTCAACTTTGGTAAAAAGAAAGAAGGAGAGACTAATGTTGTGTCTCGTGAAAGTTATAGAAGACCTCATGGTCGTGAGAATCGTCATCAACAGCATGTAGCTTCTGTAACTCCGGTAATTAATGTGACTCCAACTGTGCCAGTAGCTCCAAAGTATCAGTCACGTTATCAACAACCTTCTGTGCAACAGGGTGGTAATCAGCAGGTTCGTGCTAAGCCAAGTTTTGATTCCATTCCAATGTTTTATGCGGATTTTCTTCCTTCTTTGACTGTGAAGAATCTTGTGCAAACACATTCTCCACCTCCATTTTCTGAGACTATCCCATGGTGGTATAAGCCAGAGGCTCACTGTGCTCTTAATCAAGGTGCCCCGGGGCACGATGTTGAGAACTGTTATCCCTTGAAGTTTGAAGTGCAAAAATTGATAAGGAGCAATGTTTTGTCCTTCAATGATGTTAATCCAAATGTGAAGACAAATCCGCTTCTGAAGCATGGTAATACGTCTGTGAATATGGTTGATGGTTGTCATGGTTTGTTCAAGATTTATGAGGTCCGCCATATTCGAAGGTCTTTGGTTGAGATGCATGCTTTCTTAAGTGAATATCATGATATTGATCACGATTATGCTGGTTGTTGCATTTGCTCGGTGAATCCTCGTGGTTGCGTGATTGTTAAGAGAGACATTCAAAAGATGATGGACGATAAGTTGATTGAAGTGACATCAAAAAGAGATGAGTATGAAAATGAAGTGAATGTTATTGTGCCTCAGTTCAATATTCCTGAGAAGAATGTTCCTGAGAAGGTGGTTATTTCTTTTGATAGTCGCAAATATGCTGTTACTCCTTTGGTGATCAATTTGCCTGGTCCAATGCCATATGAGTCTGATAAAGCCGTTCCTTATGGTATAATGCTACGATGATAGAAAATGGTAAGGAGGTTCCTTTTCCTTCTCCAAGGTTTGTGGTTAGCATTGCTGATGTGACAAAGGTTACTCGAAGTGGTAGAGTTTATGTTTCGGATCCTACGAAGAGAGTTTAGATACAAGTGCAAGTAAACAGATTATGGATGTTGTTGCCCGATCAGGCCAATTTGATGATAGCAAAGACGAGGTGTTAAAATTGATAAAGAAAAGCGAGTACAACGTTATTGAGCAGTTGTTGCATACTCCGTCAAAAATATCAGTTTTATCACTCTTAATGTGCTCTGAGGCTCATAGGCAGTCTTTGCAGAAGAATCTTGATCAAGCTTATGTTGACCATGATGTGATTGTTGATCAATTTGATAGTATTGTGGCTAATATCACATCATGCAACAATCTGAGTTTCTGTGATGATGATTTTCCTGAAGAAGGAAGGAATCATAATTTGGCTTTGCATATTTCAGTGAACTATCAGGAAGATGCTATGTCTAAGGTACTGGTTGATACTAGGTCTTCTCTGAATGTGATGCCGAAGTCGACTCTATCAAGGCTTGCGTACCAAGGTGCTCCCATGAGACATAGTGGGATTATTGTGAAAGCTTTTGACGGATCGAAGAAGACAGTGATTGGTGAAGTGGATCTTACTATTCTTATTGGACTGTTTATATTCCTAATTACTTTTCAAGTAATGTATATATGTCCCGCTTACAGTTGTCTCCTTGGAAGACCTTGGATTCATGAGGTAGGATCTGTGACATCTACTCTCCATCAGAAACTGAAGTTTGTGAAAGATGGGAAATTAGTGACTATTGGTGGTGAAAAGGCGATGTTAGTGATCAATTTGTCATCTTTCTCCTATATTGATGCTGAAGAGGAGGTGGGAACTTCATTCCAGGCTCTTTCTGTTGTTGATAATGCTGCTAAGAAGAATGTCATGCCTATGTCTTCTCTCAAGGATGCTCTACGCGTACTCGAAACTGGTCGATCTGACGGTTGGGGACGAGTTATTGATGCTGTCGACAACAAAGAAGGATCCGGTATTGGTTTTACACCAGGTGTGGCTCTGCATGACCCGAAGACTATTCAGGAAGGATTCCGAAGTGCTAGGTTTATCTACGATCATTCCGCTGCTGCCATCATTGAAGATGATGAAGATGAAGAAATGCCTAACTTTGTTACGCACAGAAAGATTTGCAAGAACTGGATTGCTGTTGATGTTCCTTCTATTGTTCATGCTTCAAAGTAATTTGTTTTATTTTCTTTCAAAAATCCTTTCACTCTGCCCAAGGTGAAAGTGATGTTTGTCGGGCTTTGTTTCAAATTTTATCATCATCAATAAAATGTTTTTTTGTTATTTCCATATGTGTTTTTTCCTTTTTGCTTTATTATGAAAAATGGTAACATAAAAAACCCAAAAATAAAAATAATAATTGTTTATCTGCATAATGTTTGCATTTTTTTTCATACTCTAAAAATAAAATCATCGTGCAGATTGATTAATAAACCCATTGAAAACAATGATCCTATGCCCACTCCCAACTTTGAATTCCCTGTGTTTGAAGCTGAGGAAGAGGATGTTGAAGAGGTTCCTGATGAGATTTCTCGGTTGCTTGAGCATGAGGAGAAGGTTACTCAGCCTCATGGAGAGTCTATAGAGATAGTCAACTTGGGTTCTGAAGATGATAAGAAAGAAGTCAAAGTTGGAGCATTGCTTGGTCCTGATGTTAAGAAGAGGATGTTGATGTATTTGCTTGGTATTATCAAGACATGCCAGGTCTTGATACTGATATTGTGGAGCATAGATTGCCGCTGAAGCCCGAATGTCCATCTGTGAAGCAAACGTTGAGAAGAACTCATCCGAATATGGCAGTAAAAACCAAAGAGGAGGTTCAAAAGCAAATTGATGCAGGTTTTCTTGTGACGTCTAATTATCCTCAATGGGTGGCCAATATTGTGCTTGTTCCAAAGAAAGACGGAAAAGTCCGAATGCGTGTTGATTACAGAGATTTGAATAAAGCCAGTCCAAAAGATGATTTTCCATTGCCAATAATTGATGTGCTGGTAGATAATACGGCCAAGTTTGATGTGTTCTCCTTTATAGATGGATTTTCCGGTTATAATCAAATAAAGATGGCACCCGAGGACATGGAAAAGACTACATTTATTACACCATGGGGAACATTCTGCTATAGAGTGATGCCCTTTGGATTAAAGAATGCTGGTGCGACATACCAAAGAGCTATGACCACACTTTTCCATGATATGATGCACAAAGAAATTGAGGTATATGTTGATGACATGATCGCTAAGTTAAGGACTGAAGAAGATCATGTTGAACATTTACTGAAGTTGTTTCAGAGATTAAGGAAGTTTAAGCTTCGTTTAAATCCGAACAAGTGCATGTTTGGTGTACGTTCTGGAAAGTTGTTAGGTTTCATTGTCAGCCAAAGAGGCATTGAAGTTGATCCTGATAGAGTGAAAGCTATTCAGGAAATGCCTGCTCCAAGAATTGAAAAGCAAGTAAGAGGATTCTAAGGTCGTTTGAATTATATTTCGAGATTTATCTCTCACATGACTACCACATGTGCTCCGATCTTCAAGTTGCTTCGAAAAGATAAAGGTTGTGTCTGGACAGATGATTGTCAGAAGGCGTTTGAAAGTATCAAAGAATATCTGCTTGAACCTCCTATTTTGTCTCCTCCGGTGGAAGGTAGACCATTGATTATGTACTTGACTGTGTTGGAAGATTCCATGGGTTGTGTGCTTGGTCGGCAAGACGAATCTGGAAGAAAAGAATACGCAATTTACTACTTGAGTAAGAAATTCACTGATTACGAGTCTCAGTATTCCATGCTTGAAAAAACGTGTTGTGCCTTAGCTTGGGCTGCAAAGCGTCTTCGCCAGTATATGCTGAATCATACGACTTGGTTGATCTCTAAAATGGATCCGATCAATTATATATTTGAAAAGCCTGCTTTGACTGGGAGAATTTCTCGTTGGCAAATGTTGTTGTCAGAATATGATATCAAGTACCGAGCTCAAAAAGCTATAAAAGGTAGTATCTTGGCTGACCATTTGGCACATCAACCGATTGATGATTACCAGCCAATCAAGTTTGATTTTCCAGATGAGGATGTGATGTATTTGAGAATGAAAGATTGTGATGAAACTTTGATTGAGGAAGGGCCAGAGCCTAGATCTCGATGGGGTTTAGTTTTTGATGGTGCTGTGAATGCACGCGGAAGAGGAATTAGGGCAATGATTATTACCCCCCATGGTTCACATATTCCTTTTGCTGCAAGGTTGACTTTTCCTTGTACCAATAATGAAGCTGAGTATGAAGCATGTATTATGGGTCTTGAAGAAGCTATTGATCTGAGGATTAAGCATCTTGATGTGCATGGAGATTCTGCTTTAGTAATAAATCAAATCAAGGGTAAGTGGGTAACTCATCAACCCCGTTTGATACCTTATAGAGATTATGCCAGGAGGATATCAACTTTCTTCACTAAAGTTAAGTTTCATTATGTGCCTCGCGATGAAAATTAGATGGGAGATGCTTTGGAAACTATAGCTTCTATGATAAAGGTGCACTAGTGGAATGATGTTCCCATGATCAGAGTGATGCGACTTGAGAGACCAGTCATGTGTTTGCAGTTGAAGAGGTCCATGATGACAAACCTTGGTATCATGATATTAAATGTTTCTCCAGAGTCAGGAATACCCACTCGGGGCATCCGATAAAGACAAGAGGACTTTGAAGAGATTGGCAGGCAATTTCTTCCTGAATGGAAATGTGCTTTATAAGAGGAATTTTGACATGGTTTTGCTCAGATGTGTGGATAGACACGAAGCAGACATGTTAATGAAATAAATTCATGAAGGATCTTTTGGTACTCATTGGCTGACAATGGAAACTGATTGTTGCAAGTATGTGAAAAAGTGCCATAAGTGTCAAGCGTATGCTGATAAGATTCATGTGCCACCAACTCATCTCAATGTGATTTCTTACTCGTGGCCTTTATCTATGTGGGGAATTGATATGATTAGTATGATTGAACCCAAGGCTTCGAATGGACATCGTTTTATTCTTGTGGCAATTGACTACTTCACCAAGTGGGTGGAAGCGACATTGTATGCTAATGTGACCAAGCAAGTTGTGGTTCGGTTTATCAAGAATAACATTATTTGTAGATATGGTGTTCTAAATAGAATCATTACTGATAATGGTTCAAACTTGAATAATAAGATGATGAAAGAGCTTTGTGAAGAATTCAAGATTCAACACTATAACTCTTCTCCTTATAGACCGAAGATGAATGGGGCTATTGAAGCTGTGAATAAGAACATTAAGAAGATCATTCAGAAGATGGTTGTGACATACAAGGACTGGCATGAGATGCTCCCTTTTGCTTTTCATGGGTATCGTACATATGTCTGCACTTCAACAGGGGCAACCCCTTTCTCACTTGTTTATAGTACAGAAGTAGTGCTCCCCGTCGAGGTTGAGATCCCATCTATGAGAATTCTGATGGAAGCCAAGTTGACTGAGGCTGAATGGTGTCAGAGTAGATTTTATCAGTTGAATTTGATTGAGGAAAAGAGAATAATAGCTTTGTGTCATGGTCGGTTGTACCATCAAATAATGAAGAAAGCTTTTGACAAGAAGGTCAAACCTCGTATATTCAGAGAAGGCGACCTCGTGCTCAAAAAGATCCAGTCTTTCATTACAGATTCTCGGGGCAAGTGGACTCCAAACTATGATGGCTCATATGTTGTCAAGAAAGCCTTCTCTGGCGGTTCATTAATTCTTGCAACTAGGGATGGTGAGGAGATCACTCGTCCTATGAATGCGGATGCAGTCAAGAAATACTTTAGCTAAAAAAAATAAAACAACAACTCGCTAAGTTGAAAACCCGAAAGGGCGGCTTAGGCAAAAATGAGCGTCTCGGTGGATTGAAAACCCGAAAGGGCGGTCCAGGCAAAAATTAGAGACATAAACAGAAATAATTATCCCGGTAGATTGAAAACCCGAAAGGGCAATCTAGGAAAAAGTTAGGGATCATGGCAAGTAACTGCATCGACAGATTGGATCACTTGAAACGACCGAGGATTTCAGATTCTATCCTTCAAAAGAAATGCCCATCAAAGATTCTTATTCACTCATCCTTGATTGAAGTTTCGGGCACAGTGGAATTCAAAGTTGATAGGCAGAATAGTGATCATTGTATTTCAATGTAGCCCTTTTCCATGTATTTACCATTTTTCAAACTTGTAATGATCTATGGAGTCCCGCCATTTGCTGACTACCGTTCTATCAATAAATTTGAGTTTTTATCCAATTTTTTGAAACTCTTTATATTGTTTCTGTTTACAAAATTTTAATTTATTGTTGATGATGATTTTTGAAACAAATTTAATAAATTTAATCTTTGAAGATTATAAAAACATTTTCTCTTGATTTGTGAACAAAGAAAGGATATCAATAATTATTCCAAGGATGGTAAAGTCCGGATGTGTGTAACTTGTCTCTCAGCAGGATTTGATCCATTTGTGTCCTTATGGAATTCCTGATTGGTCCTGGCATGTTAATGTTAATGATGTTTTGTTCCCCAGCAACCAGCATGAGCAAGGATTGTAAATACTCTTAATTTTGTTCCTTTCCCCCAAAAGAGTTGTTGGAAGATATATCCTAGAAAATCTCCAGCTGAGTTTTTCCTCAGTAGTTTACCCTTGACTTGAAACGTCTTGGAAGCTCCAAGACGAGTGTTTGCTCCTCAGCATAAGTTGATTGCATCCCTCAGCAGAAGTATGGGTATATCAATCGGTTTAGAGGTTTTCTTTCACCTGTTGGTGATTATTGATTTAAAATCCCTCGTAATTGTGATTTGCTATGATGTTAACCTCTGGTATCCCCCCGTGGGTCGAAAGGTCCAAACGTTCAGTTATGAAAGATTTTCATAGATCCCCAGTAAGTCTGCGTGTGATGGTTTCCAACAGATCTCTATTTTTGATCTTTGGCAAGTTTTGCACTTTTTCCCTAAGTAGAGCAGGAATGGCATAACTCCTTCCCCAAGCAGAGTGAGAGTGGTATAATTCTTTCCTCGAATAGAGAAGGAATAGTATGATGATTATTCCCTACAGGAGTTTGATTAAGAACATTTTTGTTCCCAGCATGGATCGTCTAAGTATTCCCCATCCCCGACAGATTTTTACCTCTCCTCAACAAGATTTATGAAGATATTCGTCCCCATCGGAGTTAACAGGGAAATTTCCCTTTTCCCCCAGAGTATGGAAGATTTTGAGTTATTGAAATATTTCCGACGCGTTATCCTCTCAGAGAGGAATTTTGGATGATATCCTTTTATGGATTCTTGAAGATTGCTTTGTGGACTGGATCCCTAAAAGTTGTTTTCCCCTATCTGAGTTATGCCTTGTAGTAGGATTTTATTCCCTTGATGTTTTTTTGTTATTCACCTGCAGGATTTCGAATCGAATCTCCAGCATGGTCCCCGACCTTATTGCCCTGGTTAGCCGAGTATCCGGTTGTTGTGGTGTTTATGTCACTCGTTGCTTATCTTTATGTTTGTTTTGTCAGCATATTCATACGCATGAGCATAGCATCTTTTGCTTGCATTCTTGCATTTATCTTTGTACCCCGCTCTTTGGTGTGATTTTTCCCCACAGAGTGTGTGTGGTTTTCCTCTCAAGTTTAGAGTGTCAACCCTTAGGCAGAAAATGTTTATCCTTTCTATTTCCCCACTGAGTTTGCTTCTCGTGGATGATTTTGATTCAGTTTCCTCCCCAGTTTATTATCTGGATGGAACTTCCCTAGTTGAGATATTTCCTCCTTGGGATGAGTCTTGTTTGACCGTTTCTCTCCAATTTGTTCTTGGATTGAATTTTGGTCCCCTTTGTGAGTAATGTTTGCTTTGGAATTAAGCTATCCTTGTTTGATAGTGGGAAATATTTTCTCCAGCTTGAGTATATTACTTTGGAATTAAGCTATCAATTTTTCGATAGTGGGTAATATTACCAAATTAATCAAGCTCTTTTGCTTGTACTCCTACCAGTAAATCCGGTAGTTGAGAGTTCTTCTTTTTATCCAGTAAAAAGGTAATAATAGTTGTTCCCCTTTGTTGTGATCCTACCTAGTAAATCAGGTAGTTGAGGTTTTTCTACCCAGTAAAAGGTAGTGGAGGTTATCCCTCTTTGTTTTTCTCGTATCCAGTAAATCGATAGTCGAGTTCCTTGTTTTCCTACCCAGTAAACCGGTAGTTGATGATTCTGTTTCGACTCGGTATTCCTCCATTTTTAGACTCTAATATTTTTATTGGTTATTGATCCCTGGAAGAGCATTTACTCTTTCCCGTTGAACCCTGATTGTATCATATTTTCTTTTCCCCCATGTGGAGTCGGTTATCCAGTGATTTATTTTCCTAGTAACCCTTTTGGTGTCTTTTGTTTTCCCCGGCGGGATATTTCTTTTGTGTCCCCAAGCTTTTGCTTTCCTCTGGTGGTCGTATGTTCCCCACAAAGATCTTGGGTTTGCATATCATATTCATATCATATCATGTTATCTTAGGACAAAAATTTGGGTTTTCTGTATTTAAGTTTCTCCCATCTTGCAGAGACGAAGATGTCAATCTTCATATCTTAAGATTGAAGAAACTTAATTAGGGGCAGCTGTTGCACCCTAATTTTTGCCCTAAGTTTTCTTTGCATTTTTCATCTGCATCTTTCATACAAACAAGATCGCACCGGTTGCTCGGTTCTTCTCGGGTTAGGTTTATGCCTCGTAGGGGATCACCGTTGTCTTTAATTACTTTATTTGCTTATGTTTACTAACCATTAATCAAAATCCAAAAATATTTTTTTTCCTTTTGCTACCCTTTTTCAGGAAGAGGAATCATGTGAAAATACCAAAAATAGCAGTCATGCAGCTCGAGCGAAATTTCACAGAAAAAGTCGAAGTTGATCCGCAAATAATTCTAATTTTTATCTGATCAAGGATTTCTCGAGTTAATTGATTCATTCAAAGGATTTCCAAGGACCATGTGTTAACTTCTTCGACGTACAACAAGAATCGGGCCGAAACAACCAAGCAACCATATTTGAATAAAAAATTCAAATTTCAGCTTGGTTAACCGGTTAACCAGTGCGAAATTTGAATTTTTTATTCAAATTCAGCACCCTTAGATCATTGATTTAATTTGAATATTCTAGATCCATTGGTTTCTGATTTCTCTACATTACTTTGACCATTTCCTACCATAAACCCTCATTAATCACCACTCTTTTCCATTTCCTACCAAATTTTCAATTACAAAACCTATATTCAAATTACCAAAGCAAGCTCCATTCCACCAAATTTCCATACCTAAGACCTTTAAATATGACCACAATTTCATCCATTCCATAAGCTTTTGATAGCCACAAAACTTCGTGCAAAATACTCCCCCAACACCAAAATTCTCCAAAGCTCATCTTTCTTTTTTTTGAAGTTATCAAGAATTCACATTGAATTCTTGACTAACTTGAGCTAAACCTTCATCCTTTCATTCTTTGGCTCATCAATTTCAGTAGATCTAAGCTTGTGTTGAGCCAATTTGAAGAAGAGCTTTTGGTAATTCATCTTTCTCCATAAACCCATATTCATCCATCAACATTCAAGATGTAGATTCTTGGTGCTGTTGTTTCTAGATCCTTTGGATCTTTATTTGTTGTTTGATTACAGGGATTCCACTGTATTTTGGTTTAAAAATTCGTGCAAATTCAGATCAGGATCAACCAATGTTTGAGAAAAGGTTTCAAAATGGATTATGCTGAATTTTCTGCATTTTTCAGCTTCTGGTACAGCGTTAATCGGTTAACCATTTGGTTAACCGGTTAACCATCTTCAAAGCAGCGTAAATTGTTCAAAATCTTCTTGCGTTAACCGGTTAACCAATTGGTTAACCGGTTAACACAAGTCAGAATGGTGTTTCTGGCTTGTTTCAAGCCCCTTTTTGGTTCCTCTTTCTTCTTCTTCTTCCTCCTTTTTATTTTTACCTTGGGAAGCACTTTTGGGAGCGATTTCTCCTTAATTTCAATGAACTTTGGGTGTAGAATAGAGTAGTTAATGTTCATTAATTCAAAACTACCTTTAAGTGTATTATTCAATTCATTTAAGGTACTTTGCATTAGTGATACATTTTCATGCTTGAATCCACCAAGAAGAGTGATTGAACTTAAGGATGGAAGAATACCATAAATGCGGCTCAATTTTGTATTCACCTTTAGTTTTGTGCGGTATCGCATCCGGATAACGATTTACATATCGTTTATCTCGCATGCATTAGCACTAACATTTTGCACCTTAATTGGTGGTGGCCGGCCTCATTTGTAGGGTAATTACTTCGTAAATTACTCGGTAATTGCTTAACATAAACCTAAATGTGTCCCGACTTTGGAATAATATCTAATTGGGTACTTGCACTTTCGTGGACCGGATCTCTTGTTGATCACGTAATCCCAAAGTGGTTAATCATATTGCATTAAGAATCGAGACTTATGAATTTTTGATGCGTAGGTGCTTTGGGTCTCCCAATCGCCTTTCAAATTTCATTGAATTCGGTTCGATTTGCCTTGATTAATCGCTATAGTGTAAGATGCTAAGCGGATCCGGTTGCCTTTCGATTTTAGTTACTTTTTCTTTGGTTGTGGTTGATTAAGTTCACCATACCATTATTATGTAAATATTATTATACTATTACTACTATTAATATTTTAGATTCTTTCACTTTAATTTCTTTATGTTACTAACATTTAATTTTTTGCATTTTTATTGCCTTATTCTATTTTGTTTTATTCATCCATATCATGTTTATTATTTGTTCTTATTATTTTAATTATTGATTTTCCTTTTGTCCATTTGGACACCAAAAAACATTAATAAAGGATGAAACCTATAAAAGACTTGTGACTTTAATTTGTGGACTTTTGGTTACTGTCCTTAGCATTGGAATGGAGATTTTTGGACTTAGATTTTAGGATCCTTTCCCCTTGCTTTGATCGTCCTGAAGTTAGATTTAGCCTTTATTTGGCCATTTGCTAGCTTATAAGGATGAAACTCTTATGCTCATTATTTGGAATGTCATCAAGTTTGGTTAGATCTTTCTTCCCTTATCTCTTTATTTTATTTAGAATAGTCCCTTCATCTCCTCCCATTCTTTAATTTTCAAAACCTTCTCCCTTTTTCAAAGGATTCCTTCTTCTTTTTTTAAATCATCACCTCTTTAATAAACAAAAACCTTGAATTTTGTCAAGTGGCTTTTACTCTTTTTCTTTTCTTTTAAAATCAATGAATCTAATCATGTTGACCTTAATTCAAAAATAAAAAGAATCAAACTCATTCAAGTTATTTTGTACTTTCGTGCACTTTTGTTTATTTTCTTTAAAAAGAGTGCCGATTATGAGTCATTATTCTTTAGTCGGGTGCAAGTCTCTCAATCTTCATGGTTGTAGTTTGATGTAATTGAGTCTCTTGTCATTTGTGGGGGTTTAGTGGCATACTCGTTGATTTTATCCGAGTTGGCGCCCTCCCCATAATGATGTATGAGTCCATGCCTTTATTCTCATGGCAGTTTGTTTGGCTATCCACTTGAATATGACAAATTCTCTTCACTTAATAAAATGAATCATAACCCACCCTTTTTCACTTTTTGTACCACGAACTACAGGGTTTTGATCTCGCATTGCACTTTGTGGGTACGTAGGCATGAGGCATTAAACCTCTCCAAACACAAAAATATTAAAAAATAATTCTTTCTCTCACCTCTCCACTCTCATTTTTGCAAACCATTTTCAAACCAAAAGCAGTAAATATTTCAAAGGGCTCTCGTGGAGTACCACAGACATTTTGGGTGCGTAAAACCTTCCCATTGTGTAACCTATCCCCTTACCTGTTTCTCTGTTGTGTTTCTTTAGCTTTTTGCTTTTAGATTCATTAGGATTTATTCTCTCTTTTTTCCTTTTCCTCTTGGAATAAAATAAAAGCGTGGTGGCGACTCTGTTTACTTTGAGTTAAACTAATTGATAGTTTACACTCATGTTTTTACCGCTACAGATATCATGCGTGCTCATATGACATATCACAAATACATAATCAAAAATTCAATCAAATATCATAAATAAATTAATTCCACATTATTATCATTAGTTATGGATGTTTGAAGAACGCTTCATTGGGTAGAACATTGCAAGAGCTTTCTATCTATATAAAGAACTCTTCAATTGGACATACAGATCAAAAGTTATGGATGTTTGAAGAAAATAAATTATTTGCAAACTACTAGGAGCGCCCTACGGTCCATACTTCGCCCGACGGTGCCCCCAGCGCCTGTTGTAACACCTTTTCTACCCCATCAAGAATTATAATACGATTTAAGCAAATAATCTGAGTTCCATCATGAAAAGGGCATCACATCCTCAATTCTAACAACATAAACATCTTAATAGTCCTATCCCGTAAACAGGTTGCAAAACCATGTTACTCAAGAAACACATTTCATTACTACGCAGCGGAAATCAAACATCTTTTCATCATTTAATAGAAAAACTCATTTGTAATGTAAAACCAATAATTTTAATTCAAATCGATTCAAAACAAAATAATTAAACAACAAGATTCCCTAGCGTTCCTGAATGTTACATAACCTAGAGCAGGATACCACCTATAAACTCAACTAAGCGACACAATAAAATACTCCAAAGTATTTCACGCACCAAGCTTATCCTCGAGTATCTGCAGGATGGCATAATACACCATCACAAAAGGCAGGAAGGGTGAGTAATCCACATTAAACATAATTAATACAAGGATAAGAACTTATAAGATAAAATACAACATAGACACATCCAACTCAAGTCAATCCATACTTCACTTCAAATACCTCATAATCATCATACAAACTTAATGCAATCATGTTATGCCAATTAGAATGAAAATGCAACACTCTTATTATGCATGTGGTACTGAAACATCCTCATGGATGGACATTGAGCCATCAATCCTCCACAAGGGAGCACATCATAACATCATATCACTTCAATCCACATGATAGGATTGAAGCTATCAACGGACCAAAGTCCCCTCATATTTATGCTATGAATGCGAGATGGAATATACATACACATCAACAAAATTCAAAATATTTGCATCCGCATTCATCATAACTCATCATATTATTCACTCATTTAACATTTTACGTCAACTCATGCCATCATACTTCACACAATCATATAATAACCCAATTCATCACAACATCATGTTTACCTCAAATTATACATAATTAACCTCTAAACATGGTATAAAACATCACAAAAACATCATAACAACTTATGACAACAAAATACCTCTTTTAAATCATTTTTCAAAATAAGATAATTTTTTCAGAAAATGCCAGGTCTCGCTAAGCGAGCAGCCCCCCTCGCTGAGTGACTAACTCTCTATTTTGAAAGGTACATAATATTAAATCGCTCTCTAAGCGAGTACCGTGATTCTGCAAAGAAAACCTGCAATCTCAGGTCGCTTCAACTACAACAAAATCCTCAAAAATACAGTTTTTAACAGCAGAAATTGCAGAAAATCCTCATTGGTTCAACTACCAACATGTATTAATCATATAACATCTCATAACATCTTAAATCATCATATACCATCTATAACCTAATCATTAATCCAATTACCCATCGAACTCATAAACCCTAAGGAACTCTCAAAACCCCAATTCTCATAAAATCCATTCATATATTAAGAATATTGAATAGAATCACTCCCCATACCTTAATTCGTCAGATTCTTCGATTAACCTCTAAGATTTCATCTCCAACCTTCAAGTCTTAGCTTTGTTCTTCAGAGCTCTGCTTCTCTTCTCCCAAGTATGATCGTTCCAAAAATGACCGTACAATCCAAACTTTACCCTCTTACGTCAATCTTACCCTTAGGACCCCAATTAGAATTTTCCCCTCTTACCCTCACTTAGCCTTTACCAAAAGATTATACTATCCTTGTCCTCTAATTCTTTCTAATTAAATTAATTTCTCCCAAATTAATTAAATGAACACACAATACTTAATATCCTAATATTATTAAAATATTAAGTCAAACTCATGCATCCACAAAACATCATATCATCAGTAATTCATCAAAATTCACAATAATACACAATTAAATGAAAATATCGACTTTGGGATGTTACACCCGCTACTTCGCCCGATGATCTTAGCGGCACAAGTTCAATCTCAAAAATTTAAAAACACATAATTTTTTCTCCCATCGCCTCTTAATTCCGCTCGACGCTCACAGCTTCATCGCCCGACGCTCAAAGTGCCGCCCGATGGTTCGCACCAGAATTAGAATTATCATTCTGCGTTCTAGGGTTTCAAAACACATCAAAATCTCATATTCACCACTAAAACTCCAAAGATCAGAAAAACAAGTCATATAGGTCTTATACATGTGTTACCCGATATTTCTAACTGATTAATTTCACATTTTAGCCTTTAGATTCAAAGATTAATAAGATTATTCATTTTCTCACAATATTATACCTAGATTTAGAGATTGAGAAATTCTACAACTAAAGTCTCTAACTAGAACCCACCTTGCAAATGAAGAGGAGTTTGATGAATATTGATGAAGAAAATTTATGATCCAAGCTTTTCTCTTCTCCTCTCTTTTTCTCTTTTCTTCTCTTCCTCTTCTTCTCCTTCTTACTAACTTTCTTTCTTTTCTCTTTTACTATATAAAATATCTCCAATTGATATTTTATCGTCCAACGCAAATTGATCAATTATTAGAGTTACCGAAAATATCTCTAATGTACCAATTAAATACGGGGTATTACACATCTTCTTATCAAGAACTTCTTGACAAGAGACTGAATATCAGAATATCAATAATTTCATTAGCTTGAGCATAACTTTTGAGAGGTTATGTGCTAGGGAGAATTAATTGACATCTTCTGATCTTCTAATTTTGCTTCCTTACACATATGCAAATCTTTGTCAGATACAAGTATCAACAAACTTTAGACAAGTTTGAGTGGTAATCTTGTTCTTGCAATACTGAGCTAACTTGATCATAGTTAGTTCAACAAAGATTAACAACATATCTACTTCTGAAAAGAATATCTACTGATTTCTTCAAGGTGAATAATATCAGCGATTTAAATTCTTTTAACTCAGAACAAATGACTTTTGTCCCAACATCTCTGATTCTAGAATTCATTCATCATGAATTTTTTAGTAGAATGTTGGATAACATCCTGAACAATTTTATTTTGTTCCATTGAGATAGAGAATCAATTTAACAGAACTTTAATTGTCAGAGTTACTTCCATCAAGTTCTCAAAATACTCCATTAATGAAGTTCTCTAGGAACCACCAAGCTTTCTTCTTTTGAATACATAAATTATTACTTAGAAGAATAGCAAAGGAAACATCATTCAATCTGAATTGAATCTTCTAACCATTGAAACAATTGGGTCTTGGACATTCTAATAAAAATCATTTTCAGAGTTTGACATCCTATGTTTATGATTTCTAACTTCTTCTACAGAATTCAACATGAAGTTCATATGAATCGAAATCATACTTTAACAATCATCCTTTTCACTTCAGAAAAACTTCCAATGAGTTTAATATGAGAAAGTCAAGAGTGGACTAATATGTTTCTTGAAAACATCCCATACTCATCTAGAAATAATCTTCAATAAACAAGATTTCTTGTTTTCTGATGATTTGATTCTTTGTGCAAAATACGTTTATCAATCAATTGTATTTAAGATAAGCATTCAACAAATATATAACCTTATCTGAAGAATCTATCTTGTCAGCTGATTCCGCCAAATCAGTAACTTGCTCAAATGTAATCCATCTGGCTACAATTAAGTATCCTCTCATCTCAATATCATCAACTGATATGAGACTAAAATTGTAAGTGGATTCACCTTATGTGTTTTCAGCACACAACAATGGATCTTTATCTGAAACTGTTAAGTGTTTGATATCCATCAATAACTAAACCAGGCTCTAATACCAATTGAAGGTGTGAGAAAAGTACAAGAAATGGGGGATTGAATTGAGGTTTTCACTCTTGGATACTTTTCACACTTTGATGAGTTGCGTCAAGCTATGTTATAAATGCGTTGCAGAAGCATAAAGCAAGAGTAATGAACACACGATATATCTTGGTTCACTTGAGAACTTCTCAAGCTAGTCTAGCCCACCCGCTAAAGTGATTTCTCTTTAAACAAGGACTTAATCCATTATAACCAAGAACCATGATTACAATCGCACAACATCACTGTGACTAACACAATGAACCGTTCAAGGATCCTACCGGATATAATGTTCATTGATCTAACAAAATCTCTTCCAGGATTTCATCTCAACTCACAGCTAGATCGCTCAGGGATCCCATCAAGATATAACATCTACTTGAGGAGGAACCTGCGCGACAACCTGCCGTGACTAACTTCACAAAACCTTTACAAATTCGATGAACCATTCAGGGATCTGACATGATATAATGTTCATTGGCCAAGAAGAACCTATGCCGGGATTTCATCTCAACTCATAGCTAGACCGTTCAGAGATCCCATTAGGATATAATGTCTACTTGAGGAGTCTCAACTCACAGCTGGACCGTTTAGGG
Organism: Lathyrus aphaca; assembly: GCA_963966055.1. Classification (NCBI taxonomy): domain Eukaryota; kingdom Viridiplantae; phylum Streptophyta; class Magnoliopsida; order Fabales; family Fabaceae; genus Lathyrus; species Lathyrus aphaca. The sequence goes on from OZ014524.1 coordinate 389,992,930, forward strand.
ATCCCTTCAGGATATAACATCAATTTAAGGAGAATCAATTCATTAGGTAGAATTAACATACTGAAGCTAACTGAGGTGCTTCTTTGCAAGCATATATTCCTCTGTTTAAGTACAAAGTAACTCTTCAGAGTTACAACAAGATGAGCAATTGACACCTTGTGAACTACATGATTCTAAAATGTTCATCATATTACAATTCAAATTGCATCTTCAAAATTCTTCATCTTCATTGATGAGCAAGCTATGAGCAACAAATCCATGCTTCTGATCTTCAATGAACTCCAAGAAGATGTAGTTGGTGTTAATTGATGACTTGTTGATTTCTTTTTCTTCTTCAGCTTCATTTCATCAATGTCTGATTGTTATTGTTGTAGATGTTGATCTTGATGTAGCAACACGAACTCAGACTCTCATATTTGTTATTATGATCATGGATGTGTAATAACTGAGGTATCAACACTTGAATCATTGTTGTATCGGTAATTACTTCACATAGAAGCATTTTAGTTTGAGGATAATCAACTAGGTTGCACTTCAGCAAAACTAACAATTGTTGAGATCCTTTTAGGACCTTCAACGATTGGGTTCACTCGCACCAACAACATCACAAAGCATGTGATGTTTTCCTTTTATAGCCAAACATAAAAGAGCCGTTATAGCCCAATTTGGCTACAGAGGAATTCGTTAAACAAGGAATCAAATAGTACAACCACATATTCTCCTTTTCCATAATTCAAAGATAGTGGAGAGGTCGTGGGATAAATCATTATCGTATTGTGTACTATCCTTGCCAACAGTAACATTGTCATCTAAACTTCAGAGGCTTCTGATTATGAATTAATGAATGAAACATGAGTTAGGGACAATGATACTTGGGTATTTAGAGAACCTAAGTCTTTAGTCTTCAGAACTTGTTCACATAGAACTATGATTTTTAGGACTTCAACACTTGACTTGAAACCCATGGTCTTCAGAACTTCAAGTCTTAGAGTTTTCAAAACTTTCTTCACATAGAACATCGTCTTCAGAGTCTTCAGCACTTAGTTCTTCAAAACCATTATTTATAACTTTAAGTCTTAGAGTCTTCAGAACTTTGTTCACATAGAACATTGTCTTCAGAGTCTTCAGAACTTAGTTCTTCAGAATCTTAATCTTCAGAACTCGTAAGTCTTTAGAATCTTTCAGGCACTTAGTCTTCAAATTTTTAGTCTTCAAAACTTCAAGTCATCGGAGTCTTCAGAAGATTAATTTCAGAAGCGTTTCTTTGCTATCTGATCAGAACCATGCTCTGAACAACATCCACCAGAGCATTGCCAACGCAACATCTTCATCCTTGGATCTTTCTGATTGTGTTCAGATTCAGAAGCACACTTGATTCTTCAGCATGCTTGCGACTAATGTTACATATAGTAACTTCGCATATTAGAAATCACATACTCATCCATAATGTTTGTTTGATCTTAATATATAAAATATTCATAATCTACACTTTAACAATCATCAGAACATAAAATGGTTCTTTCATAAATACTTCATTGTTAACATCAAAACATAGAGATGGAATGCAAATACAACTCTTTTTCTTACAAGATGATTTATGGGGATGTTGGGATGGGTTAAATAAGTGATTTTTGCATAAACATATTGTAGAAAGTAGATTATTTAATAGAATAACCGGTTATCCACCAGGTGATAACCTATTACTATAGGACAACTTTGTCTAAAAACTTCAAAAATTCGTATCTTGAGGCTTGGGTGTCCATTTGACGCTCCGTTTGAACCTGTGGAAAGTTGATTAAATGTATTTTCTTGTAAAAATAATCTCAAGCCCTGAAATTAAAATTAACTAGAGTGTAATGAGGTTTTGTAGTGACGATTATGATGTCAATGTTGGTGTTTGTTGAAAAACTTCAAAAATTCATAACTTCGTTTGGGTTGCCATTCGATTCGTTGGAAAGATGATTTTATGAATTTTATGTTAAAATTATTTTAATGACATAATTCCAAATATTCGATGCACGGTGTGTGTTTTCATTTTGTGTTGTGTTATGTCGAACCGTGAAAATGTGGAAATTAGTTTTTGAGATGCGTGTTGTTGTTATGGATTGCGATGTTTGCATGTTTGAATAGGTGTATGGTGTATGTTGGACAACAGAGAGATAATGTATTGGTACTATGTTAGTCGTACGCATTATGTCGTTGTTGTATGTTATTGTTGAGTGCAATAGTTGGTTCTTATGATGTTGCATAATGTTGTTGTTGAGTTATTATGGTGTTATACATTGAAATCACGAGAGTCATTATATGTTGTTGTTGATCTGCATTCATGTTGCATGAGTTAGGGGATAAGACATTAGCCCGTGTAGGGTGTGAGCGTTTATCTGAATTCTTCGTAAGGGAATCATGTTGTTGTTGTTGAGGTGATTGTGTGCCCATGTGGGGTGTGAGTAATCACGAATATCGTCTACCCATGTGGGATATGAGCGACCTTTATGGAAATTCTGTCGGGAATTTTGATCATGAAATTGGGATCGTATTTGGTACCACATGCATTGAGTCAAGTTTGTGTCTCATTGCATAATAGTTGATTTGTGTTGTATTATGAAATGTATGATTATATGCGTGTAGTGTCAATAATGACTCTAGTTAGTGATTGTGGTGAGGGGTGAATTGTCTGATGATTTTTATGCATTAATATTATATCATCTATTTCTTTTGTTGATTTGAGAATATCACCCCTTCTGTTTGAATGTTACCTCTACGTGGGTAACGTGCAGGTGATTAGGAGTAGTGTAGAAGTTGCAGTAGTGAAGACTAGATTTTTCACTTTAGTTTGGAGTCTGCTCTGATATGTAACATTGGGAGTCGGGAAAGTTATATGCATATCTTTATTTGTTAAATAATTATTAGTTGTTGATAATACAAACACTAGTTTTGATTAATTAAAACCGTTATATTTTGTTGAACACAATGAAGAATTTCTGCTGTGTAATAAAGATGATTTTTTATCTTGACTTTCCGAGTCTAAAGATTCTAACTGCAAGTATACAACCTAATCCATAGTAATAAAAGATATTGATCCCACAGAGACTCGATAATCAACCTAGCACTATCGGGATGTTATTATGTTTAGCTAAGGCGAATGATGTTTTAGTTTTAAGGAGGGATAAAGTAATAATTTTAGATTAAATTAAATTATGATAAGGAAATCGGTATGTAATTGGTATGCCTTCACGAATTCAATAAAAGGTCAGCTTATAAAGGTTTATCAAATTAGCTTTCTATAGAAAATGTCAAATTGCAGAAGAAGAACAAATAAAACTGTAAAATATAAAAACTAAAAACTTCTATTTCTTCTATGAATTTTCGGACCCCCAAAGTGGAAAAAAAAACCTGTTCTATTTATACTGAATAAACTTCTTAAAAACTAGCTTCGATTGCTTGAAAATCGCTTGCAAGGAGACTGGGTTTGATGTTGAATCATGTGTGAAGAAGACTGCGAAGAAGACGGAAGTATAATCGGTAGAATATGAATGGGGAGAAACAAAGGGAAAGTGGGTTGGTGGCTTACGCCACCTCACCCTTTTCCAACGTGGCTTGCGCCTCCCTTGTTGTAGTATGGTGGGAGCCACCCACCATGTCGCTTGCGCCACATTGGCTTGGTGTGGTGGGTGTCGCTCCCTGGATTTTCATCCTGGTATAAACGCGAAAGTGGCACAAAGAAGGGTAGAGTCGCCAACCAGGCATTTTTATCCCAAAGGAATGGGAAAGGTAATGCTGCACAAACCAAAGAAAAGAAAAGGAAGGACAAAGGTCCTGCGAACCAAAGAAATTGGGTTTGGGAGTCGGTTACGACCTGGGAAGGTATTAGCACCCCAGATCGTCTGTCATACCCGACAGGATCCACACTTGCAAAGAAACTGTTTCAAAGGGTGTAAGAATGAAAGTTGCTGCAAAAAGAAAGACTACAACTGGATAAGAAAAGAAAAGAAAAATGGGGAAATGTAGGGAAAATAAAAGAGTTCTCAAACAGGCCATACCCCATTGCCTTCATACCTCATCTGGACATGAGGATCAGAGTCGTCGTAGTTCCCCTAACTAGGGGTGGAAGGATTGCTTGTGTTTTAAAAGCTTGAATTGCTTATGTCAATGCTCGGGTGCTGCAGGCTCGTCTGGCACGAGTGCATTACCGTCTTGCAAAGTGACAAGTAGGAGAAAGTTCGTATGATATGAGTGAGGGTGATAAGAAAAGAAGTCCCGAAGGAGAGATGCTTATTCTTCGTCCAGTGTTTTTTTTATGAGTTTTCTATGAGTATGGCACAAAGTGAACTCAAGTCCTTTTCCATGGAATGTGTACTTGCTACTACATTCCAAGATGGAATAATAGAACAAACACACCCAAAAAAGGAGAAAATCCCCAAAGCTTGGTTCCATTGACCAGGGCATAAGCTCACTAACTTGTTGAACTTATTAAGTGTTTTTTTGTAATTTTTGTGAAAAAGTGTTTTTTATGATTTTCTTTGTGAAAGTAGTCTCATGATTAGACTTATACATCATGATAGACAAGCTTGTACTATCTCAAGATGGGAAGACTACAAGTTCCCCATGGAATTAGTCCATACACACAAGACTACATCCACCATTATTAAGTGATTTTTAGGTTTTTATTTGAAGATGGGAAGAGAAAGCACCAAAAGGATCTCAAAGGTAAAAGAACTAAGGGGGACTAACAAAATCCTAATGTTATCATGCATGGAAGTCCTAGGTTAGTGAGGTATCATTATATCCTAAATAAGAAGAATGAGAGAAAAGAAAGGAATGTAACAGAAGAAGAGAAGATGAAGAAGTTAGAAGACAACTTAATTCTATAAAGAAGTTACTTCTAAGAGGGAGTGATGAAGTTAGGAAAGCATAGCAAAAGTATAAGACAGTCACAACTTGAAAGTAGAAAGAGATGAAGGAAGAGGTTATATGTGGGATGCCCTCCCACACACACGACTTACCATAACCCCATACAAAACAAAGGTTAGTGAACCCCAAAAGCATAAGGTGAAAATAAGAGTATTCAAAGACGTCATACCAAAGAGAAAAAGTCATAAACCAAATCACAATCACAAAGTAAGAACCTAAACTCTAGAGGTGACCTAAAACACCTACCAAGCAAACCTAATAGGATGGCATGAATGCCTTCCTCAAACTATATTAGACGGACGATGAAAAGAAGCACACAAAGCTACTTAATAAACAAAGCACGAAACCAATACCAAAGGCCATGAGAAAATTATGAAATTAGGTCCCTAAAGTCAACAACCAGAAGAAAACAATGTGACAAAATGGCTCTAAAAAATTTACAATAATATTCCTACAAATGGTCACACAAAGTCGCTTAGGAACAAATAACGAGTTCGCACAAATGCGGCAACTAAAACTAAGGATAAAATGAGTTTAAAAATATGACAAAAATATTTTTATATTATATTCTGAGTCCTTAAAATGATGCAAAAATAATTGTGTTAAAATGTTACTTGAGGTGGAAGAAATAAATTCTACAAGCTAAGGTATTAAATTGGAGATTAAATGAAAAGGAGATTAAAGGAAAAATCGAAATAAAAAAAATAAAATCAGGAAATAAAAATACACAAAGTTTTAAAGTGAATTAAAATGCTAAAATATTTTTTATGGAATTTTCTAAGGTGTTTTTATATTTTGTATGAATTAAAAGGAAACTAGGAGGATAAAGACTTAAAAACAAAGACAAAAGGAGTGGGGTGCACTACTAGTAAAAAAAGAGTTAGAAAAAGGATTGGGCTGCAATGGGGGTGCTGATAGTGATGGTTCCAAGGCCCAAATGCAGGAGAGAATGAGGGAGTATGGTGAGGTTACCGTCAACTTCATTGACTTCAATCTGGTGCGCACGATTTGAGGACTTAATTGGTAAACACATCAGATGGTTGGAAACAAAGAAGCATGATAATTATGATGTATATGCATGCACGTAATTGAAACATGGGTCCTACCGGACGGTGACAAGTGTCACCGCCGGTATGGAAAGAAATCACAAAGATCCACCAATCCTTATCTTATCATCATATCTGCAACTTCTTAATATTTATCTCTTAACATATCAAAAGAAGAACAAAAACAAAAATAAATCACAAACACAAAGAGCATTCACGCCCTTCTCTCTCTGAATCGCGTTCTTCTTCTTCTTCTTCTTCCTTATCACTGCCGCTACACTCAAACTCTCTATAACCTCTCCCCATCTCCTATCACACAAACAAAATCAAAAGAGAAATAAAACACAGAACCACGATGTACTTTGTCCCTTCATCCTCATCGTCTCCACGCCTCATCTCGCCGGCCACCTCCTCTAACCTCCGAGAGTCCAGAATCAAGAAATAAAACATAAACACGCAAACTTCCACCGTGCATTACAGATCTCAAAATCGCAACTATGAAGAGGTCTGTTTTCGCGTACCTGAGAAATGGCGGAGACGAACGTCAATAGAAGATGTGAGTTCCTTTCTTGGCTCTCCTTCTGCATACATGCTTTCACTATTTCTTCTTCAAATCTCTGCAAGAAACTGGGTTGTTGTAATTATACTGTCAAATCCGGCTTAGATTCATCAACGTATTGTTGTCGGTTTTCCACAGATTGTTGTTGAAGACCTCTGAAGCTGAATTGATGATGATGAAGATTATCGCTGAAGATCATGATTATGGTGGAAGCTACGAAAGAGATTGATTCAGCTGATGATGGAGAAATGGTTTTGGCTCCATGAAGAAGATCGAGGGATTCGTTACATCAAGGCTGAGGAGTGAGATTGGTTCTGATGAAGAGGAGCTATGAATTTCTTCGTTCATGGTGATGTAGAAGATTCAGTTTATGTTATGAGGTGATGAAGAAGATTCAAACGATTATGATTTTGTGATGGAGAAGAGTTTCAATTCAGTTTTCATTGATTTTGTTTATTTTCGAAAATCTCCTCACGAAATTTTCTTCATGTCATTCCCTCCTTTCTTCTTTTTTTGTTTTATTAATTTCTGCTATGTACTTTTGTTTGTTATGATTTTCTGCGTTTTCCGTTTTTCACCTGCGTTTCGTTCAGCCTAAGTGTGTGTTTGAAGCCACGGTTTTGTTGTGTGATGTATCCGCATTTTGCTTGCAGGAAGTAATCGTTTTGAGTCACACATATTTCATGCTTCATTGATGCGTTTTTGCCTTGTGAAATTATTCTATCCATGTTCCAAATGCGTGTGTTGTTGGTGGGATGATGGGCACCTTCAAGTGACATGTTTTTTCCTTTTTCACCTAGTATTTAGACGTTGACTATGTTTTAGTATAATGGGCTTATGACATGGTAATGGGCTATAAGAAAATGGATTAAGAAAAATAAAATGATTAAAAATGGATAAAGAAAAATAAAGGGATTAATTTTAAAAAATGGATAAAAATAAAGTTAAATGAAAATATGGATTATGATTTATGGTTAAAAATGAAAGTGGACATGGTTTAGAAATAAATGTAAAAAATGGGAATGAAAAGAATTGGTTTAATGGGTAATTGGACAAAATGGTTTAGAAATGGGTATGGAACTTGATATTTTTGTGAAACGGACCAATTTCCACCAACATGCACATAGCCACGAAATCTCGATCCAAAACCATTTTGCATTGCTTCCACGGAAACCACCGATCTTCTGGATAAATCACCCTCTGAGCGTTTGATGAAATGAAACCATAATCCCTACAAATGAATCTTAAACATTCTATGGGAAAATAAATCCGCAGATGCACATAACTAAACATAAAATCATGATAAGTCTTAATCTTTGAATCCAATACCATCACACGAACCACAACTTGGTAAACTGGTGAACTTTGCACAAAACACAGCTCGACTTTGAAACATGTCGCCTGAAAAAGAACCACAAGCACATATAACTTGCAATTGAAACGACCTCTGATAATTTGACCAAGATTAGGTCAAACTTCCATCTGAACCGAATCTCAAATTGAACAATCACATCTGAAGTGAAACACTGCCAGCTTATGCTATGCTATGGGTGTTATGCTTCAGGTTTCTATGTGAAGATGCAATGCGAAATATGAGAATGATATGCTAGATGCTATTGAAATGAGAGGGAAAATTTTGGGATGTTACAGCTGCCCTTATTTAATCATCTGTTAATCTGAAATGGACGAGAGCGTCGACTATCGGCCATTTGAGACGAACTGTGATTGAATACCAAAAGAACCCTAAAATTTGCACTCTGCTAGAGAAGAAGAAAAGGGAAATAAACCCAACCAAAGAAACCCTGCTTGGAGAAATTTGATATGGAGAAAAATTAACAAAGCTAAAAACGAAGAAATGTCTTTTGAACGACGCCAGGAGACTACTGACTTGCCACCGCAACGATGGACTTTAATGGCATTGCAATATCGAGCGATTTACAACCCAAGAAAAATCAAGCGATCTGATATGAGAATGGTATCAAGCGATCCATTAAAAATAGATTGTTGACACGGGACAAAGCGATCAAACCAAGATTACTTGATTTGAAGGGAGAGTAACAACTCTGCAGGGGAGAATACCATTTGTAACTCCGCTGGGACCAGAATGCCCCGACTAACATTCTGTTGAGGAAATGACATCAAGATATCCTTAAAATACTTGACTATGGCTGAGGAATGTGAACAATGTTTTCATCACTTGTCACAATGGCCAAAAATAAATTGGCAACCTCTATGGGGAATATTTCCATGATGAATAAGTTCCAAGCCCGAAGCTCTGCGGGGGAAAGACGATATTCCAACTCGACTGGGGAGATGCTTGGTCAAATAACCTTGTTGGTGAGAGAATTCTGATATTTTGAACTCTGTAGGGAATTAAGCCTTCAGTTGCTTGCTGGGAACCATCCACTATGAAATGATGACTTTGCATGGGGATGAGAGCAGTTCAACTAAACTTGAAGTTCTGCTGGAGATATCACCCTATTCTGACTCAGCTGGGGAAGATTTCATTTTAAGCTCTATCGGGGATGTTGAGGATCACCCTTCTGCTGGAGATAAGAGTTGTAAGGCATCTCCTACTGGGGAGAAGACTCTGCTTGGGGAATATCATATAGAGACATCTTGCATTTTCTAGACTAGTTGATTGCTCGAAGATCAATTCAAGAGGATTTTACAGAAGACGTTGCATCTAAAATGCCCAACATCTTCAAACTCTTGGAGATATTCATCGAATCTCGAGATAACTTCCCCATATTGCATGGATTGTGAAAGAATTCATCTCGCGAGGGTCCCCGAAACCTCATACCACCATGAAATATTATACCCCGGTATTCTGAACCCTAAATAGGTCTACCAATTATCAAGAGGGAAGAACATCTCGTAACCCCGAAGAAACTTCAATCTTGCTCTGGAACTTAGCTAGAGACTTTTACCTGTAAGCAAAAGGATATGCACACATGCCCCGGGCAGAAACGAACCAAGTATGGTTGAGCCTTGGTGATATGATTTTTGATTTTTTTGTTTTTATGACGGACTCACTGGATATCAACTCAAACGTTGAAGAAGCGAAGACTATAATATCGACTCGAGGGTCGTAGGAAACGGCAATATCGACTAAAGGGTCGAGGCAACAAAGAGACAATATCGATACAAGGATCAGGGGAATAAAGTGGCAACATCGACTCGAGGGTCGAGGAAATAAAGTAACAACATCGACTCGAGGAAATAAGGAAACAACATCGACTCGAGGGTTGAGGAAATAAGGCAAAAACATCGACTCGAGGGTCGAGGAAATAAGGCAACAACATCGACTCGAGGGTTGAGGATATAAGGCAACGGCACTGACTCAAGGGTCGAGGAAATAGAACAACAGCATCGACTCGAGGGTTGAGGAAATAAGACAACAACATCGACTTGAGGGTCGAGGAAATAAGGCAAAAACATTGACTCGAGGGTCGAGGAAACGACAATAACGACTCAAGGGTCGGGGAATAACTGTAATATTGACTCGAGGGTCGAGGAAGCGACATGACAACATCGACTCAAGGGTCGAGAAAATGAAGGCAATGATATCGACTCGAGGGTCGAGGAAATGAAAACAATGATATCGATGCAAAGGTCGAGAAACAAGGGTGATGGTATCGACTTGAGAGCTGAGAAATAGAAATAATGATATCGACTCAAGGGTCGAAGAAAACCATAGAGAATATTTCCACACTCAACCTGAAGTGAGAGGATGGACACATATAGATGCAACTGTCCTAGTTGAGGAGATTCCACAAGAAATTGGACTTTACCCACGGAGATGCCAATAACTATTGGACTTTAGTCATGAAGATTCCAGTAAGTACTAGACTTTAGCCAAGTATGATGATTAGATGATGAAACCATAAGGACTGAGGAGTTCTCTGATTAGGGAAATACGCTTCCTGTACGCTGTTGGGGTCAATCATCAGACGTTCATTCTGAGAACTGCCTTTCATAATAAAAGATTGTCTCAAGAGGTTTTTACAGAAAACCTGACATCCGAAATGCTTCAGTGTCTTCAAACTCTTGCAGATCTCGAAGTAACTACTCAGACTGTGTAGTCCATGAAGAAATTTTCCCCAAGATCTTGCATCATCGTGAGGTGTTCTGCCCTAGTATTCTGAATCTTGGGAAGGTGCCTCTGATTAAACATCTTACAAAGAGAGTAACTTCTAGTGCTATTGGGGTGGCTTGCCCCAGTACGAGTCTTAAAGTAATTTCCTCTGACTAACTGTGCCTTGAAGAAATGCCCAGACTTCTCTCTGAGAGATTGAAATCTCGAAGTAATTACCTCAGTTTGGCTAAACTTTAGAGATATTGATCAACATGATTGCCCCAGACTGGCTGCATTCAAACCAACTGGTTAGGAAAACCTCTACTCACAAGAGCTTCTTGGAAAAAGTTCACCTTGACATGATTGTCCTTCAGAAGTTTCATACTTCTCAACTCGGCAAGATTAAGCTTCTGGACTGAGGTTTCATACGTGAACTTCTTTGATGCCAAACAAATGTATGCAAGTAGAAAATGTTTTATTCTGAGAATGAAAATTCTAATGCAATACACATGTTAATATTGAAGTTTTTTTATTGAAAAGATGTCGCCAACCTTTATGAGTGAATCACTGGTTAAGACATATCATGTATTATTTTATGAAAGAAAGCATGCACATGCAATACCAACAAAGATCTTTTAGCACAACTCATAGGAGTCAGGAATGCTATCTTATGGCAGTATGCTCTCGAATTAACCCTGTTTCAGTTAGGACTTTTGAGGGTTGTATCGTGGCCTGGTTCACAGTTATAGAAATAAAGGATATAGGATCAAAGTTTATTTGTGCCCACCCCTCTTCGTGATGTCCTTCATTCCTATGTTCAACTAGCTTTCACAAGCGCTCACCTCTCAAAAGAGTTTTGTTTTGGTCAAGGAACCCATTACTACTAATTATTCAAGCACCATTGAGGTTGTTGGAATAATAGTCACCCTTATTATCTTTTGTGTCTGTATCACACGACTTTGTTCTCGCTTAAGGATCTTTCTTGTGTAATCCTTTTCGTCTTTCGCTTTTCCATTCTTTTTCTTATCCCTACTTTTTCCTGGACTGATTCTTCTGAATCTTTTGCAATCAGAGTCCAGCGGGATGCCTTAACTTTTGCCTAAGTTGCTTGTTATCAAGTTTCGACTTAGCGGGCTTTTTATTTCTTTTTTTAACAAATCGTGTGACACTGGTTTATCTGACTTACTTTAAAGGGTTGTGACTACCTCATTCCTTTGTTGTTGAGGGGTGACCATTGTGGTTTTACATCCCTTGACCTTGAATAAAAGGTAATGGATCCTTAAATACACTCTTTTGTGAAAGTTTGAACGCCCGGTCTAACTAGCTGATACCTATCCTGCCCCTGGGTTAAATGTAAGGTTTTTTTATGCGAAAAGACCTACTTCAAGGCTCAAAAGGGTTAGCGAGGGTTTATCTCCCTTATATCTCCAGTGTTTGGGATTTGAAACAAAGCATGTACATCATCAACAGATCTTATTCAAGAGCACACAATTGGAGATTTTTGCGTTTTCATTTCGTCATCCTCCATCACAAAGTTTAAAAATGACAGTTGGTATTGCAATGCATACACACAAAAATATAAGTAAAATACGAATGAATTACTTCACGAAAACATGTGAGTTTCATTAATTAACATTCTAAAACAAACAAGTTTCATGCATGCATACAAATGTTTAAACAAAAAAATAAAACTACAAAATAATAATGCAGTAAAGAAGTTGAACATTTCCATCTTTGAGGAGACATGACTCCGTCTGGAATGGTCTATCTTGGATACTTCATTCCCAATTATTCCGACCTTAAAACTTTGCAGTTGAACACTGACACGAGACGCCTGAAGAAAAGAGTGAATATGAGAAACAAAGTTAACGCCTAAGGTTGATCGGAAAGACCTGATGATCTTCTGCCTACGTATCTCCATTGACCCAAGACCAATGAAGAATCAGAGCGACGTAGTTCCCCTCAGTAGGGATGAAAATGCAGTACATAAACTAACCATCTTTATAACTGCTCTTAAAAATCAAACTGAGAATCACCTTCACATCTATCCTCAATAATTTCCTCCATAACATGAGCTGATGAACCCACATGACCAAGTGAAGACTCGTTGATTTGAATTCCCTAAAGCGTCGCTGAAATCAACCCAGACTCAATCAAATCTTGAACCTTATCCCTGAGTGGTTTGCATTCTTCAGCTGAATATCCTGGTGCATTGCCATGGAAACCACATTGAACATTGGGATCAAAACTTGGTGGGTATGGAAAAGGCACCGGACCCGGTTTCTTCGGCACTATCAATCCACTATCAACCAGGCATGGAAATATCTGACTATATGGCACTGGCAATGGATCAAAATAACTTTTTGGTCTCTTAGTGTAGTAACGACACCTTTGTGGAGTATGCTTCTGTTGGCATGGTTGTTGATGATACTTAGGAGGTTTACTATTAACTGACATCTGACATGCATATTCGGAAGATTTTTGACTTTGAGCAGTTGAGATGCACGGGTATTATGGATAAGTCAATGGAGTTTATGGAGCTTCCCAAATTGCATAAATTACATCCTTTTCTTGTGAACTGACAAAAGATTCATTCTCATCAGTTGGGCCATCTAAAATGCCTTGGATCTTTCCCATCTTGATAAAGCTCTCAATGCGTTCTCCAACTATCACCAAGTCAGAGAAATTTGACGTTCCATTGCCACTCAACCTCTCCAAGTACGACCCTGCAAGGTCTCTATGAAAAGATCAACCAATTCTCTATCTGATAGCGGGGGTTAAACATGAGCAGCTACTTCTCTCCACCTATGGGCATACTTTCTAAAAGACTCACCATCCTCTTGGGATAAACCTTGCAAATCTATGCAGCTAGGAGCCCTATCAAGATTGTAGTCGTACTGTTTCAGAAAGGCATTGACTAGGTCTAACCATGACTAGATACGACTACTCTCTAACTACATGTACCAACTTGATGATTCCCCACTCAAACTATATTGAAAACAGTGAATCATCAATTTGTCATTATGCTCATATGAGGTCATCCTTCTGCAGAACCTTACCAAATGTTGCCTTGGACAACTATCCCATTTGCACTTTTCAAACTACGGTACTTTGAACTCTGGAGGTATTACAAGTCACTAGACACATGTTCGCAGCACTTAGATCAACGACATTACGAATTTGAAGGGCTTTAATCTCCTCCTCCAACATACAAAATTTTTCTGCAACTTGCGGATCTTTGACTCCCATCACAGGGTTTGCCTCCTGGGGACCTGGCATCGTGAAAGATAAACGGTGATAACCTGCGACATCAACAAAAGAATAATGTCCACTCTGGGTGACTAGACGCTCTCGAACATCTAGGTTCTCAACATGGATCTGTGCAGGCTGAGATTGATCAAAATTGCGGCCATATTGCCTTGCCATGGTTGTCATAGCCTCTACAAGTTGGTCCCACCGACCTCTCATTAATCTATCATTTGCAAACTGGCTTTTCTCCCCAGGGTCCATGGTATGTCCAAAAGTTGCTTCAAGTCTGATACAAGAGTTGGGATCTCAACTGTAGATTATGAACAAAGAACGGATGAGCCCTACATGAGGAACAAAAATGCAATGCAAATTCTATGAGATGCCATGTTCGATTACTTCTGGGGAATCTATCTGCTTTGATTTACATTTTGATACAGAAAAATCCAACATCATAATTCAGATATGAGATCCTTGGAAATATCTGAACATGTATGCTAAAAATGCTATGATGACATGTATGCAACTGGCAGGTTATCGGGAACTGGTGTCTGTCTGGATGCGAGATACTGAGCCAAGTGTCTGAAACCACAATCTCTCTGAATAATAACTCCCAGATAAGAACTCATAACCAAAGATCAAGAACTCCAGAACCATAGTAACCGGATCAAAACATAGAACACACTGATAACCAGGGTATGCTGAGGTCAAGGCTTCCTGCAAACCTGTAAACCCCTTCCAATCTCACGGGTGTGCTCCGGGTCAAACATCACAGACTCTCAAAGCTGAATACCAATAATACATTCACCATTTCCGAGAAATGGCTCATGACCAGATCAGGTAATCGGTTTAACATTATGTACTACTCAGGGAGGTCTCAGCGTGAGTCCGGTAAAAACAAGCATCCCTTATAAGTCCCTAACTTCGAGCGCTGGAATCGAGAAATAATAGTACATTCAGCCCGTAACATACATTACTATCGTCATACGACCAAATGGTTTAACTGAGTTCCTATAAGAGAAACAGACCATCCTATGCGAGTTCCTAGTGGGCCCTTGGGTGCGAATGGGTTTGCCACAAAATGTGGTATGCCACTGTCACCACTGGAGAGGGATGTTTCCACAAAGGTTCTCAATGATCGGTCCCCAGTTGCACATAACTATCGAGGTCGTGAAATGAGAAGAGAAGATCCCTAAATCAAGGCAGTTCCAAGACGGTCGCAAAACCGGGTGTGGAACTCATTACTACCCCCATGACAAGATCTCATGAGGCCAAAGTGGAACCACTATAAGTCCTAAGGTGCACTCGAGCCTTGGTAATGAGCTCATCTCACAGTAACCAGCCCCCAACCCACCGAAAGAGAACCTGTACAACCAGACAATCCAGTATATACATATGATGCTTGAAAATAAATATTCAAAACTGTAAATAAAGTTGTAAATAAACAGTAAAATAAACACACAACAGCAAGCATAAAACCCTCAAAGAAATAGAAACAATCAAGCGCTAGAAGAGACTCTCAAGGGGAAACCAGAGATTCTAGGTTCGATCCCCAGTAAATTCGCCAGCTGTCGCTCCCTGGATTTTCATCCTGGTATAAACACGAAAGTGGCGCGAAGAAGGGTAGAGTCGCCAGCCATGCATTTTTATCCCAAAGGAATGGGAAAAATAATGTTTCACAAACCGAAGAAAAAAATGAAGGACAAAGGTCCTGCGAACCAAAAAAACTAGGTTCGGGAGTCGGTTACGACCTGGGAAGGTATTAGCACCCCAAATCATTTGTCGTACCCGACGGGATCCAAGCTTGCAAAGAAACTATTTCAAAGGGTGTAAGAATGAAAGTTGTTGCAAAAAGAAAGACTGAAACTAGATAAGAAAAGAAAAGAAAAAGGGGGAAAATGTAGGGAAAATAAAAGAGTGCTCGAACGGGCCCTACCTCGCTGCCTATGTACCTCATCTAGACATGAGGATCAGAGTCGTCGTAGTTCCCCTAACTAGGGAGGAAAATGGATTGTGTTTTAAAAGCACCAAACCAATACCAAAGGTCATGAGAAAATTATGAAATTAGGTCCTTAAAGTCAACAACCAGAAGAAAAAAATGTGACAAAATGGCTCTAAAAAATTCACAATAATATTCCTACAAATGGTCACACAAAGTCGCTTAGGAACAAATAACGAATTCGCACAAACGTGACTCCTAAAACTAAGAATAAAATAAGTTTAAAAATATGAAGAAAAAAATTTTATGTTTTTTTTCCGAGTCCTTAAAATGATGCAAAAAATAATGGTGTCAAAATGTTATTTGAGGTGGAAGAAATTAATTCTACAAGCTAAGGTATTAAAGTGGAGATTAAATGAAAAGGAAATTAAAGGAAAATTCAAAATAAAAAATAAAAAAAATAATAAAATCATGAAATAAAAATACATAAAGTTTCTAAAGTGAGTTAAGATGCTAAAATATTTTTTATGGAATTTTCTAAGGTGTTTTTATATTTTTTTATGAATTAAAAGGAAACTAGGTGGAGAAAGAATAAAAAACAAAGACAAAAGGAAGGGGTGCACTACTAGTTGTAAACACCCCAAATTTGCCCTCAACCATTTACACCATGGCTTGTGATCATTTCATATGCATGAGCTCAGTCATAACATCTCATACCACATTTTTGATTCACTGCATAGATTCAAAGTCATCTGCATCTAGGGTTTGTGATCTGAGCAATCCAAGAGCTTCTTGAGCCACTCCAAAGGCCATCAATCACTTCAAAGAGTTCCATGTGTGTTCAAACATCATATTATATCCTCTCAAAGTCAAGAATGCCAAAAAATCACAAGAACTGGAATTGGTGTGGGAGTAGAGCCAGGTTTGACTGCACAGATGACCTAAAATTAGGGTTTTGGTTTCAGAGGCCATAACTCCAATTTTTTTGGTCATTCTTGTTTCTATTGGTCTCTATATGGTATAGGGAGTATGCATATCAATTTTCATGAAGAAATTCCATGGGGAAGTCATCTGATCAAGAGTTGACTTTTCAAGCAAGTCAGTGCAAAATCAGGGCATCTGAGGCCCCCAATGACCCAACCAAGGGGTGTTCTTCATCATTTTGATTGTATATGATCTTTATTTGATCATGGAAGACATTGGAAGTTCACAAAATTGAAGAATTCCAAGTCTTTTGCAAAGTTGACTTTTTGGGCAAGTTTGACTTTTAATGAAAATGTCATTTTAGGCAACTTTTTCAACCTTTACTTTTTGATTCAAAAAAGCTTCAAATGGAAAAACTTTGGTCATGAAAGTTGTAGAATGGATCATTCCCTTTTCAAAAAGTACAAGAACATGACCTAATTCATTTTGGATCAAAAGTTATGGCTTGTCAAAGTTGGCAAAAATCACAAAATTTCAAAGTTTCTACCAAAGAGGTATTTTGCAAAATGACTTGATCAAGTGTTCTAAAGCTATCAAATGCACTTCTAATCCACACAACATGATCACACAACATTTAAAAATCAGAATGGGCCAAGGGATCACATGTTTTATGGCTTATGGAGCAAGACTTTTTCATAAGGATCAAAGGCAAGCCAAGTTGCAAAACTCATCATAGCTTCTCATCCACTTGCTGGCTAGTTGGCTGATCAATCCTAGGCCTTTCCTCACCTCATGCTGCGCAGGACATGCCTTTTGTACTCAGCTAGCAAGTAGCCCATGCCCTTCTTACACAACTTTGACATTTTTGCAAAAGCACCCATACCAATCAATAAAGCACATGTCACTTCATCTGACCAATGGCAATTGTTTATGTTAATCAAATGCAAGCCAAACATAACAAGAAGCAAGCCTGAAACACTCCACAAGCCAGCTTTCTCATTTTCACCTTCATGTGCAAGAGCTTTCGAAAATCATCACACAAGTCACAAACACACAAACTAACTTCATAGATCAACTCAACACACCTTCCTGGTCACAAAGCACCCATCACCATTGTCTTAAACCCCCAGAATCAGAAACACGATTCCCTCACTGCACTGAACAGAACTTGTTCAATCTCTCAAACCAGCCAAAATAAACTTGCTCCAAGCCTTTCAGAAGCACAAGGGGGGTCATAGGAGCAGTTTTACACAAGGAAAGAGGTCTGAAAGCTCCAAACTGAAAAGCTTCAAACTCAGGTAGCTTCATGAACTTTTTTTCCAGAAGCATGATTTTAAGTTCTTAATAGCTTCTATGCATTCCCCTGATCATGAATATGTGATTATTCTTGAAAATGGTTGAGAAACCAGAATGTATGCAATGTCTGAAACTTTTGCCCTAAAAAATGTTTGATTCGATTCTCCTTGTTTCTGAATGATAAATGTTGTTTGATTGAGGGGTTTGATTCGTTTTTGAATGGGGAAGAGTTCTGGGCAATTAGATTTTGTTTTAGATGCGTATAGAGAGAGTTTGAGATTTTGGTTGATCGGAGAAGACGACCGGAACAGTGTTCCGGTCGCCTGAAAGTCATTAGGGCTTGGATTAGGGTTTAATCAGTTAATTAGCGAATTTGAATGCCAGCCCTTGGATATGGCGCCAAGTCAAACGCGCGCGCTGCCAGTTCAAACCTGGGCCCTTGGATCTGATTACCACCCATTTAATTCATTTTATTTTTCTTTTTAATTCATGTATTTTCTCCATTTTATTTAAAATAGTAAAACCTTTTTAAAAATTCTGAAAATTTTTATATAAACTTTTATTAATTTTCAGAAACCAAAAACATTTTTATTTTTATTTTTTGCATTCAAAAATATTTTTAAATCATTTAAAAGTTTATTTCTAATTAATTAATGAGAATTAATTAATTAAAAATACTTTTAGGTATTTAAAAATCACCAAAAAATTCATGAAACCTTTAAAATCATTTAGAAACATTGTCCAACCTTCAAACCAAATTTATTTTTTGATATTGATGCATTTTGATAATTTTCCATGGAATTAATTCATTTTCAAAGCATTATTTTGATCCAAACTTCAAAAAATCATTTATGCCTAACCATAGAGAGTTGGACTTTGATTCTTTTTGCATTGTGTTTTGCATATCATGTAGTTTGTGGGATTAAATTGGCATGATTTGATCTTTCATTTTCCATTTGTTTGACATTTTTCTTGTTAAGGTACCCAAAAACCCTAGAAATTTTAGGAAATTCATAACCCTAATTAGGTTAAGAGTTGGAACCTCTCCTTTGGGCAGTGAGTTAGTATAGGTTTAGGGTTCCTTTAAATGCATTTTCAATTTTTTATCTTGATGTTTGCTTCTGATTTTTGTTTTTGTTTGATGCATTGATCATAAACCCTAATTTGGGCTTCCATATGCATCCATCTTGCATTTGCTTGCATAACATGACTTGCCATAGTATTTTGTGCATCCATTTGATTCATTTGACATCTTAAGACATATTGTAAGCATGTTTGATCATTGCATCTTGTATTTGCCATGTTGTATGCCATTTGCACTTCATAACTTTTCATGTATGATCATGGTTCTTAACTTGCTTCATTTGCATCCATAAGCTTGTATGATCATCCCCATGCTTTGTTTCATGTTTGCATCATCTCATAGCATCATTAATACCATGTATGTGCTTCTGGTTTTGATTTGCATCATGCCATTTCACTTCATTTTGCATTGCATTGCATTTCTTTCACTAACTTTTCAGGTGGTAAGCAACTTTGAGAAGTGAATTTGCCTTCACTTCTCACAACTTCTTTTCATCTCTCTTATGCATCCTTGCTGCATTTTGTTATGTGTTTGAGATTGAGCTTGCTCTTTCTTCTTCATCTTACTTTCTTTTCTCAAGTGACTTGACTTCTTGAGTGAAGCAAGTTACTTTGCTTCTCTTTGCTCCTTTCATCTGCTTCCTGATGGTTCCATTGAAGATTTCTTTCTTAAACCTCACAAACTTTAGGAACAACCAAGCATGACAATGATTAGGGTTTTGATTAGTCTCCCCACTTAGTTTTTACCTTTGTGTCTCTTTGAGTCTTCTCTTCTCATCTCATAATCAGGGACTAAACCCTAAAGGTTTTAAGGCTTTGTGATTAAGCTTATGCCTGCATCCTTCTATTAGGATGGAGTGTATAACTTTAATCCTAAGTGTTAAACCCTTAATGTGTTTAAATCCTTTAATCAATCCATCTAATAATCATCAAGACATCACACTTGTAACTTGGGCCTTGCATTAGGGTTCTAATTCTTCCTTAACTGGTTAAGAAGGACTAACCCTAGTGTTAATGGACAAGTCCCCCTCAAGTTGTCTTACAAACCATAAAACTCACTTCATCATCTTATCATTAACTAAAATCCACTTAATAAAGGCTTTGTTTTGTCATGGGTTTAATTCCTAATCATGGATTAAGTTGAGGAGCTTTCCTCAGCTTAAACATTCTCATCTATTATCCTTCTATTAGGATGGTGTAATGAGTATGTTTAATCCCTGATTATGGCTTAATCTCATTACTCAACACTAAACAAAAACAACAAAAACATCTAAATAATCAACAAGTAGGTTAATGATCTTAATCCTACATCATGGTAATTAAGTGTGAGATGTTGACTTCACACTTAAGGTATTCTCATTACCCCTAATCAGAGGGAGGATGTGATGAGTTTACTGACTATTGGTTTAGGCTTAAGCTCATTAACTTATGACAAACTTTCAAAAGCAATAAAAGACTGAAAACTCAAAAAAAACAAACAATAATCCTCTCCTTCGGGATTCTTTTCTCATCATCTTCACTCACAAACGAGAACTCGCTTCTTCCGTCTAATGCAAGACAGTTTGCACCTGAGCCAGACAGGTCATACACTTGAGCATTGACAAGTAAGCAGTTCACAAGTCAAATCATCTTTCAGTCTCTTTGGGTCGAACAACGGTGTTCTGACTTCCTCATTGCACGAGAGGATACGTAGGCATAACTTAACAGTTATCGAACAAAAGTCTCTGTATATTCCCCCTCTTTCCAGCTTCATTCTTTTAGCCTCATGATCTTGAGCATCTCATTCTTTGTTCTTACACTGACACTTCACTTATACACTTCACACTTCACTTACACTGACACCTGTACATTCTTTTCCAGCCCTTTTACACACAAATTGCACTGACACTACCCCTTTAAAACACAAATCTCTTAAGTGTGGATCCCGTCGAGTACGACGGACAATCTGGGTGCTAATACCTTCCCAGGTTGTAACCAACCCCCTTGCTCAGTCTCTCTGGTTCGCAACCGTCTTATCCATATTTTTCTAGGTCTATGCAGCATTGCCTTTCCTCCGGGATAAAAATGCCTAGCTGGCGACTCTATTCATTCCCTGTGAGTTCACTCCTGTGTGTTCTCACACCCTCTTTCGCCGACCGTTCGCGTCTGTACCTTTATCTGGGTTATTTCCCATTTATCGGGAGCGACAGCTTGGCGACTCTGCTGGGGATCCTTATACTGTAACCAGGGCTTCTGGTTCTTTTTGTGGGTTCCTCCTAGCGCTTGTTTGATTTGTGTTTACTGGGATGTTATGTGCTATTTGTTCTTGTATTTGTATTTATTTTTGCTTTATGTACAGTTGTTTTATTGCTTTCTTTATAGCTTTATATATATCATACTATCATACTGTGCTGGATGGATCTGTTTTATTGCTTTGATGGGTGGGTGTTCTATTGAGAGTTGAGGTCCTACACCTGGGACCTGAGTGACACCTAGGCTAGAGTGGTTCATGTTCTTTCCCATTCCATTTCGATCTGGTGCGGGAATATGAAACACGGTTCAGATATGGGTTTCTTCTTGAGAACTCTGTGCTGCAGATTTCTTGTAGTGCTAGGGCTATCTGGGAAGCCTGCTAAGTCTAGATGACCTTTAGTATTGACCTTCAGAAACTGAGGTGAATTAGAGGAGGATCTTTTATGGTTATTGTAAACACTGTACCTCCGGGTTAGAAGTGTTTACACTTCTCATAACTGATCCAAGTCTGAGGATCCTTGTTTTAGAACATCACCTGTGAGGGGGTTGGGCTGTTTACAGGTTTGCAGGTACCCTTGACCTCAACATACCCTGTTACTTTGATTTGAGTAAGAGTACTCCATTTTGGAACTGTTCTTGTGATTTTTAACCCAGGACATGTGACTCTTTATTTGAGTCCCCCACCTTGGTTACTGGACTTATGAACCTCCATCTGGATTTCTTGGACATACATGGACTTATATCAGAGCATTTGATCAGATCCAGCTCAGTTACAAACCCTTGCATATCATTTGCATACATCCTCATTGCATCATTTTAACATGTGTTTATTTGTTTTTCAGGGTATCCATCCTATATTTTGGCTTGGTTTTGACCCCTTCTTCAGCATAGACCTATTTTCATCAGTGCTTGCTTCAGTTATCAGCTACCTGCTTCAGTCACCTGCATCACCAGTCTCAGCCTGTCAGTGGCCCATCTTCAGTGTTATTCTTAGCATCTGTCTCAGCTCTTCTTCAGGAACATGACACCTAAGAAGAGTAACATCTCCTATCATTTCTTTGAGCCTGAGTTGGCTAGCATCAGGAAGATTCAAACCCTGATTACTCCAGACCATATACCACTATTTAGAGAACATTATGGAGGAATCCTTGATGTGGTTATGGATTTGGACCCTTCACAGAGGAGCTTGATTCATACCTGCTTGCAGTTCTATGATCCCCCTCTGAGGTGTTTCACCTTCCAGGATTTTCAGTTGGGACCTTTATTAGAGGAGTATTCATCATTGGTTGGTGTACCTATCAGGGGTGGAGTCCCCTTCAACCCTGAGATGGCTTTCCCTAGTATTGAAGAGGTGGCAAAAGCCTTGTATCTGGAACCAGTTCTGATTGGGCAGAATATGACTACCAAGGCAGGAATCTCTGGTCTACATCTGGATTTCTTGACCTCTCAGGCTACCCTGAAGGCTTCTTTGGGAGAGTGGAAGGCAGTCTGTGCTTTGTTGGCCCTTAGCATATATGGGGTCATACTTTTTGCAGATGAGCCTAAGTTTGTTAGCAAGAGTGCAATCCATCTTTTCATCCTGAGGAACCCAGTACCCACCTTACTGGGAGATCTCTACTACTTTGTTCATCAAAGGAATGAAAAGCAAAGGGGAAGATTAGTGAGATGCTGTGCTCCTTTGTTCCATACTTGGCTGCTCAAACATTTGCCAAAGACTGATGCATTCTTGAACCCTCACCAGCAAAGAAATTGGGTTAGGAGGCTTGTTGCTTTAACCTCAGATGATATCAGGTGGTGCACTCAAAGCACCAAGGGCAGAGACATCATTACTAGTTGTGGGCAATTTCCTAATGTACCTCTGATAGGAGTGAAGGGTTGCATCAACTACAACCCTCTGCTATTCAAAAGACAACTGGGTTATGCATTAGTCCACCCTCTTAGAGCACAAGACCTAGCTGAGACCCTTTATTGTGAGAACAAGCCTAATCTGGCTATTGTCAGACAAGCATCCTGGGCTTGGGACAATGTACAGACTAAAGGAGTAACCATTCTTGGGAGATGCAACAATGTGGCCTCAGCTCAGTACTATGAGTGGTCTCATGCCAGGGCTCAAATTACCGGGATGCCCTTCACTATTGAAGATGTGCCTGGACCTTCCACAACACCACCTCCAGCAACTGTCAGCTTAGAGGAGTTTGAGAAATTGAAAGAGAGAAATGAGAAACTAACTCAGGCTCTACAGAAGACCCTCTGGGAGAGGAGTGATGGTCGCTTGGACATTGAAAGGTTAGAAAAGCTAAAGGTGGAGCATCTAGCCAGAATTGAGAAGTCAGAGGACTATATTAAGAAGTCTAGGGCTGGAGAACAGATCTTGAAGAATGCCTGCAAGGAAGCTCAATTCCAGAAGGCCAGGACGGACTTGTATCTGAAGGAGAGTCAAGCTAGGTGGGTCAGGATCACCGAAGCACATACTCAGGAGGATAAAAGGACTCAGGACAAGATTGAGCATCTGGAAGCTAATGCAAAAGAGCAACAGGAAACCCTGGCAGCAGCCCAGAGAGAGATCTCAGAATTGAAGATTAGAGCTGGTGTAAAGAGGTCAAAGGACCTGAGTCAACACAAGAGGCTAACTGTAGCTGTTACTACCATGAATCTCCTTATCCGGAATCTTACAGAGCGTCCAGCTGATCCTGTGACTGAAGCACTTCTCAAGGAAGTTCAGGAGGATGAGTTTGGTCTTGGTGTTTGACTTTTGCTTGTTGTTGCTTTCATTTCATGTATTTTTTCTTTATGTTGTATTTTTGACCCCTTAGAGGGCATGTATTGTAAAAAGAAACAAACTATGTACCATTCAATATATGTGTTGGTTTGTTTTATCTGAATTCTTCAAGCAACATCAAAAGCATCTTCTTCAGGGGTCTGGAAAGGTCAAAACCAAGTGCCAAGCCGGATACCTTGGAAGCAAATAAGCATACTGCATTGCATACTAACCTTTTGTTTTGTTTTGTAGGTTTTTGTTTTATTGTTTCTAACTCTGTTGTGACTTCAGGAACTATTGCTCGACGTCGGGTGTTTCCACTCAACCGTCCACACAGATATCCCACCCGCAACAATCTTCCGGGCATACAAATGGACCAAGTACAGCAGGACCTTACAGAGGTCAGGACTCAAATGGCCAATGAGAGATTGGAAATGAGGAATCAGATGACACAATTTATGGAGGTGATGAATAATATGGCTCAAAGCCAAGAGAGGCTAAGAGCACTGGTAGAAGGGAGGAATCAGGAAGACCCCCATCCAGGGACTGCTGGGACAAGCAACAATGAGAGAGTTCAACCCCATGTTAATCCTCCAGTCTATGGACCCCACCTTCATCCAGAGATCAACATCCCTGTTAATGTACAAGGGGCTGCCACTGCAGGTAGAGTGCTGCAAGAAGACCCCCAGGAAGATCAATTCACAGTAATGGGAGCTGGGGAGGAAGCCTATGACAGAAGGCTAGATGAGATTGCTGAGAAACTGAGGTCCCTAGAGTCCCAGAATTCTTTGGGCTTTAATGTTATGGACATGGGTCTAGTGGACGGGGTTAGGATTCCCCACAAATTTAAACCTCCATGTTTTGAGAAATACAACGGAACTTCCTGCCCCCGGACCCATTTACAATCCTTTCTGGGGAGGCTGAAGGCATATACCATGGAAGAAAAGCTATGGATGTTTTATTTTGAGGATAGCTTAACAGGAGCTTCAAGGGAATGGTACTCTCACCTGACTAGAGCAACCATTAGATGCTGGAAGGACCTGGCTGAGGCCTTTATCAGACAGTATCAGTACAACTTGGATATGGCTCCCAACAGGACCCTCCTGATGGGAATGTCACAATCATCCAAGGAAAGCTTCCGAGAGTACGCTCAAAGGTGGAGACAACTTGCTGCTGCTGTCCAGCCACCCATGTCAGAGAGGGAGATGGCTGATATGTTTATGAACACCCTCCAAGGAACATACATTGATAGGCTAGCTGCCTTTTCCTCCACTAGCTTTGCTGACGTGGTCATAGCCGGGGAGAGAATTGAGAGCCTATTAAAAATGGGTAAAATTTCTGACAACGGTGCAAGCTCGTCCAGCAACCCAAGAAAGCCTTTTGTAGGCCCAAGAAGAACTGGCGAGACCAATGCTATCCATACCAGCAGGGGCAGACCCCAATATGTTCATAGGTCTGTGGCAGCAGTCACCATTCCCGCTCCAATTCATCCACAACCAGCTTATCAACCTCAGCAACAGAATTACCAGCAACAAACTCAGTATCCTCCTCAGAGAAATTATAACAACAGCAACACCAACAACAACAATCAGCAAAGACCATTCCAACAGAGACCTTCTCAGGCCAATAGGGTGATCGATCCGATCCCTATGCCCTATGCCACATTACTGCCACAACTCCTAAAACTCAACCTAGTTGAGCTAAGGACATTGGCACCTCCAGATCCTGCCAGTCTGCCCAGAAATTACGACGCCAGCGCCAGATGTGCTTTTCACTCAAATGCACCTAGCCACAGTACAGAGAAGTGCAGAGCCTTGCACATGAAGGTACAAGACCTGGTAGACTCCAAAGCCCTAAACTTTGCACCACCACCAAATTTTAACAAGAACCCTATGCCACACCACGGAGGACCCAGAATCAATGCTATTGAAGAAGACAAGCCGTCTTACTTGATAACCAGTGTGGGTCAGATTCGGACACCCTTGGTAGAGATTAAAGCTCAGCTCCTTGAGTGTCAAATGTTCCCGGGATGTGAGCTAGGGTGTGCTTATTGCAACATTTCAGTGAATGGTTGTGATAACTTGAGGGATGGCATAGATAGTCTCATCCAGAGTGGCCTGCTTCAAATCACAACATCAATACCTACCAATCCAGCAATCTCCTTAACCACAGTTCCAGAATCGTCTACAACTGCAACAACCATTGTTCCAAACAACTTTTCAGTTTCATCAACAAATGCTTCATCTGTTACTTCAACGGACCAAATATCAACAAACGTCCCTTCTACAACCTCAGCACCCCTTCATTCAGAAACTCCTACAACAACAACACCCATCCTTCCAGCAATGTCTCCTACAACATCAGCAACAAACAATGCAAGTGTCTCAACAGTTACAATTTATTATGATCCTGCAAATGATTCCGCCTACAACTCACAAAATGCCACTCCTACCAGAGCACCAGTCACAATATACTATGATCCACAAACTATCATGGTCCCTTTTACAGCTGTCATCAGTCCAGTCACTGTCACAGTGCCTGGGCCAGTACCTTATGAAAGCAGTAATGCCATCCCTTGGCATTACGGCTCCGATCTATACTGCGGAGGACAGAAAATCACTCTCGAATCATCAACTTCTTCACCACAAATAGACAATGTGGGGGGAGGCGTAGGCTTCACTCGAAGCGGACGTCTCTTTGCCCCGCAAATTCAAAGACCCACTGCTGAAGCAGAAGCTGCTGCCAAGGCAAAAGGGAAGAGCATGGTGCAAGAGGAGCAAATTTTTAAAGAAACTTTGAAAACACCTTTTGATCAAGAAGTTGATGAATTCATGAGAATCATCAAGAAAAGTGATTACAAGATAGTGGACCAGCTTCACCAGACGCCTTCCAAGATCTCCATTCTATCATTGCTTATGTGCTCCGAGGCTCATCGGAACGCACTACTAAAAGTCTTGCACGCAGCTTATGTGCCAGAAGAGATCACGGTCAATCAGTTGGAAGCTGTGGTTGGAAATGTTAATGCTAGCAATGGACTAGGATTTACCAACACTGATTTGACTTCGGAAGGCCGCAATCATAACAAAGCTTTGCACATTACCATGGAATGTAAAGGTGCAGTTCTTTCCCATGTGCTGGTAGACACAGGATCATCCCTCAATGTCTTACCTAAAAAGGCCCTTGTGAAGCTGGAATATGAAGGATTGGCGTTGCGTCCCAGTAACTTGGTAGTGAGAGCCTTTGACGGCTCTAAGAGATCAGTTCTGGGAGAAATTGAGTTGCCTATAACGATTGGCCCACAAACTTTCAAAACGACCTTCTACGTGATGGACATTCAGCCTGCCTACAGCGGTTTGTTGGGTAGACCATGGATTCATGCCGCTGGCGCAGTTACGTCTACCTTTCACCAGAAGTTAAAATTCGAGTGGGAGGGCCAAGTCGTTACTATTTGTGGGGAGGAGGATATTTTTGTTAGCCATCTGGCTACATACAAATACATTGAGATGGATGGGGAGATCCATGAAACGATGAGTCAAGGGTTTGAGGCCCTGAATATTAATGAAACATCTGTTGTACTTGGGACTTCCATGACATCCTACCAGCAAGCCCGAAAGGTCGTGGAAGAAGGAAACGCTCAAGGCTGGGGCAAACTGTTTCCTGTGGAGAAGAAAGAAGATAGATTTGGGTTGGGTTACAAACCAACTCAACAAGATCAAGCAGAGGCTTCTAAGAAGCCCAACTTTGTTAGTGGGGGGATGCTCACCCCTGATGCTGTCAACAACTTGGAAGATGAGTCGGAAGATGAGCGCAACCTGGAAAGCTGGATTCGTCCAAGGATCCCGGGGAGCCGTATCTCAAACTGGTCTTCCCAGGAAATTATAAGGGTTACTCCTGCAGAGTAATTATTATTTCCTGTATATTTTAAGCATGCATCATGTCTTGCATCTTGCCCTAGATGACAAGACTCATTTTGTAATCGGGCCATCTGTAATTTTTGTGCAACAAGATTAATCAATGAAATATCAGACATCTTTTGCAAATGAGTCTTTTTCTTTTCCGCTCACTGTTTTTCCATTTTTCTTTTTGTACAAAAAAATAAATGGCAATGTTTTCAAAATGACAACTTTATTTCACTTTTCTAAACAAGATTAAAATCAATCACTAAAATGAACAAACTGAACCCTTGCAGAGAGTGCCTTCCAGACCGCACCGACAACAGCACGGCTATGACTTCGTATGACTCTGACAATCCGATCAATCAAGCTGATGAAGGGGTTGAAGAAGATTACGAGCTTCCTGAAGAGCTAGCCAGATTGTTGAGACAAGAGGAAAAAGTTATCACTCCTCATCAGGAGGAGGTAGAAACGATTAATCTTGGTACAGATGAAGAGGTGAAAGAAGTAAAAATCGGGGCCTGCTTACAAGACTCAGTGAAGAAACAACTGATTGACCTGCTTCAGGAATATGTGGACGTGTTTTCTTGGTCTTACCAGGATATGCCAGGGTTGGACACCGATATTGTTATGCACAAGCTGCCTTTAAGAGAAGATTGCCCACCGGTCAAACAGAAATTGCGCTGTACTCGCCCAGACATGGCAATGAAGATCAAAGAAGAGGTACAAAAGCAGTGGGACGCCGGGTTCCTTGCTGTGACTAGATATCCACCGTGGGTTGATAATATTGTGCCTGTGCCTAAGAAAGACGGCAAAGTAAGGATGTGTGTTGATTACCGGGACCTGAACAGAGCCAGCCCGAAAGATGACTTCCCATTACCTCACAATGATGTATTGGTGGATAATACGGCTCAGTTCTCGGTATTCTCCTTCATGGACGGATTTTCAGGATACAATCAGATCAAAATGTCACCTGAAGACATGGAGAAGACAACTTTCATCACACCCTGGGGCACGTTCTGTTACAAGGTGATGCCATTCAGATTGAAGAACGCTGGTGCAACATATCAACGGGCTATGGTAACATTATTCCACGATATGATCCATAAAGAAATCGAATGTTATGTGGATGACATGATTGCCAAGTCCCTCACAGAAGAAGACCACCTGGTAAACCTGCTGAAACTATTCAAGCGTCTGAGGAAGTACCAACTAAAGCTGAACCCCAACAAGTGCACATTCGGGGTGCGATCTGGTAAATTGCTGGGCTTTATTGTAAGCGAGAAAGGGATTGAAGTGGACCCTGATAAAGTCAAAGCCATTCAAGAAATGCCTGCACCAAAGTCTGAAAAAGAAGTTCGAGGGTTCTTAGGCAGATTGAACTACATTTCAAGGTTCATATCTCACCTTACTGCAACCTGTGAACCCTTGTTCAAACTGTTAAGAAAAGAACAGACGGTCAGGTGGAACGAAGACTTCCAGAGGGCTTTTGACAAGATCAAAGAGTACTTGCAAGAACCACCAATCCTTATGCCTCCAGTTGAAGGAAGACCTCTGATAATGTACTTGACAGTATTAGAAGAGTCAATGGGGTGTGTGCTGGGCCAGCATGACGAGTCTGGTCGAAAAGAGTATGCAATATACTACCTGAGCAAAAAGTTTACCGACTGTGAATAACGTTATTCACTGCTCGAGAAAACTTGCTGTGCTTTAGCGTGGGATGCTCGCCGACTGAGACAGTATATGTTGACCCACACTACTTTATTGATCTCAAAGATGGACCCAGTCAAGTACATTTTCGAGAAGCCAGCTCTTACCGGACGGGTTGCAAGATGGCAAATGATTCTCACAGAATATGACATCCAGTACACTTCTCAGAAAGCCATCAAGGGCAGTGTATTGTCTGAATATCTTGCTGAGCAACCTATTGATGACTACCAGCCTATGAGATTTGACTTCCCTGATGAAGACATCGTGTTCATAAAAGCAAAAGATCATGAAGAGCCTGTTCACACTGAAGGGCCTGATCCAGAAGAAGAATGGACTATGATGTTTGATGGGGCTGTTAATATGAATGGTCATGGTGTTGGTGCAGTGCTCATTACACCTAAGGGAGTTCACATGCCTTTCTCGGCAAAACTCACCTTCAACTGCACTAACAACGAAGCTGAATACGAGGCTTGCATTATGGGTCTTGAGGAAGCCATTGACCTCAGGATCAAGACATTGACTGTATTCGGAGATTCAGCTCTGGTAGTTAATCAAACCAACGGCAAATGGTACACACACCAGGATCATCTGATACCTTACAGGGATTATACAAGGAGGTTATTGACTTTCTTTACAACGGTCAAGCTTGAGTATATCCCTCGGGACGAGAATCAGTTTGCAGATGCTCTTGCTACCATTTCATCCATGATCAAAGTTCAAGCTGCCAACTTTGTGCCTCGGATTTCAGTGTCCAGACTTGACAGACCAGCATATGTATTTGCAGTAGACGTTGTCAAAGATGATAAGCCTTGGTTCCATGACATTAAGTGCTTCTTGGAGGATCAAACATACCCACCTGGGGCATCTTCCAATGATAAGAAGACTTTGAGAAGGCTTGCTGGTAGTTTCTTTCTGAATACTGATGGTTCCCTGTACAAAAGAAACTTTGATATGGTACTCCTCAGATGCGTTGATAGGACAGAAGCAGACTTGTTGATGCATGAAGTGCACGAAGGATCCTTTGGTACCCATGCAGGAGGGCATGCCATGGCCAAGAAGTTGCTACGATCAGGTTATTATTGGATCACAATGGATGCCGACTGTTGTGCCTATGCCAGGAAATGCCATAAATGCCAGATCTATGCGGATAAGGTGCATGTGCCTCCCAATCCTCTGAATGTGATGTCTTCACCCTGGCCCTTTGCTATGTGGGGCATTGACATGATTGGCAAGATTGAACTGACTGCTTCAAACGGCCACAGATTCATCCTGGTTGCCATTGACTATTTCACCAAGTGGGTTGAAGCAGCCTCATATGCAAATGTTACAAGGCAAGTGGTAGCCCGATTCCTGAAGAGAGATATCATCTGTCGGTATGGAGTGCCCGAGCGAATCATTACTGATAATGGTTCTAACTTAAACAACAAAATGATGGCAGAGCTATGCCGGGACTTCAAAATCCAACACCACAATTCTTCTCCTTACAGGCCAAAGATGAATGGCGCTGTCGAGGAAGCTAATAAGAATATCAAGAAGATTGTGCAGAAGATGGTAGTTACGTACAAAGACTGGCATGAGATGCTGCCATTTGCCTTGCATGGGTACCGCACGTCAATCAGAACATCCACTGGGGCAACACCGTATCAGCTTGTGTATGGTATGGAGGCAGTCCTACCTGTTGAAGTTGAATTACCCTCCTTGCGAGTACTGATGGATGTTAAGCTGAACGAAGCAGAGTGGGTTCGATCCCGATACGAACAACTGAGTCTGATTGAAGAGAAAAGATTGGCTGCAATCTGTCATGGGCAGCTGTATCAGAAAAGAATGAAGAGAGCCTTCGATCAGAAAGTCAGGCACCGAGAGTACCAAGTAGGAGATCTTGTGCTGAAGAGAATCCTCCTTCCGCATACAGACCACAGAGGCAAATGGACTCCGAACTATGAAGGACCATTTGTAGTAAAGAAAGTTTTCTCCGGAGGAGCACTGATGCTCAGCACCATGGATGGTGAAGACTTCCCGTCCCCTGTGAATTCAGATGCAGTTAAAAAATACTTCACATAAAAATGACCCGCTGGACATAAAAACAGAATGTAAGTCCAGGCAAAAATAGGGCATCCCGGCGAGTCAAAAACAGAATAAAAGACTCGGGCAAAAATAAGGGAAAATAAATAAAAATGTACACCCGCTAAGTTGAAAAGCCGCATTGGACAACTCAGGCAAAAATGGGTATCCCGATGGATTGAAAACCTGAAAGGGCGATCTATGCAAAATAAGGGAATAAGCGAACAACTGCATTCTGAATTCATCTGTATCACCTGCAACTTGGTAGACCTCGAAAGGATCAAGCTTCGGTCAAAATCAGCCTTCTTCAGAAAGCAAGACGAGAAGAACGTCAAAAGTCATACGAGTCATAGCGAGAGGGAAGCTCCTTAAAGCGTCGTCAACATTGCCAGCATTTTGTTTCTCAATTTGTAACAATCTCCTCATTTTAGGAGATATGTTTCTTTGACTGTATCTTGCCAATTCAGGGCACATGAATTAATAAAAAACAGATTTTCAGTCAAGTTTCACCTCGTACACTCCATTTTATTTGCAAAGAATGTCTGATATCTTTAAAATACTGATTGCATGAATACAGATGCTTATCCTCAAAAAATAGAAGCTACATGCTTGCAGGAAATGTACTTACTCTCGGGACTGTCTCACTCCTATGGCGGAATCCGGTAAGAGATGCCTCAGGATTATTTGTGCATTTCTCTGCCTTCACAGGATTGCAGGTGTTCAAAAGCACAAC
Source organism: Lathyrus aphaca (assembly GCA_963966055.1). Lineage (NCBI taxonomy): Eukaryota > Viridiplantae > Streptophyta > Magnoliopsida > Fabales > Fabaceae > Lathyrus > Lathyrus aphaca. The sequence continues at coordinate 390,025,399 of OZ014524.1, forward strand.
ATGGGGCATGAAAGCTTCATCCCAGCAAACTGGCAAATCAACACTCAGTCTTAGCACCCAGAGTGCTTTTCTCCCAAGCTGAGTTGCCACTTGTTGTTTCTCCCCAGCTGAGTTGCCATCCGTTACTCCTCCTCATCCAAATACAAAAATCCAGGGAACCATTTCCCCACAGAGTTTCAACCTCTGTCCAGAAGAGCAACGCACGAAGAAATCACAACAGAGTGACGAAAGCTTCTACAAACCCCAGCTGGGTCCTTCATTTACAGGAATAGGTTTATCACCGACCCATTTCCCCAAGCAGAATCATTTCATCAGATCTACCAACGATCTCATCCCCAGCTGGGATGTTCACTTCAACAGATCGACCAGAGATCTTCACAGCGACGGGATCCGAATCCCGGATCTGTTTTCCTTTGCATAATCATAGCATTCGCATCATATTCACCAAACAAAGCATAGCATTCCGTCTTAATATGGAGCATTACGGCAAAAATCCAACATATTGCATAATCATAAGTCATGGTCTGAATCAACACTTGTGAATAATGACAATCCATCAACAATATACGGAATACCCCCCAGATTCCCCAGCAAAGGCATTTGCCTCACATTCACAAACATCGGTATATACTCCTTGTGGCACCCGTCCGTGTCATATCCCCAGCAGAAAGCCAAAGACATCCCCTTTGCACTCACAGACATATACAGTTCCTTGACATCCGTCCATGTCATTTTTCCCAGCACAGTGATGTAAACACTTTGTATACCAGATACTTGTTTATAATATACTCTTCTCCTTTTGACACTCATCCGTGTCACACTCTCCCCAGCAGGTGGAACACTCATCCATATATCACTACTCATCATACCTATACAGATACTCGTCTGTATCTTGTATACACCATTTATATCCCCGCAGATTCAACATTAGTCCGTGTTCTTTGTTAACCCGTTGGTACTCGTCCGTACCATCATCTCAGAGCATGCGTCAAGCGTTTGTTTCTACTTGATACTCGTCCGTATCATAGTCTTAAGGATGCTCGTCCGCATCTTTAATCCATACACCGTGTCAAACACTTTTGTCTTCTTGAATATAGATACTCGTCTGTGTCTACTATTCCCCAGAAGAGTCCCTTCAGATTCAGTACTCGTCCGTGTTCCTTGTTAACCAGTTGATACCCGTCCGTATCATCATCTCTGAACACATGTCAGCATTTGTTTCTACGTGATACTCGTCCGTATCATAAGTCTTAAGGATGCTCGTCCGCATCTTTAATCTATACACATACCAAACACTTATACCTTTTATTTCTTGGATGTAAGCGCTCGTCCGTGTTTACTACTCCCCAGTAAAGCAAATTTCTTTTTTATCTGACATTCGTCCTATGTCATGATAAACCTTGAGAGCAGTCGTACCCTGCTAGGTGGTCGTCCTCCACCTCTTGATGATCGTCCTTCATCATGCTCGTCCGATGGCCGTCCCCATCGTTGCCCCTTTTATCCGACATTCGTCCTATGTCGTGATATTTTAGCAGCCGTCCCCTGCTAGGTGATCGTCCTTCACCTTTTGATGATCGTCCTTCATCATTTTATCCAATGGCCGTACCCATTGTTGATTTTGGTTATCTGACATTCGTCCTATGTCATGATAAACCTTGAGAGCAGCTGTCCCCTGCTAGGTGGTCGTCCTCCACCTTTTGATGGTCGTCCTCCATCATGCTCATCCGATGGCCGTCCCCATCGTTGACCTTTTATCCGGCATTTGTCCTATGTCGCGATACTTTTGGCAGCCGTACCCTGCCAGGTGGTCGTCCTCCACCTTAGATGACCGTCCCTCATCTAAACCCCAACAGAGCAGCCGTCCCCTGCTAGGTGATCGTCCTTCACCTTTGATGACCGTACCTCATCATCTGTTTTATTTCATTTATTCTTTAACCCGATGGCCGTCCCCGTCGTGGTCCCTTTTCTTTTAGCCCGATGGTCGTCCCCATCGTTGGTTGCTTTGCTTTATGAACTTGATGGCCGTCCTCATCATTTTTCATTAATCCCCAGAGAATTTTACAGTTTTACTTGATGGTCGTCCCCATCATAATTCTTTTTATCCCCAGCATGTCGGCCGTCCCCGTCATTGCTTTATTTCCCGCACTTTTCCCAGCATGTCGGCCGTCCCCGTCATTGCTCTTTACCCAGCAGTCGTCCTCTGCTCGACGGTCGTCCTCCGTCGCCCATACTTTACAATATACTTTATTTTTCTTTTACAATCTATATCCCTTTTCTTCTTCTTTTCTGTGAGTGCAAATTTTGGACTGTCTTTGGTATTCAACCACAAGTTATCTTGTTTGCCTGATAAGCCGTTGCTTACATCCTGCACAGCTAACTCATGTTTGAATAGGGGCAGCTGTAAACACCCCAAATTTTCCCTCACCCATTTACACCATGGCTTGTGATCATTTCATATGCATGAGCTCAGTCATAACATATCATACCACATTTTTGATTCACTGCATAGATTCAAAGTCATCTGCATCTAGGGTTTGTGATCTGAGCAATCCAAGAGCTTCTTGAGCCACTCCAAAGGCCATCAATCACTTCAAAGAGGTCCATGTGTGTTCAAACATCATATTATATCCTCTCAAAGTCAAGAATGCCAAAAAATCACAAGAACTGGAATTGGTGTGGGAGCAGAGCCAGGTTTGACTGCACAGATGACCTAAAATTAGGGTTTTGGTTTCAGAGGCCATAACTCCAAATTTTTTGGTCATTCTTGTTTCTATTGGTCTCTATATGGTATAGGTAGTATGCATATCAATTTTCATGAAGAAATTCCATGGGGAAGTCATCTGATCAAGAGTTGACTTTTCAAGCAAGTCAGTGCAAAATCAGGGCATCTGAGGCCCCCAATGACCCAACCAAGGGGTGTTCTTCATCATTTTGATTGTATATGATCTTTATTTGATCATGGAAGACATTGTAAGTTCACAAAATTGAAGAATTCCAAGTCTTTTGCAAAGTTGACTTTTTGGGCAAGTTTGACTTTTAATGAAAATGTCATTTTAGGCAACTTTTTCAACCTTTACTTTTTGATTCAAAAAAGCTTCAAATGGAAAAACTTTGGTCATGAAAGTTAAAGAATGGATCATTCCCTTTTCAAAAAGTACAAGAACATGACCTAATTCATTTTGTATCAAAAGTTATGGCTTGTCAAAGTTGGCAAAAATCACAAAATTTCAAAGTTTCTACCAAAGAGGTATTTTGCAAAATGACTTGATCAAGTGTTCTAAAGCTATCAAATGCACTTCTAATCCACACAACATGATCACACAACATTTAAAAATCAGAATGGGCCAAGGGATCACATGTTTTATGGCTTATGGAGCAAGACTTTTTCATAAGGATCAAAGGCAAGCCAAGTTGCAAAACTCATCATAGCTTCTCATCCACTTGCTGGCTAGTTGGTTGATCAATCCTAGGCCTTTCCTCACCTCATGCTGCGCAGGACATGCCTTTTGTACTCAGCTAGCAAGTAGCCCATGCCCTTCTTACACAACTTTGACATTTTTGCAAAAGCACTCATACCAATCAATAAAGCACATGTCACTTCATCTGACCAATGGCAATTGTTTATGTTAATCAAATGCAAGCCAAACATAACAAGAAGCAAGCCTGAAACACTCCACAAGCCAGCTTTCTCATTTTCACCTTCATGTGCAAGAGCTTTCGAAAATCATCACACAAGTCACAAACACACAAACTAACTTCATAGATCAACTCAACACACCTTCCTGGTCCCAAAGCACCCATCACCATTGTCTTAAACCCCCAGAATCAGAAACACGATTCCCTCACTGCACTGAACAGAACTTGTTCAATCTCTCAAACCAGCCAAAATAAACTTGCTCCAAGCCTTTCAGAAGCACAAGGGGGGTCATAGGAGCAGTTTTGCACAAGGAAAGAAGTCTGAAAGCTCCAAACTGAAAAGCTTCAAACTCAGGTAGCTTCATGAACTTTTTTTCCAGAAGCATGATTTTAAGTTCTTAATAGCTTCTATGTATTCCCCTGATCATGAATATGTGATTATTCTTGAAAATGGTTGAGAAACCAGAATGTATGCAATGTCTGAAACTTTTGCCCTAAAAAATGTTTGATTCGATTCTCCTTGTTTCTGAATGATAAATGTTGTTTGATTGAGGGGTTTGATTCGTTTTTGAATGGGGAAGAGTTCTGAGCAATTAGATTTTGTTTTAGATGCGTATAGAGAGAGTTTGAGATTTTGGTTGATCGGAGAAGACGACCGGAACAGTGTTCCGGTCGCCTGAAAGTCATTAGGGCTTGGATTAGGGTTTAATCAGTTAATTAGCGAATTTGAATGCCAGCCCTTGGATATGGCGCCAAGTCAAACGCGCGCGCTGCCAGTTCAAACCTGGGCCCTTGGATCTGATTACCACCCATTTAATTCATTTTATTTTTCTTTTTAATTCATGTATTTTCTCCATTTTATTTAAAATAGTAAAACCTTTTTAAAAATTCTGAAAATTTTTATATAAACTTTTGTTAATTTTCAGAAACCAAAAACATTTTTATTTTTATTTTTTGCATTCAAAAATATTTTTAAATCATTTAAAAGTTTATTTCTAATTAATTAATGAGAATTAATTAATTAAAAATACTTTTAGGTATTTAAAAATCACCAAAAAATTCATGAAACCTTTAAAATCATTTAGAAACATTGTCCAACCCTCAAACCAAATTTCTTTTTTGATATTGATGCATTTTGATAATTTTCCATGGAATTAATTCATTTTCAAAGCATTATTTTGATCCAAACTTCAAAAAATCATTTATGCCTAACCATTGAGAGTTGGACTTTGATTCTTTTTGCATTGTGTTTTGCATATCATGTAGTTTGTGGGATTAAATTGGCATGATTTGATCTTTCATTTTCCATTTGTTTGACATTTTTCTTGTTAAGGTACCCAAAAACCCTAGAAATTTTAGGAAATTCATAACCCTAATTAGGTTAAGAGTTGGAACCTCTCCTTTGGACAGTGAGTTAGTATAGGTTTAGGGTTCCTTTAAATGCATTTTCAATTTTTTATCTTGATGTTTGCTTCTGATTTTTGTTTTTGTTTGATGCATTGATCATAAACCCTAATTTGGGCTTCCATATGCATCCATCTTGCATTTGCTTGCATAACATGACTTGCCATAGTATTTTGTGCATCCATTTGATTCATTTGACATCTTAAGACATATTGTAAGCATGTTTGATCATTGCATCTTGTATTTGCCATGTTGTATGCCATTTGCACTTCATAACTTTTCATGTATGATCAAGGTTCTTAACTTGCTTCATTTGCATCCATAAGCTTGTATGATCATCCCCATGCTTTGTTTCATGTTTGCATCATCTCATAGCATCATTAATACCATGTATGTGCTTCTGGTTTTGATTTGCATCATGCCATTTCACTTCATTTTGCATTGCATTGCATTTCTTTCACTAACTTTTCAGGTGGTAAGCAACTTTGAGAAGTGAATTTGCCTTCACTTCTCACAACTTCTTTTCATCTCTCTTATGCATCCTTGCTGCATTTTGTTATGTGTTTGAGATTGAGCTTGCTCTTTCTTCTTCATCTTACTTTCTTTTCTCAAGTGACTTGACTTCTTGAGTGAAGCAAGTTACTTTGCTTCTCTTTGCTCCTTTCATCTGCTTCCTGATGGTTCCATTGAAGATTTCTTTCTTAAACCTCACAAACTTTAGGAACAACCAAGCATGACAATTATTAGGGTTTTGATTAGTCTCCCCACTTAGTTTTTACCTTTGTGTCTCTTTGAGTCTTCTCTTCTCATCTCATAATCAGGGACTAAACCCTAAAGGTTTTAAGGCTTTGTGATTAAGCTTATGCCTGCATCCTTCTATTAGGATGGAGTGTATAACTTTAATCCTAAGTGTTAAACCCTTAATGTGTTTAAATCCTTTAATCAATACATCTAATAATCATCAAGACATCACACTTGTAACTTGGGCCTTAAATTAGGGTTCTAATTCTTCCTTAACTGGTTAAGAAGGACTAACCCTAGTGTTAATGGACAAGTCCCCCTCAAGTTGTCTTACAAACCATAAAACTCACTTCATCATCTTATCATTAACTAAAATCCACTTAATAAAGGCTTTGTTTTGTCATGGGTTTAATTCCTAATCATGGATTAAGTTGAGGAGCTTTCCTCAGCTTAAACATTCTCATCTATTATCCTTCTATTAGGATGGTGTAATGAGTATGTTTAATCCCTGATTATGGCTTAATCTCATTACTCAACACTAAACAAAAACAACAAAAACATCTAAATAATCAACAAGTAGGTTAATGATCTTAATCCTACATCATGGTAATTAAGTGTGAGATGTTGACTTCACACTTAAGGTATTCTCATTACCCCTAATCAGAGGGAGGATGTGATGAGTTTACTGACTATTGGTTTAGGCTTAAGCTCATTAACTTATGACAAACTTTCAAAAGCAATAAAAGACTGAAAACTCAAAAAAACAAACAATAATCGTCTCCTTTGGGATTCTTTTCTCATCATCTTCACTCACAAACGAGAACTCGCTTCTTCCGTATAATGCAAGACAGTTTGCACCTGAGCCAGACAGGTCATACACTTGAGCATTGACAAGTAAGCAGTTCACAAGTCAATTCATCTTTCAGTCTCTTTGGGTCGAACTACGGTGTTCTGACTTCCTCATTGCACGAGAGGATACGTAGGCATAACTTAACAGTTATCGAACAAAAGTCTCTGTATATTCCCCCTCTTTCCAGCTTCATTCTTTTAGCCTCATGATCTTGAGCATCTCATTCTTTGTTCTTACACTGACACTTCACTTATACACTTCACACTTCACTTACACTGACACCTGTACATTCTTTTCCAGCCCTTTTACACACAAATTGCACTGACACTACCCCTTTAAAACACAAATCTCTTAAGCGTGGATCCCGTCGAGTACGACGGACAATCTGGGTGCTAATACCTTCCCAGGTTGTAACCAACCCCCTTGCTCAGTCTCTCTGGTTCGCAACCGTCTTATCCATATTTTTCTAGGTCTATGCAGCATTGCCTTTCCTCCGGGATAAAAATGCCTAGCTGGCGACTCTATTCATTCCCTGTGAGTTCACTCCTGTGTGTTCTCACACCCTCTTTCGCCGACCGTTCGCGTCTGTACCTTTATCTGGGTTATTTCCCATTTATCGGGAGCGACACTAGTAAAAAAAGAGTTAGAAAAAGGATTGGGCTCCAAAGGGGGTGCTGATAGCGATGGCTCCAATGCCCAAATGCAGGAGAGAATGAGGGAGTATGGTGAGGTTACAGTCAACTTCATTGACTTCAATCTGGTGCACACAATTTGAGGACTTAATTGGTAAACACATCAGACGATTGGAAACAAATGAGCATGATGATTATGATGGATATGCACGCATGTAATTGAAACATGGGTCTTATCGGACGGTGACAAGTGTCACCGCCGGTATGGACATAAATCACAAAGATCCACCAATCCTCATCTTATCATCATATCTACAACTTCTTAATATTTATTTCTTAACATATCAAAAGAAGAACAAAAACAAAAATAAATCACAAACACAAAGAGCATTCACGCCCTTCTCTCTCTGCATCACGTTCTTCTTCTTCTTCTTCGTTATTACCGCCGCTATACTCAAACTCTCTATAACCTCTCCCCATCTCCTATCACACACAAAAAATCAAAAGAGAAATAAAACATAGAACCACGATGCACTCTTCTCCCTTCATCCTTATTGCCGCCACGCCTCATCTCGCTGGCCACCTCCTCCAACCGCCGAGAGTCCAGAATCAAGAAACAAAAAATAAACATGCTAACTTCCACCGTGGATTACAGATCTCAAAATTGCAACTAGGAAGAGGTTTGTTTTCGCATACTTGAGAATTGGCGGAGACGAACATCAATCGAAGATGTGAGATCCATTCTTGGCTCTCCTGCTGCGTACGTGCTTTCACTATTTATCTTCAAATCTCTGCACGAAACTGAGTTGTTGCGATTATGCTGTCAAATCCAGCTTGGATTCATCAACATATTGTTGCCGATTTTCCGCAGATTGTTGTTGAAGACCTCTGAAGCTAAATTGATGATGATGAAGATTATCGCTGAAGATCGCGATTATGGTGGAAGCTACAAACGATATCGATTCTGCTGATTATGGAGAAATGGTCTTGGCTCCATGAAGAAGATCGAGGGATATGTGACATCAAGGCAGAGGAGTGAGATTGGTTATGATGAAGAGGAGTTATGAATTTCTTCATTCATGGTGATATAGAAGATTCAGTTTTTGTTATGAGGTGATGAAGACGATTCAAACGGGTATGATTTTGTGATGGAGAAGAGTTTCTATTCACTTTTCATTTTTTTGTTTATTTCCAAAAATCTCCTCACGGAATTTTCTTCATGTCATTCCCTCCTATCTTATTATTTTGTTTTTTTAATTTCTGTTATGTACTTTTGTTTGTTATGATTTTCTGCGTTTTCCGTTTTTCAAATGCGTTTCGTTCAGCTTGAGTGTGCGTTTTGAAGCCACGATCTTGGTGTGTAATGTATTCGCGTTTTACTTGCAGGAAGTAATCATTTTGAGTCACACATATTTCATGCTACCTTGATGCGTTTTTGCCTTGTGAAATAATTTTATCCATGTGCCATATGTGTGTGCTGTTGTTGGGATGATGGGCACCTTCAAGTGACATGTTTTTTCCTTTTTCACCTAGTTTTTAGAAGTTGACTATTTTTTAGTATTATGGGCTTATGACTTGGTAATGGGCTATAAGAAAATGGATTAAGAAAAATTAAGGGATTAAAAATTGATAAAGAAAAATAAAGGGATTAATTAAAAAAAGGATTAAAAAAAGGTTAAATGAAAATACGGATTATGATTTATGGTTAAAAATGAAAGTGGACATGGTTTAGAAATAATTGTAAAAAATGGGAATGAAAAGAATTGGTTTAATGGGTAATTGGACAAAATGGTTTAGAAATGCGTATGAAACTTGATATTTTTGTGAAACAGACCAATTTCCACCAACATGCGCATAGCCACAAAATCTCGATCCAAAACCATTTTTGCATTGCTTCCATAAAAACCACCGATCTTCTGGATAAATCACCCTCTGAGCGTCTGATCAAATGAAACCAGAATCCCTACAAATTAATCTTAAACATTCTCTGGGAAAATAAATCCGCAGATGCACACAACTAAACATATAATCATGATAAGTATGAATCTTCGAATCCAAGACCATCACACGAACCACAACTTGGTAAACTGATGAACTTTGCACAAAATACAGCTCGATTTCGAAACACGTCACCTGAAAAACATTCACAGGCACATATAACTTTCAATTGAAACGACCACCGATAATTTGACCAAGATTAGGTCAAACTTCTATCTAAACTGAATCGCAAATTGAACAATCACATCTGAAGTGAAACATTCCAGTTTATGCTAAGCTATGGGTGTTATGCTTCATTTTTCTATGCGAAGATGCAATGCAAAAAATGAGAATGATATGCTAGATGCTATGGAAATGAGAGGATAAATTTTGGGGTGTTACAGTGGGTCCCACCATTTCATAACTTTTCCTTCTCTTTTTCTTTCTTCCCAATTCTTTTAGTTTTCTTTTCCTTCCTTCTAGTATCTTTGCTCTTCATTTCTTCAGTGATTTTTCACCTTTCTTGATTAATTCCGATTTAATTGGAGTACCTAAAAAACATAATAAATATCAGCATAATAAAACATAAATGAAGGAAAAAGCAAATAAAACATTACGGAAATTCATGCAAGTCAAATCAAATATATGATATAATTTTGCGTTATCAAACTCCCTCATACTTGAACCTTTGCTTGTCCTCAAGCAAATAAAACATTTTAGGCACAGGTTCGAAACAGACACATACGATGTTAAGTTTTAGTCAGAAAGATAGGTACTAAATATTAATAATAAGTATATTGTAACGACACGAACAAGAACTCTTATCCTATGTAAATAAATTTGAATCATGTTATTATAACTCAGCCTATTGCATTCCCCTCTCTTTCATTCAAGTGCAATCACATTAATCATGTTATCCTTGTACGCCCATGGTAAATAAACATGTTAGTGTTTAATGATATCTTTTCTTTGTTTTTCAAATTGCCTCGCATTTTGCATTTGGTTTCGAAATTTAAGAGTCCGGTCTGTTAGGCTAAATGGTCGGGTGAGGACCACCTAACTTAGAAGGAAGATATCTTTAATTCGCTTTTGGCATTAAAATCATTCATTTGTATTTTTGAGATCAAACACATATTTGCATCGGTTTATTACTTAGGTTGTGCTTTCAGATGGTGCTGACTGCTAATATAAACTACTCAGGAGGTTGGCCTCGGCATAATAAGTATTCAAATTCATTTACATAATCAAGGGGTTCTAGGTGTCAAAACAGTACCGGTATTATTTACACTTTCCCATGTCTTTCTAACTTGGACTAAACATTGTGTCATGTAACTAACTTAAAAATTTTGTTATGGTTCAAGAAAATTGGGAAGTCTAAATAAAAGCAGAAATTATGTGAAAAGACTCGACCATACATGAATTTCTTATTTATTGATACTAACTAGAAAAGCATACTTAAGGAAATTGACGTAAAAATAAAAATTATACCTAAAACATAATAATAATAAAAGAAACTAAATTAAAGAAAATTAAAGCGATAAAACTTCCTCCCCCACACTTAAATTGAGAATCGTCCCCAATGCAACAACATAAGGTAGGAAAAGAAGGGAGAACCTGGAATGTCGAGCTACTGACGACCACTTCCTCGAGTTCGAGACCACCTGATATTTTCGAGTTGTGGGTCTGAAGTACCCGGATCAGAGTTTTGCTCTTGGAAAGACACACCAGCCATCCCATGGATAAGCGCAGTCATGTCATTTTGGCCTTGTTGCATGCGCTGGAGGATTTGCATTATTTCATTTTGTTGTGTGTACATTTTGTTCTGCTACATCATCATCTGGGCTTGTTGGATCAGCATTTGGGCTTGTTATGTCTTTATACTTTGGATCCTTTGGTCCAGTACAGTGTTCCCTTCACTTTGTCTCATCACTGCAACATAAATGTTGTCAAGAGTCTCAGATGACTCCTCCTCCCTTCTCCTTGGTCTAGTCAAAATCAGAAGATGGTGGTGCAGTGTGTGCTTCTGTGTCATCATCGGCCCTGCCAACATCAACATCATCAGGAATATGCACGGGGCCTAGCTTAGGAACATAAAAATAGTTTCTCTCGTCACGCACATTTGTGCGAAGTGGATTTGGAAGAATAAAATTTGGAAAAACTTTGTTATCTATCATTAACTCAAAAATACCATCTTTTATTTTCTTTACTAACTTTATATGCTCGGTAATTTTAAGGCTGATGGTACTTGAAGGTAAATGTGGGACGGTTGAGAGATTAGCTTCGAGCTTAAGAGCTCGGGCTATCGTGGTTATCATACCACCAAAATTTATAGGACCTTTTTTTAAGTTAACTATTGTTCTCATGTGATACAACATAAACAGAACATGATTAAATTTTCAAGGAGAAAAGGAAGTAATTATATAGAAAAGTTCTTTCTCATTTACCTTGTTGGGGTTCGACCGGTCGAAAATAGTTTGAGGCAATAGTTGGAGAAAGTATCGGATGGCCGGATTCTGAATTAATGATGCCTTATTTCCTTCACAGGATGTTGTGTATGTTCCTTTTATTGCCTTCCACAGGCACTTATAAGTATGTACCCAATCAGTTCCATTTGGTACATTGTAACACACATTGTCATCTTCTCCATAGGGAAAATTCAGTATACCTGCAAGTTCATCAAATGTGTAACTTTACTCGTTACTAAACATTCTAAACTGAACTTTTTCTTTTTCCGAATCAAGAATCATAGAACTGAGAAATTCTAATGTAAGTTGAACATAAACAGGATCTTCAGCAGATAAAAATTATGTTAAATTTGTGTGATCCAGCAAATAATCTACACTATCTGTGAGTCTTAATATTTCTAAACAAGATGAATTAACATACCTGGTTGGTTCAATTTCTCACTGCATAAGATTTCTGAAAAGATCGGCTTGATCTTGATCTCTAAAGACAATTTGAATTCTCTGCATTGCTTCTATAATAATTTGCTTTCTTTTGATCGAAATATAAAACTTGAACAATTTAATTTAGTAGAATGGAAGATATGAGTGTGTGAATAATGTAATTTTGTTATGGTATTTATAGATAGTAAAAATTTAATACGGGTGGTTGGAAATTTTAAATTGGTCAAAGAAGAAATTAATTCGGACAAGTGTATTACATGCATGCAAATTAAAGGGAGTGCTAGGCAAGTGTAACGCATGCATTAAAGGTTATAATAGGTGAAAAACAAGTGTATGGCATGCATAATGGGGGAAGGTGGCGGGTGCCACATTGTAAAGTGGCAAGAGCCACTTTTGTTTCATGCAAATGGCGGGTGCCATATTATGGTGTGGCAAGGGCCACTATGTTGCTAGGGTGGTGGGAGGCATATGCTCCCCCTCCTAATGAGTGTGGCGCAAGCCACTTTGGGTGGGGGGTCCACTTCAATTTTTTTTCTTTTATTCCATGCATGTCCCTTATAATTAGTATTGTGCAGAGTGCTACGAAATTAATTACTTGATTTGACCATATGATTATTTTTGTGTATCCTTTTTATCTGAAGACTAATAAATCAATACTGAACAATGAAAGTGTACTACTGATATATATATATATATATATATATATATTAATTGTAGATCAATAAATAGTAACTGATATTATAAAGCGATGTACTTAGTTAAATTTATGTATCTGTTACTTGGCTTCAAAAACAACACAACAACAATCAATATTACTGATATATCAGTATAGAATAAAAACTTTCAGTATTAGTAGCATAGCAGTTAGAAGATCAAAAATTAAAACCGTAATAAAAATTAAATTTAGCTGCAAAACAGAAATTAATTCAACTTACTAAAATTCAAAACTGAAGCAAATATTCAAGACAGAAATTCATAAATGACGGTAAATGTGAAAATGCAATGAATAATAAAATTCTTACTTAGAAAAACTGAAAAATCAACTCCTAATTAACTCGTTCTTCCCCCACACTTAAAATCAGCAGTGTCCTCACTGTTAAATATTAGAGGCTAAACTCAATAATAAATTCACTCTCTTAGCCACGTTGGTTAGGAGTTCTATCGAGTTCGATAGAAAATAGTTGCTAACAAAGATGATCAATCTGTTTGGTCACTACATCCATGAATCCAAAGAAATCAGTTCTCAGAGTGTTGACATTGTTCTGAAGGCCAGTCACTCGGTTCTCAAGAGCTGTAATGGAAGCAGTGAAGTCAATGGGTGGAGTAGCGGCTATCAAAGGTGCTCTGGATTCAACATCATATCTATAATCCTCAAAATATTCATAAATCATTGGTGTATCAAGAGGTGATGGTGGAGCAATCTGTGGTTCACCTAGGTCAGAAAGCCAATTGTCTTGGTTATGGACAATGGTTTGTAGATGGTTCGGTAAGGTGAAAAGACAGACGGACTCATTATTAACTAGGTAGTCAAAGTTTCCCGACCCAAGGTTTCCTATAATGCGCCTCTCAAAGAGGAATTTAATATTCATGGGTCAGATGCCACCTAAAGGAATAAGTTGGTTAATTGGTTGTCTTAGTCTTATGGAACTTGCTATCATTGTCACTAAGCCACCTATCAGGAGAGGTGCACGAGTGTCTTCTGCAAGGCAAATGAAATTGGCTATCATAAATGTAGCACCATTAACAGGATGACCTTGCGAAGCACAAAATAGAATGAAAAACTCATCTTGGGACACTGAGGGGGTGTTTTCCTCTTTTCCAAATAGTGTGTGGGCTAGGATCTTATGGAAATATCGGAATGTTGGGTTATGGATGTTCTTAGAAAACTTTTGTTCAGGATAAGGTTCATTGTTTCCAGCGATACTACCCCAAACGTTATTCAATTCTAGGTCCATAAAAAGTTCTTCTTGGGTGACAAAAAAACAAATGAGCCACTAGGAAATCCTAAGAGGTTAGCTAATTCTCTATTATTATAACTATAATCAACACCAAACAGTATGAAAGAAATTAATCCTCTAAGGAATCTGAATCCGTGGTCAGGCAGGTAAACTAGAGAGCTTAGGAACTCAAGGGTGAGCTTAGGAAAGGAAGTGAATCGTCTCTTGATAGCGGCTCTCTCCCATTCCAGCTGGTTAAACAGAAATAAAACACTGTCGCGGATACCTAATGTGTCCATGGTGAAATCATCAAGGTAAATGGTCAATGCCATATCCTTTTTGGATAAAGTCTCGAATTTCCTTCTCCGGGCTCGGCCTCTAAAGTTAATATACATGTAGTCTACTTGTATCGTGAGAGTTAGTGCTAAACTAGACTAACTTAGTTTGTAAGTAAGTAGACATAAATAAGAAGTTAGTGATGAATATGGAATTTTGTGATAATAAGAATGGAGATGAAAAAGAGAATTAGGAGAAAAACTAAAAATAATAAGATAATGTAAAGAACGATTAAAGTTAGATGCGTTGTTTTTAACGTTGTTTTTAACGTCCTAAGCCTGGCGAAGTTCTAAATCAATGTCCGCTTTCAGAATCGATGGACAACTATACTAACTTAAGGTTAGATGCGTAATCTCTATTGTCTACGCAATGGTAATGCTTCAGACGTTGTCCGTTTACGATAAAAGGTTAATTAAATATATTATTCATTTCTACGACGCCACTCGGAAAAAATTTAGTTATTATAAAAGGTCCTAACCATCGAGATCTTAGTTTACTCGGGAAACATTTAAGGCATGAATTAAATAAAAGCACTACGTCTCCTTCGTTAAACTCTTTCCGTGAAATACGTTTATCATGCCATATTTTAGTTATTTCTTTGTATATCCTAGCATTCTCATATGCGTCTAATCTAAGTTCTTCTGACTCATGAATGTCTAAGATTATTTTCTCGCTTGCTGCTGTATGATCTAAATTTAGGGTCTTAATGGCCCAGTAAGATTTATGCTCTAATTCGACAGTCATATGACACGACTTACCATAAACTAGTTTAAATGGTGTGGTTCCAATCGGGGTTTTGTAGGCAGTCCTAGGCGCCCACATAGCTTCGTGTAATTTAGATGACCAATCCTTCCTAGATATGGCAACTATCTTTTCTAAGATTTGTTTTATTTCTCTATTCGATACCTCGACCTACCCACTAATTTGTGGGTGATATGGTGTTGCGACACGATGTTTGACTCCATATTTTAATAACAATTTTTTGTATATCTTCGAAATGAAATGGGAGCCTCCGTCACTTATGACTAGTCATGGCACACAAAATCTAGGAAAGATTATGTTCTTGAAAAGTTTAACAACAACTCATGTCATTAGTTGGAGAGGCTACAGCCTCGCTCCATTTGGAAATGTAATCGACAACAACGAGTATATACTTATTACCAAAAGAAGATGGGAATGGTCCCATGAAATCTATACCCCACACATCAAAAACTTCAACTTCAAGAATACCTTTATGGGGCATCTCATTGCGTCTAGAAACGTGGTCAGTGCATTGGCATCGGTCGCAGTTTAAGATTGCAATGTGAACATCCTTCCAAAGGTTAGGCCAATAAAGGCCAGATTATAAGATCTTAGCGCCGGTTTTAGATGTGCTTGCATGTCCACCATATGAAGCAGCATGACAATAGGTGATAATATTTTTTATTTCTTCTTCAGGGACACATCGACGAAAAATTCCTTCAGCTCCTCTCTTAAAGAGCAGAGGTTCATCCCAATAATAATGTTTCAGATCATGAAAGAACTTCTTATTTTACTGATAAGTTGGATCTGGTGGAAGCACTCCAGCTGTTAGGTAGTTGATAAAATCATCATACCGGGGAAGGGTTTGATGTGTTTGCATCGCTTCCACCATTTCTTTCGTGCTTGGTTCTCTTAGAGTTAATGAGGAAATTCCACTTTCTATTTGGGCTATCAGACTTTCATAGGTGAAGTCATCATTGATAGGAACTTTGTCTGGTTTAATACCTTCTATTCGAGATAAGTGGTCTGCAACTACGTTTTCAGTCCCTTTCTTATCTTTGACCTCTAAGTCGAACTCTTGTAAAAGTAGGATCCACCTTAAGAGTCTCGGTTTGGCATCCTTTTTGGTAAATGGGTATCTAATGGCGGCATGGTCGGTGTAAATAATTATTTTTGCTCCTACCAAGTAAGAACGAAATTTATCGATAGCAAATACGATGGCTAAAAGTTCTTTTTCCATGGTGGCGTAATTCATTTGGCCAGGATCTACGGTTCTACTAGCAATATAGATTGTATGCAATTTCTTATCTTTCCTTTTTCCTATAACTGCACCTACGACATAGTCACTCGCATCATACATTATTTCGAAGGGTAATATCCAGTCGGGAGGTTGCAAAATAGGTGCGGTAATAAGAGCTGTTTTATATTTTTCAAACCCTTTCAGGCAATTTTCATCAAAGATGAACTCAAAGTCTTTCATCAATAGACCGATTAGAGGTTTTGTGATTTTCGAGAAATCCTTAATGAATCATCAGGAGAAACCGACATGTCCTAAAAAGCTTCGTATTTCTCGTACGATCTTTGGAGGATGAAGGTCCTTTATAACTCCTATTATGGCTTTATCAACTTCAATCCCCTTGTCTAATATCACATGTCCTATCACAATTCCTTGTTTAACCATGAAATGGAATTTTTCCCAGTTAAGTACTAAATTCACTTTTATGCATCTTTCGAGCACCATTTCTAGGTTTGATAAGCATCCTTCGAAACTATGTCCGTAGACGGAAAAGTCGTCCATGAATACTTCCATGATGTCAACTATGAAATCGGAAAAAATCGACATCATACATCGTTGGAAGGTTGCTGGAGTGTTACATAATCCAAAGGGCATTTGTCGGTAAGCAAATATTCTATATGGACATGTGAAGGTAGTTTTTTCTTGGTCATCGGGATGAATAGGAATCTGGAAGAATCTCGAATAACCATCAAGATAGCAGAAATAAGAGTGTTTAGCTAGTCTTTCTAACATTTGATCTATGAAGGGTAAAGGGAAGTGATCTTTTCGGGTAGCTTTGTTTAAATTTCTGTAGTCAATGCACATTCTACTTCTGGTTACCACTCTTTGCGTTATAGACTCACCTTTTGTGTTCTTAACAACTGTAACTCCCCCTTTCTTAGGTACGACATGTACTGGGGTAACCCATTGACTGTCGGATATTGGGTATATGATTCCAGCATCTAATAACTTCTTCACTTCGTCCTTGACTACAATACTCAAAATTGGGTTTATCCTTCTTTGATGTTTTCTGGAGGACTTACAGTCTTCCTCAAGCATAATATGATGCATACATATTGAAAGACTGATTCCTTTAAGGTCAGCAATGTTATAGCCTAACATAGTTGGGTATTTTCTTAAGATATCAAGTAGTTTTCCAGTTTCGATTTTTCCTAAGTCCGCATTAACTATCACTGGTATTTTGAGTTCTTTATCTAGGAATTCATATCTCAGATTTTTAGGTAAGACCTTAAGTTCTAGGGTTGGTTTCTTTGGGCAAGGCATACGGTCAGGCGTAAGTGCTAAGCATTCGCTTAGACTATCATCTTGATATGGTTCACGCCAGTTATCATCTTTGAAAATTGGTGGAATCTAGATTTTTATTATATTAGAGTATGTTGTCGGTTCCATTTCTATTTCTCTTACACACTCGTCAATGACATCCAGAAGATAGCAAGTATCATCCATAACTGGTGCTTGTAAGAATTGTGTTAAGATAAACTCGACTTTTTCTTCTCTGACTTTGAATGTTAGCCTTCCTTTCTTCACATCTATGATAGCTCCGGTTGTAGCTAAGAAATGTCTTCCTAATATAATAGGAGTAGTGGCATCTTCTTTAATGTCCATGATTATGGAATCGATGGGAATATAGATTTGGCCTATACGTACTAGAACATTTTCTAATATGCCTACAGGGTATTTAACAGATCGATTGGCTAATTGAATAGACATTTTAGTCGGTCTTAGTTCTCTGATATCTAGCCTTTCGCATATGGACAAGGGCATAACACTAATTCTAGCTCCTAAGTCGCATAAAGCTTTGTCTATGACAAACTTTCCTATGACACAAGGTATGGAGAAACTACCTATTTCTTTCAGCTCAAAAGGCATGTTATTTTGGATTATTGCGCTACACTCGGCAGTAAGTGCAACTATTTCATTTTCCTCAATCTTTTTCTTATTGGATAGGATCTCTTTAAGGAATTTAGCATACGAGGGCATTTGAGTTCTAGCTTCTGTAAAAGGAATTGTGATTTTTAACTGCTTCAGAAGTTCTACAAATTTCTTAAATTGCCCTGTAGTTTTGGAATTCGCCAATCTTTGAGGGTACGGAATTGGTGGTTTGTATGGTGGTTGAGACACGTAAGGTTTTTCTTTCTCTACAACCTCTTAGTTATTATCCTCTTTTTCCTTCTTAGTCTCTTCAGTTGGTTTTTGATACATGGCCTGGTTTTGGGTCCTAGGATCTATTGGTCCTTCTATTTCTTTTCCACTTCTTAATATAACAGTGTTTGCATGTCCTTTAGGATTAGGCTGCGGCTGTCCAGGAAATGTGTCTGCATGAGAAGTAGTAGGTGCTTGTTGTTGAGCTACTTGCGAGATTTATGTTTCTAACATTTTGTTGTGTGTAGCTAAAGCTTCTATTTGTTGGCTAACTGCTTAATTTGCTCACTAGTGTGTATGTTTTGGTTCAAGAATTCTTTGTTTGTTTGGGTTTGAGTAGCTATGAAGTTTTCCATCATCAATTCGAGATTGGACTTCCTAGGGGCGTTAGGAGCAGCTATGGCGGGTTTTTGATATCCTGGTGGTACAACAGGGGCTTGATTAGGTGCATACAAAGCATTATAGTTGTTCTGATCGGAAAAGTTAGGATGATTTTTCCAGCCTGGGTTATAGGTGTTAGAATAAGGATTTCCTTAAGCATAATTCACTTGGTCTGTTGGCATCCTTGCCAATAGTTGACATTCAGGGGTAGTGTGACCAGTGTTTCCGCATAACTTGTAGTTCGGAGTTACAGCAGCCACGGTGGCAGGAGGTGTTATGGTCATGTTATCTAACTTTTGAGTAAGGGCATCAACCTTAGCATGGAAATGGTCTATGCTACTAATCTCGTACATTCCGCATTTTGTTTGGGATTTTTCTACGGGAGTTCTCTCACCTCCCCATTGTAAATGGTTTTGGGCCATGTTTTCAATGAGTTGATAGGTTTGGTCATAAGGTTTTTCCATGAGTGCACTGCCTGCGGCAGCGTCTATCGTTAACCTGGTGTTATAGAGAAGTCCATTATAAAAGGTGTGGATTATCACCCAGTCTTCAAGACCGTGATGTGGATAAAGTCGCATTAAATCCTTGTATCTCTCATATGCTTCGTAGAGAGATTTAGTATCCTTTTATTTAAATCCATTAATTTGGGCTCCTAGCATTGCGGTTTTGCTCGATGGAAAATATCTTTCTAAGAAAACGTTCTTCAATTCCTCCCATGTAGTGATAGAATTTGATGGCAAGGATTGCAACCAAGCCCAAGCTCTGTCTCTTAGAGAGAAAGGGAATATGCGTAATCTTATCGCTTCCTGGGTTACACCGTTAGCTTTCATTGTGTCTGCGTACTGCACAAATCTGGTCAGATGTTCATTCGGATCCTCCGTGGGATTTCCGGAAAATTGATGTTGTTGTACGGCTGACAGCAATGAGGGTTTCAACTCAAAATGGTTTCGGCTGATAGGTGAGACGACAATACTATTATGCGGCTCTTGTTGAGATGGGGTAGAGTGGTACTTAAGAAGGCGGTCTTGTGGTCCTTCTTCGGCCATGACTAGTTCTTCAACCAGTTCGAGAATAGGAATATCAGGGTCGGGTAGATCTTACCTGATATGAAATTCGTGTATTCGGTGTCTCAATCTAATGAAACGCTTTACTTCGTCAATCGACAACTCTAGGTCTTCACTTTGTGAGCGAGTACTTGGCATACAATCGACAAGTTTGGTTTTTTCCTTAGTCTATACTGCGCAACAAAGAACTCACACTATTGACTAAATTAATCCCCGACAACGGCGCCAAAAATTTGATCATGACTTTAAGAGTCTATCGGGTACTAACTGCAAGTGCATAATCTAATCGCTTAGTTTTAAAAGATATTGAACCCACAGAGACTGATAATCAAACTAATGCTATCTGATTGCTACTACATTTAACTAAGGCAAATCATTTTTTAAGGTAAATGAGCGACTAAAATTAAATCTAAGAAAACTAGAATTTTAATTTAAATAATCAATAAAAGGATATCAGTATGCAGCGTAATCAATCTTCAGGGATTTAATAAGTTCTCGGTGTATATTTATGGTTCAAAATATTCTTCAGTAGAAAATATGTATTTAAAAGACGTTGTCTCACACTCTCATGTTTATTGATTTAGACTATACTAATAAATCAGAATGAGCGTTCTCGCTGTATCATTTTGCATTTAAAAATACTTTTTGAAAATAAATAGATCCTAATTAATTCTAAAGCGCTTTCACTGTATTTAGAATTAATGCCTAGTTTCAGCTATCCAATTAAACTCTCAAACTCTCGTTTATCTTGACTTTAACCTTAGTTATTCTTTTTACTCTCGTAACAAAGATTTATTTTAATTTTGAAATAAGAAACCTCAGCCTAAACAATAATTTGTAAAAACACCGATTATTATTTAATCCCTTTCGATTAATTTTGCTGCATACCGATTAATAATTTAGCTAGACATTACTTGAAAATAAATGCATAAACTATAATCAATATTCATACGAAACATGCTTAACATAAATAAATTAAATGATAAAAAACATATAAATAAGAACCTGGAAATTAATACTTGAATAAATAATTTCTTGTCGAATGATTCCGGCAAACATTTGATCCGATTACAACTTGTTGAATATATAAACAATAAAATGCATAAGCAAATTGCAGAAGAAGAACAAATGAAACCGTAAAATATAAAAACTAAAAACTGCTATTTTTTCTATGAATTTTCGGACCCCCAAACTGGAAAAAAAAATCTCTTTTATTTATACTAAAATAAACTTCCTAAAAACTGGCTTCGGTTGCTTGAAAATCGTTTGCAATGAGACTGGGTTTGAGGCTGAAATGTGTGCAAAGAAGACTGCGAAGAAGACAGAAGTGAGACCGGTAGAATAGGAATGGGGAGAAACAAGGGGAAAGTGGGTTGGTGGCTTGTGTCACCTCACCCTTTCCAATGTGGCTTGCTCCACCCTTGTTGTAATGTGGTGGGGCCCACCACTTCATAACTTTTCCTTTTCTTTATCTTCCTTCCCAATTATTTCCTTTCCAATTCTTTTCTTTTTCTTTTCCTTCCTTCTAGTTTCTTTGCTCTTCATTTCTTCATCGATTTTTCACTTTTCTTGATTAAGTCCGATTTAATTGGAGTACCTAAAAAACATAATAAATAACGGCATAATAAAACATAAATGAAGGAAAAAGCGAATAAAACATAATGGAAATTCATGCAGGTCAAGTCAAATATATGATATAATTTCGCGTTATCATAGCCTGAGCAAATGCAACTACCGCATCCGCAAGAGCACGATTCGCAGCCATCCTGCAAATCGCCAACAACATCAGAAGAACAACATCAACCACACTACACTCATACGCAATAGCCAACATGACTAACAATGACACGGCCGGACATACAAACCTGCTCTGATACCAATAATGTTATACCCTTTCTACCCCATCACAAATATAACAATTTAATCAGAGTAAACTCATAAAAAAGGTATCACATCTTCAAAATCAAACATCTTAAACATCATAATAGTCATGTCCCGTAACACGGTTTATAAAATCCTGAATATCAAAACTCATTTTACAATAATTACGCAACGGAAAAACAAAACATCATTTTTCATCTTTAATTAAAAGAGAGTTTTATAATTCAATCCAAAACATCATGTAAATCTTAATTAATCAAAAGAACAACACTTAGTTCAATTTAACAAAATAAACTCAATGTTCTCAAGAGAAAACCCATCCTGATGTTACTGGACACAAAGCAAGACTCCACTTCTAACTTACAATGACTACACACACTAACTCCAAGTTAAAACGCGCACCGAGCTTACCTTGAATATCTGCAGAATGACATAATAGACCATCACAAAAGGCAGGCATGGTAAGTAAATTCACATTCAATAAAGTAATGTAAAAATGAGAATTCATAAACATAAACTTTAAAACAAATTAAATCATCACAAGACTCATTCATTCACAACATCAAATGCATCACGCCACAACACAAACTCAATGCAAATCATGCTATGTCATTTAGAATGAAATGCAACACCTTATTATGCATGTGGTACTGAAACATCCTCACTGATGGACACTGGGACATAAACCCTCCACAAGGGAGCACATCATAACATCATATCACTTCAATCCGCACAATGGGATCAGAGCTACAAACGGACCAAAAGTCCCCTCATAAATCATGCCATGAATGCAAGACACAATATACACACATCTCATCAAAATATCATAAACATTGCATCCACATTCATCGTTAATCATCATATGTTTTCCTCATTTAACATCTTCCTCTAAGTCATGTCATCATACTTCATAAACTCATGAAAACAACTTAAATCATCATACATCATTTTATCATCATTCCTACACATGTAGCCTCAAAACACATCGTACAACATTAGTAAAACATCATAACATCCTATAACACAAAACACATCGATTAAATAATTTTTCAGAATTAAAATAATTTTTCGAAAAATGTCAGGTCTCGCTTAGCGAGCTACCCCCTCGCTAAGCAACCAACTCTCTGTATTGTAAGATCCAGAATTCTCACTTGCTCGCTAAGCGAGTTGTAGCTCGCTAAGCAAGCATCATGATTCCTCAAATGTTTCTGCGATTTTAAAATTGCTCCTCTGCAACAAAACCCACTCAAAAACCAGTTTTTAACAGCAATAACCTAGAAAATAATCATCATAATCCACATTCATCATAGTATCATCACATGCATCATATAACATCATTATTTATCATTAATTTCATCATAAAACATCATCATATAGCACAATCATCAACAAAACCCCATAACCCTAAGACTCTCCCTCAAAACCCCAAATCATCTCTCTACATTACAATACCGAACAAAAATTTACCCCCCATGCCTCAATTCGTCGAATTATTTCGATAAACCTCTATGATTTCCTCTTCAACCTTCAAGTCCTACCTTTTTCTTCAAAGCTCTCCTTCTCTTCTCCCAAATATATGATCATTCCCAATGATTGTACAATCCCAAACTTTACCCTCTTAGTCAATCTTACCCTTAGGACCTCATTAGAATTTTCCATCTTACCCTCACTAATCTCTACCAAAAGACCTTAATACCCTCAACTCCTTATTTCTCTTATTTTATTTAATTAATCTCAAATAATTAAATAATGTCACACCATTACTAAATCAATATTATCAAAATATTAATCTAAATCATCACAACATCATAACATCAAGAAATCCTCAAAATTCACAACAAACACATTAATTAAATCAAAATCAACTTTGGGGTGTTACACATTGCCTGTGCATTGCTTCGTGTTGTCATTTTCGTTGATATGCTAGATTGTTGTTTTGTGTTATTCGTGGGGTTGCCTTTCATGGCATGAGAGTTTATTAGTTGGGTGTGAGAATGTATTTGGAGTAGTTGCGTTGGGTAAATTTTTTAGGACAAAAATATTCTAAGTGGGGGAGAGTTGTAACGCCCTGTTTATTTAATTAATTATTTAATTAAATATCTTCGTATTATTGGTGTTGATTTGTGTTGATAGTGGAAATTGTGTTGTGTTTAGTTGTTATGTTGGTTTTAGTCGAATTAATTTAATAAATTTGATTTAAGTTGTGTTGTGGTCAGTCTAATTCAATTAAGTTGATTAAGTCGCAGAAATAGTGTTGGAATGATATCATTATGTTCAGTGGGCTTGTTTGTGAATATAATAATGAGTTGTTGTAGTTGATTGTATGTTTGTCATGTATTTGTCGTGTTATATGTGCCCGTAGTGAGCGGTAGTGACCTTAAGATTGAGTCTTGAGGGTAGTAAGGGTGTATGACTAATAACGTAGAGATTAGTGGTGTGTAGAGTAAGGTTAATTAGAATGTTTTAATTAATATTTACTCAACCATAGTATAAAATGGATAATTAGCATAATTATAGGAGTGAAGGAAATTATATTATTATGATTTGTATTATTATAATAATTATTATAATTAATATTAATATTTTTTTAATAATTAAAAAGTCAAATTGAATTGGTAATGTTGAGTGGAGGAAAATAAGGAAAAAAAAAGGATATAGGTGGATTTAGTAGAGAGTTAAAATAAAAGAATTATAGATTAATTGGATTAATTAAAAGAATTAGGTTATCAGTAGAATAGAAAGAAGTTTTGGGGGAATACGTGAAGTTGCAAAGAAGAGAAAATAGGAAAAGTTAGGTTTTCAATCGAAGAGTTAGAGTCACCTTCAATCCAAGGTAGGGGTGGGGTTTTGACTCTATAGTCGGGTTGATGATCTATAATATGTGGGATTAGATTTGTAGAATTCATTTTATGTAGGTAGAAGTGCTTTTGTGTATGTATGTATGTTTATTTTGTGGTTGATTCTGAAAGGGGAAAAATTGGTTGATGTTAACGAGTTGATCATAGGAAATTTATGTAGATTTATCAGTAAAAAAATTCCTAAATTATGTGTACTAAGAAGAGATAGTTGAAATGTTGGTTGGTGATCGATCAGAAGAAAAACATGGTAAATAACAGAGATGAAACATAGAAAATGGAGTTTGGACATGTGTCGCCCGTCTGGGCATGGTGACGACCGTCTAGTAGTCGGACAACCGTCCCATTTGTGTAACGACAGTCACACATGTGACGATGGTCAGGGGAGTGTGATGATGGTTACACGGGTCTGTGTTGTATTTTGTTCTGCATTGTGGTTTTATGTATGTTGTCTTATCTGTTTTCATTGCCAGAAACATAATTATATTATATAGAACTATATTTAAGTTGAGAATCAGTAAGTAGCAGTAGTAATTAATTAAATTGAGAATCACCCTAATTTGTAAGTAACAGTAGTAATTAAATATTTATTTGACAGGAATTGTTTAGCAATAATAGTGAGGTTGTAATTAGTAGCCGATTTTGGAAATTAGTCACTGATAGTGTAGCTTAAATGTAACAGAGGCATAATAAAGACCTTAGTACCAAGTAGAAATAATAGGATTTTTAGCCGATAATTAATTAACCGTTCTTAGTCAAAAATTGTAGGAATAATAATGTGGTTGGTTGTGGTATAATTGGTTGATTCTTTGTGTTGTGTTTCTTGTTGGAAGTTGTAAATCTTGTTGTATTGCCTTTTTAGTGGCAATAATTAAGTTGTAGGCCTATGGCCGATGTTGACCTGTTGTTGTGGTTAAGTTGTAGGCCTATAGCCAACGTTGATTTGTTGTTGTTATTAAGTTGTTGTAGTATGTTGTTGTTACTAAGTTGTGATAGTATGTTGTTGTGTGGTTATATAACTATTATTGTTGTTGTTCTGATAATTATGTCGCTGCATATATAGCATATCAAGTTGGAGCGGATGCTCGGTAATTTGGCCTAGATTGGAAAATTAAGTTGAAGACCTTGTTGTTAATGCCTCTATTAATTAGCATATTTTTAAGTTAGGAGTTCTACTCCAATGGTACCTCATGCATGTGCATATTTTAAGTTGCATTTCAAAGTTGCATAATTTAGTTGTGGTGTTGTATCTTATATTGATTGATGTTGTTTGTGAGTTGTGAAGTGGTGATTTTATAAGCTAATCTAATATGTTATTTATCATATATTCGAATATATTGTTAGATATCTCACCCTTTCTATTTTAATAGTGCCCTCTGTTGGTAACATGCAGGTAATCTAGAATATAGTTGTTTACCTTTGTTTAGTTCAAGCCGATGTCGTCGCTTTGATACATAACACTCAGGGGGTTGAATGATTGTTGCTTTAATGTTGTTTTTATTCCATTGCTGAATTTTTAAGTTGAACTCGAAAGATTACTTGTATTTCAAAAGTTGTTTTAAGTTGAATAAAAATGTTGTGTCATTAAAGTTGAATATTATGAATCCTCTTCTTAGTAATAAAGTTATTTGTTTTAAAGACTAATTGTAGTTGTTATTTGTCACCCGATGTTTTAATTGTTATGTATTCGTTTATATGTGATAAATGTCGTTCACTACAAGAAAATCATGAGTTAGCGTCGGCTCTAAACCCTAGCTAATATCCAAAAAACCGACGCTACAAGGCTTTAGCGTCGGCCTACAATCAGTGTCGGAGCGGAGTTTCCAAAGATGGAAATTAATGACATTTAGCGTCGGCCTACAATCAGTGTCGGAGCGGAGTTTCCAAAGATGGAAATTAATGACATACGCTAGAGAAACACTACAAGGTGTCCCAAATCACAACATAAATACTGAGTTAGCGTCGGTTTTAACCGACGCTCCTCATTGCCAGGTGTCGTTTCTTGATTCAGTTGCCCTATGTCCATGGCATTATATAGCGTCGGTCATTGGGCCGTCACTAAACATTATAGACAATAAATTATTTTGAGTTAATGTCGGTGTCGTGGCCGACACTATTACTTTTTAGTAAACAAACTATTTTTTGTTAGCGTCGGTGTTATGGCCAACACTATTACTTTTTAGACAGCAAATTGTTTTGTGTTAGCGTCGGTGTCGTGGCCGATACCATTTCTATTAGACATCAATTTGTTTTGTGTTAGTGTCGGTGTCGTGGCCGACACCATATCTTTTAGACAACAAGTTGTTTTTTGTTAGCGTCGGTGTCGTGGCCGACACTTTTACTTTTTGACAGCATTTTATTTTGTGTTAGCGTCGGTGTCTTGGCCGACACTATTTCTTTTAGACAACAAGGGGTATGATTATATATTTTAATCAAAACCTAATTATTACGATTATATATATATATATATATATATATATATATATATATATATATATATATATTAATCAAAATCTGTTTATCAAAACATGTTTAATCAATACGATTATATATATTAATCAAAACCTAATTATTAATCAAAATTTGATTGTTAATCAAAATTTGATTGTTAATCAAAGCCTGATTATTAATCAAAATACGATTATATATACTTCAAAATACATAATCTCAATACATCAAAATACTAGTAAGTTCCAAAATATACCAACATCAAAATACTAATAAGTTCCACAATATACCAACATCAAAATATAATGAGTTCCAAAATACTAATAATCTCCTAAATGATCTAAGTACTAATCATGATAACCAACATCAACTTCCTCGTCATCATTCGCATCATCCTCCTCATCCTGCAACATCCCAAATAAATAATCACGAGTTAGATGTAGCATAATTTCCAAACAGAATGCGTCACTAACATTCATGTTACACAAGTTGATACAAAGCCTTATATTTTCCAAACATATGATAGAAACAATTACAAACTAATCATAACAATTGATACCAATTCAGCTAACAATGGATGAGAGCAAACAATTATTCAACCAATTCAACTAACAATCAATCCTCATATCATTTTACAAGAAAATCTAATCAGCCAAGCACGAATTCATAAAATCCAGAAATTTTGCACTATTCAAAATAGAAAAGACAGTAGTCAAACTCTGTTTTCTGGCCAAAAGTAGCACCCAAAACTGAGCATTTGAACCAAAACACGTCTATGTTTTTTTTGGAGTATTTGATACATTTCCAGGAAATGTATCAAATTATAACAATGTCATAAAGCTTAACGCATATCTACTGCTTTACATGTGGTATTCTAACAAGGAGGGAGAAAGGGGAAGCACAGACAAAGGGTAAATGTCCTAGGAATGGCCAACCTTCTTGATGTAAGCATCATTGGTGGTATATGTGACTGAGCATTAACATGATACAGTTTTGATAATGTGTGACCCACAACCCCTAATGACAATACTAGTCAATGACAAACATTTATGAAATCCACAAGAAAATACTTCCCCAACAAACAACACAAAAATGGTTAGGACTTAAGAGAAATATTGGCAGCATGTGATCTGTATTTCTTGAATGTGCTTCTTTCTTTTAGCTAATGTCATCATTGTGTGAAACCAATACTTCAAAATAATAATTAACATTATAAGGTAGAATAACTCATGTAGAATCTAATAATTTGAATATAATGGTGGTTGAGCGACAATGGATATTCCCTAATCTAACTATAACTATAAGGTATCAAATTTCTTAAAGTTGTCTAAAAAATTTCTATACAAATGAAATAGAACGTACCGAATCATTATAATCAGGATGTCCACTCACAGGAGCACTAGAAGGACCCGCTTGAAGAGAATGCAATACATCAAATTTCTTTGACAATTCTTCGAATTTCCTTGCCAATTCATCTGTCTGCGCATTAGCCCATGCAGCCTCTTCACGTGCAGCAGAAGCTTCAGCTCTGGCAACCTCAATGGCCTGGTTATCTGCTTCTCTATGTGGGTTTGTAATTGACACCTGAGTCAAGAAGTTTACTCTACATCTTATCTTACATGCCAATTGTCCAGTGCCATAACACCGCCCCCGTGTTTTACCCCCTACAGCTTCTTTCCAAATTTGCATTCTTGTTGATCCTTCCACTTCATCACCAACTTGTGTCAAACTACTACACAATTTTTCCTGTACACAAGTATTTAAGAAAAATACATTAAAAAAAATTTATGAAAAATATCATAGCATATGTTTGAAACCTTTCTACACCATTTTCACATTCTAATGCACCTTTTAATATGATTTTGTGAAGTTAGAAATCAAAGCTTGTAATGTAACATGACAAACAATATCATAAAACTTATGTCAAGAATAAGCTCAACTAACATCAACTAACATGTTAACTTACTAATTCACTTCAACTAACATCAACTAATTCACTAACAACTTTTACTAATTCACTTCAATTAACATTAACTAACATGCTAATCCAAATCATTACTAATTCAGAATAATAAAATGTTAACTTACATGTGTTGCCGCTGCACGAGCGTCAATCCACTCCCCATTCTTTTTTTTATGGGTGACAATGAAAATCTCATTTGGATGTGCGGGTCGATTGAGTTTTTTAGCCTATCATTAGAGGTAATATATATGGTCACAATGTATATCAAATATAATTATATTAACGCATTGTAAATACAAAGTATATATATATATATATATATATATATATATATATATATATATATATATATATATATATATATATATATATATATATATATATATATATATATATATATATATATATATATATATATATATATATATATATATATATATATATATATATATATATATATATATATATATATATATATATATATATATATACCAATTCAAGAGGAACATCATGGTGAGCTCTACGACCTGTTGTATGGACTGCCCCACCTTTGTTAGATGATCGATTAATCTTATTTTGTTGGGATACAACTTTGAATTCATTTGTCTTCCACTTGTCTAGAAGATACATCCATGTATCTACACCCATCCAACCCGGCTTTCGTCCCTTTTCTCTAGCCTTTCGTTGTATATCAGACAATCATTTTCCACATTTCTGATGAAACAATTCTTCCATATTTGCATCATCACAACGGTCCCAAGATACAAGCCTCTGACAAAATAAACAAATAATAAATAAAACTCAATAGTATACATCATCATCAAACTACTAAAAAAGAAATGTCATGTCTTACTTTAAAATCGTTGAACCATTCCTTTCTCACGTCGTCTCTTCCGTCACATTTAAGCTCACCATAATTAACGAAGGTTCCACGATAATTCTTTTCAATAATTTTTTGAACCATTGTGGCAAGAAGATCACCTGGATGTAACCTACAAAAGTGTCACAATTAAAATCATCAATATTTAAAGGAGGAGTCATACACACTTAAACAGGTTAACTAGCTACAAGGTAGTGATATTTAAGGAACAACAGGTTTTGGAAAACATGGACATGATAATACCAACAAACTATATTCAGGAGAACAAATCAGTATGACTAGAATGTATATTCAGGAGCACAAATCAGTATGACTAGAATGTATTCAGGAGCACAAACCAAGTAAATTACATATATTTAGTTGATCCTAACAGTATGACTAGAAATATGTTTAGTTGATCTCAAAATACTCTTGAGCTGTTACATATATAGCTATGGCACTGAAGAAATTAATGAAATGGTTTTTCAGCAACTAAAGAAATTAATGAAATTGCACACGAGGTTGCCTCTTAGTTACAATTGTAACAGATTTCTATAGCACTGTAGGATTCATTTTAGAAATACATCGTCTATATGCTATTCTACATTATAGCAGCACAATACACTCCTACTATACCACCATATTGATACACAATCAAAACAAACCAAATCCGACATAATACATGTGTTCGAAACTATTCAACAACGAAGCGAAATTCTACCTTCACAATAAACAAGACGCAGCAACAACACATGAATCATGCACTAAATGCATATCATTTTCTGTGGTAACCTTTGCCTCTTCATTCTATGACAACATAAAACATCAGAAGAAGAAAAAAGTTAAAAAAAACTATGCATATCAAATTAATGTTTCATTAATATTAGCCACATCCTAATTTTTTTGTTAGATTGGTGATGATAGAAGTACATCAATGATAGCAATGATAACAGTTATAAATAGTATAGGAACATGTATATAGCTTGAATATTAGCCACATCTTAATCCTTCTGAAAATGATTTGTGCACCATATTGAGTCTGCAAAGTTATAAATAGTATAGGAACATGTATATAGCTTGGAGATACCACAAAACTGTAACTTTGAATAATCAAAGCAAGAGCTATCTTTGCCTCAACCAATGCAAAATTTTGCCCAACACAAGTTCTAGACCCTAATCCAAATGGAAAGAATGTTGCTAAGACCGCATTCTCTCTATCAACTTACTTGCCCAAATATCTTCATCACTTGTTTTCAACCTTATACTAAGCTTCAGAGTGTGGTAATGACGGCGAACAAAGATGTAGAAGCAATTTTGATTGTTTTTTGTGTAGGGAAGAGATCAGGTCGACCAAGAGTATGTTTGTGTTCAGATCTTATGTGGGGCGGCAGTGATCTACTGAACTGGTACCGACTGCAGTACATCTTGCATAGAGAAACATAAGCCTTGTATAGGCCGAATTGTAACATCTGTTAATGTTTATGCATAATGTTTATGTTTATGCATAATGTTATGAAAAGTACATGTTAGCTCATACACAAGCATTCTGTTAATTAATACTTGTAGCACGACTAATTGTAAAAGTGAAATTAACTTGATGTGAAATGAATACATGTCTTGAAAAACTAGTGCATATATGATCTAATATCAGACAAAGAAAGTTGACCCTAATTTCACTGATGCATTCATTGTAGCATCGTTGATGATGAACTTTTATATGTGGTAACATTTACAAGGCCATCTATCCTTAAGAACAATAGTCAAACTTTCTGATTTCGGAGTTTGTTATTATTTAAAAGTAAAGGAAACTCAACGTGTGTGACTTGAGTGAAGCAAAAGTTTAAAGGAAATTGTCCTCCAAATACATTATTCAACACTCTAAAAAATAAATAAGACTTGAACATTTGAGATTTTAGCACAATACACTCCTATTATACCACCATACTGATACACAATCAAAATAAACCAAAACCAACATAATACATGTGTTCGAAACTATTCAGAACGTCAGTCTCACATCTATTAGCTCTATGCCTAAAATTTCACCCAAAATAGATAAATTCAGAAAAGAGTTAGGCATTCAGCATGTGCTCCCATCCCATAAAAGCAGATGGATCATATAGTAACTAACTAATATGATTCGAAAGCTTATTATTTTCATTCATATCATTAACTTCTCATGTTTGAAAGAGTCAAATACTGTCTATATTAGTGTAACAGGTACAAGAGTAATTGAAAAGTTACTTTAAGGTTGGCACCCATCAGTGTATTTGGATGAAAAATGTTACAACAACACCTAATAACAAAACAGTAACTAATAGTAAATAGAAATGGAATTTTGGCCTAACGTCTTTAGGTCTACAGCTACATACATAGCAGTTCTAGTTTCGTAACTCACTGTCAATCATGGACAAGCACAAAAAATTAGCTTCAGGGGTTTACAGACTTAGCAAGGATGGGAATGAAACATATGGAGAGAGGGAAGATTCATCATTGTGACTACTTACTAGAATATCCTATCTTATAAGGTTTTGCTTGATGATTATGTCATTATGACTACTTACTAGAATATCCTATCTTATAAAAATCTCCAATAAAAAACAGATGAGCCTGAAAAACTAACCCTTGTTGAGATGAAGTTATGAAACTAATTAGACAAATTAAATTCAAACTATAACTCACTAAAAATGAATTATAATAATATTCTTATTGTTAAAAATTTAAACAAAAACAAAATCAAATCTTCCGGCTTCCTGTGAATTTTGACTTCTTAGATTTGTTGAATCAATCGAAAAACAAACAAAGTCATAATGGAAATAGCCAATGTAAAGGGAAGTCATCATAGTAAGGCACACTTCTAAACAATTGGCCATTATCAATAAACACATAAGTTAAATAAACACATGTTATTGTTTTGATTGGTATGTATATACTTACACATTAGTTGTTTCCACAATACAGATCTTCGATTTTTGCCCTCCGTCGTATTGTTACTCTTCATTAGAAAGTGTTTGGTCCTTCTACACTTTCTTGTCTGTGGTGTGATAAAGAGGATTTTGCAACTGCGGCTGAGGCTGTGGTTGCGGCTGAGGTTGCGGCTGCGGCTGAGTATGAGGATGAGTATATCCTAGAGTAGGAATGAATATGAACTCCTCAGAAGTCGGTTGAGGCTGAATAGGTGGTGGTGTTGGGTTTGTTAGAATCGGTGTTGGAGACTGAGTAAGTGTCGAATCTGGAGTAAGTGGTGGATGTTGAGTATCTGATGGTGTTAGATTTGTTTGAATCGGTGGAAGCTGAGTGGTCAGTGGTGGGTTTCTCTTAGTAGGTGGTGGTGGGTTTCTCTTAGTAGGTTGTGGTGGGTTCGTTGAACCAGATTTTCTATGGACCTTACGAGAGTTGTTTATAGCAAGAGTCTCAGGTGGAATTTGTCTTTGATGACATAACCTATCAACAACTCTTTTTACAAAAGAAACCATTAAAAAAATAAGTCCAAATCCAAAAATAAATAAGTCTAAATACAAAAAAAAAAAAAAATAGGTGAAAAGGTTTAGTCATCTTACTTAGATGTTCTCGATGGTGCTTTTCATCTTACTAGAGTAATAAGAAATGTTCATCAAGTAATTAATGCATAATAGTTATTTCTATCAATCAAAAGACGTGCATGTGCTTTTACAAAACATCAAATACAACCCCATTACACAAGCATGAATATTCATAAATTAAAGTACATCACACTTTTCAAGTAAATCTGTATTCAGACAAGAGACCAATATTCATAAAAACCTGTGATTCAAAAAACATGATAGTGCACCTCCATTTGCTGATAATCGAATTAAACATAACAGATCACCTACATTTGTTTATTGTCAAAACCTCATAACATGAGAAATGTTCACTCATCGGCAAAAAAAGAAATATAACATGGTTTTTTTTTTATAACATGAAAGTGCATATCTAAAAATATGTTACAAGAGTAATTGAATTGAATTATTTATAACCTTAGGAATTATGTTATAACACACATTTGAACAAGTGCATAAAAGTCTATAATAAAAACAACATAAAATGTTCTCTCAATCTTGAATCATTGGGTCAGTTGTCATTGTTATTGGCCTAACCCCGTCAATTAACCCTCCATCAGCTAAACCATGTATTTCTTCAACTTCTGTAATAGGCACAAATGGTAACATTTCATCATATTGATAAGGAATTGCATCTACGATGTTGTCTATCTCGACATAACCCCTTGGTTTTGTGGTGATTGTTGCATTCCATCTACGCATAATCCTACACATTTCTGGATATGGTACATAATAAACTTGTTTTGCTTCTTGTGCAAGAATGAATGGGTCATACTGACGATATCTCTTATTCATCTTAATGTCAACAATTTTGTAATAAATATTAACTTTTGTGCCAGTATTATTTGTAGGATCAAACCAATCACAATAAAATAGGGAAATCTTGTTGCTAAAGCCATGGTATTCCAATTGAAGGATATGTTGGATGATACCATAAAAATTGTTTTCTCCTCCACTTGTAACACCTTTAACATGTACCCCACAATTAGTAGTCTTTTTACCACGACTCCATTCTTGAGTGTGAAACTTGTACCCATTAACAAAGTATATGTTCCATGATGTTGCCTTCGGGTTAGGGCCGAGAGCTAAGGCTTTCAGATATGGACTAGTCGTTCCATTTCTCTCATCATTCACCTAAACATATATATATCTAACCTTATAGATTGTTTATTGTCAACCACATAATATAAATTGTGAGAAATATAGTAACATAGTCTTTTAGCCATGAAGGAAAGTGCTCGTGTATAAGACCGAAAGCATCTTCCTCATTGATAGAATGATATTGTATGAACAATCTGACATCGATCATAAAATTGATGAGTGTATTTATAAAAATTGGTTGTGAACAACGTTGTCTAACAAAAATGTACTTACTCGAGATACAGTATAACCTCGTCACAATTGATTAGGACGTGCACGTGAGCAGACTTCCATTCCTTATCTATCAACCAATAGAGTCGAGCATTTCCACTAGGACAACCATATTTACTAAAACCTAAAAGTGTTGGTTGGGAATTATCATGATTTGATCAAGGATCTTTCCTTAAAATTGTACTTGGAAACAAACTAAAGGTCTTGAAATAGTGAGAGAGAAAATGAGTAGTTTCACTGTGCAAGTACGCAATGCATATTGAACCTTCAACACTGGCTTTATTTTTCATCGAACACTTGTAGTCTCCCATCAATCTACACATGAAACGCTTAAAAAATGTGTTTTTCATTTCATTAATCTAAAAAAACTGAACATCAATTACCTTTCAAATTGATACATCCAACGATAATGTACAGGACCACCAAGGATTGCTTCAGTAGGTAGGTGAATCGGAAGATGTTCCATCGAGTCAAAGAAACCTGGTGGAAAAATTCTTTCTAGTTTGCATATGATGATGGGAATGTTTTGTTCCAACCTAACAAGCAATATTTCAAACAAGACCTTAGACATCATTTTTTTCCCTTAGACAGCGCTCTAAAGCGCTGTCTAAACCTACGCTGCTAAAGGTTTAGACAACGCTCTTTTAAATCTTAAAAGCGTTGTCTAAAGGGTGGTATATTTAATGAAAAGTGATGTATATGGTACCATTAGACAACGCTTTTTGACATTTTTAGTTATACCTTAGACAACACTTCTGGTAAAAGCGATGTCTAAGCCCCACAATTAGACAGCGCTTTTTGGACATTTTTAGGTATACCTTAGACAGCGCTATAAGCAAAGCGCTATCTAAGCCCCGTCTTTTTAAACTTTTTTAGGTATACCTTAGACAACGCTTGTGGTAAAAGCACTTTCTAAGCCCCACCATAGACAACGTTTTTGGTCAAAGCGCTTTCTAAGCCCCACCTTAGACAGCGCTTTTTGTTTAAAGCGCTGTCTAAGGTATACGAAAAATTTTCTATAATTTTTTTAAACCACAATTTATACCAGGTTTTTCAACCAGAATTTTGACCTGTTTTTGAACCAGTTTTTTTCCAGAAAAATATCACAATTTGGAGATTCTTAACAATCCAATTTGGCCTATTTAAATGTACCAATTTATGCACCAAAATTATATATCCAAATGGATTGGTAATTCAAACATATATACCAATTTATAATTACAAATCATTACATTTTTCCTACAAATGTACATATTACTTATACTACTTTTGCATCCAACCAAAGCATTGCTTCAAATCCACATAGGTCCTGAAACAACACAAAGATTGTAATTCAATTAAAAGAATACAATATTATAGTTACAAAGTTACACATTTAAATTCTCATCAATTAAAGTAAGAGTACAATATTATACCTGATAAAACACCGAGCTCTATAATGAATTGACACCTGTAACACCCTAATTTTTGCCCTAAGATTGTTTCGCATATCATCTGCATTCTGCATACAAACAAGATCACTTTGGTTTCCGAGTTTCTCCTCAGATTGGGTCTATGCTTCGCAGGGGATCGCCATTATTTTTATTTCTTTATATTTGTTTATATTTACTGACTTCTAACCAAAATACAAAAAAAAAATATGTTGCAGTGTTCTTCTTCTTCTCTGTGTTGCAGGTTTGCGAAGATGAGACAGTAATTTCATTCAGATGTGTTTGTTCAGTCACAATTCTATTTCAAGTGGATGTTTGACCTAATCTGGTTAAACTATTAAAAGATCGTGTTGACTGCCAGTTGTGTGTGCCAGTAATTCGTTCATCAGGCAATGTGTTTTCAAAGTACCAGTTGGTTTGTGTGACAATGTTCTGTGCAAAGTTTAGTTGGTTCATCAGTTATCAGACAGTTTTCAGATGACAGTTGGCTTGGGTGTGAAATATTCAGTTGGGTCTGTGTTGGCTGTGTTCAATCTTCATCAGTGGTTTGTGCAAGAAAATCAAGATTTTGTTGTGGGCTTGAAAACCAATTCCTTATCCATTATCCCTTCCCGATTAAACCATTTATTATCCACTTTAATCGATGACTTTTCATTTTTTCCTTTTCTTCCAGCTTCGCTTACCAATTCATTTTTCAGACTAGTTATCCAAATTACCCGATTATCCTTTTTTTTATTATTCACAAAAATTCCAATTTCTAAATTTTCCGATTTCCTTTTTAAATAACCATTTCCATCCAATTCCCGATTATTTCATTTTTTATTTCAAATTTCATTTTTTTTTATCCATTAAACAAGACCATTTTTTTTATTCTTATAAATTCAAGTAGCCAATTTAATTTGTTAGCTCATTCCATTGTTTTTATATGATAAGAAAAAATATATATAAAAATAAAAGTTCCTATTCATTCCAAATTTTTTTTTATTAATTCTTTCCTATTTTTTTCTTATAGCCAATATTTTCTGGCCCACTTTCTAAGCCTTCACACCAATCCAGCCACATCAATCCAGCTTCATATCACAAGCCAATATGCTGACTTCAGTCAACTTCACTTTCATCCAAGCCTTTCCCGCACGTGACATCATCAACAAGTCGTACACAACCATTAAAACCTATACGGAAGCCAAGCTGCAAAGTACTTCCATGGCTCATTCTCAAATACATCAAGTCAATACTAGCCGTATGCATTTCCTTTTCCAAAACCAACACTACAAGCCATTTCTACAAGACACAAACGCCAGACAGCAAAATAATCAAACTCTCCACGCGCCAAAGCTGCTTCCAAAATAACAGCTTCAAAATGCGACTAGCCGCACAACAGCTTCAACAAGCCGAAAACTCAACACACCACAAGCAAAAACATTCGTGCACGCCTTCCACACAAGCAGCCGAAGCATTGGCTTAAGTCACAACATCAAAACACAAGCCGTTTCCGTGCCGCAGCTGAAGCTAGTAGGCCCACACCAAATAGTCACGCTTCTCGCACAAGGATGACACCTGAAATTCACAAAAAATAACACGCATAGCAAATTGAAACAAAACGCAGGATGCTAGCACTCAAAACGCAAACCTCACACGGAACCTTCAGCATCAAAACGACAACAACGCAGCAACAAAACGCAAATTCAAAAACAAACGCAGAGCAAGCGAGACACGAGAATATCGTTACATTCCGAAACGCATTCACATCACTCAAAACGGCATCACAATTTTACATCCTTCTTCCTATAAATTGGAACCTCTCCTCTCTTAATTAGCAAGCTTGAACAGCATCTCAAAGCTCTGCCCAATCTATCCCCAAACCGAAACACAAACCACTTTCAATTCCATCAATTTCATTGTTATTCCCAAAATCACTTTCAAAACCTAATTAATCTCAAATTGAAAGAGGAAGAAGAGATTGAGAAGGAGAAGAAAGGAAACTCGCGATTGAGAGAAGCTGAGAGAGCTTGCGGAAGGAGTTTGTTTTCTTTGTTCGGATTTTTCGTGAAGGTGAGCTTTGAGAGAGAGTGCCGCCGCTGGATTTCTTTTTTTTTTCTCTTGCCCTGTTTTTGTTCGTTCTGTGGAAGAAGAAGACTATGTCTTCTATTTTTTAGTTTTATTTGTATTTTTTATATTTTAGTTAATTTGGTGTTTGGGCCTAAGGGCTTTGATAAAGTTGTTGCTTACCATTACACCCGCAGATCACATATTCCCCTCCCCCTCTATTTTTCTTTTATTATTTCATTTTACAAATTCTCTTTTTGTTTTTTTAATTATATTTATTAATTTTCATTACTTAAAAATTTTGTTTCAAGTATTTTGATGAAGAAGTTTTAGAATATAGTTTTAAAAAAAACTTTGGAAATATATTTTAGAAACATTTTTTTTAGAAAAGTATTTTTTAAAAGAGATTGTTAGAATTAGTTTTATTAAGAGGAATTAAAAAAATAGTCTATTTTCTTTTATGGATCTATTTTGGATCCATTTTCTTCATCTCCTTTTAATTTTGGTCGATGACAATCTTCCGATTCGGGATTGTTGATTTCCGATTAAGTTTAATCTTCATTATTTCAAATCTATGGATGAATGATCATTTGGATCATTCTCCATACTTTGAGATCGTGATAGGTTGCTAATCGAGAAATTCAACGATAATCTCGATTAAGATTAGACCTTCCTTCTTCTTTTA
Organism: Lathyrus aphaca; assembly: GCA_963966055.1. NCBI lineage: Eukaryota > Viridiplantae > Streptophyta > Magnoliopsida > Fabales > Fabaceae > Lathyrus > Lathyrus aphaca. Next base: position 390,064,562 of record OZ014524.1, read on the forward strand.
GTGTGGCATGTTTTCGGAGAACGATTCATTATATCGTTTCTCTAACATGTATTAACACGAATATTTTCCACTTTAATTAGTGGTGGCCGGCCTCATTTGTAGGGTAATTACTTCGTAAATTACTCGGCGATTGCTTAACATAGACCTAAAGTTGTCCCGATTCGATTAAAGATCCACTTGGATCCGGTTGCCTCGGTTTTTATTTTCATTGTTGTGGTTGTGTTTGATTAAGTTCATCATACCACCTTATATTGTAAATAATATAATAATGTGAATATAATTGTTTAAATTTAATCTCTTGCACCTTATCCTTTTATTTTAAATTTCTCGCTCCCTTATCTCCTTATTATATTTTGCCATATTATATCATATATCATTGTTTATATTCATATTGTGCTTGTTTATATTCATATTGTGCTTGTTTATATTGATATTGTGCTTGTTTTTATTTTGTCCATTTGGACATTAAAATACTTAATAAAGGATTAAACTCTAAAAAACTTGTGACTTCTAACTTTGGACTTATGGTTACTATCCCGAACTTTTGGAGATTGGACTTAGATCTTCTAGGATTCCCTTTGCTCAAGTTGGAGTGGTTAGAAATCTTGGCCTCAAATGATGTCATTAACTTTTGAAGATGGAAGTCCGAACTTTGAAGATTTGTACATATTGGTCTTGGTAACTTCTTTCCTTAGCTTTTAATTCAAGCATTAGGACTAGTCTCTTCATCTCCTCCCCATTCTTTAATTTTCAAAACTTCTTCCTATTTCAAAAACCTTCTTGTTTTCTAAACTTCAAACAATTTCATAAACAAACCTTGACTTAGGTCAAGCGATTTTTAATATTTTCCTTTTATTTTCTTAACCAAATATTAAGTCATGTAAATATATCAAAAACCTTTTTGTACATACTTTAAAAAATACAAATCCATTCAATTGTTTTTGTGCCTTGTGCACCTTTCTTCTTTTTCACATGTTTAGATATGATTCATCCCTTTTAGCGGAATTATTCGCTAAGGGATGACGACTTATCTTTACATCTTAAAATCAACTCAACCCATTTATCCTTTTCAAACTTTGTACCACGAACTACGAGGTTTTGATCTCGCATTGCACTTTGTGGGTACGTAGGCATAAGGCTTTAAAACCTTATCAAACACAAAATCATTAAAAAATATTCTTCTCCTTATCTCTCCCATCATTTTAAACAAACCAATTTCAGACCAAAAGCAATAAGTATTTCAAAGGGCTCCCGTGGAGTACCACGGATGAGTCGGGTGCCTAAAACCTTCCCGGTTCATAACCAATCCCCTTACCCAATCTCTGTTTATTTCTTTTAGCCTTTGCTTTTAGAATCCTAGGTTTTTATTCGTTCTTTTACCTTTTTCCATTCGGAAATAAAGAAAAGCGCGGTGGCGACTCTGTGTTAATCGAGTTAAGTTAATCAATAACTTACACTCACGATTTTACCGCTACAGAAAAGTGGCGACTCTGCTGGGGAGTAATCTCTAAGCGGATTTAGCCTACTTTGATTTTATTTATTGCTTTAGTTTGAATTGTTTGTTATTTGTTTGTTCCGTTTTGGTTTTGGTGATCCTCTGTGTGAGATAGATTCTAACCCGGATCTGAGTGACACTTATGATAGGACGGCGATATTCGAAGCGATATGTGATGGAGTAGTCCAAAGCAATATCAATTTGATAATCTCCACTCGGTTAGGCTCTCTTGGACTATCAATGTCATGACGAGTAATCGTACGTGGCATTATTTTCCGACCTTGAGCTGATCATACTGAGGACCTTAGAACCCTTAACCCATCTAAGCCAATTTAGGAACGTAGTGCGGAAGCTGTCTGGATGTAAATCTAAGGCGGTTGTTACGCGATACTACACTCGGACGAGGTCTATTTTAAGAATGTTATCGGTTGGGGAGTAATCCAACGTACCGATAAAATTCTAAAGATGGCTGTTAACTCCGGGCACCTCTGTTAGCACCCTTTTGGTTTCTTGCAGGTACAATGAAGACAAAACCTTAGTACTTACCTGTTTGGGTTGGTGTTCTGATACCTTGACTTCATGCTCGTGACTCGGAACCTAAGCCCGTGTGCCTTGTGTGATCTTGTTTGTGGTTGTTGCATACATACCATCATAACATTCATGAGCATTATCCGTAAGATTTCAAAGGACTTATAAGAAACTTTTGCAAATTTCAGATGTCCATGGCTATGACTTTCGAAAGGAGGAATACAAAGAAGTACACTTTCAAGAGTCCTAATATTGTAGAGTTGAGAAAGCTAGGAGCTTTGGTTGCTGATACCCAAGAGTTCTGAAGATGTCATGGAAAACTTTTGCATATGTTGGATCTTGATGTACCTGAGGGGATTCTCCCTACTTTGGCTCAGTTTTATGACCCGTTGCACCACTGTTTCACCTTTCCGGATTATCAGCTTGTACCTACTTTGGAGGAATATTCTCATTGGTTAGGTTTGCCCATTCTGGACAAGGAGTTTCTTTTCACTGGTTTAGAGAAGGAGCTTACTATTAAGGTCATCGCCAAAGCATTGTTTCTTAAGGAATCCGAGCTTAATGGGAAGTTTCTCCCAAAGGGGAGTGTCCGTGGTATTAATGCCAAATTTTTGATGGGAAAGGCTTCTACCTCACTTGCTTTGGGTCATAGAGATGCATTTGAGGCTATCCTTGTTTTGCTCATTTATGGAATTGTTTTGTTTCCGAATTTGGATGGCATTGTGGATGAGAATGCTATTCAGATTTTATTGAAGAAGAACCCGATTCCTACTTTGCTTGGAGACATGTACCATGCCTTTCACTATAGGACTTCTAAAGGCGACAGAGAGATTGTTTGTTGTGCTCCTCTTCTTTATAGGTGGTTTATTTCGCACCTACCGAAGTCGGATGTTTTCAAGGATAACAGAGAGAATCGAAGATGGTCTCAGAGGTTGATGTCGCTTTCTCATAAGGACATGACGTGGTATAGCTCTTATTATGACACCGGAGTTCTCATTGATAGTTGTGGAGAATTTCCCAATGTACCTCTTCTTGGTACACGTGGGGGAATTAGCTACAACCCCATTTTGGCTAGACGTCAGTTTGGTTATTGTTTGAAGGATGTTCCAAACAATCTTGCCTTATCCCGTTTCTTCTTTCTTAATGGTAATGATCATATAGAGATGAAGAAAAGAATTGCTCATTCTTGGCATACTGTTCATAGGAAAGAGAGAGGTCAATTGGGTAGACAACACCTTCCTCCTTCCGATTGTTATATTCAGTGGGTTCAATCTAGAGCTTCCAAGCTCAAGATGCCTTATCCACCTGAGGAGCCTATGTTTCCTATATTGCCTTTGTCTGCTTTTCTACCTCCCGTTGATGAGAAGTTGGTTCTTCAAGAAGAGTTAGAGAAGATGAAGAAAGAGAAGGAAGATTGGTTACTTGAGAGGACTACTATGCAGGAGCAGCTTAAGGAGAAGGATGATCTTATCGAGCTACTTGAGCGGCGCGTCACGAAGAGACCGAGAGAGGATTTATTTTCCTCTAGTACTCCATCTACTATTCCTCCTACTTCCGGTGCTTGGAAGGCCATTGTCGACAAGTTGGTGAAGGATAAGGAAGATATGGAAGAGCGGTACAAGAGTGAGATCAAGAGGATTCGTATGAAGTATCAGCCAGGATTCGGGACTTCTTCGGATATGATTCCTTAGGCATAGTTTACTTTTCCTCTTATGTATTAGGATTATTGATGTTTTGTACTTCATTTGTAATCCTCACTTTGATATTAATGAGAATGAGTTTTTTTTAAGTATTTCAAAAATGTCTCTTTATGAATATTGCAAGTTAACTTATAATCCTTTGAAATCTTTGCATTTGCATATACATAGCATGCATCATATTCGCATTTGTCTTGCTTTTTGAGTGTTCTCCAGGGTTCTTATTGTTGTTTCTTGGTCTTCATTCAGTGTTCCTGTCAAGCTGACTCATCGATTCGATACTCGAGCTAATCGGAAAAGAGTGATGGATACTTTGCAACAAGAGAATCGCGAGCTGCGCGAAGAGGTTACTTATTTGAGGGAAAGCTTGGAAAGGGTGACTGCTATGATGGAAAATTTGATGGCTGCTCAGAATCAGCCACCTCCTAGTCCTCCTGCTCAGAATACTGTCATCTCAGAGGTTGTTACCGCATCCATTCCTGTGGAGACTGTTATTTCTCCTCACCATCGTATACCTGCTAGCACGCCCTGGGGCATGCCTGTTGACTTTTTTCCTGCTGGATATCGTCCTCCTCGTCATCAGGAGACTGCTGCATTTAATGCTATCCCACCACCAGTATGGACTATTCTTCCTCCAATTGTGACTACTGGACCGCCTGTTGTGCGCAATATTCCGCATCATGATGAAATGATTTACCATGCTGAGCCTAGTGAAGGTGCTGGAGTTGCTGAAAGACTTGATGACTTCCAAGGACGCTTTGTTGAGATCCAAAGGGAGATGAGAGCTTTGAAGCACAAAGATTTGTTTGGAAAAGATGCTTATGACCTTTGTCTGGTCCCGAACGTTAAAGTTCCTTACAAATTCAAGCTGCCTGAGTTTGAGAAGTACAAAGGCAACACTTGTCCGTTGAGCCATCTGACAATGTATGCAAGGAAGATGTCGACTCAGACTGATAATGATAAGCTACTGATTCACTATTTCCAGGACAGTTTGACCGGTGCGCCGATGAGGTGGTATATGAGTCTGGATAATAGCCAAATCAAGACCTTCAATGATTTGGGAGAAGCATTTGTGAAGCAGTACAAGTACAATGTTGATATGGCGCCTGATAGAGATCAACTCCGTGCTATGTCCCAGAAGGACAAAGAGACTTTTAAAGAATATGCGCAGAGATGGAGAGAGCTGGCAGCTCAGATTGTTCCGCCGTTAGAAGAAAAAGAAATGACGAAGATCTTCTTGAAGACATTGGGTTCTTTTTATTATGAGAGGATGATAGCAAGCGCTCCTTCCGACTTCACTGAGATGGTGAGCATGGGTATGCGTTTAGAAGAAGGTGTCCATGAAGGACGGTTGACTCAAGAGAATGGTAATGGTTCCAGCTCTAGAAGGTTCAATTTCGGGAAAAAGAAAGAAAATGAGACCAATGCAGTATCCCGTGAAAGTTATAGAAGACCTCACAGTCGTGTGAATCACCATTCGCAGCATGTGGCTTCTGTTACACCAATGATTAACATGGCTCCAACTGTGCCAGCTGTTCCAAAGTTCCAACCTCGTTATCAGCAACCTTCTGTGCAACAAGGTGGTAATCAACTAGCTCGGACCAAGCCCAGTTTTGATCCTATTCATGTGCCGTATGCGGACTTGCTTCCGTCTTTGATTGCAAAGAATCTTGTGCAAACTCGTCCTCCACCTCCAGTTCCAGAGACTATTCCATGGTGGTATAAGCCAGAAGCTCGATGTGCTTTTCATCAAGGTGCCCCGGGGCATGATGTTGAGAACTGTTATCCTTTGAAGTTTGAAGTACAGAAATTGCTGAGGAACAATGTTCTGTATTTTAATGATGTTAACCCAAATGTGTAGAAGGATCCGTTGCCGAAGCATGGTAATGCGTCTGTAAATATGGTTGCTGGTTGTCCTGGGTTGTTCAAAATTTATGAAGTCAGTCATATCCGAAGATCTTTGGTAGAAATGCACGCTTTCCTGAGTGAATATCACGACATTGATCACGACTATGCTGGTTGTTGTATATGCTCGGTGAATCCTCGCGGTTGCGTGATTGTGAAAAGAGATATTCAAAAGATGATGGACGATAAGCTGATCGAAGTAACAGCGAAGAGAGATGAATATGAGAATGAAGTGAATGTCATTATGCCTCAGTTCAATCTTCCTGAAAGGGTTGCTCCTGAGAGAATGGTGTTTTCTTTTGATAGTCGCCAGACTGCTGTTACTCCATTGGTGATCAATGTACCTGGTCCGATGCCATATGAGTCTGACAAAGCTGTTCCGTACATGTATAATGCTACGATGATAGAGAATGGTAGGGAAGTCCCTCTTCCTACTCCAAAGTCTGTGGTTAGCATTGCTGATGTGACGAAGGTTACCCGAAGTGGTAGATTGTATGCTTCAGACCCTCCGAAAAGAGTTGAAGATACCAGTGCAAGTAAACAGATTATGGATGCTGTTGTACAATCGAGCCAATCTGGTAATAGTGATGATGAAGTGCTAAAGCTGATAAAGAAGAGTGAGTATAACATTTCTGAGCAGTTATTGCAGACTCCCTCGAAGATATCAGTGTTGTCTCTCTTGTTGAGTTCTGAAGCTCATAGGCAGTCATTGCAGAAGATTCTGGATCAAGCCTATGTTGACCATGATGTGACGGTTGATCAATTTGATAGTATTGTGGCGAATATCACTTCATGCAACAATTTGAGTTTCTGTGATGACGATCTGCCTGAAGAAGGAAGAAATCATAACTTGGCTCTGCACATCTCGGTGAATTGTCAAGAAGATGCTTTATCTAAGGTGTTGGTTGATACCGGCTCGTCTCTGAATGTTATGCCAAAGTCGACATTGTCAAAGCTTGCGTTTCAAGGTGCTCCCATGAGGCACAGTGGGATTATAGTGAAGGCATTTGACGGGTCAAAGAAGACAGTGATTGGAGAGGTGGATCTTCCCATTCTTATTGGACCGTTCATATTCAAGATTACTTTTCAAGTAATGGATATACGTCCCGCATATAGTTGTCTCCTCGGAAGACCATGGATCCACGAAGCTTGAGCTGTAACATCCACTCTTCATCAAAAGTTGAAGTTTGTCAGAGAAGGTAAATTGGTGACCATTGAAGGTGAGAGGGCGATGCTTGTGAGCAATTTGTCTTCTTTCTCTTATATTGATGCCGAGGAAGAGGTGGGAACGTCGTTTCAAGCTCTTTCTGTTGTGAATAGTGTTGTTAAGAAGAATGCCATGCCCATGTCCTCTTTCAAAGATGCCTTGCGAGTGATTGAAGCTGGTCAGTCTGATGGTTGGGGAAGAATTATTGATGCTGTCGACAACAAGGAAGGTTTCGGTATCGGCTTTGCGCCAGGTGCAGTTGTCAAAGATCCCAAGACTATTCAAGAAGGCTTCCGAAGCGCTGGATTTATCAACGACCATTCTGCTGCTGCCATCATTGATGACGATGATGAAGACGAAGAAATGCAAGACTTTGTTACACATGGAAAGATTTGCCAGAACTGGATCATTGTTGATGTTCCTTTTATCGTTCATTCTTCAAAGTAATTTGTTTTTATTTTCTTTCAAAAATCCTTTCACTCTGCCCAAGGTGAAAGTGATGTTTGTCGGGCTTTGTTTCAAATTTGATCATCATCAATAAAATGTTATTTTGTTATTTCCATATGTGTTTTTTCATTTTTGCTTTATTCTGAAAAATGGTAACATAAAAAACCAAAATATAATAATTGTGTATCTGCATATTGTTTGCACTTTTGTTCATCTTCTAAAATAAAAATAAAATCATTGTGCAGATTGATTGATAAACCCATTGAAAACAATGATCCTATGCCCTCTCCCAACTTTGAATTCCCTGTGTTTGAAGCTGAGGAAGAGGATGATGAAGAGATTCCAGATGAAATTTCTCGGTTGCTTGAGCACGAGGAGAAGATTATTCAGCCTCATGGAGAGTCTATAGAAATGGTCAACTTGGGTTCTGAAGATGAAAAGAAAGAGGTCAAAGTTGGAGCATTGCTGGATCCTGATGTTAAGATGAGGATTATAGAGCTTCTCAGAGAATATGTTGATGTATTTGCTTGGTCTTATCAAGACATGCCGGGTCTTGATACCAATATTGTGGAGCATAGATTGCCGCTGAAGCCTGAGTGTCCACCTGTGAAGCAGAAGCTCAAAAGAACTCATCCAGACATGGCATTAAAAATCAAAGAGGAGGTTCAAAAGCAGATTGATGCTGGTTTCCTTGTGACGTCAATTTATCCTGAATGGGTGGCCAATATTGTTCCAGTTCCGAAGAAAGACGGAAAAGTCCGAATGTGCGTAGATTACAGAGACTTGAACAAAGCTAGTCCGAAAGATGATTTTCCATTGCCACATATTGATATGTTGGTAGATAATACGGCTAAGTTTGATGTATTCTCTTTTATGGACGGATTTTCCGGTTACAATCAAATAAAGATGGCACCCGAAGATATGGAAAAGACCACATTTATTACACCATGGGGAACATTCTGCTACGGAGTGATGCCCTTTGGATTGAGGAATGCTGGTGCGACGTACCAAAGAGCTATGACTACACTTTTCCATGATATGATGCATAAAGAAATCGAAGTATATGTTGATGATATGATCGCCAAGTCGAAGACTGAAGAGGATCATATGGAACATTTGCTAAAGTTGTTTCAGAGATTGAGAAAGTATAAGCTTCGTCTGAATCCGAACAAGTGCACTTTTGGTGTACGTTCTGGAAAGTTGCTAGGTTTCATTGTCAGCCAAAGAGGTATTGAAGTTGATCCTGATAAAGTGAAAGCTATTCAGGAAATGCCTGCTCCAAGAACCGAAAAGCAAGTCAGAGGATTCTTGGGCCGATTGAATTATATCTCGAGGTTTATCTCTCACATGACTGCCACATGTGCTCCGATTTTTAAGTTGCTTCGGAAAGATAAAGGCTGTGTCTGGACAGATGATTTCCAGAAGGCGTTCGAAAGTATTAAAGAATATCTGCTTGAACCTCCTATTTTGTCTCCTCCGGTGGAAGGTAGACCGATGATCATGTACTTGACTGTGTTGGAAGATTCCATGGGTTGTGTGCTTGGTCAGCAAGATGAAACTGGAAGAAAAGAACATGCAATTTACTACTTGAGTAAGAAATTCACTGATTGTGAGTCTCGGTACTCCATGCTCGAAAAAACTTGTTGTGCCTTAGCTTGGGCTGCAAAGCGTCTTCGCCAGTATATGCTGAATCATACAACTTGGTTGATCTCTAAAATGGATCCAATCAAGTATATCTTTGAAAAGCCTGCTTTAACTGGGAGGATTGCTCGTTGGCAAATGTTATTGTCAGAATATGATATCGAGTACCGAATTCAAAAAGCTATCAAAAGTAGTATCTTGGCTGACTATTTGGCACATCAACCGATCGATGATTACCAACCTGTCAAGTTTGATTTTCCAGATGAAGATGTGATGTTTTTGAAAGTAAAAGATAATGATGAACCTTTGATTGAGGAAGGGCCGGAGCCTGGATCTCGATGAGGTTTAATTTTTGATGGTGCTGTGAATGCACGTGGAAGAGGAATTGGGGCAATGATCATTACTCCCGATGGTTCACATATTCCTTTTGCCGCATGATTGACTTTTCCTTGTACCAACAATGAAGCTGAGTATGAAGCCTGCATTATGGGACTTGAAGAAGCTATTGATTTAAGGATTAAACATCTTGATGTATATGGAGATTCTGCCTTGGTGATTAATCAGATTCAGGGCACGTGGGTAACTCATCAACCTCACTTGATCCCCTATAGAGATTATGCCAGGAAGATATCAACGTTCTTCACTGAAGTTGAGTTCCATTATATTCCTCGTGATGAGAACCAGATGGCTGATGCTTTGGCAACCATAGCTTCCATGATAAAAGTGCACCAGTGGAATGATGTTCCTATGATCAGTGTGAATCGGCTCGAAAGACCAGCTCATGTGTTTGCAGTTGAAGAGGTCCATGATGACAAGCCTTGGTATCACGATATTAAATGTTTCCTCCAGAGTCAAGAATACCCGCTTGGGGCATCTGGTAAAGATAAAAGAACTTTGAGGAGATTGGCAGGCAATTTCTTCCTGAATGGAAATGTGCTTTACAAGAGAAATTTTGACATGGTCTTGCTTAGATGCGTGGATAGACACGAAGCAGACATGTTGATGAAAGAGATTCATGAAGGATCTTTTGGCACTCATGCCAATGGACATGCAATGGCTAAAAAGATGTTGAGAGCAGGTTACTATTGGTTGACAATGGAATCTGATTGTTGCAAATATGTGAAAAAGTGCCATAAGTGTCAGGTGTATGCTGATAAGATTCACGTGCCACCAGCTTACCTCAATGTGATTTCTTCCCCATGGCCTTTCTCTATGTGGGGAATTGATATGATTGGCATGATTGAACCCAAGGCTTCTAATGGACATCGTTTTATCCTCGTGGCAATTGACTACTTCACCAAGTGGGTTGAAGCGGCATCGTATGCTAATGTGACCAAGCAAGTTGTGGTTCGGTTTATCAAGAATAATCTTATCTGCAGATATGGTGTTTCGAATAGAATCATTACTGATAATGGTTCGAACTTGAACAATAAGATGATGAAAGAGCTTTGCGAAGATTTCAAGATTCAACACCATAATTCCTCTCCTTATAGACCGAAGATGAATGGGGCTGTTGAAGCTGCGAATAAGAATATTAAGAAGATCATTCAGAAGATGGTTGTGACGTACAAGGACTGGCATGAGATGCTCCCTTTTGCTTTGCATGGGTATCGTACATCTGTCCGCACTTCAACAGGGGCAACCGCTTTTTCACTTGTTTATGGTATGGAAGCAGTGCTCCCCGTCGAAGTTGAAATCCCATCAATGAGAGTTCTGATGGAAGCTAAGTTGACTGAGGCTGAATGGTGTCAGAGTAGATTTGACCAGTTGAATTTGATTGAAGAAAAGAGAATTAAAGCTTTGTGTCATGGTCGGTTGTACCAGCAAAGAATGAAGAAAGCTTTTGATAAGAAGGTCAAACCTCGTGTATTCAGAGAAGGCGACCTCGTGCTCAAAAAGATTCAGTCTTTCCTTAAAGATTCTCGGGGCAAGTGGACTCCGAACTATGATGGACCATATGTTGTTAAGAAAGCCTTCTCTGGCGGTTCATTAATTCTTGCAACTATGGATGGTGAGGAGATCACTCGCCCTGTGAATGCGGATGCAGTCAAGAAATACTTCGCCTAAAAAATAAAAGAACAGCTCGCTAAGTTGAAAACCCGAAAGGGCGGCTTAGGCAAAAATGAGTGTCTCGGTGGATTGAAAACCCGAAAGGGCGGTCCAGGCAAATATTAGAGACAAAAACAGAAATAATTATCCTGGTAGATTGAAAACCCGAAAGGGCAAGGCAAAAGTTAGGGATCATGGCAAGTAACTGCGTCGACAGACTGAATCGCTTATAGTGACCGAGGATTTCAGATTCTTGTTCCTCAGAAGAATTATTCATCAAAGATTCTTATTCACTCATCCTTGACTGAAGTTTCGGACACAGTGGAGTTCAAAGTTGATAGGGAGAATAGTGATCATTGTATCTCAATGTAGCCCTTTTCCATGTATTTACCATTTTTCAAACTTGTAATGATCCATGGAGTCATGCCATTTGCTGACTACCATTCTATCAATGAATTTGAGCTTTTATCCAATTGTTTGCAATTCTTTATATTGTTTCTGTTTGCAAAATTTCCATTTATTGTTGATGATGATTTTTGAAACAAATTTAATAAATTTAATTTTTGAAGATTTTAAGAACATTTTTCTTTTGATATCTGAACAAATAAAGGATGTCAATAGTGATTCCAAGAATGGTAAAGTCTGGATGTGTGTAACTCGTCTCTCCCAAAGCAGGGTTTTATTCAGTTGTGTTCATGCGAAGTTCCTGGATAGTCTTGATCAGATTGATGTTAATGATTGTTTTATTCCCCAACCATGATGTTGAATGGAGATTGTATGCATTTCCCAGAAGAATTGTTAGAAGGGAGGTTTCAAGAGAATCCCTAGCTGAGTTTTGATCTTTTCCTCAGCATGTTATCTTTAAATTGAGAAGTATTGGGAATCCCCAGCTGAGCTCATGTTCCTCAGTTTGATTATTTGTATCCTTGAATATAGAAGTTTTGATATAGCAGTCAGTTTAGAGGTTTTCTTTTACCCTATGTTGGGTATTGATTTAAAATCCCTCGTGACTGTGTTTTGGCTATGATGTTAACTTCTGATATCCTCATATGGATCCCCAGTAGGACTGCATGTTTTGATTTCCAGCAAGTCCCTATGTGATTTTTAGCAAGTCTGGCACTCTATCCCCAGGTGGAGTAGGAGTTGTATGACGGTTATTCCTCGTGAAGCTTGATTTTTATCAAGAATATTTCCATCCTCAGCAGATTATTACCTTGCCTCAGCAGGATGATATTCCTAGCAGATGTTGTTTCATCATGATCTAAGCCTTGTAGTAGGATCTTATTCCTTTGATGGCTTATGATATTCCCCTGCAGATTTCGAGTTGAATCTCCAGCATGTTTCCCTGCACTGTTGCCTTGGGATTAGCCGAGTATCCGGTTGTTGTGGTGTTTATATCACTTGTTTCTTATCTTTATGTCTGTTTTGTCAGCATATTCATAAGCATATTCATACGCATAAGCATATCATAGTTTGCTTACATTCTTGCGTTTATCATTGTTATCTGCTCTTTGGTGTGATTTTTCCCCACAGAGTGTGTGTCGTGTTCCTCTCAAGTTTAGAGTGTCGACCTTTAAGCAGAAAGAGTTAATCCTTTCTAATTCCCCACTGAGTTCGTTTCTCGTGGATGATGTTAATTTAGCTTCCTCCCCAGTTTATTATCTGGATGGATTGTCCCCAGTTGAGATATTTCCTCCTCGGGACGAGTCTTGTTTGACCGTTTCTTTCCAATTTGTTCTTGGATTGAACTTTGGTCCTCCTTTTATGGATATATTCGCTTTGGAATTAATCTATCACTGTTTGATAGTGGGCAACAATTTTCTCCAGCTTGAGTATTTGCTCTGGATTTAAGCTATCAGTAAATCGATAGTGGGTAATATTACCAAATTGATCAAGTTCTTTTACTTGCACTCCTACCCAGTAAATCAGGTAGTCGAGATTCGCTCCTACCCAGTAAATCAGGTAGTCGAGAATTGTTCTACCCAGTAAATCCGGTAGTCAAGTTAATTTCCTCTTACCCAGTAAAAAGGTAATAGAAGTCGATATTTTCCTCTTACCCAGTAAAAAGGTAATCTGAGTGAGTCCCTACCCAGTAAATCAGGTAGTGGATCATACTCCTATCCAGTAAATCGATAGTCGAGTCATTTATGTTCTCTACCCAGTAAATCAGGTAGTTGAAAATTTTTCTTACCCAGTAAAAAGGTGATTGAGGTCATTCCTCTTTATTTAGCTCCTATCCAGTAAATCGATAGTTGAGTCATTTGTTTTCTCCTGCCCAGTAAATCAGGTAGTTGAAAGTTTTGCTGCTCAGTAAAAGGTAATTGAGGTTATCCCTTTGTATTATGCTCCTATCCAGTAAATCGATAGTCGAGTCTGTTATATTTCCTACCCAGTAAATCAGGTAGTTGATGATTCTTATCCAACACAGTTATTTCTCCATTCTTTTGGATTCAAATATTTTGTTTGATTGATATTTCTGGCAGGGTGTTTATCTTTCCCTGGTTGAATTTGTTTTCTGATTATATCATATCTTTTCCCAAGTGGAGTCTGTTATCTAGTGATTTATTTTCCTGGTAACTCTTTTGTTGTCTGTCTGTTGTTTCCCCAGCAGGATTTTTTTTTTTTTTTCTGTGTCCCCAAGTTGTGCTTTTCTTTGGTGGTCATTATTTTCCCCACAGAGATCTTGGGTTTGCATATCATATTCATATCATATCATTTGTTCTCTTAGGACAAAAATTGGGTTTTCTGTATTTAAGTCTCTCCCATCTTGTAGAGACGAAGATGTCAATCTTCATATCTCCGGATTGAAGAAACTTAAATAGGGGCAGCTGTAACACCCTAATTTTTGCCCTAAGATTGTTTCGCATATCATCTGCATTCTGCATACAAACAAGATCACTTTGGTTTCCGAGTTTCTCCTCAGATTGGGTCTATGCTTCGTAGGGGATCGCCATTATTTTTATTTCTTTATATTTGTTTATATTTACTGACTTCTAACCAAAATACAAAAAAAAAAATATGTTGCAGTGTTCTTCTTCTTCTCTGTGTTGCAGGTTTGCGAAGATGAGACAGTAATTTCATTCAGATGTGTTTGTTCAGTCACAATTCTATTTCAAGTGGATGTTTGACCTAATCTGGTTAAACTATTAAAAGATCGTGTTGACTGCCAGTTGTGTGTGCCAGTAATTCGTTCATCAGGCAATGTGTTTTCAAAGTACCAGTTGGTTTGTGTGACAATGTTCTGTGCAAAGTTTAGTTGGTTCATCAGTTATCAGACAGTTTTCAGATGACAGTTGGCTTGGGTGTGAAATATTCAGTTGGGTCTGTGTTGGCTGTGTTCAATCTTCATCAGTGGTTTGTGCAAGAAAATCAAGATTTTGTTGTGGGCTTGAAAACCAATTCCTTATCCATTATCCCTTCCCGATTAAACCATTTATTATCCACTTTAATCGATGACTTTTCATTTTTTCCTTTTCTTCCAGCTTCGCTTACCAATTCATTTTTCAGACTAGTTATCCAAATTACCCGATTATCCTTTTTTTTATTATTCACAAAAATTCCAATTTCTAAATTTTCCGATTTCCTTTTTAAATAACCATTTCCATCCAATTCCCGATTATTTCATTTTTTATTTCAAATTTCATTTTTTTTTATCCATTAAACAAGACCATTTTTTTTATTCTTATAAATTCAAGTAGCCAATTTAATTTGTTAGCTCATTCCATTGTTTTTATATGATAAGAAAAAATATATATAAAAATAAAAGTTCCTATTCATTCCAAATTTTTTTTTATTAATTCTTTCCTATTTTTTTTCTTATAGCCAATATTTTCTGGCCCACTTTCTAAGCCTTCACACCAATCCAGCCACATCAATCCAGCTTCATATCACAAGCTAATATGCTGACTTCAGTCAACTTCACTTTCATCCAAGCCTTTCCCGCACGTGACATCATCAACAAGTCGTACACAACCATTAAAACCTATACGGAAGCCAAGCTGCAAAGTACTTCCATGGCTCATTCTCAAATACATCAAGTCAATACTAGCCGTATGCATTTCCTTTTCCAAAACCAACACTACAAGCCATTTCTACAAGACACAAACGCCAGACAGCAAAATAATCAAACTCTCCACGCGCCAAAGCTGCTTCCAAAATAACAGCTTCAAAATGCGACTAGCCGCACAACAGCTTCAACAAGCCGAAAACTCAACACACCACAAGCAAAAACATTCGTGCACGCCTTCCACACAAGCAGCCGAAGCATTGGCTTAAGTCACAACATCAAAACACAAGCCGTTTCCGTGCCGCAGCTGAAGCTAGTAGGCCCACACCAAATAGTCACGCTTCTCGCACAAGGATGACACCTGAAATTCACAAAAAATAACACGCATAGCAAATTGAAACAAAACGCAGGATGCTAGCACTCAAAACGCAAACCTCACACGGAACCTTCAGCATCAAAACGACAACAACGCAGCAACAAAACGCAAATTCAAAAACAAACGCAGAGCAAGCGAGACACGAGAATATCGTTACATTCCGAAACGCATTCGCATCACTCAAAACGGCATCACAATTTTACATCCTTCTTCCTATAAATTGGAACCTCTCCTCTCTTAATTAGCAAGCTTGAACAGCATCTCAAAGCTCTGCCCAATCTATCCCCAAACCGAAACACAAACCACTTTCAATTCCATCAATTTCATTGTTATTCCCAAAATCACTTTCAAAACCTAATTAATCTCAAATTGAAAGAGGAAGAAGAGATTGAGAAGGAGAAGAAAGGAAACTCGCGATTGAGAGAAGCTGAGAGAGCTTGCGGAAGGAGTTTGTTTTCTTTGTTCGGATTTTTCGTGAAGGTGAGCTTTGAGAGAGAGTGCCGCCGCTGGATTTCTTTTTTTTTTCTCTTGCCCTGTTTTTGTTCGTTCTGTGGAAGAAGAAGACTATGTCTTCTATTTTTTAGTTTTATTTGTATTTTTTATATTTTAGTTAATTTGGTGTTTGGGCCTAAGGGCTTTGATAAAGTTGTTGCTTACCATTACACCCGCAGATCACATATTCCCCTCCCCCTCTATTTTTCTTTTATTATTTCATTTTACAAATTCTCTTTTTGTTTTTTTAATTATATTTATTAATTTTCATTACTTAAAAATTTTGTTTCAAGTATTTTGATGAAGAAGTTTTAGAATATAGTTTTAAAAAAAACTTTGGAAATATATTTTAGAAACATTTTTTTTAGAAAAGTATTTTTTAAAAGAGATTGTTAGAATTAGTTTTATTAAGAGGAATTAAAAAAATAGTCTATTTTCTTTTATGGATCTATTTTGGATCCATTTTCTTCATCTCCTTTTAATTTTGGTCGATGACAATCTTCCGATTCGGGATTGTTGATTTCCGATTAAGTTTAATCTTCATTATTTCAAATCTATGGATGAATGATCATTTGGATCATTCTCCATACTTTGAGATCGTGATAGGTTGCTAATCGAGAAATTCAACGATAATCTCGATTAAGATTAGACCTTCCTTCTTCTTTTAGTGTGGCATGTTTTCGGAGAACGATTCATTATATCGTTTCTCTAACATGTATTAACACGAATATTTTCCACTTTAATTAGTGGTGGCCGGCCTCATTTGTAGGGTAATTACTTCGTAAATTACTCGGCGATTGCTTAACATAGACCTAAAGTTGTCCCGATTCGATTAAAGATCCACTTGGATCCGGTTGCCTCGGTTTTTATTTTCATTGTTGTGGTTGTGTTTGATTAAGTTCATCATACCACCTTATATTGTAAATAATATAATAATGTGAATATAATTGTTTAAATTTAATCTCTTGCACCTTATCCTTTTATTTTAAATTTCTCGCTCCCTTATCTCCTTATTATATTTTGCCATATTATATCATATATCATTGTTTATATTCATATTGTGCTTGTTTATATTCATATTGTGCTTGTTTATATTGATATTGTGCTTGTTTTTATTTTGTCCATTTGGACATTAAAATACTTAATAAAGGATTAAACTCTAAAAAACTTGTGACTTCTAACTTTGGACTTATGGTTACTATCCCGAAATTTTGGAGATTGGACTTAGATCTTCTAGGATTCCCTTTGCTCAAGTTGGAGTGGTTAGAAATCTTGGCCTCAAATGATGTCATTAACTTTTGAAGATGGAAGTCCGAACTTTGAAGATTTGTACATATTGGTCTTGGTAACTTCTTTCCTTAGCTTTTAATTCAAGCATTAGGACTAGTCTCTTCATCTCCTCCCCATTCTTTAATTTTCAAAACTTCTTCCTATTTCAAAAACCTTCTTGTTTTCTAAACTTCAAACAATTTCATAAACAAACCTTGACTTAGGTCAAGCGATTTTTAATCTTTTCCTTTTATTTTCTTAACCAAATATTAAGTCATGTAAATATATCAAAAACCTTTTTGTACATACTTTAAAAAATACAAATCCATTCAATTGTTTTTGTGCCTTGTGCACCTTTCTTCTTTTTCACATGTTTAGATATGATTCATCCCTTTTAGCGGAATTATTCGCTAAGGGATGACGACTTATCTTTACATCTTAAAATCAACTCAACCCATTTATCCTTTTCAAACTTTGTACCACGAACTACGAGGTTTTGATCTCGCATTGCACTTTGTGGGTACGTAGGCATAAGGCTTTAAAACCTTATCAAACACAAAATCATTAAAAAATATTCTTCTCCTTATCTCTCCCATCATTTTAAACAAACCAATTTCAGACCAAAAGCAATAAGTATTTCAAAGGGCTCCCGTGGAGTACCACGGATGAGTCGGGTGCCTAAAACCTTCCCGGTTCATAACCAATCCCCTTACCCAATCTCTGTTTATTTCTTTTAGCCTTTGCTTTTAGAATCCTAGGTTTTTATTCGTTCTTTTACCTTTTTCCATTCGGAAATAAAGAAAAGCGCGGTGGCGACTCTGTGTTAATCGAGTTAAGTTAATCAATAACTTACACTCACGATTTTACCGCTACAACACCATTCCTCTTTCATTTCTTCCAATTGATCTTTTGAATAATATGCACACTTGAATTCATCAAAGTACTACATAATAATATAACATAGTTTGATTTAGTTTCAACTATTTAATTATATGAGAGATACGTGTTAAATATTAAAATAACTCATAAGTTAGAAATACATACATCGGATGAAATCTCTAATCGGCCCAAAGAAAGAGTATCTCTCATAAACCTCAATATGAAACATCCGCAATCTATTTGATTACATTGCTGATGACACTACAAATGAAAAGAAAATATGGATAAATCCTAAGTTTTATCAAGTATCATCACTAATATAATAAAAATGTGATAATTAATAATATACCACCACTTTTATCCATGTAATGTTGTTGGCTCTCCTCTTTGATACTTGGATATCTCGTTGGGCTCGAAAAGCTTGTATGATGCTAATAAAATATAAATGAATAATTAAAACAATTCACATAAATTAATAAATACACACAAGAATATTTAGAACAATATCACATACGTGTCAATCGTGTTCTTCATATTCGGGTATGTTGTCCAATCATTTCCTAACGAGTCAAGATAATAAACAATTTCTCTGATAGGATTGATTGCGAGCAACAACCAATGTCCACTATATGATTAAACAAATGTTAGATGTAAATTTTCTACACGACGTCAAAATACAAAATAACTATAATATATGAATTTAGAATGAAAATCTAACCCGATATTAAACGGTATAAAGAACAATTTTTTTGTATCTTTGTTGGCCATGAAGAGGTTAAGAACGTACACCATCACGTCATCTGGTCTACTTAATATTAAAGTTAAGTTGATACTCCATTAATAGGTTCTGTGACTACATCCTTGGTGTGTCTTAATTGTCCTCTAACATTTTTTGGTAGAGAGTTCGGAGTGGATCTTATATGTCTGCCACTCAGTAATCTTGATGTGATTTTGGAAATGAACTGGTTGGAATTCAACCGAGTTTATATTGATTGTTTTAGGAAGAAATTATTGTTCTTGACTCCGGAGGAGGAGGATTTGGCCAATTTAATTTCTACGAAGGAATTGAGGACCTTATTGGAGGATGAAGCGAAGATGTTTGTGGTGTTCGCTTCGTTAACTATTGAAGAATCGGTTACTATTGAAGAGTTGCCTGTAGTGAATGAATTTCTGGAAGTATTTTCTAGTGACATTACAGAGTTGCCTCCGACGCGTGAGGTGGAGTTTATTATTGACTTGGTTCCTGGTACGAGGCCTATTTCTATGGTGCCGTACAGGATGTATGCAGAAGAGTTAGCTGAGTTGAAATCTCAGATTGGCGACTTGCTTGATAAGAAATTTATTAGACCCAGTGTGTCACCGTGGGGAACGCCAGTGTTACTAGTTAAGAAGAAATATGGTAGTATGCGTTTATGCATTGTGTCGTACCTCAAAAAAATACGATTCTCGCGATGGACGCGGAAAGAAACAACAAAGTCGCCACCTAATTCTATTTATTCTAATCAAATAAATGAGAGATATAGATACAACCTAATAAAGGATAAGAAATGGTCAATGAAATCAAATTCTAAGTTCGGGAGTCGGTTACGCAAGGGGAAGGTATTAGCACCCCTCACGTCTGTTGTACTCAACGGGAACCTCTTAGTTAACTATGCGATTAAATGTTGATTTAAGTCTTTGTCTTCTAAAATGGTTTGCTAAAATGTTCGTTCTAAGGAAATAGTTACTTTAAATTATTATTATTATGAAGATGACGGAGAAATGATTGAATTTTTTATTATTGTGCTCGCAAAGGATTAAAATCCTTGTTCCTACGTATTCCCTTGTGCAATGGGAAAGTAAGAGCTTCGTAGTTCATGCAACTACGGTTTGTGGTTTTTAATGAACAATTGTTTAAAATGCGTTCTAACTGCTAAGCGTTGGCTTTTACTCGCGGTGAAGGTTGAAGTGCTAGCTTGTTTGCGAGATGGAAGGATTTAAACAATGTTCGTTTAGAGAAAAATGTTTGACCTTTGTTAAGGTGTTTTAAACGAAAGGGAGAATGAACCATGTCGCGTGGGGCTAGCCCAGGAGTGTTTCATTCAGGAATTATGTGGAGTGCTAGACTCCAGAATTCAGTTCCTTCGCTGATTAATTATAAAAATGATTTTCATTGGTTGGTAAGTTTTAAATTGTATTTTGAAAGAAAGAGACAAGTCGTCATCTTTAAGGGAGGTATCTCACCTATTTCACCACAAACATTTGAGGAATGAAATCGAAAGAAGCTTTAAACTTGGATACGGTGATCGACAAGCAATGCCACATTCTTTCTTTGAGAAATAAAATCGGAAGAAGCTTTAAACTTGGATACGGCGATCAACAAGCAATGCCACATTCTTCCTTGATATAAATTGTTTGATAAGATTGATTTGTTTGTATTTATGGGAGATAAAAGAAATATCTTTCCTATGGAGATGAATCATGTCTCATCTTTGAGTTTTTAAGTGTTTTGAATACGAAAGAAGAAATATCTTTCTTGAGTTCAGTTCTTCGTATAATTTGTACGATTGGGTATTTTAGGAACGAGAGGGTGAATAAACCACGTCGCGTGGGGCTAGCCTAGGAGTGATTTAATTCAAGAATTATGTGGAGTGCTAGACTCTAGAATTCAGTTCCTCCGTTATTTGATTTGTGAATTAAGTATTTTGAATACGAAAGGGAGAAATGAACCACGTCGCGTGGGGCTAGCCCAAGAGTGATTCACTCAAGAACTCGTAGAGTGCTAGACTCCAGGGTTCAGTTCTTTCACACTTAATTTTATAAAATAAATTGGATATATTGTTTTTTATATGTTTTAGGGTTTAACGTTTTTATAACTAAGGAGTAAAATGAAACACTACGCGTGGGGCTAGCCCAAGCGTGGTTCATTAAAGACTCACAGAATGCTAGATTCTGAAGTTCAGTTCCTCGTTAATTAAATACGATGCTTAAAGTCGTGCAGGATGGTGATCACATAGGTGATCGACTTACGTGTGTGCAAAGTGTAGGCATGTGAATTGTTTACTTGGCGTTGGACCAAGAAGTTTAGTTATATTTGGGACTTATCTTTATTTATTTCGAAATATCGTTTTCATGTTTTGCTTAACAAATTATGGTCAAAAACCGAGAATGAGATTCACGTTGTGCAAGTCATACATTATCAATACAACTAAATAAAGAGCAAGGAAACACCTTACAAATATAATCAAGAAAATTAACCAAACTAATCTAAATATAAATATTTACTAAAAATAATAATAAACAAAAATAATAGAATTATTTAACAAAATTAATTAACATAAAGTATTTTCTGAATTTGTTTTAAAAGAAATATTAAAAAAAAACTTAAAAGAGCTTAAAATAAAACATAAAACAATAAAAAAGGGCTATGATAAGACTTAGTGAAAACAGGATGGGTGCTGAAAAGGTCCAACAGCAAGGAGGCTCATATGGGGCGGACTAGGTTTGGGCCTGATAGGTCGGACCCGGTCCTAAACCCGGTTCAGTTTTATACCCCAATTAGGGAATGAAACCCTAAACAACAAAACAAGCCACCACAAGGAGAAAGAGGAACGAAACCAAACACGTAAACTTCCTCAACGATAAGGAAAATAAAGTCAAAACAGAGACAAAAACAAACTCAATTTCTGAAACCAAATCCTAATCTCGTCATCAATTTGTTCATAATGCTAAATGGACAGAAATTTAATCCCAATCGAAAACCTAGTTCTAATCTGTCATGGCGAAAACGAACGAATCAAAAGAGGGTTTCAAACCATCTATCATGGAAGGCAAGCGAGGATTCACGAAAACAAGCTTAAAAGGGTGTTCGTGCCTGAATCGAAGGAGGTCTGATTTAAAGCTTTAACGTGAGAAAAGGTAACCCTCTACTTCTTTTTGTATTTGTTGCTTCGACTCCTCTTCTTCTTCAAAATATTTGTTGTTACTAAGTTTTTGATGTCCGCTTGTTGTATCGCTGAGTGTAGTCGATTCAAGCTCTGACCCAAGCTAGAGCTTCAATGTGAAGTTCTAAGGGTCTCTGGGAATGAGATCTATGTGAAAAGGGTTATTTCAATGAATTACGACTAAGGTTCTTGTTTTGTTACTTTAGATATTGTTTTTTTCTAGCGTGATGTTTGGGTTTTTGTTGCTGGTTCTGAAAATCTTCTTTGTTTTGGTTTTTTTTTCCTGATGTGTGCTTGTATGGTATTCTGTAAGAAAATTGTGTGGGTTGCTCTTGGTTAGGGTTTGCTGATGCGACCTTGTTTTTTGCTCCCTCTTCAAAACTGATAAAACAAGCTTTTTATAGGATTGAGATTAGGGTTTTTTGCACTGGATTTGTAAACTTGTTGAAGAAGTATAAGTTATCAGAATTTGTTTGATACTGATGTGCTGTCCCTTTTAATCTCAAGTAATTTTGCTCATGGGGTAGAGTTTATTCATGTTTTTGGTATAAGTTGGATAGCAGGTCTTTGGTTGCTGACTCACAGGGTTCAATTTAGTGTTTGCAAAAGTCTCTTTGACTTGTTGGAGTTTCTTAGGTTATGACACAATTCAGGTAACAGACTAGTTTTACACCATTTGGGAATGTCCTTTTCTTTGTGTAGGGTTTAGTACAGGGATAATAATAGAATAAATGTTCATAATTTTGGAAAGCTATTTGTGCAGGCTATGGTGCAGGGAGACTCTGAAACCGCAGCAGACCTGCTGTCATCATCCAGGATTTTGTCTGGTATGAACAAAATGAAACCACATCTATTTTGTTGATATATTAACCTGAATATTGTTCTTTATCACTTTTGAAATCTCTTTGTGACACTATTTTGTGGAACTCTTTTTGACATTGGAATGCTAATGTAATGCATATGCTAAAACATTAAATGATAGTAAGTAGAATGATGAATTTGATTATGCTTAGCTGAAAAAATGCTTGAATATGTTGCACGTAATTGCTAAGATGTTGGACTTATTGAACATGAATGACGTGGATGAATGAACTTGACTTTAATGGAAACAAAATAAATTATGCTTGGAATGATAAAATGAACGTTTACAATGAATTTTTGTATGAGTGCGTTAATATGATGAATGAATTAGAGCATGATAAATGGTTGGAATTATGGGAATGTGAATTGTTACTGATCATGAACTTGAATTGATTTACTTCTACTTTTTGATGCTTGAAGGGTTAGTTGACGTGGTGTAAAGACGCTTGATTAAATTAGCGTCACATTGGAGTTTGGTGGACCTTGTCTCGATGAAGAAACTGTGATCTTGGTAACTTGAGGAAGGGATTCTCTTTGAAGAACCTGTGCCATGTTTGGAGACCTCATGGAATTCAATGATGAATTCAAATTTTAGGCATAAAATAATATTGTAACTTTATGGATTGAGGCATGTATGTTGATATTACCTATGGTTAATATGACATTCTCTTGAATGGTTTCTTGCCATCACTAATATTCATTCATTTTTGTAATTCCAACTTTGTATCAATTATCCATGCCTTGTTAATGAGATGTCAATATTTAAAACAAATTGTATCTTGTGCCCACTCATCGTCTTGCATTTTACTTCATTGGAATTTCTCTTTGCACCTTTGTGACCTTTATTAGCGGTAGAATTTGTATTCACCTTTGTATCCCATTCAATTCCAAACTTAACACCAATTGCATTTGTCTTGAAACAAACATGAGCCTTATGAGCTTATGACCTTCTAAAGCATAAAGCAATTCTTTAGCTTCCTTTTTTTTGTTGAGAAGAATATGAGAATACTAGCTATAGATGCAATTCAGCATTATTACAACAAACACACAATCCTCTTTGGATCTTTTCTCCCAGCATAAATCAAACATGCATCGATCTTGAATGAACGGTGGGCTCGGGATGAAATTTTGACATGAAACTTGGAATAGAGATTGGAAAGAAAACTTGGAATTTGAATTTGAAATTGGAAAAATGCGAAATAGACTTGAAATAGAATTGAAAAAAAAACTTGAAATATATAAATGACTTAGAAACTAAGAAACTTAAACTTGAAATTTGAAATGGAAATGATTTTAGACACAAGGAATTGAAAAGACTCGAAAATGGAATTTGGAAATGTGGGATTAGGATCGAAACTTGGGAATAAGCTTTGGCCTTGAAACTAAAAGGTAAATGGAACCAAACTTGAAATTGAATAGGAAGCTTAAAGCGTAATTTTGAAATTTGTGAATTCACTTGAAATGGATTTGTAAAGAATTTGGAATATTAGCAATGAATTAGAAACTATAAATTAGACTTGAAACTGACTCGGACTTTAGACTTGAAATTAAGAATCGAAGATTGACATTTTGGAATCAACACAAACAGATACATCTATTACCAATTATCTTGGCGAGGAAACCAAGGATTCAAAATCCACATGCCCGGTTGAAAACCAAACTTCAGGATACCTCTTTTCCTTCTTTTCCAAATGAAAACCAAGATTTGTTTCACAAGAAGATCAATCATAATCCAACTTTGAAATCCCTACTCCAACACTTATGAGATCAATCCATCAATCTAAACTTCCAAGCATAAAACCTAGTTTCTTGAACTAAATCAAATCTCCAATAATTGTTACGAAACTAGCAAATCTTTCCAAACACCCTCTCTTATGAGTCAAACATGACCGATATGCGCAATAGTATGCAAATGGTGAGATGAATGAATGTTCGGGGTAAAATTTGGGGTGTGACAGTTGCCCATATTTAAATAACTTTACCAGATAGAATGAGTGATGTTAATCCTCATAAAATCGGAGTGAAAGGTATTTAAATATAGAAATAACCGAAAATTTTGCCCCTAAATGCAATGGCATGCTATGAACTTATGAAGGACTCCTTTGTTTTGCTGGGGATATGACATGCGAGATGCAATGAACCCTAGCATGCTGATTTTTTAATGATTAATATGCTGAATATGGTATGCGGGAAATGATGAAGATAAATTGTAATGGTGATCCACAGAAACAAAACTGAGGGTGAAGACTCACTGGGGATAACAATATGGTAAGGACAACGAGACGAAAACAGGAAGTACTCAAAGTGATAGATCAACAGGTTCAAGTGTAACTGCTGGCACTAAGAAGAACAAAAGACAGGAAACAAAAGTAAATTCAAAGCATAAGATCAATGAACAAATTGACGCTCCAGGACGGCCAAAAAATAAATTCAAAGTAAAAAATGAAGTGGCCTGATGCGACCAACTATCGTCAGGAATAGAAAGACCTGGGAATAAACGAAATGGCAAATCAACGACTCTATACGACCAATTGGTTTTGAGGAGAAAAACAACGACATATTCACAGTGAATGCGTAGCGGCCCTGTGTGACCGATTGATACTATGAATGAGAACAAACTAATCAAAGTGATGTGCTAGCAAGTTCAAAGGTGACTGCTGGGTAACCCAATATAGAAACTCAGCGGTTGAGAAAGATAGTTGAAATGTCATCGACTCGGCGGTCGGGAAAACAAACTCAACTCGACGATTGAGGGAATAACTAACGACATCGACACGGCGGTCGGGAAAACAAACATAACACGACGATTGAGGAATAACTAAAATGACATCGACATGGCGGCCTGGAAAGAAATTCAACATGGTGGTTGAGAGGATAAATAATAGACATCAACTCGGCGGTCGGGAAAGCAATTCAACACGGCGGTTGAGGGAATAAATAACAAACATCGACTCGGCGGTCGGGAAAGCAATCCAACACGGTGGTTGAGGAAATAAAAGGACATCGACTCATCGATCGAGAAAGCAATTCAACATGACGGTTGAGGGGATACAAATAGACATCGACTCGACGGTCGGGAAAGCAATTCAACACGGCGATTGAGGGGATAAATAATAGACATCGACTCGGTGGTCGGGAAAGCAATTCAACACGTCGGTTGAGGGGATAAATAACAGACATCGACTCGGCGGTCGGGAAAGCAATTCAACATGGCAGTTGAGGAAATAAATAACATAATTCAAAGTGATAAATCAACGGGTTCAAGTGTAACTGATGATATTGAGGATAAAGAAGACGAATACAGTGTTTGGGCAGTGGCTTTATGCGACCAACTGATACTGGGAGTAGAAAGCAACATACTTAAATATAAATCAACGGCTCTAAGAGACCGGCTGGAAATAAGAAAAAAATGTTGGAGTTTCAGACAAGATAAACGTCCAACCTCTGGAAATTCCCTAAATGAAGAGTTCAAAGAAAACCTTCAGAAACCATCAGGAAAACACAAATGTGTGTTGAATTAAATGGCCTTAAATCTTAAGCAAACAACTTAAAGGATTTGCGCCAATGACAATTGGACTTAAAATAAACACTGGTGGTAAAAGGCAGATACCAATAACAAGGAGGACCTCTGCAGGGGATACCAGTGTTACTGGGAAGAAGACTTCGGTTAACCACACTTCAGGGTGTCAACAAAAATGAATTTCAAATTGAAAGCTGACAGTAATCTGGACCTGGAGTCAGACAGACGACAAACTGGGGAAAGACAAATGATTATGTCAAATGCGTATGATTGAGCATGATGCGAATGATCATGATAGGTAAATGCTGACTCTGGGGGAGACAAAGAGTTTTGATAAGACTCAAAGGAGAGTAGGATCTCAACGCCAATACTTAGACGAGCAATATGAAAGATGCTGGGGAGATTTCTTCTAACTTGTAACTCAATGTTTGGTCCAAGGATCCATCCAAGAGTGCGACCAACTTTTTATCCTTTATGGGAATCTCTGAATAATGGCATGAGAGTGTTGCTGCGAGCCAAAGTTTTTTTTAGAAGACAAAAGATATTTAATCTTTCTAAAGTCAAAGAAATTTGAAAGTTTTTTCATATGTTTTCAAAAAACAATTTCTAAAATATTTGTCATTTTCAGAGTTAAATTGTAATTCAGTAAAGACATTTTGCATAAAAAAAGAAAATAAGAAGCTGAAAGACAAAGTTTATAGGAAAAGGTTGTATTTCATTCAAGAATGGTAGCTTGTCAATGGCAAAGACTCCATGGAAAATTACAATTTGAAAATGGCAATGGGGAAAGGTCTACATTGAATCCAACGACCACTATAATCCCTAATGACTAAAACCGCCCAACACCTTGCTTCTGACAAGAGCAACTGGATTGATCTTCAATTATGATCTTCAGTAATGGTAAACACCATCTGATACAGTCAAATACATTTGTCCCTAACTTTTGCCTGAACCGCCCTTTTGGGTTTTCAATCCACTGGGACGCTTTTTTTTGCCTAAGCCATCCTTTCGGGTTTTCAACTTAGCGAGCTCTCATTTTTTTTGCTTTTATCCCTAACTTTTTCCTGGATCTCCTTCATAGGTTTTGATCCATCGGAATACCCATTTTTTCCTAGGCCGCCATTTCTAGTTTTCGACCTAGCGGGCTTTATTTAGGCATAATATTTTTTGACTGCATCAGAATTCACCGGGTGCTTCAGCTGTTCACCATCCATAGTTGCGAGGAGTAAGGAACCTCTGGAGAATTCCACCTTCACAACATATGGGCCTTCATAGTACTGGCAAGATTTTCTTGAGTACAAGATCTCCTTCTTTGAATTCTCGGAGACTGACTTTCTTGTCAAATGCTCTCTTGATGCGCTTCTGGTACAACTGGCCATGGCACATGACGGTCATTCTCTTCTCATCAATGAGGTTCAGTTGGTCATATATGTTCTGGACCCACTCATCTTCCTCCAGTTTGGTTTCCATCAAAATTCTCAGAGATGGTATCTCTACTTCAATAGGGAGAACTGCATCCATACCAACACCAGAGAGAAAGGGGTTGCCCATGTTGAAGTATGAACTGATGTTCTGTATCGGTGTAAATAATACGGTAACATATCGTGCTAGTCCTTGTAAGTCTTTACCATCTTCTGTAGAATCTTTTTGATGTTCTTGTTCGCAGCTTCAATAGCTCCATTCATCTTCGGACGATACGAAGAAGAGTTATGATGTTCAATCTTGAATGTCTCACACAACTCTTTCATCGTTTTGTTGTTCAAATTGGTCTCATTATCTGTGATGATTTGTCTTGGGATCCCATAATGGTAGATAATTTGGTTCTTGATGAAACGGGCAACCATTTGCTTTGTCACATTGGCGTAGGAAACTTCTTCTACCCACTTGGTAAAGTAATCGATCACAACCAAGATAAACCAATGACCATTGGAAGCTTTAGGCTTAATTTCCCCTATCATATCAATGCCCCACATTAAGAAAGGCCAAGGTAACGATATAATATTTAACAAGGTCGGAGGTACGTGCACCTTGTCGGCATAAATCAGGCATTTATGACACTTTCTGGCATATTTGGAACAATCTGATTCCATGGTCAACCAGAAGTATCCAGCTCTCAAGATATTCCTGGACATGCATGTCCATTGGCATGTGTTCTAAATGATCCTTATGGATTTCCCTAATCAGTAAATATGCTTCGCGCTTGTCCATACATCTGAGCAGAACCATATCATGATTTCTCCTGTAAAGCACATTGTTGCTGAGGAAAACCTTGGACGCCAATCTTCTCAGAGTCTTCTTGTCTAGGGATGTCGTATCAACTGGGTACTCCTGATTTTGTAAGTAATTTTTAATGTCATAGAACCATGGTTTCTCATCAGTTTCTTCTTCGGCCAATAGACAGTAGGCTGGTGTAGTTCTTCGCTCGATTGTAATGAATGGAGCTTCATTAAGAAATCTGACTTGAAACATAGAGACCAACATAACCAATGTGTCTGCTATTTGATTTTCTGCCCTTGGAATATGATGGAAAGTGACTTCATCAAAGTATTTGATTAATTTCACAATGTGGGTACGGTACGAGATCAACTTCTCATCACGGGTCTCCCATTCACCTTTGACTTGGTAGATCACCAATGTTGAGTCCCCATATACTTCGAGGATCTTGATTCTGGTATCAATTGCAGCTTCGATACCCAAAACACGTGCTTCATACTATGCAATGTTGTTTTTACATTCAAAACATAATATGGTTATGAAAGGAGTATAACCACCATCAAGATTCATCAAAACAGCTCCCACATCATGCCCCATGCAATTAGAGGAACCATCAAACATCATCTTCCAACGAGAACCTGGATCTGGACCCTCATCCGGACCTGGAACTTCACAGTACTTTATCAACATAATGTCCTTGTTTGGGAAATAAAATTTCAAAGGTTCATAATCTTCAACCGGTTGATCAGAAAGGTAATCGAACAAAACAGTGCCCTTGATAGACTTCTGGGTTACGTATTGGATGTCGTATTCAGATAACAACATGTGCCAACGGGCGAGTCTTCCACTCAAGGCAGGCTTCTCAAAAATGTACTTTATTGGATCCATCTTCGAGATCAACAAAGTAGTGTAACAAATCATATAATGCCTGAGGCATCTGGCAGTCCATGCCAAAGCACAACAAGTCTTCTCTAAAAGTGAATATCAGCTTTCACAGTCTGTAAACTGCGTAAGTAATAAATGGCATGTTTCTTACGACCAGTTCCGTCCTGTTGGCCTAATACGTAACCCATATATCCCTCAAGTACAGTTAGATACATGAAGAGAGGCTTCCCTAGAGTAGGTGGAATCAAGATAGGAGGTTCCTTTAGGTAAACCTTAATCTTCTCAAAAAGCCTGTTGACAATCAGAATTCCACTCACTTGCTTGATCCTTTCGAAGCAACTTGAATAAGGGCTCACAGGTAGCTGTCATGTTGGAGTTAAAATCTGGAGATGTAGTTCAATCTTCCAAGAAAACCTCTAACTTTCTTTTCTGTTTTTGGAGCTGGCATCTCTTGAATTGCTCTGACCTTGTCTGAATCTACTTCAATTCCTTGCTGAATGTAAACACCCCAAATTTGCCCTCACTCATATCACACCATGGCTTGTGATCTTTCATGTTTTCATAAACATAAGCATTACATCTCATATTGCATTTTTGCTTCACTGCATAAGTTCAAGTTCATCTACATCAATGGTTTGTGATATGAGCAATCCAAGAATCCATCTGAGCCATCCCAAAGGTCTCAAAGCTTTCCAAGAGGGTCCATGTGTGTTCTATCATCATATTATGCTCCTCAAAGTTCATGAAAGTCAAGGGATCACAAGAAATGGCAAAGGCATGGAAGCAGAGCTAGGGTTTTCAATACACAGATGACCAAAATTAGGGTTTTGGCTTCAGAGGCCTTAACTCCAAATTGTTTGGTCATTCTTGTTTCTAATGGTCTTAATATGTCATAAGGATCATGTGTACCAAGTTTTATGAAGAAATTCATTGTGGAAGTCATATGTTCACTAGGTAACTTCCTGAGCAAGTTAAGTCAAAATCAGGGCATCTGAGGCCCCCAACAATGGAACCAAAGGGTAATTTTCATCAAATTGAAGTTATATGATCTTTATTTGATCTTAGAAGTGGTTGGAAGTTCACAAGATTGAATAATTTTGAGCCAATTGCAAACTTGCCATTTTTGGAAATGACTTGAAATGCAAACTTTCCATTTTGGGAAAGTTTTTCAACCTTCTCTTTCATGACCAAAAATGCTTCAAATGAAAAATTCTTGGTCATGAAAGTTGTAGATTAGGTCTTTCATTTTTCAAAAAGTACAAGAACATGTCTTGATTCATCATAAAACTCAAGATATGGCCTTTTAAAGTTGGCAAAAATCCTATAATTTCAAGTTTCATGTCAAAGAGGGATTTTGCACTTTGGCATGTTCAAGCATTCTAATGACTTCTAATGTGCACAAACACTTCACAACATGTCAAATGAACTTCAAAAGATCAGAATTATGCATTGAACCTAGGGTTTTCATGACTTATGATCCAAGAAACTTCAAAGAGGGAAATTTGCAAAACATGTGATAACTCTTCATCCAAGCCTTCCAGCACATCAAAACCAATCCCATGGCCATCCTTGAACCCAGCTGAGGACATACACCCCATGAAATCTCCTATGAACCGTGCCCATACCTCATAGTACACAATCTTGACTTTTTGCAAAAACTCCCATACCAATCAGCCTGTGCCACCACCCACTTTCTGAGTAATCCCATTGGCTTAAGCAAACATTATGGATCACATTTCATAACACACAATAGCCTGAAAGCTCCCACAACTCAGAATTCACAAAATCCATCAAAACCTTCCTCTCTTCGAATCTCAAAAACCAGCCACTGAAACTTCAAACTTCCTTCACCAATCAACTCAAAAACACCTCACGATCATTTCCCACCCATTACCATAGCCTAAAACACCCTCAAACAGAACTACGATTTCTGCAACTTCAGAAACAAAGCCTTCAAAATAGCCACTCTAAGCTTCATTCAAGCTTACCATTAGCTTCAGGAAGTCAAAGGGAGTGGATTTGCACCAAAGAAAGGATCAGAAAGCTCAAGAATACAAAGCTTCAACTCAGGTAGCCATGATGAAATTTTTTTCCAGAACTTCTTTTTTAAGTTTCTAAATGATTCCTCATGCTTCACTAATCACCCTGATGTGTTTAAAATTAAAAA
The DNA here is from genome assembly GCA_963966055.1 of Lathyrus aphaca. Classification (NCBI taxonomy): domain Eukaryota; kingdom Viridiplantae; phylum Streptophyta; class Magnoliopsida; order Fabales; family Fabaceae; genus Lathyrus; species Lathyrus aphaca. Next base: position 390,096,123 of record OZ014524.1, read on the forward strand.
TGGTTGAGAAATAAGCATTTCATGATGTTCTGAAATTTTTCCTGTGAAATTATTTTTGCTTCGATTCATCATGTATGCGTGAAATAAATTGTTTTTGATGCTTGATTCTTGCTTATTGATGTTTAATGGTTGATTCTGGAGAGTTTTGGAGGTTCTCATAGCTTAGGGAGAGAGATAGTGTTTTGGTTTGGCCGGAGAAGATGATCGGAGCTAGCTCTGGTCACCTGAAAGTGATTAGAACCCTAATTAGGGTTAGCTGCCCAGATGCGTGTGTGGCCATTGGATGTTAATTAGGTTTAGATCTGGACGGCTCAAATCACGCGTATTAGCATTAATCCATTTAATTAATTATAAAACCTAATTAAAACTCAGTTTGAATCCCAGCCGTTAGATTGCGCACGTAGTCAATGTCCCCTTTCCAAGTTTGAATCTGGAACGTTGGATCTGCATACTTTCATTTAAATCAATTTTTATTTCATTTTTTATTGCATTTTCTTGCACAATTTATTTAAAATATCAAAAAGCATTCAAAAAATATTTTCTTTTGCATTCTGACTTTAAATATTTTTCTTCATCCAAAAATAATTTTTATTTTATTTTTTGCATTAAAAAAGTATTTTTAAAATATTTAAATGATATTTTTAATTAATTAAAGTATTTTAATTAATTAAAAATACATTTAGGTTTCTAAAAATCACCAAAAAAATCATGAATCATCCCAATGCATTTAGAAATATTTTCAAACTCTTTACACAAATTTCTTTTTAGGTTTGATCATAGTTTGCCAATTTTTTTTGAATTAAGGGTCATAAAAATCACATTTTTGAACCCTAACTTTGAAAAATCATTTCTGCCAAACAAAGAAGAGTTTGAAGTTGATTATTTTTGCATTGTGTTACATATTGCATGTAGTTTATAGGAATTTTTCCTCATGAATTTATCTTGCATTTTCAAATTGATTTGCATTTTTCCCTTTGAACCATCCAAAAACCCTAGAAAACTTGGAAAATCATAACTTTTGATAGGATAGGCTTCTGACCTTCTCCATTGGGGTGTGACCTAATATGGGGTTAGGGTTTGTTTGAGCTTGATTGCACATTTTTATCATGTCATTTGTTTCTGTTTTATCCATTTGCATCTCACATGTCCATGTAACCCTAATTTCTCATGTTCATTGGCATTCACCTTGCATATGCATCATTACATGAACTTTCCATGACATTTCATGCATTCATATGTCATATTAGACATCTTAGGACATGTTAGAAATTTTCTTGATCATTTCTTCATTCATTTGCCATGATAAGCATTCATTTCATTTCATAAACTTTCATGTGTTTTTCAAACTTCAAAGCATGCCTCCTTTGCATCTCATCTTTGTATGATCACACATATGCATTTTATATGACTTTGCATCATCTTACATGACATTTACATTGCATAAAAGTTTTTGAATTTGGTCACTTCATCTCATTTCATCTCGTTTCACTTCATTTCTTTATGCTTTATACTTTATGCATTCATGCTAAGACTTTCAGGTTTGGTAAGTTATTTTGGGAGGTGAATTTTCCTTCACCTATCACTTCTTCTTATCTCTTTAATTTGCATTCTAACTTGTATTTGAAGTGAATTTGATTCACTTATGTTCCATCTCTCTCACTTTCTTTCTTTAAGTTACTTATCTTCTTCAATGAAGTAAGTAACTTATTCTCTTGCTTCCTCATCCTTTCATCTGCTTTCTTCCATTGGTGGCTTCCTTGAAGATCTTTCTTAAGCCTTACAAACCATAGGAACATCCAAGAATGATAATCTTAGGGTTGTGTTTAGTCCCCCTTAGATTTTTACCTTTGAGTCTCTTTGAGTCTCTCTTCTCATCTCAAATAATCAGAGGCTAAACTCTTAAAGTTTTAGGACTTTGGAATTAGGGTTATGCCTGCATCCTTCTCTTAGGATGGAGTGTATAACTTTAATTCTAAGTGTTAAACCTTTAATTTGTTAAAACCTCTTAATCAAATCATCTAATAATCACTAAGGCTTTATCTTGTAACGTGGGCCTTACATTAGGTTTCTAATTCTTCCTTATGGTTAAGAAGGACTAACTCTAGTGTTTAATGAACAAGTCCCCCTCAAGTTGTCTTACAAACCATAAAATCCACTTCTTAATCTCATCCTTTAATTAAAATCCACTTAATAAAGGTTTGTTATATAATGAATTTAGTCCCTAACCATGGATTACGTTGAGGTATCTTCCTCAGCTTAAGTGTCCTCATCTATTATCCTTCTATTAGGACGGTGTAATGAGTTCACTAATCTGTGATCAGAGACTAAACTCATTACTTAACACTAAACAAAAACCCAAAAACATCTAATTAATCACAAGTAGGTTAATGATCTTAAACCTACATCATCATGGTAATTAAGTTGAGGTGTTTATCTCATACTTAAGTAGGCTCATTATCCCTAATCAGGGAGGATATAATGAGTTTGCAACCCTTTGATTTAGGCTTAAGCTCATTAACTTATGCAAAACACCAACTGAAAACACAAAAAACAAACAATAATCGTCTCCTTCGGGATTCTTTTCTCATCACACTCATTCACAAACGAGAACTTGCTTCTTCCGTCTAATGCGAGACAGTTAGCACTCGAGCCAGACGAGTCATACACTTAAGCATAGACAAGCAAGCAGTTCATAGTCAATTTATCTTTCAGTATCTTTGAGTCGAACTACATTGTTCTGACTTCCTCATTGCACGAGAGGATACATAGGCATAACTTATATGTTATCGAACAAAAGTCTCTGTGTCTTCCCCTTCTTTCAGCATTCTTTTCTAAGTCTCATATCCTGAGCATTCACCCTTTTGCACTGACACTTGTACATTCTTTTCCAGCTTTTGCACACAGATAACACATACCCTACCCCTTTAAACACAATCTTGTAAGCCTGGATCCCGTCGAGTACGGAGGACAATCTGGGTGCTAATACCTTCCCAGGTTGTAACCAACCCCCTTTCTCAGTTTCTCTAGTTCGCAATCGTCTTATCCATATCTTTCTAGGTTTATGCAGCATTACCTTTCCTTCGGGATAAAAATACCTAGCTGGCGACTCTATTCCTCTTCACTTCATTTTCTCTTTTCGCCGACCGTTCGTGTCTGCACCTTGTGGGACCCGGTGTCGTTTCGAGGGAGCGACAGCTTGGCGACTCTACTGGGGACTTAATCTTGCAACCAGGGCTTCTTGTTCTTTTTGTGGGTTTCTCCTAGCGCTTGTTTGATTTGTGTTTATGGGGGTGTTATGTGCTACTTGTGCTTGTTGTTTATAGCTTTATTTATTGCTTTCTGTACAGCTTTATTTATTGCTTTCATTTACTATTTATATGCATTTCGTATTGTTATCATCATTTGTGCTGGATCTCTTGTCTGTTTTGGTGGGAGGGATTATTGAGTGAGTAAGGTTCCATACCGGGAGCCTGGGTGACACATAGGATAGTGTGGCTTCATATTCTTTCCCATTCCATTTCGGTCTGGTGCGGGAATATGAAACATGGTTCAGACATGGGTTTCTTCTTGAGAACTATGTGCTACGGATTTCCTGTAGTACTAGGGCTATCTGGGAAGCCTGCTAAGTCTGGATGATCCTATTGTAAACACTGTAGCTCCAGGTCAGAAGTGTTTACACTTCTCATAATCGATCCAAGTCTGAGGATCCTTGTTCTAGAACAATACATGTGAGGGGGTTGGGATGTTTACAGGTTTGCAGGAACCCTTGGCCTCATCATACCTTTGTTACTAGTTTTGTTAAGGTTGCATCATTTTGGACTGTTCTTGTGAAACCCTGGACTTGTGACTCTTTATTTGAGTCCCCCACCTGGTTACTGGTTTTCTAAGCCTTCATCCGGACTTATGAACACACATGGACCCTATCAAGGTAGATAACAGATCCAGCACTTGATCACAAACCTTTGCATATCATTCTGCATACATCATTTTGCATCATTTAACATATTGTCTATTTGTTTTACAGGGTATCCGCATCTTGTCTTTTGTTTGGTTTTGACCTGTTCTGCTGCTAAGATTCCTTCAGCTATTTGCATCAGCTACATCAGAGATTCTTTTCAGCTCTCTTCACCAGTTGTCTTCATCGGAGACTCTTCTTCAGCATCTTCTTCAGTTGCCTTTATCAGCAGTTATCCTCATTCTTCTTCATCAACATCCATTGTCAGCATGGACCCCTCCAGGAAGAGCAACATCACTTATCACTTCTTTGAGCCCACTTTGACAGGAATCAGGCAGATGCAGGCTCTCATCACTCCTGATCATGTCCCTTTATTCAGGGAACATTATGGTGGCATTATGGACATGATCATGGATTTGGATGCATCCCAGAGGAGCAGGATCCACACCTGTCTTCAGTTCTATGAACCTCCTCTCAGATGTTTCACTTTCCCAGATTTTCAGTTGGGACCATTGATGGAAGAGTTCTCCATGTTGTTGGGTGTCCCTATCAAGAGAGGGATTCCCTTCAACCCTGAGATGGTTGCTCCTAATAATGAAGATGTAGCTAAGGCTTTGCACTTGGAGTCCACCCTCATTGACCACAATATGACCACTAAGGATGGAATCCCAGACCTTCATTTGGATTTCTTGGTTACTCAGGCCACCCTTCATGCTGCAGCAGGGAAATGGGACATTGTTCGTGCACTTCTGGCCCTCAGCATATATGGAGTCATCTTGTTTGCAGACGAGCCTAAGTTTGTAATCAAGAGTGCTATCCACCTTTTCCTGTTGAAGAATCCAGTCCCTACCTTGCTTGGAGATTTTTATTATTCAGTGCATCAAAGGAATGAGAAGCAGAGGGGGAGATTAGTCAGATATTGTGCACCTCTCTTCTACTGTTGGTTATTAAGGCACCTGCCGAAGTCGGACACTTTCTTGAATCCTCATCAGCCAAGGAACTGAGCTAAGAGAATGATTGCCATTACATCAGAGGACATCAGATGGTGCACTCAGAGCACCAATGGCAAAGATATCATCACCAGTTGTGGGAAGTATCCCAATGTACCCCTAATTGGAGTGAAGGGTTGCATCAACTACAACCCTTTGCTGTTCAAAAGGAAATTAGGGTATATCTTGGTACATCCACCGAGAGAGCAAGACTTGTCAGAAACCCTCTATTGTGACATTCAGCACAACCTCGCCATTGCCAGACAGGCAGCCTGGGCTTGGGACAATATTCAGACTAAGGGGACAGCTATTCTTGGCAAGTGCAACAACATAGCTTCAGCTCAGTATCTTGACTAGTCTCGTGTCAGGGGACAGATCACCCGTATGCCATTCACCATAGAGGATGTACCAGGACCATCAGCAGTGGAGCCTGCAGCTACTGTCAATTTAGAGGAGTTTAAGAAATTGAAGGAAAGGAATACTCAGCTATCTGAAGCTCTGAAGAAGACCCTCTGGGAGAGGAATGATAGTCGTCTGGATAATGAAAGGTTAGAGAAGCTCTGGATTGATCACTTGACCAAAATTGAGAAGACAGATGATTACATCAGAAGGGCTAGAGCAGGGGAGTTAGTATTGAAGAATGCTTGCAAAGAAGCTAAGACTCAGAAGGCCAGAGCTGAGCATTACTTAGAGGAGAGTCAGGCTAGGTGGATCAGGATCACTGAGGCTCGTTCACAGGAAGATCAGAGGACCCAGGCTAGGATAGAACAGCTGGAAGCTAGTGAGAAGAAGAATCAGGAAGCTTTTCTAGCAGCACAGAAGGAGATCTCTGAGTCGAAGCTCCAGGCGGGGTTGAAGAGATCAAAGGACCAGGACAAGCATAAGAAGTTGACCAGTGCCATTTCCACCAGGAACCTTCTTATCAGGACCATCACAGAGCATCCAGTTGGCCCAGTAACTGAGGCTCTCCATGAAAGAAGTCAGATAGGATGATTATGGATTGGATGTTTGATTTCTTCGTACTTGTACTTCATTTTGATTGTATTTTTGTTGTCATATTTTGACCCACCATGGGGACTTTGTTGTAATCAAACTATGTATCTTTACACTTTGTAATATATGGTTTGTATTATTTCATAGGCTTTATCTCTCTTCAACATCATCATTCCTCGAGGTCTGGAAGGTCAAAACCAAAGAACCAAACCGGATACCCTTGGAAGACAAATAGACATCCTGCATTGCATACTAACCTCATTTCTTTGTTTTGTAGGTTTTTGTTTTTTGTTATTTCTCACTTTGTTATGGTTTCAGGAAACATTGCTCGTAGAAGAGTGTTCCCCGTCAATAGAGTGCACCGGTATCCGACAAGAAACAACCTTCCGGGCATACAAATGGATCAGGTTCAGCAGGACCTAACTGACGTAAGAACCCAAATGGCCAATGAAAGGACTGAGATGAGGGCCCGAATGAATTAGTTTATGGCAGTGATGACTAGATTGGCCCAGAGCCAAGAAAGACTGAGAGAGTTGGTCGAGCGGCAAACTCCCGAAGAAAACTACCCAGGTACAGAGGGCACCAGCAACAACGATCATGTACAGCCTCGTAGTGATCCCCCAGAGTTTGGATCTCATCTGAACCCAGACATCAATGCTATAAGAAACACCCAGGGCAACACTGGAGGGAGGGCCTTGCAGGAGGACCCTCAGGAAGAACAATTTACTGTGGTTGGGGCAGGAGATGAAGTCTATGGTCGTCGGCTGGACGAGATAGCAGAAAAGCTAAGGTCTTTGGAGTCTCAAAACTCTCTGGGTTTTGACGCCATGGATATGGGACTAGTGGAGGGGGTTAGAATTCCTCACAAATTCAAACCTCCTTGTTTTGAAAGATACAATGGTACATCCAGCCCTCGTACCCATCTTCAGTCTTTCCTGGGGAGATTGAAAGCCTACACTATGGATGAAAAACTGTGGATGTTTTATTTTGAGGATAGCTTGACAGGGGCGTCCCGTGAGTGGTACTCTCACTTGACCAGGGCCACAATAAGGAATTGGAAAGACTTGGTCAAGGCATTCATTCGACAATATCAATATAATCTGGACATGGCTCCAAATAGAACCCTTCTGATGGGGATGTCACAGTCTTCCCAAGAAAGTTTTAAAGAGTACGCCCAAAGATGGAGGCAATTAGCTGCTGCCGTTCAACCCCCAATGTCAGAAAGGGAAATGGAAGATATGTTCATGAACACCCTCCAGGGGACTTATATTGATAGGTTGGCTGCTTTTTCTTCCACTAGCTTCGCAGACGTGGTTATAGCCGGGGAAAGAATTGAGAGCTTATTGAAAATGGGAAAGATTTCTGACAACGGCGCCAGTTCAATTAGTGCAAGGAAACCATTTGCAGGGCCCCGCAGATCCGGTGAAACAAATGTTGTACATATGGGAAGAGGAAGACCCCAGTATCTGCCAAGATCAATTGCCTCTGTCACTATTCCTACTCCACCTCCTCAATACACTCATCAACCACAACATTTTCCTCAACAACAACAGTTTCCTCAACAGAGGTCCTACAAGAACAACAACAACTAACAACAATGCCCTTTCCAGCAAAGGCCATCTCAAGTTAACTGGGTGATTGACCCTATACCTATACCAATGCCATATGCCACCTTGTTGCCACAACTCCTAAAGCTTAATCTTGTCGAGTTAAGGACATTGGCTCCACCAGATCCTCAGAACCTTCCGAGAAATTACGACATCAACGCCAGGTGTGCTTTTCATTCTAATGCACCTGGTCACACCACAGAAAAGTGCAGGTCTTTGCACATGAAGGTCCAGGATCTGGTAGATTCAAAAGCCCTAAATTTTGCACCACCTCCTAATGTCACGAAGAATCCTATGCCCAACCATGGTGGGCCAAGGATAAATGCAATAGAGGAGGGCTCACCGATGAATTTAATTGAAGATACTGCAAGTATTCAAACACCTCTGGTAGAGGTTAAAGCTCAGCTTTTAAAATGCCAGGTGTTTCCAGGTTGTGAGGCCTATTGTGAATCTTGCAAGGTTTCCGTAAATGGGTGTGAAAGCTTGAGGAATGGCATCAATGGCTTGATCAGAGAGGGTATCCTGCAAATAACAACAATCGCTTCTACAAGACTAGCAACTCCTTTTTCAACAACAAGTGTTTCTCCTACAACTGCAAAGACAATTGTTCCTACAGACTCATTTACAAAATCAACAACCACCTATTCCATCACTGCAACAAACAATAGTTCAATTGCATCCACTTCTACAACTACAACAACCACTAACAACGACGTCTCCACAGTCACCATCTATTACGACCCTGTAACGGTCCCTGTTTCCAACAATTATCAACAACAATCTCAGTAACAATTTCAGCAACAACCAAGCTTCAGTCAACCACCACCAACATCAATCAGAAGTCCTGTCACCATCTTTTATGATCCACAAACAATAACGGTCCCTACCTCTGCTGCAGTTAGTCCAGTCACCATCACGGTGCCGGGGCCCATTCCATATGATAAAGACAATGTTGTACCATGGCACTATGGTTCAGACCTTTACTACAACAGAGAAAGAGTCCTTCTTGATTCTTCGGTTCACACACCACAAGTGGATAATGTTGGGGGAGGCGGAGGCTTCACCCGAAGCGGACGCCTCTTCGCATCACAAGCTCCAAGAACCAATATTGAGGCAGAGGTTGCGGCCAAAGCCAAAGGTAAAAGTGTGGCACTCGAAGAACCTGTGCTGAAAGAAGCCCATAAATCATCCTTTGATCAGGATGTGGATGAATTTATGTGGATAATCAAAAGAAGTAACTACAAGGTTGTGGATCAGCTCCACCAGACTCCTTCCAAGATCTCCATCTTATCCCTGATGTTGTGTTCCGAGGCCCATCGGGATGAACTACTTAAAGTCTTGCACGCTTCCTACGTGCCGGAAGAGATCACAGTAAATCAGCTCGAGACAGTGGTGTCTAATGTTAATACTAGCCATGGGCTAGGTTTCACCAATGCTGACTTGACGACGGAAGGACGTCACCACAACAAAGCTTTACACATCACCCTGGAGTGTAAAGGGGTTGTGCTCTCGCATGTTCTTGTTGACACTGGGTCTTCACTCAATGTCTTGCCAAAAAAGGCTCTTGTAGCTCGAATATGATGGAATAGCTCTCCGACCATGCAATCTAGTGGTTAGAGCTTTTGATGGCTCCAAGAGGTCTGTTCTTGGAGAGGTGGAGCTGCCTATGATAATCGGTCTGCAGGTCTTTCAGACTACTTTCTATGTGATGGACATTCAGCCGGCCTACAGTTGTTTGTTGGGTCGACCATGGATTCGCGCCGTTGGCGCAGTTACGTTGACCCTTCACCAGAAATTGAAATATGAGTGGGAAGGGCAGATTATCACCATCTGTGGTGAAGAGGATATCTTTGTTAGCCATCTAGCTACATACAAATACATAGAGATGGATGGTGAAATTCATGAAACCATGAGCCAAGGGTTCGAAGCACTGAACGTCAATGAGGCGACAACTGAAGTATTTGCTACATCCCAGGAAGATATGATGGGTACTTCAATTGTCTCCTATCAGCAAGCCCGAAAGGTTGTTGAAGATGGAAATGCCCAAGGTTGGGGCAAGATGCTACCGGTGGAGAAGAAGGAGGACAAATTCGGTTTGGGTTACAAACCATTCCGACAAGATCAAGCAGAGGCTGCTAAAGAGCCCAAGTTCATCAGTGGGGGGATGCTCACCCCAGATGCTGTCAATAACGTGGAAGACGAGGCGGAAAGAAACCTCAACTTGGAGAGCTGGAAACGTCTAAGGATCCCGGGTCACCAAGTTCTTAACTGGTCTTCCCAGGAAATTATAAGGGTTACTCCTGCAGATTAATTATTATTTCCTGCTTTTTTCAGCATGCATCAAGTCCTGCATCTTGCCCAAGGTGTCAGGACTCATTTTGTAATTGGGCCATATTTGTAATTTTGTGCAAATGGAATATCAATGAATATCAGACATCTTTTGCAAACAATTCTCTCTTTCACTCACTGTCTTTTCATTTTTTCACTTTTGTACAAAACAATAAAATGACAATGTTTTCAAAATAATAACTTCATTTTACACTTTTTAAACAAGATTAAAATTGATCACTAAAACAAACAAATCTCAACCCTTGCAAAGATTACCCTCTAGATTGCACCGACAACAACAATGCTATGACCTTGTATGACTTCGATAATCCAATTAATCAAGACGATGAAGGGGTTGAAGAAGACTATGAGTTACCTGAAGAGTTAGCCAGGTTGTTGAGGCAAGAAGAGAAAGTGATTACTCCTCATTAGGAGGAGGTTGAAATTGTTAATCTTGGTATCGAGGAGGATTTGAAAGAAGTGAAAATTGGGGCCAGTCTGCAAGCTTCAACAAAAGAACAGCTTATTGACATGCTTCAAGAATACGTCGACGTCTTTGCTTGGTCCTATCAAGACATGCCAGGTCTAGATACGGATATTGTCATGCACAGGCTACCCTTGAAAGAAGATTGCCCTCCAGTGAAGCAAAAGCTACGCCGTACTCGCCCAGATATGGCCATGAAGATTAAGGAAGAGGTACAAAAACAGTGGGACGCTGGTTTCCTTTCTGTAACTAGTTACCCGCCGTGGGTCGCTAATATTGTACCAGTGCCTAAGAAGGATGGCAAAGTACGTATGTGTGTGGATTACCGGGACCTGAACAGAGCTAGCCCGAAGGATGATTTCCCATTACCTCATATTGATGTATTGGTCGACAACACTACTCAGTTCTCGGTATTTTCTTTTATGGATGGATTTTCTGGGTATAATCAGATCAAGATGTCACCCGAAGACATGGAGAAAACAACCGTCATCACACCTTGGGGAACATTTTGTTACAAGGTAATGCCATTTAGACTGAAGAACGTCGGTGCCACTTATCAACGGGCTATGGTAACTTTATTCCATGATATGATCCACAAAGAAATCAAATGCTATGTGGATGATATGATTTCCAGGTCCCTCACTGAAGAAGATCATCTGGTAAATCTGCTGAAGTTGTTCAAGCATCTGAGAAAGTATCAATTGAAGTTAAACCCCAACAAATGCACATTCAGGGTACGTTCTGGTAAGTTGTTGGGATTTATCGTAAGTGAAAGGGGAATGGAGGTTGATCCCGACAAAGTCAAAGCCATTCAGGAGATGCCTGCACCAAGGACTGAAAAAGAAGTTCAGGGATTCTTGGGTAGATTGAACTACATCTCAAAGTTCATATCTCACCTCACTGCAACCTGTGAACCCATGTTCAAGCTGTTGAGAAAGGAACAGACAGTTAGGTGGAACGATGATTGTTAGAAAGCTTTTGACAAGATCAAGGAGTACCTGCAAGAACCTCCGATTCTTATGCCTCCAGTTGAAGGAAGACCTCTAATAATGTACCTGACAGTATTAGAAGGATCAATGGGGTGTATGCTGGGCCAGCATGACGAGTCTAGTCGAAAAGAGTATGCAATATACTACCTAAGCAAAAAGTTTACCGACTGTGAACAACGTTATTCACTGCTCGAGAAAACTTGTTGTGCTTTAGCGTGGGATGCTCACCGACTAAGATAGTATATGTTGACTCACACTACTTTGTTGATCTCAAAAATGGACCCCGTCAAGTACATATTTTAGAAGCCAGCACTTACCGGAAGGGTTGCAAGATGGTAAATGATTCTGACGGAATATGACATTCAGTACACATCTCAAAAGGCCATCAAAGGCAGTGTACTGTCTGACTATCTAGCTGAGCAACCTGTTGCTCCAGGGATTTTCATCCTAGTACAAACGCGAAAGTGGTGCGGAAAAGGTAGAGTCGCCAACCAGACATTTTTATCCCGAAGGAATGGGAAAGGTAATGTTGCACAAACCTAAGGAAGAAGTAAAAGGACGAGGCCTTGCGAACCAAAGATCTGGGCCTTCATCTCAATCACCTCCGCTCGAAGTTGTTCCATGTCTATACCTTGACAATCGTGATTCAAATTGGCCATTCTGGAGAGAAACCAAGTCAGGATAAGAATTTGTCCCTGAACACCTGTCAAAAAATGCAAGGATGTATGCAAATGTCATGTTCGGTTATTTCCAAGGAAACTATCTGTTTTGATCCAAGTTTTAATGCAGAAAAATCCGGCAATTTAATTCAGATACGTGATCCTTAGAAGTAACTGAACATGTATGCTAAGATGCCATGATGTCATGTATGCAACTGGCATGTGGTCAGCAGTCCGACGTTGGTGTGGATCAAATAGCCAAGTGTTGGTGAAGAATCATAATATCATTATCTCTATGCAGAAATTCCAGAATTCTCAACCAAGTATCATATAGAACCGGATCATATCATGGAGTAATACTGGAAAAAGCGGGTATGTTGGAAGTTTAAGGTTCCTGCAAACCTGTAAACCCCTCCCAATCTCATGGGTGTGCTACTACGGGTCAACAACACGGACTCTCAAAGCCGAATAGCAATAATACGTTTACCATTTCCGAAAATGGCTCATGACCAAATCAGGGAATCGGTTTGGCATTATGTACTACACAGGGAGGCCTCAGCTGAATTCCGGAAAAACAAGCATCCCTCATAAGTTCCCGGCTTCAAGCACTGAAGTCGAGAAATAATAGTACATTCATCCCGAAGGGTACAATACTACCGTCATACGACCAGTTGCTTTAACTAGGTTCCTATGAGAGAACAAGGTCATCCTATGTGATTTCCTAGTAGGCCCTCGGGTGCGAATGGGTTTGCCACGAAATGTGGTCTGCCATTGTCACCACTTGAGAGGGTTGTTTCCACTAAGGTCCTCGATGATCGGTTCCCAGTGTTAGCAGCTCAGGTGGGAACATTCTATGGTCTGCCTAGGCAGTATAGAACATATCTCAAGAGAGCCTGATATGGGTGTGGGATTCGTGAAAACTACACGTGCTCAAAACCACGCAAGCCACACGACTGCCCACTCTAAATCCTATGTGTATACTCAAGCTGGGTATTTGGCTTATCTCACAATAATCGCATCCCGCCAAGGAAAACCAGAACAGCTAGTACAGTACATGCCAGCATATGCAACAGTAAAGTGCAGAAAGTGGTAAATAAAGTAGTAAAGTAAAGCGATAAACTGTAAACAAAACAGTAAAGCTAAACTAAAGCATAACAACAAACGAATAAACACCCAAAGAAAATAGAAACAGACAAGCTCTAGGATTGACTCTCAAAGGGGAAATCAAAATTTCTAAAAGTCCCCAGCAGAGTCGCCAGTTGTCGCTCCCGGGATTTTCATCCTAGTACAAACGTAAAAGTGGCGCGGAAAAGGTATAGTCGCCAACCAGACATTTTTATCTCGAAGGAATGGGAAAGTTAATGTTGCACAAACCTAAGGAAGAAGGAAAAGGACGAGGCCTTGCGAACCAAAGATCTGGGTCCGGAAGTCGGTTACGAATTGAGAAGGTATTAGCACCCCAATCCGTCCGCCGTACCCGACGGGATCCACACTTATAAGTCTGTTTTCAAAGGGTGAGAAATAATATGTTGTTTTAATAAAAGAATGGCTATCTGGAATAGAATGGAAATGAGAAAATAAATGGAATTGAGAAATGGAAACAAAGGGGAAAATGTAGGGAAAAATAGTGATTGTGCTCGAATGGGCCCTACCCCACTGCCTACGTACCTCATCGGGATAAATGAGGATCAGAGACACCGTAGTTCGTCTAACTAAGGCTGAAACTTGTTTGTGTTTTTTAGGATGACGGTGCCATAGCTCTAGCTCAGGTGTTACCGGCTCTGACTCGAGGGTGTTTACCGTATGAGATGAGATGAGATGAGAAAAGAAGACGTGATGTCTTGGTTTGTTGTCTTTTAGAATATGTTTTTTGAGATTGTGTTTATTGTACGTACAACACTAAAGACTATGACATAGGAGCGAATACTTTCCAAGATCGCCCCCAATGGAACGTTTGTAAAGCATCCTAGAAGAGTGAAGGAGACCTCCACTAGTCATTTCCCGTATAGCTTAAGGCTCGTGGCGCATTGTACACATTTTCCTTTATTAAGTGTTTTTGATTTTCTTTTAAAGATGAGAAGTGAGACTCAAGTTGGAAAAGGAAAAAAACTCTAAGGGGAAACTAGACTTACCCTAAGTTAGTTGAATTTAAAGATGGCCTGTGGTTAGTGAGGTTTGAAAGATTGAATCTACCTAAAGATACCAGACTAGAAGTGCGAGTACAAAAAGTAATAGTGAACAATATGGTCCTCCTAAGTCATGGTGGGTAAGAACGTGAATGAAACATAAATGGGATGAAACGATGGATCGGTTGGGTCGGTTGCGTGGTGCTGAGACGCACGACTTATGGTGTGCAACATACAAGGCTTGCTTTTGGTGCAATGGAGTGGAATGATGGTAATTGAGGAATCCTAAAGTCACATGCAACTTTATTTATTTATTTGAAAATTTACTCGACGTTGGATCGAGTCTTTATTTATTTTTTGAGATTTTGGTTTTCTATCGATTCGTTTTATCTTTTCTATCCTAATTATAGAAACTATACAAGCATACAAGTTATAAGCTATTACATCATAAAGTACACAAAATATAATCAAGGCATGAAAAAACATAGTCCAAATCCATAAGCAAATCCTCGGAAAATACCTTGCACAAAAAGGAAATCGTTAGTAAATGACATGAACATGAATATGCATAATATGATGGAAATGAATTAAAATGACAAAAATATCAAAAGTCATGGAAAAACTGTTAAATTAATTCCCTAGGGTCTCTAACCAGATTATAACATTGTGTTAAAAAATCTCTTAAAAATTCAAAGTCTAACTATGTCAAATGGTCCTTTAAATCTATCTAAGATTCAATCCTAAATATACACAAATCACACTACCAAAACAATGGATAAAATGGCCTAAAAAATACCCCAAAAATATTTCCAAGTACTATTATTTGTCCTCTAATTATAGCAAAAAGAATGGACAAAATATGTTACAGGAGGTGGGAGAAATAAAATGTACAAATTTATGTGTTCATATGAGAATTCAATACAAAAGCAATTAAATGAAAAAATCGAAATTAAATTGAAAAATGATTAAATTCAGAAAGTAAAAATTGGGAAAACTTCTAAATTGAATTAAAATTCTATCCTAATTTTTAGGGAATTTTATTAAGTGTTTTAATATTTTTTGTAGAATTAATTTTAAATGGTAAAAAACAGAAATAAAATTCAAAATGAAAATGACAGGGGGTGCATTTAGTATTTCCTGAAGCTATTTATCCTAATGGGCTTATCACGTGGGGTGCGAAAAGCAACATCATAAGGCCTATGAGGTGCCTGGGCTGAGGGTGTATGGTGGTTGCAGTGGGGGTGACGCATAGGATTGAAATGGGTGGTCCAACTGGACGGTGACAAGTGTCACCACCGGAATGGACCCCTAAAAGAGAAACTTATCTCTTGAGAATCATAATCGGTGGATTTGAATGATGTTTTAATATGTATTAATTCCTTTTATTATTCTTAATAGCAAAATATTATTCTTCAGTTTCTAATTTATTCGATTAAATTCATATCAACAAAGACATAAAATAAAGGCCTTCAACATAAAAGGGGAAAAATGACAAACCCTAGATTTTTCTTTCATTCCGCGGTGCCATCCTCTTACTCTCATCTTCACCTCTTCGTCTTCTTCTCCTCTCTTTCATTCATCTCTTCTCAATCACAAACCCTAGCTTTCACCTTCTTCCCTCTTCACAACCCTAAATCGCCGTTGCTGCATCCTTCTCCGACAACCCTCTAAACCCGCCGAGCCTTGAACAAACCTCAACCATTTTTCCTTCCTACTCTTGAATCCGGACACTAAACACGCAAAAGAACCTTGCCGAAGTTGTGATCGAAGCGATGAGACGACGATTGGCTACGTACTGCTGCTTGTCTCTCCTCTTCTTGCGCGATCTTTGTTGGTTATTTGTCGAAGTCACGCGAGGATGATGACCGAAGCAGTGAAGACAATCGTTGAATATGAAGCCATGACAATGAAGATCCGCGGTGTTTCACCCTTTAGTAGGTATGATTCTCTTTCCGTTGTTTGTTTCGATTAGCCTCTCTTGATGTTCGAAGGTTGATGGAGTGGCAAATCGATGATGGTTTAGGAGAGTAATGATGAACACAGTTATGGTCGCTACAAGGGTTTTTGCGATTAACCAAACTTGAGATGAATTTGGGACGATGATGGTTGATGAACATTTGTTTGAAGATTGGAAGGGCCTGTGCAAGTGTGGACGAATTGAAGACGAAAAAATTGTGGTTTGATACCTTCTGCGCAAGCGATGCTATGGTGATTTTATTGGTCTCTGATTGTTGCTGCTTGTGCAGGCTTCTGCAACTTGTTGAACCGATATATGAATCGATTTGGTAATGCCACTAGGGTGATGAAGGAGCTCGGAAGAGGATAATGAAGGTGTGGTGGTCTTGTATGAAACAGAGGATGGAGATTCTATCAGAGAGAGTCCGATGTTTCTTTGGATTCAGGTATTTCACTTTTATTCCATCTCTTTTTTGATTCTGCAATTTACTCTTCTTTTGCTCCTTTTCTTTTATTCGATTACATTCTGAATATTTTCCGACCTTGCGACCTTCTTTTCTCATTTTCTATTTCAATCCTGACTCTTTCTTGCCCTTCGCGGTTCTGCGTTTTTTGTTGATACGTGTTTCTGAATCGTGTTGTGATTTGCAGGTTGCCACTGATGTGAGTTATTGCAGGGAGTTATGGTGATTTGAAGATGATGATGAATAAAGTTGAGAAAGAGATAAAGAATGAGGAACTGAAGAAAATCAAAGAGAAAATTTAGGAGGAAAAAAATGGTGAAGAACCCTAAAGAATGCAGAAGGTATAAGCTTTATAGATGAGTCTTTTGAGGAAGCTTCTGGAATTCTTCAGTTAGAACCTGTAGGAATTTCTAACCGATTCAGTTAGATATTTCGTAACTGAATCCTCAACCTGTTTCTTCTTCTTAGTTTTCAGGATTTTGCAATTTCTTCTTTTATGATTTCCTCCTGTATTTATTTTTCATTAGTTGTAAACATATTATGTACAAAAAATTAATGAACTATTATCAGATTTTTTTTGATATTCCCTTTTGCATTTCTGAGTTTTTCATTTTCCATCTTCAATATCAGTAAGTTTTTTTACTGATTTTTTCCATTAATTTGTAACTTGATTTTTTTGGTTTCCCTTGTGATTTATATGAATGAATCCGGAAGATACTTTCCCTTTTTGAATTTTGTGTTCAGCTTAACCCTCTTCTATTTTCATAATAGATATTTGATAAACAAAAACGGATATAATATAACTTTCTTCTGACTTTTGATAAACGAATATGGGCCACAAAAACTTGTAATTGATATGGTTTAAACGCGTATGGGCCTTCATTTGGATATAATATAATTGGATTACGGTTGAAGATGAGAATGACATATACTTGAACATAAAATTATTTGAAAAATCCTTCTTTCTTTTTTTATTATTCTTGAAACCAATTTGAATTTGCAACTTGACTTAATTCCCTTTTCAACATCTTAAATTCGAATCCTAATTTTGGATCCATATTAAACTTAAATTCTTCATGAAGCATCATCTACACTTCCAACTCTTAATAACCTTGTCTCATGCAACAAACAAATGGGCGGACCACCATGTCTTGATTTCCTTATGAATCCACAATGAAATCTTTCATGCCACGAATACCAAAATGCCTTTGTTATGTAAGACCTCGGACGATTAGTTTCCACAAGCTCAACCACAAAGAAATAGCATAATATGAATGTCATAATCCAATGATCCTCGTTTGAATCAGCATGGGCGAAAATCCTAATATTGGAGGAAGATCAATGAAAAAAGAAAAAGACTAATTCACTTCATACGCCATAGAATGAAACCTCGATCTTGCGAAACCCTGTTTTTCCAAGTCACAAATCCTCTACATAAGAATATTCATATCGTAATAACCATGCTCCGATCTCTTGCTTTAAAAAACTCAATGCTGATGAAGATGAATGCAAGTCTGAGCCAGTTAAGGTAATAAATATGAGGGCAAATTTTGGGGTGTTACAGCTGCCCCTATTCAATCAGTGTAGACTTGAATGGATGATAGCAGTTGCTTTCAGACGTTTGAAGTATGCAGGGATTGAATACTAGAAACAACCAGAAAATTTGCACTCTGTGGCAGCGGAACAGGGAGATAAACTCAACCGAATCAACTCTGCTTGGATATAATTATGATGGGGAGAATAGTAAACAGGGAATGGCTTTTCGGTGATGTTAGACGGCTACTGACTTGCCACGCTGCGGGTGGACCTTGATAGGCTGCAATAATGCCTTAGTGATGTATTATCGGATGAATAACGACTTGCCACGCTGCGGGTGGACTTTCATTAATTTTGCGATCAAATTTTTAGATACTTTGCCACCCTGAGGATATACTTTTGCCAATCTACGGTTGGATTTCACGATACAATCTGCCACGCTGCGGGTGGACTTTCGCCAATCTGCGGTTGGACTTCAAAATACCTTGTCACCCTACGGGTGGACCCTGGATAATCTTCCACACTGCGGGTGAACTTTAGGAATCTGCCACACGGCGGGTGAACTTCTGCCCACTGCGGGGGACTCTGCCACACTGCGGGGCTTTTTAATACTTCGCCACACTACGGGGGCTACACTGCTCAGCTACGGGACACTTTGAAAACTTTGCCACACTACGGGGGCACATTGCTCAGCTATGGGAGACTTCTGTAAATTCGCCACACTACGGGGGCACACTGCTCAGCTACTGGAGACTTTCAGAAAATTTGCCACACTACGGGGGCACATTGCTCAACTACGGGAGACTTCTGTAAATTCGCCACACTACGGGGGCACACTGCTCAGCTACGAGAGACTTTGGCTCACTACAGGAGACTTTTGCTCGCTACGGGAGACTTTTGCCGCACTACGGGGGACTTCAATTTCTTGCCACAATACGGGGGTTGTTGCTCACTACAGGAGACTTCTGCTCACTATTGGAGACTTTTGCTCACTACGGGAGACTTCAATTTCTTGCCACACTACGGGGGCTGTTGCTCACTACGGGAGACTTCTGCTCACTACGGGAGACTTTTGCTCACTACGGGAGACTTCAATTTCTTGCCACACTACGGGGGCTTTGGTAATTCACCGCACTACGGGGGCTGCTGCTCGCTACGGGAGACTTTGAGAATTCGCCACCCGGAGGATGGACTTTGGCCAGTCTGCGGCTGGACTTTAAGAATTTGCCACCCAGAGGATGGAATTTGGCCAATCTGCGGTTGAACTTTGAATGAATTGCCACGCTGCGGGTGGACTTGGGATAAGTTGCCACGCTGCGGGTGGACTTTGGAAATTTGCCACACTGCGGGTGGACTTCTGCTCTCTGCGGGAGACTTTGGATATTTACCACACATCGGATTGACTTCTGCTCACTGCGGGAGACTTTTGAAACTTGCCACCCGAAGATGGACTTTGGCCAGTCTGTAGCTGGACTTTTGCTCATTGTGGGAGACTTTTGAAATTTGCCACCCGAAGATGGACTTTGGCCAGTCTGTGGCTGGACTTTTAAATCTGCCACCCAAAGATAGACTTTGGCCAGTCTGTGGATGGGCTTTGAAATCTGCCACCCGAAGATGGACTTTGGCCAGTCTGTGGCTGGGCTTTGAAATCTGCCACCCGAAGATGGACTTTGGCTAGTCTGTGGCTGGGCTTTGTATATGTTGAATTGCATGGAATGATGCTCTATGACACTGGGGATGGTAGGTTTTGAGTATCGTAATGAGCTGGTGTGAGTGTAAAGGAATTCCTGACGCAGAAGTAATAAGTCTCTGCTAACTCTATGGGGAAACATAATGATCGCGAATTCGATATCAAGAAGCCCTACGGGGATAACATCTCTGTTGGAGAAGAGCGTGAATAATTCATCTGTCCCGAATTATCACCTTTGCCAAAAATAAATTGGACTTTAGATTTGAGGACCGTGCAAGAGGGCATCTCGACTATTGGGGATTATCCACTCTTATGGAATTGCTGGGGAAGAGAGTAATTTATCTGAAATCTGCTAGGGGAATAGGAGTTACCTTAGATCTGTTGAGGAACCAAGATAAAGGAAACCAACTGAAGTAAAAACTTGTGACTTTAGTGAGGATAACTTCCATTTGTCTGTTGGGGATGACAAAACCGAGACACGTCCCGCTAGGGAGGAAAAGAATTCAAGTTGTCTCGCACTGGGGATCATTTGCTTCTGTATGGATTTTTACCTCAAGAGGATTTTACAAAAGACTTGGTGTCTTTAAACTCTTAGGTATCGTAACGACTGCATGAACCAACGTAACAACCTTGCTGGGGAGGTAACCATTGCTAATGCAGATGAGTTTGTATTTGTCAGAAGTGCTGAACGCGATAGTTGGCTTGACAAGTGACCACGGTATTCTAAACTTCGGGTAAATGCTTCTGATCGTCTGTCTTCAGGAAAGAATGAACTATCATACTATTGGGGTGGCCTGCCCCAGTACAAGTACTGGAATAGTTTTGCACTTGACTGACTAATCTTCGCTCTTGGAGAGATTTGAATCTCGAGGTGATTGCCCCAGTTTGGCTGAATTTTGAAGAGATTGCTCGATGTAACTTCCCCGGATTGGCTAGCTCTTACCATGACTAGTTGGGAAAGTCCTTAATCAATGGAGCTTTTCTCGGAAAAATGCACCTCGATATGACTGTCTTTCAGAAGTTTTAGACTTCTCAACTTGGCAAGCTTGAGCTTCTGGATTGAATTTCTGCATGTGAACCATTTATGAAGCTAAACAAATGTATGCAAGCAAAAAAATGTTTATTCTTAGAATGAAAATTCTAATGCAACAAACATGTTAATCTTGTAGTTTTGAAAAGGGATCGTAAACCTTCGTGAGCGAATCACTGGTTAAGATACGACATTATTTTGAATGAAAGTATGTACATGCAATATCAACAAATGTCTTTTAGCATAACTCATAGGAGTCAGGAACGCGGTCTCGTAGTAGTACACTCTCAAATTAACCCTATTTCAGTTAGGACTTTTGAGGGTTATATCGTGGCCTGGTTCACGGTTACAGAAACAAAGGATATAGGCTCGAAATTTATTTGTGCCCACCCACTCTTCGTGATGTTCTCCATTCCTACATTCAACTAGTTTTCGCAAGCATTCACCTTTCATAAGGGTTTCGTGTTGATTGAGGAACCATTGCTGCTATCAGTTCAAGCACCAATCAGGTTATTGTTGAGAGTCAGTCACTCCTCTATCTTTCGTGTCTGTACCACACGACTTTGTTCTCATTTGATGATCTTTCTTGTGTAATCCTTTCCGTCTTTCGCTTTTGCATTATTTTGCTTTATCCCTAACTTTTGTCTGGACTGATTCTTATGAATCTTTGATTGTGAAGTCCAGCGGGATGCCCTAACTTTTGCCTAAGTCGCTTGTTTTCAAGTTTCGACTTAGCGGGCTTTTTCTTTTCTTTTTCTTTTTGCATTTTGAACCAGTCATGTGACACTGTTTGTCTT
Source organism: Lathyrus aphaca (assembly GCA_963966055.1). Classification (NCBI taxonomy): domain Eukaryota; kingdom Viridiplantae; phylum Streptophyta; class Magnoliopsida; order Fabales; family Fabaceae; genus Lathyrus; species Lathyrus aphaca. The sequence goes on from OZ014524.1 coordinate 390,117,726, forward strand.
GATTGCTTTGCGAGTGTTGTGACTGCCTCATTCTCTGGTTGACGAAGGATAACCATTATGGTTTTCAATCTTTGGACCTTTTGACTTGGATAACCATTGTGGTTTCGGGTCTTTGGACCTCTTGATTAGCATAGTAGAATGCAATGGATCTTCAAATACACTCCTTTATGAAAGCCTGAACGCTTGGTCCGACTAGCTGACATCTACCCTGCCCCTGGGTTACATGTGAGGGTTTTTCATGTGAAAAAAACTCCTACTTCAAGGCTCAAAGGGGTTAGCAAGGGTCTATCTTCCTTATATCTCCAGTGTTTAGGGATTTGAAACAAAGCATGTACATCATCAACAGGGCCTTACTCGAGAGTACACAATTAGAGCTTTTGCGTTTTTGTTTCGTCATTCTCCTTCATAGAATTTAAGCATGACAATTGGTATTGCGATGTACATATGCAAAATTATAAGTGAATGCGAATGAATTACTTCAAGAAAAACATGTGAGTTTTATTATTGCTAACATTCAAAAGCAAACAAATTTCATACATGTAGACAAATGTTTAGCATATAAAAGAAACTACAAATGGAAATGCAGTAAAGAACTGAATATTGTCGTAGTAGAGGAGGCTTGGCTCCGTCTGGACCTGTCAGTCTTGGATACTTTCAGTGATCAATAGCTCTTTCACGGACTTGTAACCTTCAAGTTGCAGCCGTATACCCAACCATGGTAGTCATATTTCTTCTTCTAGCTATTGTGACTCTGACACGAGACATCTGAAGGAAAAAGTGAAGCTGGGGAGTAAAGTTGCCCCATAAGGTTGCTCGGAAAGACCTGATGATCTTCTGCCTACGTATCTTCATTGACTGATGACCAGTGAAGAATCAGAGCGACGTAGTTCCCCTCAATAGGGATGAAAAATGAACAATGAAGAAAGGCAAACACACAAATGCCATCACTGAGAGTATTTGAATACTGCTGGCTTTATTTGCTTCATGAATACCCTGGCGTCCTGGGTGATTAACTCGAAGACTTCAGCTTAACGTGGACCATCTGGTAGAATAACCATGACATCGGTTCCGTCGTGATTAGGCATCGGATTCTGGAGTACCTTTGGATGAGGAGACAAATTAATTGTCTTGGACTCAATTAGGTCTTGTACCTTGTTCTGAAAAGCCCAACATTTCTCAATACTGTGCCCCTGGGCACCCGAATGGAATTCGCACCTGGAGTTTGAATCAAAATTTGGTGGTAGATTATCAGCAGAAGGAGCCCTCATGGTACAGAGCTCAACCAGGTTCAATTTCAGCAGTTCTGGAAGCAATACAACATACAGACATGGGATAGGATCAAGTCTGCGGTTCCTTGCTCTCGTTCTTTCCTGAAATGGTCTCGGTGCCTGTTGTTGCTGACCCTTAGATTGTGATTGAACATTTCGTTGTTGACATTGCATTGGGCGCCTGACATGTCCTTGTACTCTCTTACTCATACTTGGCCGAGGAGCGAATGTAGGTTGTCGATGTAGCCCCTTTGAAGACTTGGCCTGAACAGTGATTCTAGAAGAAGGAAAATTGACCACCTCTTTTGTATTCCTGCATGCTTTATCTTGCGTTACTTCCGACCCGGTTAGTCCAAAAGTGATTACGCCTTCGTCAATTAAGTCTTGCACTTGATGTTTAAACGCCTTGCAATCATTAACATCATGTCCGGGAGCTCCAGAATGAAAAACACAGTAAGCGTAGGGATTCCAACTTTGGTGAAGTTTACCGGAAGGAGGAGTTAGCTCGCGATACTCAATCAACCCCATTTTGAACAGTTGTGGGCATAATTCAGCATAAGACACGGGTATCGGATCAATAACCCTTTCTTTCTCCTGTTGATGACGGGTTGCTACCAATGGAGGAGCTATAGACGAAACCTGTTGAAGTATTTCTCCTGGAAACCAAGGCGTAGCAGCTGAGGAGGATACCTGATAAGGAAAGAAAGTGCTCACTTCTTTGGTAACGATTGGTGTAGGATCATTTAGCTCACATGTGGAGTTGGTTCCTATCTGATGCTCTTCCTGACTGCCAAGTGGCGATTGCTGGTGAAGAGATTCGAACTGTAGAGGAAATCCACCTAAAGAACCCTGATTTAGTGGACATCCCAAAGAGATGGGAGAAACATGACCTTCTGTTTGAAAAGCAGACACACGACTATTTTCCTTTTTTGATATATCATTCATGATTCCTGTAAGCAGCTTTATCTGAGTCTTCATCAAGTTGAATTCTTCTCTTAGCAATTTCTGATCCAGGGACAACGCTCGAATGTCCACTATAAATGCCCCAGTTGGGCCTTCATCTCAGTCACCTCCGCTCGGAGTTGTTCCATGTCTATACCTTGACAATCGTGATTCAAATTGGCCATTCTGGAGAGAAACCAAGTCAGGATAAGAATTATTCCCTGAACACCTGTCAAAAAATGCAAGGATGTATGCAAATGTCATGTTCGGTTATTTCCAAGGAAACTATCTGTTTTGATCCAAGTTTTGATGCAGAAAAAATCCGACAATTTAATTCAGATACGTGATCCTTATAAGTAACTGAACATGTATGCTAAGATTCCATGATGTCATGTATGCAACTGGCATGTGGTCAGCGGTCCGACGCTGGTGTGGATTAAATAGCCAAGTGTTGGTGAAGAATCATAATATCACTATCTCTGTGCAGAAAGTGGATCATATCATGGAGTAATACTGGCAAAAGCGGGTATGTTGGAAGTTTAGGGTTCCTGCAAACCTGTAAACCCCTCACAATCTCACGGGTGTGCTACTACGGGTCAACATCACGGACTCTCAAAGCCGAATAGAAATAATACGTTTACCATTTCCAAAAAATGGCTCATGACCAAATCAGGGAATCGGTTTGGCATTATGTACTACTCAGGGAGGCCTCAGTTGAATTCCGGAAAAACAAGCATCCCTCATAAGTTCCCGGCTTCAAGCACTGAAGTCGAGACACAATAGTACATTCATCCCGAAGGGTACAATACTACCGTCATACGACCAGTTGCTTTAACTAGGTTCCTATGAGAGAACAAGGTCATCCTATGTGATTTCCTAGTGGGCCCTCGGGTGCGAATGGGTTTGCCACGAAATATGGTCTGCCATTGTCACCACTTGAGAGGGTTGTTTCCACTAAGGTCCTCAATGATCGGATCCCAGTGTTAGCAGCTCAGGTGGGAAGATTCTATGGTCTGCCTAGGAAGTATATAACATATCTCAAGAGAGCCTGATCTGGGTGTGGGACTCGTGAAAACTACACGTGCTCAAAACCACGCAAGCCACACGACTGCCCACTCTAAATCCTATGTGTATACTCAAGTTGGGTATTTGGCTTATCTCACAATAATCCCATCCTGCCAAGGAAAACCAGAACAGCCAGTACAGTACATGCCAGCATATGCAACAGTAAAGTGCAGAAAGCGGTAAATAAAGTAGTAAAGTAAAGCGATAAACTATAAACAAAACAGTAAAGCTAATCTAAAGCATAACAACAAACGAATAAACACCTAAAGAAAAATGAAACAGACAAGCGCTAGGATTGACTCTCAAAGGGGAAATCTGAATTTCTAAAAGTCCCCATCAGAGTCGCCAACTGTCGCTCCCGGGATTTTCATCCTAGTACAAACGCGAAAGTGGCCCAGAAAAGGTAGAGTCGCCAACCATACATTTTTATCCCGAAGGAATGAGAAATGTAATGTTGCACAAACCTAAGGAAGAAGGAAAAGGACGAGGCCTTGCGAACCAAAGATCTGGGTCCGGAAGTCAGTTACGAATTGAGAAGGTATTAGCACCCCAATCCGTCTGCCGTACCCGACGGGATCCACGCTTATAAGTCTGTTTTCAAAGGGTGAGAAATAATATGTTGTTTGAATAAAAGAATGGCTATCCAGAATAGAATGGAAATAAGAAAAGAAATGGAATTGAGAAATGAAAACAAAGGGGAAAATGTAGGGAAAAAGAGTGATTGTGCTCGAATGGGCCCTACCCCACTGCCTACGTAACTCATCGGGATAAATGAGGATCAGAGACACCGTAGTTCGTCTAACTAAGGCTGAAACTTGTTTGTGTTTTTTAGGATGACGCTGCCATAGCTCTAGCTCAGGTGTTACCGGCTCTGACTCGAGGGTGTTTATCGTATCACTGTTTGAACTGTCGAGACAAGTCATGTTCTTCCGCAAAGAGTATGAGATGAGAAAAGAAGACGTGATGTCTTGGTTTATTGTCTTTTAGAAGAAGTGTTTTGAGATTGTGTTTATTGTATGTACAACACTAAAGACTATGACACAGGAGCGAATACTTTCCAAGATCTCCCCCAATGGAACGTTTGTAAAGCATCCTAGAAGAGTGAAGGAGACATCCACTAGTCATTTCTCGTATAGATTAAGGCTCGTGGCGCATTGTACACATTTTCCTTTATTAAGTGTTTTGATTTTCTTTTAAAGATGAGAAGTGAGACTCAAGTTGGAAAAGGAAAAAACTCTAAGGGGAAACTAGACTTACCCTAAGTTAGTTGAATTTAAAGATGACCTATGGTTAGTGAGGTTTGAAAGATTGAATCTACCTAAAGATACCAGACTAGAAGTGCGAGTACAAAAAGTAATAGTGAACAATATGGTCCTCCTAAGTCATGGTGGGTAAGAACGTGAATGAAACATAAATGGGATGAAACGACGGATCGGGTGGGTCGGTTGCGTGGTGCTGAGACGCACGACTTATGGTGTGCAACATGCAAGGCTTGCTTTTGGTGCAATGGAGTGGAACGATGGTAATCGAGGAATCCTAAAGTCACATGCAACTTTATTTATTTATTTGAAAATTTACTCGACGTTGGATCGAGTCTTTATTTATTTTTTAAGATTTTTGTTTTCTATCGATTCGTTTTATCTTTTCTATCCTAATTATAGAAACTATACAAGCATACAAGTTATAAGCTATTACATCATAAAGTACACAAAATATAATCAAGGCATGACAAAACATAGTCCGAATCCATAAGCAAATCCTCGGAAAATACCTTGCACAAAAAGGAAATCGTTAGTAAATGACATGAACATGAATATGCATAATATGATGGAAATGAATTAAAATGACAAAAATATCAAAAGTCATGGAAAAAATGTGAAATTAATTCCCTAGGGTCTCTAACCTGATTATAACATTGTGTTAAAAAATCTACTAAAAATTCAAAGTCTAACTATGTCAAATGGTCCTTTAAATCTATCTAAGATTCAATCCTAAATTTACACAAATCACACTACCAAAAAAGTGGATAAAATAGCCTAAAAAATACACCAAAAATATTTCCAGATACTATTATTTGTCCTCTAATTATAGCAAAAAGAATGGACAAAAAATGTTATAGGAGGTGGGAGGAATAAAATGTACAAATTTATGTGTTCATATGAGAATTCAATACAAAAGCAATTAAATGAAAAAATCGAAATTAAATTGAAAAATGATTAAATTTAGAAAGTAAAAATTGGGAAAACTTCTAAATTGAATTAAAATTATATCCTAGTTTTAGGGAATTTTATTAAGTGTTTTAATATTTTTTGTAGAATTCATTTGAAATTGTAAAAAACAGAAATAAAATTCTAAATGAAAATGACAGGGGTGCATTTAGTATTTCCTGAAGCTATTTATCCTAATGGGCTTATCACATGGGGTGCGAAAAGCAATATCATAAGGCCCATAAGGTGCCTGGGCTGAGGGTGTATGGTGGTTGCAGTGGGGGTGACGCACAGGATTGAAATGGGTGGTCCAACCGGACGGTGACAAGTGTCACCGCCGGAATGGACCCCTGAAAGAGAATCTTATCTCTTGAGAATCATAATCGGTGGATTTGAATGATGTTTTAATGTGGATTAATTCCTTTTATTATTCTTAATAGAAAAATAATATTCTTAAGTTTCTAATTTATTCGATTAAATTCATATCAACAAAGACATAAAATAAAGGCCTTCATTATAAAACGGGAAAAAATGACAAACCCTAGATTTATTCTTTCATTTCGCGGCTCCATCCTCTTACTCTCATCTTCACCTCTTCGTCTTCTTCTCGTCTCTTTCATACATCTCTTCTCAATCACAAACCCTAGCTTTCACCTTCTTCCCTCTTCACAGCCCTAAACCGCCGCTGCTGCATCCTTCTCCGACAACCCTCTAAACCCGCTGAGCCTTGAACAAACCTCAACCATTTTTCCTTCCTACTCTTGAATCCGGACATTAAACACGAAAAAGAACCTTGCCGAAGCTGTGATCGAAGCGATGAGACGACGATTGGCTATGTACTCGCGCTTGTCTCTCCTCTTCTTGCGCGATCTTTGTTGGTTATTCGTCGAAGTCACGCGAGGATGATGACCGAAGCAGTGAAGAAAATCGTCGAAGATGAAGCCATGACGACGAAGATCCGTGGTGCTTCACCCTTTAGTAGGTATGATTCTCTTTCCGTTGTTTGTTTCGATTAGCCTCTCTTGATGTTGATCTTTGTTGATGCAAATTGATGTTCGAAGGTTGATGGAGTGGCAAATTGATGATGGTTTAGGAGAGTAATGGTGAACACAGTTATGGTCGCTACAAGGGGTTTTTGCGATTAATCGAGCTGGAGATGAATTTCGGACGATGATGGTTGATGAACATTTGTTTGAATATTGGAAGGGTCTGTGCAAGTGTGGACGAATTGAAGACGAAGAAATCGTGGTTTGATATCTTCTGCGCAAGCGATGGTATGGTGATTTTATTTGTCTCTGATTGTTGCTGCTTGTGCAGGCTTCTGCAGCTTGTTGAACCAATATATGAATTGATTTGGTGATGCAACTAGGGTGATGAAGGAGCTCGGAAGAGGATAATGAAGGTGTGGTGGTCTTGTATGAAACAGAGGGTGGAGATTCTATCAGAGAGAGTCTGGTGTTTCTTTGGATTCAGGTATTTCACTTTTATTCCATCTCTTTTTTGATTATGCAATTTACTCTTCTTTTGCTCCTTTTCTTTTATTCGATTACATTCTGAATCTTTTCCGACCTTGCGACCTTCTTTGCTCATTTTCTATTTCAATCCTGACTCTTTCTTGCCCTTTGCGGTTCTGCGTTTTTTGTTGATACGTGTTTCTGAATCGTGTTGTGATTTGCAGGTTGCCACTGATGTGAGTTATTGCAGGGAGTTATGGAGATTTGAAGACGATGATGAATAAAGTTGAGAAAGAGATAAAGAATGAGGAACTGAAGAGAATCAAAGGGAGAATTTAGGAGAAAAAAATGGTGAAGGACCCTGAAAAATGCATAAGGTATAAGCTTTATAGATGAGTCTTTTGAGGAAGCTTCTGGAATTCTTCAGTTAGAACCTGTAGGAATTTCTAACCGATTCAGTTAGATATTTCGTAACTGAATCCTCAACCTATTTCTTCTTCTCAGTTTTCAGGATTTTGCAATTTCTTCTTTTATGATTTCCTCCTGTATTTCTTTTTCATCAGTTGTAAACATATTATGTACAAAACAATAATGAACTATTATCAGTTTTTTTTTTATATTCCCTTTTGCATTTCTGAGTTTCTCATTTTTCATCTTCAATATCAGTAAGTTTTTTTACTGATTTTTTCCATTAATTTGTAACTGGATTTTTTTGGTTTCCCTTGTGATTTATGTGAATGAATCCGGAAGATACTTTCCCCTTTTGAATTTTGTGTTCAGCTTAACCCTCTTCTATTTTCATAATAGATATTTGATAAACAAAAACGGATATAATATAACTTTCTTCTGACTTTCGATAAACGAATATGGGCCACAAAAACTTGTAATTGATATGGTTTAAACGCTTGTGGGCCTTCATTTGGATATAATATAATTGGATTACGGTTGAAGATGAGAAAGACTTATACTTGAACATAAAATTATTTAAAAAATCCTTCTTTCTTTTTTTATTATTCCTGAAACCAATTTGAATTTGCAACTTAACTTAATTCCCTTTTCAACATCTTAAATTCGAATCCTAATTTTGGATCCATATTAAACTTAAATTCTTCATGAAGCATCATCTACACTTCCAACTCTTCATAACCTTGTCTCACGCAGCAAACAAATGGGCGGACCACCATGTCTTGATTTCCTTATGAATCCACAATGAAATCTTTCATGCCACGAATACCAAAATGCATTTGTTATGTAAGACCTCGGACGATTAGTTTCCACAAGCTCAACCACAAAGAAATAGCTCAATATGAAAGTCATAATCCAATGATCATCGTTTGAAGCACCATGGGCGAAAATCCTAATATTGGAGGAAGATCAATGAAAAAAGAAAAAGACTAATTCACTTCATACGCCATAGAATGAAACCTCGATCTTGTGAAACCCTATTTTGCCAAGTCACAAATCCTCTAAATAAGAATATTCATATCGTAATAACAATGCTCTGATCTCTTGCTTTAAAAAACTCGATGCTGATGAAGATGAATGCAAGTCTGAGCCAGTTAAGGTAATAAATATGAGGGCAAATTTTGGGGTGTTACACAACCCATTGGTGATTATCAGCCCATGAGATTTGACTTCCCTGATGAAGACATCATGTTCTTAAAAGCAAAAGATTATGAAGAGCCTGTTCACACTGAAGGGCCTGATCCAGAAGAAGAATGGACTATGATTATTGATGGGGCTGTCAATATGAATGGTCGTGGAGTTGGTGCAGTGCTCATTACACCTAAGGGAGTTCATATGCCTTTCTCGGAAAAACTCACCTTTACCTGCACTAACAACGAAGCGGGATACGAAACATGTATCATGGGTCTTGAGGAAGCCATTGACCTCAGGATCAAGACATTGAATGTATTCAGAGATTCAGCTTTGGTAATCAATCAGACCAATGGCAAATGGTACACTCATCAAGAGCATCTGATTTCGTACCGTGACTATACGAGGAGATTATTGACTTTCTTCACGACAGTCAAACTTGAGTACATCCTTCGAGATGAAAATCAGTTCGCAGATGCTTTAGCTACCATTTCCTCCATGATCAAGGTTCAAACTGCAAATTATGTACCTCGGATTTTGGTATCCAGACTAGACCGACCGACATATGTGTTCTCTGTGGACACTGCTAATGATGACAAGCCGTGGTTCCACGACATCAAATGCTTCTTAGAGAATCAGACATACCCACCTGGGGCATCATCTAATGATAAGAAGACATTGAGAAGACTGGTTGGTAGTTTCTACCTTAATGCTGCTGGTTCGTTATACAAGCGAAACTTTGACATGGTTCTGCTCAGATGTGTTGATAAGAAAGTAGCAGGCTTGCTGATGCACGAGGTGCATGAAAGATCTTTCGATACCCACGCCGGAGGGCATGCAATGGCAAAAATGTTGTTGAGATCAGGTTACTACTAGATCACAATGGATGCAGACTGTTGTACCTATGCCAGAAAGTGCCATAAATGCCAGATCTACGCAGATAAAGTGCATGTGCCTCCGAGTCTTTTGAACGTAATGTCTTCACCCTGGCCCTTTTCTATGTGGGGCATTGACATGATTGGAAATATCGAACCAACTGCTTCGAATGGCCATAGATTCATCCTGGTAGCCATTGATTACTTCACCAAATGGGTTGAAGCAGCTTTGTACGCAAACGTCACAAGACAAGTGGTATCCAGATTCCTGAAAAGAGACATCATCTGTCGATATGGAGTTCCCGAGCGAATCATTACTGATAATGGTTCCAATTTGACCAACAAAATGATGGCAGAACTTTTCCGGGACTTCAAAATCCAACATCACAACTTTTCTCCTTACAGGCCAAAGATGAATGGTGATGTTGAGGCAGCCAACAAGAACATCAAGAAGATTGTGCAGAAGATGGTGGTTACTTATAAATACTGGCATGAAATGCTACCATTTGCTTTGCATGGGTATCAAACCTCAATTAGAACGTCCACTGGGGCAACACCCTATCAGCTTGTGTATGGTATGGAGGTAGTCCTACCTGTTGAAGTTGATCTACCCTCCTTACGGGTAATGATGGATGTAAAGCTGGACGAAGCAGAATGGGTCCGGTCTCGGTACAATCAACTGAATTAGATCGAAGAGAAAATTTTGGCTGCAATTTGTCATGGGCAGTTGTATAAGAAAAGGATGAAGAAAGCCTTCGATCAGAAAGTCAGGCTTCGGGAATACCAAGTGGGAGATCTTGTGCTGAAAAGACTCCTTCCTCTTCATACAGATCACAGGGGCAAATGGACTCCATACTACGATGGTCCATTCATAGTAAAGAAGGTTTTCTCTGGTGGAGCACTGATGCTCACTACTATGGATTGCAAGGATTTCTAGTCCCCTGTGAATTCAGATGCAGTTAAAAAATACTTCGCATAAAATGACCCGCTGGACATAAAAACAGAATGTAAGTCCAGGAAAAAATAGGGCATCCCGGCGAGTCAAAAACAAAATAAAAGACTCGGGAAAAAATAAGGAAAAAATAAAAAAAATGTACACCCGCTGAGTTGAAAAGCCGCATTGGACTACTCAGGCAAAAATGGGTATCCCGATGGATTGTAAACCCGAAAGGGCGATCCACGCAAAATGAGGGAATGAACGAACAACTGCATTCTGAATTCGTCTGTATCACTCACAACACGGCAAGTTCCAAAAGGATAAGGCATCAGTCGGAATCAACCTTCTTCAGAAAGCAAGATGAGAAGAACGCCAAGGTCATACAGGTCATAGCAAAGGAAGTACACTGGAACGTCGTCATCAACATTTCCAACACTTTTATTTTCTCAATTTATAGCGACCTCCTCATTTCAGGGGATTTGTTTCCTTAAACTGTATTCGCCAATTCAGGGCACCCAGATTAATAAAATCAGAATTTTCAGTCACATCTCGTTTTGTACATTTTTGTTTCGTTTGCAAAATGTCCAATATTCATGATACAACACTTGCATAAAACAAATGAGCCATTTTTAATAATAAATGCTTGCAGGAAATATATTACTTTCAGGAAAGTCTAACTCTTATGAGAGAATCCGGTTAGGGATACCTTAGGATACTTGTGCGTTTTTTGTCTTGACAGGTTGCAGGTATTCAATACACATCATGGGGCACACCAAGCATTGCATCCCCAACATGCTGCTTCCCATAAGTTATCACCTCCCCAAGCAGTACCTAACAACTATGACATAGCAAGATGAGCAAGTAATTTCCTACTCCCCACCAGAATGCTAGATCTCTCTCATCCTTAGCAAAGTTAATGGGAATTGTCTCCCCACAGGGTTTCTATTCTCTCCCCAGGAGAACAATGCATGCATACTTTTCCAGCGGAGTTGCTGAAGTTTCCTTCTCCCCAGCTAAGTTTCTCCTGGAAGATAGATCTACCAATGATCTCTTCCCCATCCGGGACATCCCTCCAAGCAGATTAGCCAGAGATCTTTATCCTAGTGAGATCTAAATCCCGGATCGGTTTCTCTTTTGCATAATCATAACATTTGCATCATATTCACCAAATGAGCGTAGCATTCCGTCTAATACGGAGCATTACGACAAAAATCAAACATTTTTATGATCACAAGCCAGGTTCGAGCCAGCCACCTGCAATTACCATCAATATTTCATCAAGCAAATATACAAAATACACCCCTGCACATAAGAGCCAAAGCGTCCCCTTTGCACTTTCAAAAACAAATACTTATTCATAACATGTTCTTTTCGACACCTGTCTGTGTTGCCCTATCCCCACAGAAAGCCAAAGCATCTCCTTTGCACTCCCAAAACAGATGCCTGTTGTATATAGTACTTATTTGAAACTCGTCCGTGTCATACATTCCCCAGCAAGTCAAGCACCCGTACGTGTCTTGCGCCAACTTCACCAATAAATCAATACCTCTACACACTTATGCATAAGTCTTTGATACTCGTATGTATCTTGTTTATATCACTCCTCAATAGATCCGACACTCGTCCGTGTTCTTTGTTAACTAGTTGGTACTCGTCCGTATCATCATCTTTGAACACGCGTCAGCGTTTGTTTCTACTTATACTCGTCCGTATCATGGTCCTAAGGATGCTCGTCCGCATCTTTAATCTATACACAGTGTCAAACACTTATACCTTTTATTCTTAAGCATAAGCACTTGTCCGTGTTTACCATTCCCTAGTAAGTCACCAACGGAACACCTTTCTTCTGTTCGACATTCGTCCTATGTCGTGATAAAGAGCAGTCGTCCCCTGCTAGGTGATCGTCCTTCATATTTGGATGACCGTCTCTCATCCTTTCCCCAGTGGAGTCCCCATTAGTGGAACCTTTTTCTATCTGACATTTGTCCTATGTCGTGATATCTTTAGCAGTCGTCCCCTGCTAGGTGATCGTCCTTCACCTTTTGATGACCATCCTTCATCATTTCATCCGATGGCCGTCCCCATCATTGATCTTGTTATCTGACATTCGTCATATGTCGTGATAAGCCCCAAGAGCAGCCGTGCCCTACTAGGTGATCGTCCTTCACCTCTTGATGATCGTCCTTCATCATACTTATCCGATGGTCGTCCCCATCGTCGACCTTTTTTGTCCGACATTCGTCATATATCGTGATAAAGAGCAGCCGTCCCTTGCTAGGTGATCGTCCTTCATCTTTGATGATCTTCCCTCATCATTATTTCATTTATGCTTTAAACCGATGGTCATCCCCATCGTTGACCCTTTTCTATCTGACATTCGTCCTATGTCGTGATAAAGAGCATCCGTCCCCTGCTAGGTGATCGTCCTTCACCTCTTATGACCGTCCCTCATCATTATTTCATTCATTCTTTAAACTGATGGTCGTCCCCATCGTTGTTTACTTTACTCTTGGAAGCCTGGTGGTCGTCCCCATCATTGCTTTTCTCTTTAATTTAATCCCCAGAGAATCTTGTTTCTTTACCTGATGGTCGTCCCCGTCATGGTCTCTTTATTCCCCTAGCTTGTCAGCCGTCCCCGTCATTGCTAAACTTACCATTTTATCCCCAGCAGTCCAAGAGGGTCCCTATGTGTTCTATCATCATATTATTCTCCTCAAAGTTCATGAAAGTCAAGGGATCACAAGAACTGGCAGAGGCATGGAAGCAGAGCTAGGGTTTTCACTGCACAAATGACCAGAATTAGGGTTTTGGCTTCAGAGGCCTTAACTCCAAAATTTTTGGTCATTCTTGTTTCTAATGGTGTTAATATGACATAAGGATCATGTGTACCAAGTTTTATGAAGAAATTAATTGTGGAAGTCATTTGTTCACTAGGTAACTTCCTGAGCAAGTTAAGTCAAAATCAGGGCATTCGAGGCCCCCAACAATGGAACCAAAGGGGTATTTTAATCAAATTGAAGTTATATGATCTTTATTTGATCTTAGAAGTGGTTGGAAGTTCACAAGATTGAATAATTTTGAGCCAATTGCAAACTTGCCATTTTTGGAAATGACTTGAAATGCAAACTTTCCTTTTTGGGAAAGTTTTTCAACCTTCTCTTTCATGACCAAAAATGCTTCAAATGAAACATTATTGGTCATGAAAGTTGTTGATTAGGTCTTTCCCTTTTCAAAAAGTACAAGATCATCTCTTGATTCATCATAGAACTCAAGATATGGCCTTTCAAAGTTGGCAAAAATCCTATAATTTCAAGTTTCATGTCAAAGAGGGATTTTGCATTTTGGCATGTTCAAGCATTCTAATGACTTCTAATGTGCACAAACACTTCACAACATGTCAAATGAACTTCAAAAGATCAGAATTATGCATTGAACCTAGGGTTTTCATGACTTATGATCCAAGAAACTTCAAAGAGGGAAATTTGCAAAACATGCGATAACTCTTCATCCAAGCCTTCCAGCACATCAAAACCAATCCCATGGCCATCCTTGAACCCAGCTGAGGCCAGACACCCCATGAAATCTCCTCTGAACCGTGCCCATACCTCATAGTACACAATCTTGACTTTTTGCAAAAACTCCCATACCAATCAGCCTGTGCCACCACCCACTTTCTGAGCAATCCCATTGGCTTAAACAAACATTATGGATCACATTTCATAACACACAATAGCCTGAAAGCTCCCACAACTCAGAATTCACAAAATCCATCAAAACCTTCCTCTCTTTGAATCTCAAAAACCAGTCATTGAAACTTCAAACTTCCTTCATCAATCAACTCAAAAACACCTCAATATCATTTCCCACCCATCATCATAGCCTAAAACACCCTCAAACAGAAATACGATTTCTGCAACTTCAGAAACAAAGCCTTCAAAATAGCCACTCTAAGCTTCATTCAAGCTTACCATTAGATTCAGGAGGTCAAAGGGAGTGGATTTACACCAAAGAAATGATCAGAAAGCTCAAGAACACAAAGCTTCAACTCAGGTAGCCATGATGAACTTTTTTTTCCAGAACTTTTTTTTTAAGTTTCTAAATGATTCCTCATGCTTCACTGATCACCCTGATGTGTTTAAAATTAAAAATGGTTGAGAAATAAGCATTTCATGATGTTCTGAAATATTGCCCGTGAAATGATTTTTGCTTCGATTCATCATGTATGCGTGAAATAAATTGTATTTGATGCTTGATTCTTGCTTATTGATGTTTAATGGTTGATTCTGGAGAGTTTGGGAGGTTCTCATAGCTTAGGGAGAGAGATAGTGTTTTGGTTTGGCCAGAGAAGATGATCGGAGCTAGCTCCGGTCACCTGAAAGTGATTAGAACCCTAATTAGGGTTAGCTGCCCAGATGCATGTGTGGCCATTGGATGTTGATTAGGTTTAGGTCTGGACGACTCAGATCATGCGTATTAGCATCAATCCATTTAATTAATTATAAAAACTAATTAAAACTCAGTTTGAATCCCAGCGTTAGATTGCGTGCACAGTCAATGTCCCCTTTCCAAGTTTGAATCTGGAACCTTGGATCTGCATACTTTCATTTAAATCAATTTTTATTTCATTTTTTATTGCATTTTCTTGCACAATTTATTTAAAATATCAAAAAGCATTCAAAAAATATTTTCTTTTGCATTCTAACTTTAAATATTTTTCTTCATCCAAAAATAATTTATATATTTTTTTTTTGCATTAAAAAGGTATTTTTAAAATATTTAAATGTTATTTTTAATTAATTAAAGTATTTTAATTAATTAAAAATACATTTAAGTTTTTAAAAATCACCAAAAAAATCATGAATCATCCCAATGCATATAGAAATATTTTCAAACTCTTCACACAAATTTCTTTTTAGGTTTGATCATAGTTTGCCAATTTAAGTGTCATAAAAATCACATTTTTGAACCCTAACTTTGAAAAATCATTTCTGCCTAACAAAGAAGAGTTTGAAGTTGATTCTTTTTGCATTGTGTTACATATTGCATGTATTTTATAGGTCTTTTTCCTCATGAATTTATCTTGCATTTTCAAATTGATTTGCATTTTCCCTTTGAACCATCCAAAAACCCTAGAAAACCTAGGAAAATCATAACTTTTGATAGGATAGGCTTCTGACCTTCTCCTTTGGGGTGTGACCTAATATGGGGTTAGGGTTTGTTTGAGCTTTATTGTACATTTTTATCATGTCATTTGTTTCTGTTTTATCCATTTGCATATCACATGTCCATGTAACCCTAATTTCTCATGTTCATTTGCATTCACCTTGCATATGCATCATTACATGAACTTTCCATGACATTTCATGCATTCATATGTTATATTAGATATCTTAGGACATGTTAGAACTTTGCTTGATCATTTCTTCATTCATTTGCCATGATTAGCATTCATTTCATTTCATAAACTTTCATGTGTTTTTCAAACTTCAAAGCATGCCTCCTTTGCATCTCATCTTTGTATGATCACACATATGCATTTTATATGACTTTGAATCATCTTACATGACATTTACATTACATAAACACTTCTGAATTTGGTCATTTCATCTCGTTTCACTTCATTTCTTTATGCTTTATACTTTATGCATTCATGCTAACACTTTCAGGTTTGGTAAGTTATTTTGGGAGGTGAATTTGCCTTCACCTCTCACTTCTTCTTATCTCTTTCATTAGCATTCTAACTTGTATTTGAATTGAATTTGATTCACTTATGTTCCATCTCTCTCACTTTCTTTCTTTAAGTTACTTATCTTCTTCAATGAAGTAAGTAACTTATTATCTTGCGTCCTCCTCCTTTCATCTGCATTCTTCCATTGGTGGCTTCCTTGAAGATATTTCTCAAGCCTTACAAACCATAGGAACATCCAAGCATGATAATCTTAGGGTTGTGTTTAGTCCCCCTTAGATTTTTACCTTTGAGTCTCCTTGAGTCTCTCTTCTCATCTCAAATAATTAGAGGCTAAACTCTTAAAGTTCTAGGACTTTGGAATTAGGGTTATGTCTGCATCTTTCTTTTAGGATGGAGTGTATAACTTTAATCCTAAGTGTTAAACCTTTAATTTGTTTAAACCTCTTAATCAAATCATCTAATAATCACTAAGGCTTTATCTTGTAACGTGGGCCTTACATTAGGGTTCTAATTCTTCCTTATGGTTTAGAAGGATTAACTTTAGTGTTTAATGGACAAGTCCCCCTCAAGTTGTCTTACAAACCATAAAATCCACTTCTTAATCTCATCCTTTAATTAAAATCCACTTAATAAAGGTTTGTTATATAATGAATTTAGTCCCTAACCATGTATTAAGTTGAAGTATCTTCCTCAGCTTAAGTGTCCTCATCTATTATCCTTTTATTAGGATGGTGTAATGAGTTCACTAATCTGTGATCAGAGACTAAACTCATTACTTAACACTAAACAAAAACCCAAAAATATCTAATTAATCACAAGTAGGCTAATGATCTTAAACCTACATCATCATGGTAATTAAGTTGAGGTGTTTATCTCATACTTAAGTAGACTCATTATCCCTAATCAGGGAGGATATAATGAGTTTGCAACCCTTTGATTTAGGCTTAAGCTCATTAACTTATGCAAAACACCAAAAACAATAACAAGACTAAAAACAAAAAAAACAAACAATAATCGTCTCCTTCGGGATTCTTTTCTCATCACACTCATTCACAAACGAGAACTTGCTTCTTCCGTCTAATGCGAGACAGTTAGCACTCGAGCCAGACGAGTCATACACTTGAGCATAGACAAGCAAGCAGTTCATAGTCAATTTATCTTTCAGTCTCTTTGAGTCGAACTACGGTGTTCTAACTTCCTCATTGCACGAGAGGATACGTAGGCATAACTTAACTGTTATCGAACAAAAGTCTTTGTGTCTTCCCCTTCTTTCAGCATTCTTTTCTAAGTCTCAGATCTTGAGCATTCACCCTTTTGCACTGACACTTATACATTCTTTTCCAATTTTTGCACACAGATAGCACATACCGTACCCCTTTAAACACAATCTTGTAAGCGTGGATCCCGTCGAGTACGGCAGACAATCTGGGTGCTAATACCTTTCCAGGTTGTAACCAACCCCCTTTCTTAGTTTCTCTGGTTCGCAATCGTCTTATCCATATCTTTCTAGGTTTATGCAGCATTACCTTTCCTTCGGGAAAAAAATGCCTAGCTGGCGACTTTATTCCTCTTCACTTCATTTTCTCCTTTCGCTGACCGTTCGCGTTTGCACCTTGTGGGACCTGGTGTCTTTTCGGGGGAGCGACACTGACTAACAATAAAACCAAGTAACTTCCCTGATCGGACACCAAATGTACACTTAGCTGGATTCAGACGCAGTTGGAACTTTTTGAGGCGCTCAAATAACTTCAAGAGATGAGTCAAATGATCCTTCTCACTCTGTGATTTGGCAATTATATCATCCACGTAAACTTCTATCTCTTTGTGCATCATATCATGGAAAAGGGTGACCATTTCCCTCTAATAGGTGGCTTCTTCATTTCTTAGATCAAATGGCATAACCTTGTAATAATAAGTGCCCCATGGTGTGATGAAGGTGGTCTTTTCCATATCGTCAGGATCCATCTTGATCTGACGATATGGAAAAGGAGAAAACAGTAAAATTAGCGGTGTTGTCCACTAAAGTATCAATATACGGAAGAGGGAAATCATCCTTTGGACTGGCTTTGTTCAAATCCCTATAGTCCACGCACATTCTAACCTTGCCATCCTTCTTAGGGACTGGCACAATGTTAGCTACCCACTCAGGGTACTTCGCAACTGCGCGAAATCCAGCATCAAACTGTCTTTTGATCTCTTCTCAAATCTTCAGAGCCATGTTCGGTCTTGTTCTTCGGAGCTTTTGCTTTACTGGAGGACAATCTGGTTGAAGAGGCAACTTGTGGACCACTATGTCTGTGTCAAAACCGGGCATATCCTGATACGACCATGCAAACACATCCACATACTCTCTAAGAATCTTGACCAATCTTTCTCTAACATCTGCCCCATGTGTTGTACCAATCTTGACTTCTTTCTTGTCTACATCAGTGCCAAGTTTGATGGTCTCTACCTGCTTTTTATGTGGTTGAAGATCTGTGTACTCATACTCAACCAATCTTGCCAGTTCCTCGGGAACGTCACAATCTTCCTCACTTTCATCTTCTGCTTGGTAGATGGACGAATCAAAGTTAGGAGAGAATATAGAGTCATTGGGTTTAACAGGGTTTTCATTTGTTCTGCATATGGGAATGATTTGCTTTTATTAAAAGTGAAAACAAAGAGATGTAAGAAAAACTTTTTACTGGTTTTGAAAGATCGCCATTTTCTTTTAAAAGTTGAAAGAGAAAAAGCATTAAATAAAACAAAATAGGAATTTAACAAAATGCCTTCATTGATTAAATAAGTTGAAAATGAGAAGGGGCCCTACAAAATGATCCCATAGCCTTGGGCATAGCTAGGGAACTTTGATACATTTTAAGAAAAAAACAATAACTTACTTTGGCAATGGAAAAATCTATGGGATCGCAACTGCCTCCCAATTGCCCAAAGCTGCTTCACACTGATACACCAAATGATCCACATCTTCATCTTCAGCATCCCCACTAATTGCATTGATCTGATAACCGGCACTGGAAAACACCTCTTGAATGGTCTTCAGACGTCCTTTAACGGAGGTTGACGCTCCTTCCTTCACATGAGTTGGTTTGTAACCCAACCCGTGTCGATCTAGCTTTTGCTTGACTTCAATCACATCACCCCAACCTTCATGGCTTTCTTCTTCAATGGTGGAAATGGTACTCTTCAGCGATGCAAAAGATGGGATACCCTTCCCCTTTGGTTCCTCTACTTCTATAAGGACAACATTGGCTATCTCAAGAGCTTGGAAAGCAGTTTCCAAAGCATCTTCATCGGCCTCAATATAGATAAAGGAGGAAATGTTGCTAACCATGAGATCCTCTTCCTCATACACCGTTACCAGCTTGTTATCGACCACAAACTTCATCTTCTGATGTAGGGTAGAAGTGACTGCCTCAGCGGCATGAATCCACGGTCTTCCCAGCAAACAGCTGTAATTAGGATTAATGTCCATAACCTGAAAAGTGACTTTGAACCCCTGTGGTCCAATCAAGATTTGTAGGTCCACTTCTCCAATAAAATTCCTTCTTGACCCATCAAAAGCTTTAACAATCAGTGCGCTAGGCCTCATATCTTCCCCTTGATATGATAACTTAGCAAGCGTCCTTTTTGGCAAAACATTCAATGAAGATCCAGTATCCACAAGAACTCTTGCTAAAGTGTCTTATTGACATTTCACAGATATATAAAGAGCACGGTTATGGTCTAAGACATCTCTTGGAAGATCCTCCATACTGAAGCTGAGATTATTACATGCAGTGATATTGGCAATCACACCATCAAACTGATTCACAGTTATATCATGCGTAACATGTGCTTGAGCTAGCAACTTCTGGAGAGCACCTCGATGAGCCGGAGAATGCATAAGAAGTGACAAGATAAATATTTTGGAAGTTATTTAATGTAGCTGATCAATAACCTTATAGTCACTCTTCTTAATGATTTTGAGAAATTCTGCATCCTCCTCTTCCAAGACCGTTCCTTTATCCTTGTTGGCAACAGCGGGAATGACTTCTTTAGGTGGAACTGTATTGACTTTCTGAGTATAAACACGGCCACTGCGAGTTAATCGACTTGCACCTACTATGTCAGCACTTGCCACTTTCAAACTTTCCTTCTGATCACCCTGTTCAATCTTCTGATGAACTCCCCCTGTATCATACTTCCATGGAACTGCTTTGGTATTCTTGCAAAGAAAATGGTTACTCCTTTGATCAATCCTTGGTTCTATAAAATTGAAAATTGGCACCACAGGTTCCAGAATATTGAAGATGGGTTGAACTCCTGAAGATTCAAGCATGTTCAACACTGGTGCTATGGTGGAATCAGGCTCAGGTAAGTTGAAGATAGGTTCAATCATTGCCACTTCATTCTTCTTCACACGACCGCTTACTTGCAAGACACCATGATTAATCAAATCTTGAACATCTCTCAAGACCAGTTCACATCCCTTTGGACTATCAACACAATCTTCACAATTCTTATGACATTTTTTCAGCATACCCACCTCTACTAACTTCGTATGGAAGTCTCTGAGCGGGGTTTTGATCTTTGTGGCATTGAAAATCAAATCTTCGTCAAAATCATCAACAATGACATTTATGGACCCATGTTTGGGTAAAGGATTATCTTTGACATTCGGGCCAGCATTTCCGAACGACAGAATGTTCTTTTCTGTCAAATCCTTCACAACATACTTCAAAGCAATACAACTTTCCAAATCGTTCCCTGGAGCATATTCATGGAATAAACAATGGGCGCTTGAGTTGTAATTTGGTGGGAGTGGATCTGGTGGAAGACCCAAAGGCCTTGGAGTAACCAAACCTCTCTTCAGTAGTGAGGGATATAATTCAGTATAGGTCATAGGGATCCGAGGATTAGGAGGCCTTCCTCCTGGTCTTCTGTTCTGAAAATTGGGATTCGGATGAGGAGCTGGAGTCCTCTGCTGGTAGGCTGAAGCATTGGGTTCTTGTTGATAGCTTGGATTGTTGAGCACTAGTTGATAAGCTGGAACCACTGGAGCTGTTTGTTGATACATCGGTACTGCTTGAGCTGGCCGATACATTGGAACTTGTTGATTATATGATGGTTGAACTGCCACTACATATGGATGTTAAACATACTGTGGGGGATGGGCGTACTGCTATTGAGCAAAAGGTGGAGGCCTCAACCAAAGTTGATTTCTCCTTCGACCTGTCATCACTGCATTTGTTTCACCTTTCTTTCTTTTTATGGAAATTACTGGTAAACTTCTTAGCATTGTTCCCACTATTGTTGCTGGAGTTGATGGATGCACCACTCATCTTACCATTCTTCAGACCAAGTTCAACCTTGATTCCCACAGCCACAAGATCAGAGAAGCTAGCAGTTATGCTACCCACCATTCTCTCAAATAATTTTGGTCACACAGTGTCAACAAACCAGTCAGTTAATTCTTTCTCAGTCAACGGGGGATCTACTTGAGAAGTGGTCCCTCTCCACCTTTGAGCATATTCTTTAAAAAATTCGGAATCTCTCTGGGACATACTCAGTAGCTGCCTCCTGTCGGGAACAAGGTCCATATTGTACTTGTATTGCTGAATGAAAGCGCCCGTCACTAGTCCAGACACAAGGCACATATCTCTGGCAATAGCACCAAAGATCTGGTCACCTTCAATTGCTCTCAACCTCTTTTCAAGAGTGTTAAAATTCTCCTGCAGTCTCTCATGTTTCTCATTACCGTTTTCAGACATGTCTGGCTCATCGTACACCTGATGAGGATCGTTAAAGTACGGTTGGACACGGGTGTGCACAATATCTAGTGTAAAATTAGGAATCGCGTGGTTCTCTTCAGTAGTCAAAGGAATAGTTTGCTGAGTGGTAAATCCTTGAGGAGGAGGCACGAAACCTTGAGAAGTGAATCCTTGGGAAGGAGGTATAAACCCGTGAGAAGCAAATCGTTGGGAAGGAGGTATAAACCAGTGAGAAGCAAATCCTTGGGAAGGAGGTACAAACCCGTGTGGAAGCCCAAAAGGGGGCCAGGTTACAAGGGTAGTGACTGATGGTGTAGGCTCAGTCGTTGAAGTGACAATCTCAGAAACCACAGTCTGTTGGGTATCCATCTTTGCTCGAATGACTTGCAGCATTTCCATAATCTGGCCCACATTTCCATGAAGATCAGTAAGCTCCTCATTAACCTTGTCCATCTCTGGGTCTCTGTCAGCCATCTTCTTCCTGGCCTGAGATCGAGTGGAGTATTTGCGTGAGATCCTTAGTGTGACAGTCTGGAAAGGAGGTGACGGGAATGAGTTTTTTGACAAATGCGAATGCGGAGATGCACTCATGAGCAGAAAAATGCAAATGCTTCAAGGGACTTAAGAAGTTATTGCAAAACATCAAAATGGACAAAACTTCCTTATTATTATTTTTTTATCAAGAAGTAATAAACTGAAGTCCATTCATGGTACAAAAATATGATGTTTGCAATAGATATTTCCTTTGTTCCTTGAAGACTTTACTAAAATGATACATATGATGCTGGGATGCAAAGATGCAGGGATGCAAGGTGTCACAATTAAATCTGAGATCTTCTTAATAGGTGGGCTGTAAGAGATTGGTTTTACATTTTTCTAACCATAAATCCCACTCACAGGATGGTTTCTACGGTGATGGTTTAAGGAAACTCAAGGTCACAGACGTTTATCGTATTAGCGCCCCGCCGCAGGCTAGCTGCATTGTAACGATAATGACAATAAGGTCTACCTTGAGTGGAGTTCTCATGCTAGGCTGAAAAAACGGCGGGCCCTCGGAGCCTAACATTACACAACTACCAAAATTGAAACAGGTTCTAGGGGGTCCTAGAATCATAACCCTTTCGTGAATCCAGTCACACGACAGGCTAGCTGCATTGCGAAAAGATCTACGAAAAGTCTAACTATCCGGGGGAGCTTTCATGCTAGGCTAGCAAGGAGCGAGTCCTTGAAGACTAACATTAATAACATCCAATTCTAACGTAGGTATTCCCTCTTCTTTTTCCAAAGCTCAACTCTTACTTCTGATATAATCCCAAGATCCCACAGACAAGTATAATAAGCAATAAAAGAAAGCGAATAAAAGAACAAAATAAACAAGACATAAATAACAAACATAGAGAAGACAAAAGATAAGATCAACAAAAACGCACAAAGCTAAGTTAGGCTTGACTCTCTCTAGCATGGAGCTAGACCCAGCAGAGTCGCCAAGCTGTCATACCTCGAACAAATACAATCCTCGCGATGGACGCGGAAAGAAACAACAAAGTCGCCACCTAATTCTATATATACTAATTAAAGAAAAGGGAGATATAGATACAACCTAATAACGGATAAGAAATGGCCAACAAAACCAAATTCTAAGTTCGGGAGTCGGTTACGCAAGGGGAAGGTATTAGCACCCCTCACGTCCGTTGTACTCAACGGGAACCTCTTATTTAACTATGCGATTAAATGTTGATTTAAGTCTTTGTCTTCTAAAATGGTTTGCTAAAATGTTTGTTCTAAGGAAATAGTTACTTTAAATTATTATTATTATGAAGATGACGGAGAAATGATTGAATTTTTTATTATTGTACTCGCGAAGGATTAAAATCCTTGTGCCTAAGTATTCCCTTGTGCAATGGGAAAGTCAGAGCTTCGTAGTTCATGCAACTACGGTTTGTGGTTTTTAATGAACAATTGTTTAAAACGCGTTCTAACTGCTAAGCGTTGGCTTTTACTCGCGGTGAAGATTGAAGCGCTAGCTTGTTTTCAAGATGGAAGGATTTAAACAATGTCCGTTTAGAGAAAATGTTTGACCTTTGTTAAGGTGTTTTAAAAGAAAGGGCGAATGGACCACGTCGCGTGGGGCTAGCCCAGGAGTGTTTCATTCAGGAATTATGTGGAGTACTAGACTTCAGAAATCAGTTCCTTTGCTGATTAATTATAAAAATGATTTGCATTGGTTGGTAAGTTTTAAATTGTATTTTGAAACAAAGAGACAAGTCGTCATCTTTACGGGAGGTATCTCACCTATTTCACCACAAACATTTGAGGAATGAAATCGAAAGAAGCTTTAAACTTGGATACGGTGATTGACAAGCAATGCCACATTCTTTCTTTGAGAAATACAATCAGAAGAAGCTTTAAATGTGGATATGGCGATCGACAAGCAATGCCACATTCTTCCTTGATAGAAATTGTTTGATAAGATTGATTTGTTTGTATTTGTGAGAGATAGGAGAAATATCTTTCCTATGGAGATGAATCATGTCTCATCTTTGAGTTGTTAAGTGTTTTGAATACGAAAGAATGAATGAATTACAACCCGAGGGCTAGCCTCAAGAGTAATTTAATTCAAGAACCCAAGGAATGCTAGATTCCTGACTTCAGTTCTTTGTATCATTTGTATGATTAGGTATTTTAGGAACGAGAGGGAGAATAAACCACGTCACGTGGGGCTAGCCCAGGAGTGATTTAATTCAAGAATTATGTGGAGTGCTAGACTCTAGAATTCAGTTCCTCCGTTATTTGATTTGTGAATTAAGTATTTTGAATATGAAAGGGCGAATAAACCACATCGCGTGAGGCTAGCCCATGAGTGATTCACTCAATAACTCGTGGAGTGCTAGACTCCAGGGTTCAGTTCTTTTGCACTTAATTTTATAAAATAAATTGGATATATTGTTTTTTAGATGTTTTAGGGTTTAACGTTTTTATAACGATGAAGTAAATGAAACGCTACATGTGGGGCTAGCCTAGGTGAGGTTCATTAAAGACCCGCGGAAAGCTAGATTCTGAAGTTCAGTTCCTCGTTAATTAAATAAGACGCGTAAAGTCGTGCAGGATGGCGATCACATAGGTGACTGACTTACGTGTCTGGAAAGTGTAGGCGTGTGAATTGTTTACTTGGCGTTGGACCAAGAAGTTTAATTATATTTGGGACTTATCTTTATTTATTTCAAAATATCGTGTTCCTGTTTTGCTTAACAAATTATGGTCGAAAAGCGAGAATGAGATTCACGTTGTGCAAGTCATACATTATCAATACAACTAAATAAAGAGCAAGGAAACACCTTACAAATATAATCAAGAAAATTAACCAAACTAATCTAAATATACTTATTTACTAAAAAATAATAATTAACAAAAATAATAGAATTATTTAACAAAATTAATTAACATAAAGTATTTTCTGAATTTGTTTTAAGAGAAATATTAAAAATAACTTAAAAGAGCTTAAAATAAAACATAAAACAATAAAAAGGGCTATGATAAGACTTAGTGAAAACATGATGGGTGCTGAAAGGGTCCAACAGCAAGGAGGCTCATATGGGGCGGACCAGGTATGGGTCTGATGGTCGAACCCAGTCCTAAACCCGGTTTAGTTTTATACCCCAAATAGGGAATGAAACCCTAAACAACAAAACAAGCCACCGCAAGGAGAAAGAGGAACGAAACCAAACACATAAACTTCCTCAACGATAAGGAAAAGAAAGTCAAAACATAAACAAAAACAAACTCAATTTCTGAAACCAAATCCTAATCTCGTCATCGATTTGTTCATAATGCTAAATGGACAGAAATTTAATCCCAATCGAAAACCTAGTTCTAATATTTCATGGTGAAAACGAACGAATCAAAAGAGGGTTCCGAACCATCTATCATGGAAGGCGAGCAAGGATTCACGAAAACAAGCTTAAAAGGGTGTTCGTACCTGAATCGAAGGAGGTCCGATTTGAAGCTTTAACGTGAGAAAAGGTAACCCTCTACCTCTTTTTGTATCTGTTGCTTCGACTCCTCTTCTTCTTCAAAATCTATGTTGTTACTAAGTTTTTGATGTCCGCTCTTTGTATCGCTGAGTGTAGTCGATTCAAGATTTGACCCAAGCTAGAACTTCAATGTGAAGTTCAAAGTTCTCTGGGAATGAGATCTATGTGAAAAGGGTTATTTCAATGAATTACGACTAAGGTTCTTGTTTTGTTACTTTGGATATTGTTGTTTTCTAGTGTGATGTTGCTTGGGCTTTTGTTGCTGGTTCTGAAAATCTTCTTTGTTTTGGGGGTTTTTCTGATGTGTGTTTGTATGGTATTCTGTACGAAAATTGTGTGGGTTGCTTTTGGTTAGGGTTTGCTGATGCGACCTTGTTTTTTGCTCCCTCTTCAAAACTGATAAAACAAGCTTTTTATAGGATTGAGATTAGGGTTTTTTGCACTGGATTTGTAAACTTGTTGAAAAAGTATAAGTTATCAGAATTTGTTTGATACTGATGTGTTGTCCCTTTTAATCTCAAGTCCTTTTGCTCATGGAGTATAGTTTATTCACGTTTTTGGTATAAGCTTGTAAACACCCAAAATTCGCCCTCTCACTTTCTCATTACTTGGATTATGATCACACATATTGCATAGCATATCATTAAATATCACATTGCATAATTATCCTTTAGCAACTCACTACATAGCTGCATAACTAGGGTTTGTGATCAGGTGAACCCAAGAAGTGATTTGAGCAATCACAGAGACCTTGAAGCATGCCAAGAGGGTCCTTGAGTGTTCTATGGTTGTTTTATACCCCCAAGGTTTCTTTAAAGTCAATAAATATCAAGGGATTGCAGAGCTATCCAGGCATGCTTGAAGCTCCTACACAGATGACTTGAAAATTAGGGTTTTGGGTTTGAGGCCCTTACACCCAAAAAATTTGGTCATTCTTGAGGCCCTCAAATCAGTTCTGCCATGGCCCATAACTCAAGTACACAACATTTGACTTTTTGGCCAATTGAACCATACCAATCCCACAGTGCATAGCAACTCTTCTGACTCATTCCATTTGTTTATACAAAGCCTAAGGATCATAAAAGAGGACTCACAAGAGCTCAGAACCACCATACACTCAGTTTGCACAAAAATCCCCCAAAAACTTCCTCTCTTCGATTCTCCCAATCCAGCCATCAAACTTCACAAATTTCTTCACCAATCAGCCACACATCATTCATAGAACAAGAATCAACCATTAAAATGGCCTGAAATATTACATATCAAAACCTCAATTTCTGCCATATCAGAACTAGACCTCTCAAACCAGCCACTTTCAAAGCATTCCAAGCATTCCATTAGCCTCAGGAGGTTCAAAGGAGGCCATTTGCACAAGAGGGAGGCTCTGAAAGCTCATATTTGCAGGTCATCGGCTCAGGTATACTCAAGAACTTTTTGTCTCAAAGCTTTAATTTGTTGTCATAGAATGAAAATGCATGCTCTAGGGATCACATAGATGTCTTTAGAATTGAAAATGATGAAGAAATGATCATGTTATGTGCTTCTGAAATTTTGCCCGTGTTTTTGATTTGCTTCGATTCAGCTTGTTCTTGTGTTATAAATTGTGTTTGATGATTGATTTGAGTTCCTTGGAGTGTGGGGGTGGATTCTGGGCAGGTTAGAGGTCTTGTAGTGGCCTGGGGAAGAAGTTGTGTGTTTGGACTCATCGGAGAAGATGACTGGAGGATTGTTCTGGTCATCTGAAAGTAATTAGGGTTTGAGGGTGATTAGGGTTTCCAGATTAAACGTAGGCCATTGGATTTTGATTAGTTTAAGGAACAGACGGTCCAGATAATTCATTAGCCCTAATTTTAATTAAAACAAATTACAATTAATTAGCTCAGATTAAATAAGAACCATTGGATTGCGCTCGTTTAACCAGTTTAAATCTGAACCCTAGGATCTACATACCCCCAGTCAAGCTGACTTGCGCCCTTAGCCCTTGATCTTGCTTCCATGCCATCTGAGCCTTTCATTTGGATTACTTTTCATTTTATTTTTATTTATTTCATTTTGTTTTCTTTTATTTATTAAAAATAGAAAAACACTTTCAAAAATTCTGATTTTTTACACTTTCATTCTAATTAATTTTAAAAACCCAAAAAAAAATTTATTTTCATTTTTTGCATTAAAATTTTATTTTTAAATCATTTAATTGTATTATTTAATTAATTAATTCATTTTAATTAATTAAAAATACTTTTTGGTATTTAAAAATAACCAAAAAAATCATGAAGCATCCTTGAACATTATAATAATTTACAAACTCATTTCACTCATTTATTTTAAGTTTTGATTCTATTTTGAGAATTAAATTTGAATTAGGGTTTTCAAAATTCCCTTTTTCACAACCTAAATTCTAAAATTCACTTCTGATTAATGAAAATGAGTTTGTACTTGGTTCTTTTTGCATTCTTTTACCTGTTGCATCTAGTATCTAGTACATTTAAATCATATTTTTGCATTGTATTTTCAATTTGATATGCATTTTTCCTTGAAAGTTATCCAAAACCCTAGCCTAACTTAGAAAAACCATAACTTGACTTTGGTATAGCTTCTGAACTCCATCTTTGGGGAGTGTTCTTGTGTATGTTTAGGGTTTGTTTGGTAGCAATTTCAAATTTTTATCATGTGTTTTGCTTCTGTTTTGATCATGAACATCTCATGCATTCTAAAAACCCTAATTTGCCATGTATACTTGCATTCATCTTTGCATATCCTTATCATATGAACTTGTCATGACATCTCATGCATTTGTATGCCATCTTAGATACCTTAGGTCATGTGAGAACATTTTTTTTGGATCTTTGCACCTTCATTTGTTTCATTTCATCTTATTTCATACCTTATGCATTCATACTAACCGTTTCAGGTGCTTCAGGTAAGTTGATCAGGATGTGGATGTGCATCCACATCCAACCTCTTCTTATCCTTTCATATGCATCTTTACTTGTCTTTGACGTGAATTTTATTCACTTGTGTTCTCTCTTGCTCCTATCCCACTCTTAGGTTACTTAACTTCTTCAGGAAGTAAGTAACTTATTCTTCTTCAGGAAGTAAGTAAATTATTCTTCTATCTCCTTCCTTTTTTCATCTACTTCTCCTTCCTTGGTGGCCAATCTGAAGACTTTCTTTATGCCTCACAAACCATAGGAACTACCAAGCATGAAAACTTTAGGGTTGTGAATAGTCCCCCTTAGTTTTTTACCTTTTGAGTCTCCTTGATTCTATGTTTCTCATCTCAATAACAAAGGCTAAACAGTTAAAGTTTTGGGGCTCTGTATTAGGGTTATGCATGTATCCTTATCTTAGGATGGAGTGTATAATTGTAATACTTAGTGTTAAACCTTTAATTTGTTTTCACCTTCTAATCAAAACACCTTATAATTATCAAGACTTAAGCTTGTAACTTGGGCCTTATATTAGGGTTACATCTCTGCCTCTGGGTCAGAGGGACTAACCCTAGTGTTTAATGGACAAGTCCCCCTCGGGTTTAGTCTTACAAACATAAAATATACTTCTTAATCTAATCTCTAATTAAAATACACTTTAATAAAGGTTTGTTATATAATGATTTTAATCCTTGACCATGGATTAAGTTGAGGTATCTTTCTCATCTTAAGTGTCTTCATCTATCATCCTTCTCTTAGGATGGTGTAACGAGTTCACTAATCCCTGATTAGAGATTAAACTCATTACTTAACACAAAACAAAAATCCAAAAACACTTAATAATTACAAGTAGGTTAATGATCTTAATCCTGTATCATTAGGGCAATTAAGTTGGAATATTCATCTCACACTTAAGTAGACTCATTATCCCTAGTCAGGGGTGATATAATGAGTTTACGACCCTTGATTAAGGCCTAAGCTCATTATCCTATGCAAAACACACATAAAAACAATAAAAAACTGAAAACACAAAACAAACAATAAATGTCTCCTCCGGGATTCTCTTCTCATCACACTCACTTTGAAAACGGGAACTCGCTTCTTCCGTCTAATGCAAGACAGTTAGCACTCGAGCCAGACGAGTCATACACTTGAGCATAAACAAGCAAGCAGTTCACACCAAAACACCAAGTCTCTTTGAGTAGAACTACGGTGTTCTGACTTCCTCATTGCACGAGAGGATACGTAGGCATAACTTAACGGTTATCGAACAAAAGTCCCCAGGTATCCCCCCTCTTCTCTTTCTAGCTTTCTTTTCTTAACCTCAGTTTGAACTCGTGTTCTTTTTGCACTGTCACTTTGTACATCCATCTCTTTTATACACAGTTAGCACGTACACTTCCCCCTTTTTAAACACAATTAGGTAAGCGTGGATCCCGTCGATTACGAAGGACGATCTGGGTGCTAATACCTTCCCAGATCGTAACCAACCCCCTTACCCAATCTCTTTGGTTCGTGTAGAGGTAAAATCATGAGTATAAGCTATTATCTAACTTAACTCAAGGTAAACAGAGTCGCCACCGCGCTTTTATTTTTTTCCAAATGGAAAAGGGAAAAAGAGCGAATAAAACCTAATGAATCTAAACGCAAAACGCTAAAAGAATCAAACAGAGAACGGGTAAGGGGATAGGTTACAAATTGGGAAGGTTTTACGCACCCAAAATGTCTGTGGTACTCCACGGGAGCCCTTTTAAATATTTACTTCCTTTTTGGTTTGAAAATGGTTTGCTTGAAAGAGATTTAATATTTGAGAGGAGAAACTTTTTTTAATATTTTTTGTGTTTGAAGAGACGAACGTCTCATGCCTACGTACCCACAAAGTGCAATGCGAGATCAAAACCTCGTAGTTCGTGGTACAAAATGTGAAAAGAAACAATGAGTTGAATTGATTTTAAAATGTAAAGATAAGTCGTCATTCTTCAGCGAATAATTCCGCTAGAAAGAATGAATCATATCTACACATAAAAATGGTTAAAAGAAACGTGCACGAGAGCACAAAAACAATTGAATGAGTTTTGAATATTTTTTAAAGTTTTGAGAAGAAAGTTTCGATATGCTTATGTGGTTTAGCATTTATTAAGAAACAAAATTAAAAGGTAAAATTGCATGACCTAAGTCAAGGTTTGATTGTGAAAACATTTGAAGTTGGAAAACAAAGAAGATTTTGAAAATAGGAAGGAGATTTGAAAATTTAAGAAGTGGGAGGAGATGAAGTGACTATCCTAAGACTTGAATGTAAAAGTTAAGAGAAGAACGATCAAACCGTGTTATGAACATTCTTCAAAGCAAACGGATTTCCATCTTCATAAACAAGTGAACTCAATCGGGGCCAAGGTCTTCAATCCATAATAGCTCAAGCAAGGGAACGATCCTAGAATCTAAGTCCAAACTCCAAGTCCAATGCTAAGGATAGTAACCATCGTCCGAAATTAAAGTCACAAGTCTTTTTAGATGTTTAATCCATTATTAATGTTTTTGTGTCCAAATGGACAAAGGAAAAATCATAAGCATAACAATATAAATATAAACAATATGGTGAATGATATAGTATAATAAAAGCATAATAAAAGAGATAAGGAGCGAGAGATTGAAATAAAGAGGATAAGGTGCGAGAAATTGAATTAAAATGTTAGTATATTAATAGTATTATAATATTTATATAGAAATGGTATGATGAACTTAATCAAACACAACCACAAAAAGATAACTAAAGTCGAGAGGCAACCAGATCCAATTGGATCTTATTCCGAATTCGGAAATAGTTTAGGTCTATGTTAAGCAATCGCCGAGTAATTTACGAAGTAATTACCCTACAAATGAGGCCGGCCACCACCAATTAAGGTGGAAAATATTTGTGTTAATACATGTTAGAGAAATGATATAATGAATCATTCTCCGAAAACATGTCGCACGAAAAGAAAGGGTAGTGGTCTAATCTTAATCGAGATTTCACATTGATTTTATCGAAGGCAACCTATCACGATTCCAAAGTATGGAGAATGATCCAAATGATCATTCATCCATAGATTTGAAATAATGAAGATTAAACATCTTCGAAAACCAATAATCGCGAATTGGAGATCTCATCAACCAAAAAGAAAAATAAGATGAATAAGAAAGTGGATCTAACATAGATCCACTCAAAAATCAACCAAAACAAAATAAATGAAGTAAAAAAAATTTCATAAAAGAAAATTCAAAGAAAAATTATTAAAGCAATTTCTTTAAGGTTTTTTTTTTTAAGATTTGTTACAAAATATTCTCTAATGACTTAAAAAATTTCATTTCTTCTTTTTAATTTTTCAAATAAAGAAAACAAAACAAAGTTATAAACAAAATGATAAGAAATTCTATAAAACAAACTAATAATAATAAAAAAAAATAGGAATGGAAGGGGGGGTTATGCGGATGTTAGGAGGTGGAGATAGTCACAAAAGACTCCAATGTATTTGGCCCAAACCAAAAAATCTCTAAACCAAAAAATAATAAAACAAATTTATAAAAGAAATCTAAAAAACAAGAAAGAAAAGGAAATTGCTCTTCTTCTTCTTCGGCAAAACAGGGTAACGACTTCACCTTAAAAAAAAACGCCGCCGCAAAAGATCCTCCTCTCCGAAGCTTCCTCTGTCTCTTTTCCCCATCTCAATTCTGAATCATTTGTTATTTTGATTGTTTGAAATAATTGAGATCGATTATGGTTTGTGTTGGTGGAAATTTATTGCGAGATTTATATGTGAATCTGAGAATTATGCAGGTTTGAAGTAAAATTTGAGGAGGTAATTGAAGAAGAATGGTGATGTGAATTGGTTGAATCTGAGTTTTCAGAATTTTGAAGCTTGGGTTGTCATTTTAGCAGAGGTTTGAGGGGCTGATTTAAGCTTGGAATTTGAATAAGATTGAAGCTGTTTAAATAGGAGGATGAACTGATATTGGCGATGTCGTT
Source organism: Lathyrus aphaca (assembly GCA_963966055.1). Lineage (NCBI taxonomy): Eukaryota > Viridiplantae > Streptophyta > Magnoliopsida > Fabales > Fabaceae > Lathyrus > Lathyrus aphaca. Next base: position 390,150,473 of record OZ014524.1, read on the forward strand.
TAGTGTCAATTTGTTCTGCGTTTGGAGTCATGCCGTTTGCGTGTTAGCTGTGATGGAATGCTGCGTTTTGATGTTGTTTTCCCTGCGTTTTGGAGTCACGTTTTATGCAGGTGTTTTGTCGTGATGTTGCGGTCCGTGCGTTTGCTGTTTTGTGTTGTATTGCTTGCTTCCGTCATGCCGTTTGTGAAGTGAGGGCTTGCGTTTTGATTTAAGAATCCTGATGTGTTTTGCTTGCTGCTGCGTCCCGCATGTGGCTGGGTGTTTGCGTGAAAGGCTTGGGAGGCTTGATGAAGAGCGTGAGTGTTGTCTGTATGGCGTAGTAGCTGAAGGAAAGTGGATTCAGCTTGTGAATGGGATTCACGTGTGCTGGCTGCGTGTTGGCTCTTGTTTTGCTGCTTTGGAGTGAATAATGAATTTAGCTTGCAAGCCTGAGTTTAATTTGGACGGCTGGGATGAAACAAAATGAAGTAGGGAAATGTGATAAGCTTGTTGTACATGAATCACGTTTATGGAAAATGGCTTAGAAACTTGTTGTTTTATTTTTTTTCAATTTTTTTTTGGTATAGAAACTGAAATGGGCCTAAAAAAAACATATATGGGCTTTTTTTGCTATTTTATTTGATGGATATATATAAGATAAAATGGGCTTAAAAATATATTAATTGTGAAATGAATATTTGAAAAAAAAAGGGAATATAAAAAGGTATAAGAAATGAAAAATTATTAACCGGTTAAAATGGATATGATCGATTTCTTTTTTTTTAAAGGATGAATATGGTAGATAAAAGGATAATGGACTAAAAATTGGATAATAAAAAGGATAAAAATGGTTTAACCAAAAAATGGATAATGGATATGAAACGGTGATTTTTTTTTAAAAGGTCCACAACCAACTTCTGACTTTTCTCACAAGCCACTGATAATGAGGAATGAAGCCAACACGGAACCACTGAATATTTACAAATAACCACAATCACTGAAATCGTCTGAAAAATGTCCCGATAATTCGAATCCGTACTGAGGAAAATAAATCCTCAGATGAATCACTGGTGAACTGATGAACACTCAATCAAGACCCCACTTTTCACACATCACTTCCTGATAAACCGATGATCTTAGTACGCAACACAACTTGAACTTTTTTTTTGAATACACATCATCTGAGAAACAAAATTGCTGGCACAAATAACTTGCAGTTGAACAATCTTTTGATAGTTTGACCAAATTTAGGTCAAACGTCCATCTGAATCGAATTGTGACTGAACAAACGCCTCTGAATTGAAATCACTGCCCTGTTTTTTAAATCCTGCAACACAGAGAGAAGAAGAAGCAAACTGCAACATTTTTTGGTATTTTGGTTAGAAATTAGTAAATATAAACAGATAAAATAAAGTAAAAGCACGGTGATCCCCTGCAAAGCAAAGACCTGCAACTGAGAAGGATACATGAACCAGTACGTGATCTTGTTTGTATGCAAGATGCAGATGAGATGCGAAAAATCTTAGGGTCAAAAATTAGGGTCTGACAGATGCCCCTATTTAAGTTTCTTCAATCCAGAGATAATGAAGATTGAAATCTTTGTTTCGACCAAATGGAAGATACTTAAATATCAAAAACCCAAATTTTTGATCCTAAGATACCAAAAAATGGAATGAAATGAAATGAAATGAACGATATGATATGAAGATGATGTGCGAATGATACGAAAATGTTATGAAAGCACATGAAATGTTATGAGAATATTATGAGATGATATGAAAACAAATGAAATGCAGAGAAATCTGGTGAGGAACGACACATGAACTAGAATAAACGCTGGGAATAAGGAGCATAAGACTCCGACGGGGAAAATCAACATGCTAGAGACCAACACATGGCTCAGCTGAGGCGAAAATGTCCAAGAATGGCAATTGGACAGAAAGGATCACAACATCCAGGAATGGCAATGAATGAAGTGAGAAAATTCCCGAAAAAGATACATCAGAAGCATCCAAAGATGACATTACTGACTTTACTAGGGATATCTGAGAATGGCAATCGGAACAAGGTAATCACAACATTTGAGAATAGCAATCAGATAAAAGTGTGAATCACAACATCCAGGAACAGAACTGAATGAAATGGTAAAAAATAGGGAAAGTACATCAACTCAATGATGACTCCAACATGAAAATCCGAGAATGGAAATCGGAAGGAAAATGATCACAACATCCGAGAATAGCAATCAGATAAAATGTGAATCACAACATTCAGGAATAGAACTGAATGGGATGGGAGAAAGGTCCGGGACAGTACATCAAATCAATGATGACTTCACTATGGACATCCGAGAATAGCAATCGGATAAAAGGTGTAAAAATCTGAGAGAAATAGCAGGTATATGAAAGGTTATGGAGAGACAAAGATAAATGCCAAGTAAGTTGGACTTTGATCACAAGGTAAGATGTTGAAAACAACAAGACCTCAAGAAACGCATATGAGGACTAAAACACTCGGTATGCGGGCATTTACGAAAATGGGGACTAAACCACCCAAGAACACGCATAATGAGGACTAAAACACTCAAATATGCAAATGCAAACAAGAATGAGGAATAACACACCCAAGAAAATGTATAATGAGGAATAACACACTCAAATATGCAAACGTAAACAAAATTGGGGAATAACACACCCAAGAGAAAAATGAGAGAAAATGCTTGACAACCAGTTTAGACTCTTAGAGGAGTGGAAAAGATGGAAGACTGATTCCTCAACACGGAGATCACTGCCATTCTGCTCGGAGATTAGAGATGCTACTGCTCTTTGAACAAATCTCTGTCCCACTAGTAAACTGTACCAAGCTGAAAATCTTTTGAGAGAAATCATGCAAAGCTGCTTGGAGATTCTTGAAGAAGATTGCCCCAAGTTCAATGACTGATGAAGGTAAACTGATAATGGATTCAGTTCTTAATTATTGCCAGAGAAAAATAATCACATCTTTGAGGTAACTGTTGAGAAGAATAAACTGATCATGGCTTCAGTTCTTGAAATGAATGTCGAGAAAATAAACCCAGTATGAATCTTGCAGAGAATTTCCTGGCTAACCAAATCTGAGAACAACTCGCACTGAGCAAAAACTCTTGAATCATAGGACATGGGAAGAACTTGCCCCTGATAAGATCACTGACCAAGTTTCTCAATTGTTTGAAAAATTCCTTGATGAGGAAAGTTTATTTGCAAATAAAAATGTTTGTACAAACCTGATAATTTTAATGCAAAGTTTGAAATCAAGAATCATCTTTGGAATGAAATTTATTGATGTAAAGTAAATAAAAAAACTTGTCACAACACGGCGGTTAAGACACCACGAAAGATAAAGAAAATGTAAGAAACAAATGATTGGTAACGAACTTGGGAGTCAGTTTACGCAACCTCGTTGTAGTATGCTTTTCAAAAGAAACCTGGATTCAATTAGGGCTTTTGAAGGTTGTAACGTGGCCTGGTTTACGGTTTATGAAACAAAGGATATAGGCTCAAAGTTTAATTGTACCCAACCCAACTTTGTGATGAACTCCAGTCCTACATTCAATTAATTCAGCCTATGCATTCAAGTTCCAAGACATTTGGGATTGCACAGATGAAGATGGTTCATTAGCCAAAGGATTTTAAGATAGCAGTCACATCTTCCTTTTTGTTATTTCTGGTGAGGACTTTGGTCCACTCAACTTATTTTGCTGAGGATTTTGATGACCTCTTTTGCCTGAACTGTGTCATTTCAACTTACAGCCAGCGGGATGCCCCAGTTTTTGCCTAAGTCTCCTTCATAGGTTTTGACTTAGCTGGCTTTGATATTTTTTTTAATATTTTTTTTCATATCATTTTTTTTAAAGATAATGACTGCATGGCTTAATGATTACGATGAACCATCATTGGCTTTTGAATTGAGAAACATCTTCAACACTTCTTTGATGTGTGTGAAGAAAAGCTTGAGATTGCAACCTTTATTGAAAGGTGTCTTGAATGATTCTCTTGTACTTGAATGCACATTCGAATTAATTGAGAACTACCCATCCCCGGGTTAAAATTGCGGGTTTTTTCGAATAGAAAGAAACTCCAACTTCAAGGCTCAAAGGGGTTAACAAGGGATTAACTTCCTTATTTCTCCAGTGTTTGGGATTTGAAACAATGCCTATATATCATCAGCCAAGTCTCAATCGAAAGCATACCAACAACAGTTATGGGTATCTTGTTTTCATCATCCTCCCTCCAATCATTATAAAAGCTTGAGAAAAGATAAATGAACTTGAAATGCGAAGCATAAAGATGCAAATAGTAAATGAAATTGAATCAAAACAAAGCAATGCTCATTTCATTAAACCCAACATGAAAGTACAAACAGAGTTTAAAAGCAAACAAGTCAATACAATTGATGAAAATTGCAAACATAAAGAAACAATGACCTAGTGATCCATCAGCAACAAGGATGAGCTGTCTCGTCTGATATTCTGGCCTTGAAGAAAATTTAACTGTTGAATTCTTCTAGAAAATTCACTTCTCATGCTTCGGTAAAGGATTGTTAACAACATTAGGATTTGTGTCATTAAAGGAAAGGATGTTGTTCCTAATAGGTTCTTGCACTTTAGCCTTCAGTGCAAAGCAATGTTCCAAGTCATGACCAGTTCCACCTTGATGAAACTCGCAGCGCATATCCGATCTATAACCAACCGGAAGAGGATTTGGAACAGGAGACGAAGGTCTAGTAGTAATTAAACCACTCTTAATCAAGGAAGGAAACAAATCAGTGTAAGGCATCGGGATAGGATCAAAGTTTGGCCTATTGCGATACTGATTTTGTCCAGCAGCAGGATGAGGAGCCTGAGCTTGAGCTCAAATTTGAACTTGAGCTTGAGCTGGTTGAGCTTGAACTTGAACTTGAGTTTGAGCAGGTTGAGTTTTAACAACATGAGCAATTGCAGCTACATATGGTTGAACATATCGTTGTTGCGGGCGATAAGGCCTCCTCTTAGTTGAAACAGCATAAGCATCACCATCTCTACTCTTGTGAAAGTTCCCAAAAGACTTTCTTGCAGCATTAGAAGATTCAGAATTAGTAATCTTACCCTTCTTGATACCTTCTTCTAGTCTTTCTCCAATAGTGACTAGGTCAGAAAAACCAGATGAAACACTTCCTACCATTTTCTCCCAAAAGAACGGTTGAAGAGTGTCCATGAACAAACCAGTTAATTCCTTTTCGGCCAAAGGTGGTTCCACTTGAGCAGCTAGCTCTCTCCAACGCTGAGCGTACTCTTTGAACGATTCTTTCTCTTTCTGTGACATGTTTTGAAGTTGACGACGGTCAGGCGCCATGTCTAGATTGTACTTGTACTGTCTTACAAAAGCATCAGACAAAACCTTCCAGCTTCGGATGTGACTCTTCTCAAGTCCTACATACCACTTCATAGAAGCACCACTCAGACTATCTTGAAAACAGTGAATAAGAAGCTTTTCATCCTTGGCATGTGCAACCATTTTGCGACAATACATCAGCAAATGAATCTTTGGACAAGTATGACCATTGTATTTCTCGAATACAGGAACTTTGAACTTATCAGGAAGAACCAAGTCGGAGACCAAGCACATGTCTATTGTAGCAGAACCAAAGACATATTTTCCTTCTAGACCTCTTACCCTCTTCTCAAGAGTCAAACATTACTCTCTAACTTCATCCATATATCCCGGTTCACCCTGACTTTCAGCTTGTGGACCAGCAGCCTGGTACAAGAAAGGATAATTTTGATCAGTAGTCTGATCAGTAGCGTGCACAACAGGTTGAGGTTCGACAAAAGTCGGAGCTGCAAAGACTGGCAGAACAGATGGAACACCCATTTGAGCAGTAGCAGAAACTGGCACATAATCCGGAGGTAACCCAAATTCTGACCAAGTAGAAACCGGTTGCTGAATAACAGGAGGGTCAACAACAGCAGTAAAAACTTCAGAGATAACAGTCCTTTGAGGTGGTTCACCTCGAGCAATCAGAACTTGCATCATTTCAGTGAGCCTGGTCATATCGGCCTTCAACTCATCAATTTCCATCCGGACTTCCATGTTATGTTGTTCTTGGTTTTCCATTCTCAATCTGATAGCCCTCAATCTGTTAGCAGCTCTAGTACCGTATCTGTGTTGAGGAAACAACTTGACGAATCAACAAACAACTGAAGAAAGAAACAACCAGGATGAGTTCCCACACAACTCGGATGAACGCAAGAATATGCGAGGATGAAATGATATGCAATGTTCACTTCCATTCTCAGAAAAACAACTCGATTATTGCAATCAATGACTTTACCTTTAATCCCCAGAGAACTTTGTTACTATTTTTGATGGCCGTCCCCATCATAATCTCTTTATTTCCCCAGCATGTCGGTCGTCCCCGTCATTGCTTTATCCCCAACAGTCGTCCTCTTCTCGATGGTCGTCCTCCATCACCCGCACTTTATGATCATACTATACTACCTTTTACAATCTATATCCCTTTTCTTCTTTATCCAGTGAGTGCAAATTTTTGACTGTCTTTGGTATTCAACCACAAGTTATCTTGTTTGTATGATAAGCTCGTCGCTTACATCCTACACAGCTAACTCATGTTTGAATAGGGCCAGCTATAAACACCCCAAATTTTCCCTCACTAAGTTCACACCATGGCATGTGATCTTTTCATTTGCGTTAGTTCAATCATGTCATCTCATGTTGCATTTTTGCTTCACTGCATTGGTCCAAAGTCATCTGCATCTAGGGTTTGTGATCTGAGCCATCCCTGAGCCAGCTGAGCCACTCCAAAGGTCTTCAATTATCTCAAGAGGGTCCATGTATGTTCAATTATCATATTATATCCTCCCAAGATCAAGGAAGTCAGATAATCACAAGAACTTGCAAGGCATGGAAGCAGAGCCAAGTTTAACTGCACAGATGACCTAAAATTAGGGTTTTGGTTTTAGAGGCCATAACTCCAAATTTTTTGGTCATTATTGTTTCTATTGGTCTCAATATGATATAGGGATCATACATACCAAGTTTGATGGAAGAATTCATTGTGGAAGTCATCTGATCTCTGGGTAACTTCTTGAGCAAGTCAGAGCAAAATCAGGGCATCTGAGGCCCCATCCATGGACCCAAAATGGTTTTTTCATCAAAATGAAGTTATATGGTCTTTATTTGATCATTGAAGTGTTTAGAAGTTCACAAATTTGAAGAAAAATAAGCAAAACCAAAAGTTGCCAAAAATGGAAATGACTTGTAATGTAAACTTTCCATTTTGGTAAAGTTTTTCAACCTCCTCTTTCTTAACCAAAACTGCTTCAAATGAAAAATTATTGGTCATGAAAGTTGTAGATTGGATCATTCCCTTTTTAAAAAGTACAAGAAAAAGATCTAATTTATTTTTGAACTCAAGTTATGGCTTTCCAAAGTTGGCAAAAATCACATAATTTCATATTTCATGCCAAAGAGGGATTTTTACAAAACCTCATGCCAAGCTATTTTATGACTTTAAATGGACTTCTACCCATAATAACATCATAATGCAATTCCTAAAACTCAGAATTTCCCAAAGAATTTCACATTTCCATGACTTGTACATGAAGAAATCAAGAAAGGGCCAAACTTTGCCAAAATTGCAAAAGCTCCCACAACTTCCCACAAACTTGCCAAATTGCCTCAAACTGATTTCCATGGCAATCCTTGAATCATGATGTGCCAGACACCCCCTTTGTCCTTGGCCTGAAATAGCCCATACCTCAAAGGACATATAACCTTGACTTTGTGCATTTTCACCCATACCAATCACACTATGCCACAACCACTCTCTGAACCAATTGTATTTGTTTATACTAATCAAAAGCAAGCCAAACATAACAAGAAGCAAGCCTGAACTCTCCCACAACTCAGCATTCACCAAAAACTCCCTCTTTGCATTTTCTATCGAATCTCATAACTCAATCATTCATTCTTCAAACCAACACCACCATTCATCTCAGCTTCACTCACTGATCATTTCCCCCTTTATTTTGCCCTAAAAGCCATCATACACAAAACACGATTTTCTCCCCCTTTGAACTGAACTTCATCAAACTTCAAAAGGAGATCACAAACACTTCAACAAAGCATTCCAGAAGCATAAGGGGGTCAAGAGGAGGGGAAAAGCACCAAAGAAGAGCCTAGATAGTGCCATTTTCGAAAGCTCCATTTCAGGTAACTTCAAGAACAAAATTTCCAGAAGTTTGATTTTAGGTTATAGAATTGTTCCTCTTGTTATGATGGTCATGTTGTTGCTTTTCTTTTTGAGAATGGTTGAGTTTTAAGGATTTTATGAATCTCTGAAACTTTGCCCGTGAAATGTGTTTTGATTCGTTTTGCATGATTCACGAAAAATAAATGAGTTTTGTTGTGTGGTTTGTGTTTAGTGATGTTCAAGGATTGATTCTGGAGAGTTTAGAGAGTTTTAGTGACGTTTTGAGAGAGATTGAGTGAGAGAGCTGCCGAAGAAGATGATCGGAACACTGTTCCGGTCATCTGAGAGTCATTAGGGTTCAGATTAGGGTTTAATTACGTTATTAGGGCAAGTTTGAATTTCAGCCGTCCAGATGCGCGCGTGGTCTTTCCATCCCTTTCCAGATTTGAATTCCAGCCCTTAGATCAGCATACTTTTCCTTTTATTAATTTTTATTTCATTTTCTTTATTTAATCTTGCATGAATTTTTAAAAATAGCAAAAATAGTCTAAAAATTCTGAAATTTTTTATCAAACTTCGTATTAATTTTAAGAACCCAAAAATATTTTTATTTTTATTTTTTGCATTAAAAAATATTTTTAAATCATTTAAATGATATTTTTTAATTAATTAATGAGAATTAATTAATTAAAAATACATTTAAGTATTTAAAAATCACACAAAAATTCAGAGAACATTTTCAAACATTTAGAAGCATTTACAAACTCACCACCCAAATTTCTTTTTGGTTTTGATCACACTTTGACATTTTTCAAATGAATTAGGGTTCTTAAACTTGAATATTTTTAACCCTAACTTCAAAAATTCATAACTTTTGAACCAAAGTGAGTTTGTGAATGATTCTTTTTGCATTGTGTTATGCATGGTTCCAAGCATCTAAAAATATTTTTGTTTCATTTTTATAATGCATTTCCAATTTGTTTGGCATTTTACCTTTAGGATCACCCTTAAAACCCTAGAAACTTAGAAAAATCATAAGTCCTTCTAGGTTAAGCTTCTGACCTCCCCCTTTGGATGGTAACTTAGTATAGGTTTAAGATTCCTTTGAGTCCATTTTCAATTTTTTATCTTATGTTTTTCTTTTGTTTTTGAATTATGCATCTCACATGATCATATAACCCTAATTTGCATCTTCATTTGCATCCATCTTGTGTAAACTTGCATACATGAACTTGCCATGACATTTTGTGCATCCACATGACATATAAGACATCTTAGGACATATTGAATTCATGTTTGAACATTGCATCACCCATTTGCCATGTTATGCTTTCATTACATTCCATATGCATTCATGAACTTTCATGCTTCCTTTATGCTTCATTTGCATTCCCATCCTTTGTATGATCATCTTCATCTCATGACATACATATATATCATCTCTTTGCATCATTAGCATCATGAACATGCTTCTGGTTTGGTTTCCATCTTTGCATTTCATTTCATTCTCATTTCATTTCATTTCCTTTTGCTAACTTTTCAGGTGGTAAGTGCTTGAGAAGTGAATTTGCCTTCACTTGTCACAATCTCTTCTCATCTCTCTTATGCATCATTGCTGCATTGCTGCATTTCATCTTATTATTAGAGTGAGCTTGCTCATTCATTTTCCCTACCCACTTTCTTTCCTCAAGCAACTTATCTTCTTAAATGAAGTAAGTTATCCTGCTTCTTTCTGTTTCTCCTCCTTCCATCTTTCTTCTTCCTTGGTGGTTTTTCCTTGAAGATCTCTTGCAAGCCTCATAAAACCTAGGAATACCCAAGCATGATAAAAATTAGGGTTTGATTAGTCCCCCAATTAGTTTTACCTTTGTGTCATCTTTGTGTCTTCTCTTCTCATCTCTTAATAAAGGACTAAACCTTAAAGGTTTTAAGGCTTTGTGATTAAGCTTATGCCTGCATCCTTCTATTAGGATGGAGTGTATAACTTTAATCCTAAGTGTTAAACCCTTAATGTGTTTAAATCCTTTAATCAATTCACCTAATAATCACTAAGACATCAAGCTTGTAACTTGGGCCTTGCATTAGGGTTCTAATTCTTCCTTTATTGGTTAAGAAGGACTAACCCTAGTGTTAATGGACAAGTCCCCCTCAATTTGTCTTACAAACCATAAAATTCACTTCTTAACCCTATCATTAACTAAAATCCACTTTAATAAAGGCTTTGTTTTGTCATGAGGTTAATCCCTAATCATGGATTAAGTTGAGGAGCCTTCCTCAGCTTAAATGTTCTCATCTATTTGTCGCTCCCCGGATTTCCATCCTGGTACAAACGCAAAAGTGGCGCAGAAAAGAATAGAGTCGCCAGCCAGGCATTTTTATCCCGAAGGAACGGGAATGGTAATGTTGCACAAACCATAAGAAAATAAAAGGAAGGACACGGGTCCTGCGAACCAAAGAGACTGAGTTTGGGAGTCGGTTACGACCTGGGAAGGTATTAGAACCCAGATCGTCTGTCGTACCCGACGGGATCCACGCTTGCAAAGAAATCTGTTTCAGAGGGTGAAGAAAGGAAAGCTGCTGCAAAGGAAAATGGAACTGGAAAAGAAGATGAGAAAGGAACTGAATTAGAAAACAAAGAGAAAAAATGTAGGGAAAATAAAGATTGTGCTCGAACGGGCCCTACCCCGCTGCCTACGTACCTCATCGGGAAAATGAGGATCAGAGACGCCGTAGTTCCCCTAACTAGGGGTGGAAAATAAATTGCTTGTGAATTAAGGCTTGAACTGCCTATGCCATTGCTCAGGTTTTGCAGACTCGGACGACGAGTGCGTAACCGTCTTGCAAAGTGACAAGTAGGAGCAAGTTCGCGTACGGCGCGAATGAGATGAGAAAAGAATTCCTGAAGGAAAGACGCTTATTGTGAGGTAATCTCATGCTAAGACCTATCTACCACGAGGGATAACTTACACCTCGCCCCAAAACGGAACGTGTGCAAGTATCTCATAGCAAAGTCTCATGTCACATGAGAAGACTCAACTTTTATTAGAATGGGTTAAAATTGGGTTTGAAGATGAGAAGAGAAAGCAACAAAAGGATCACAAAAGGTAAAAAATCTAATGGGAGACTAAAGAAGCCTAAGTGTTGTCATGCATGGATATCCTAAGGTTAGTGTGGTTTTCTATCCTAAAGAAGAAAGAAAGAAGAAGAGAAGAAGAAGAAAGAATAAGAGAGGAGTAA